>CM061750.1:358802433-359459863 GCA_030979885.1 Lolium multiflorum
TTTTTTCTTTTGATCCACTGCCGCCTTTGAAACGGTGCGGATTCTGCAGACTAATACAAGCTTTTTCTCTCCAAGATCTTGCAAGTTGATAGATTAAATCATGGAATTATTAGGATATGTTTTAAATTTCAAATCCACTTTATGAATTATTAAAAATACCGTTATCCATGTGGGTATGGAGCGAACAAGGATTTTCATATTGGGCATGAGCAGTTTCAAAAATTGGAACCCAATAATTCAAAATAAATAAAAACAACTTTTATGTAGAATCTCCGCGTTTTTTTTCTTTTGCCATTCATAGGATCTGTGTTTCATTAGAAAAGGGCCGAAATTGCATGAGCAGAAAGGCCCATTTGTAGTTATTGGGCTTCGACGGCCGGAGCAAGTAGGCCGAGAGCAATTACCATGTAGATGGCCGTTGGCAACCCAAAGTGAAATATTGGGCCCAACAGGGGAAGGCTGAACAGTACTATTTTCTAATTGGAAGGTGGTACATGGCGTAATCCTGCCAAAAAAAAAGATGGACACGGGTTGCTGAAATTTGCCCATCTGCGCCTAATATCGCCGCCGCGGCTCCGCTTCCGCCGCCGCCGCCGCCGCCATGCCTCGTCTCGCGTCGAGCTCGCGGTACTGCCGCGTCTCGGGCACGGGGTACCGCGGCGTCCGCGCGCGCCCCAAAGGTACGTATTACGCGGAGATACGTGACGGCGGCGAGCGCATCGGCCTCGGCACCTACGAGACCGCGCACGAGGCCGCGCGCGCGTACGACGCCGTGGCGTGGCGGCTCGGGCGCCCGCGATCGTCGATGAATTTCCATGACGTGTGGACGCGCCAGCAGGCCGAGGATCTCGCGCCGCCGCCGTACATCGTTAGACAGGAGGAACAGCGCCGCCGCCGCGAGACGGAGCGCCGTTTGCGCATTGCCGAGCGGGACGAGCGCGCGGCGCGCGAGTGGGCGGCCCGCTTCCCCGAGGACGTAGCCGCCGAGAACGAGCACTTCCGCAGACGGAGGGCGGAGAAGGCTACGAGGCGGGCTGCGAAGAAGGAGGACCGCGCACAACGGAGGGCGGAGAAGGCGACGAAGCGGGCCTTCATCGAAGCGCAGCTCGCCGGGCCGACCACCATTGGCGAGGACGACCCCCGTTGGATTGACCTCTTCTCGTCGGATCCGGTGTCGGGCACGACACCTGACTCGTCAGATGTCGAGTTTTAGTTTAGTTTTATCGCACTACTTTGTACAAATATGAACTACGGAGTATCTATCAAGCTAATTTTATCCTATTTTATGTCTATTTCTAGTCTTTGTTTGATCTAATTAAACGGTGGACCGAACGTACATCTTCACGTGCTACGCGCTCACAAAGTCGTTTCATGAAAAATCGACATGTCATGTGGCGTGTGTAAAAAAGACAAAATTCAGTGCTGAAAACAATGCTTTTCGCAGATAAATTTCCTTCTTTTTTACCAATTACAAAAACATATTGGTTCTCGCGAAACTTGACGAGCGTACCGTGTCGGGCACGACACCTGACTCGTCAGATGTCGAGTTTTAGTTTAGTTTTATCGCACTACTTTGTACAAATATGAACTACGGAGTATCTATCAAGCTAATTTTCTCCTATTTTATGTCTATTTCTAGTCTTTATTTGATCTTCTGTTTTACTGCACTCTATTTTTCATTATATTCTGTTTTTGGCGCTGCATTATAGCGCCTCTGAAAATACGCTGTTTCAGCCCTGCATTTGGCCGCCACAGTTTGCAGCTTCCGGTGAAGCTATTGCCGGCTCCATGCGCAGCATCAGCCCACAGCGCCAAAATATAGAGCCACTGCTGGAGTTGCTGTAATATGTTTGTCAGCAGGAGCTTACCTAATTAGTGAAAAAGATGTTCAGCGTGGGATTCGATAAAAGGATCTTCATGTTTTTTTTCCTAGCGATCCTAGTTCGGACTTTTGATTGTGTTGGCTAGTGCATGAAGCTTGACACCTGTATTATGTGATCCTGATATGAGGATAAGAACACCTTCAGGTTGCATTGCTAATGGTGTCTACTGCAGCAGTGGCGTACCTTCAATGGAGACTGATGCAAGAGAGTTGGTACTGGTGAACCTGCACCTGACATCATCGTGCCACCTGAAGTAGGTTGTGTATTGGGATTAGACTGATAAGCATAGCACCTTGCAAAGAACAAGATGCTGCTAGTGTTGGTTAACGTGATTTTACGACAAAAGTCATGTATGCTCAACAGGTGCCGTACCTAGTTTGGATATTGTGTTGTTACCCTTTTGTGGTTTGGTGTTTGTCCAACATAGAAAGCTACTCTTTTCCCGTGTAAGTGTTATTATGTGAACAAAAGTTGTATGTACATATATATCGGTCAGAGAACCAAGATTGCATATTCTTGCCTGGTTATAACACATAAGTCATAATAACAATTAAAGAGAAAAGGAACATTTGCCTTTGCAATGTGATTGTGCCAAGTAGATTAGACAACCAACCACAAACATTACAGGTCAACAGCCAAACGCATGCGAAAGTCCTAAGGTAAGCTCCATAATACATGTTGAAACCAAAAGCCTAGAAACCATAAGAAAGGTAGCTCCACATCACAGTTCCACGACAGCAGCATACTGATCATAAAACATATATCAAGTCAGGACAGCTGCACCACTGGGTAAGCATCCATGGGGTCTGGCTCAAGAGCGAAGACTGTGTGAATGCTGCAAAATGTGGCTCTTGCCTCACCCCACCCATACATCTTATCATGGAACCTTACCAAATCAGCATGAATCATCTTGACATAAACATAGCTCCTCTCTCCATGCTGATGGGATTGAACAATGCGCCAGTTGCAGTGCTTCAGCTTGTCAAACAGTATGCAGGAGATGACGAAGCATGCTGGCTGGTCTTTTGTAGTGACAATGGCTTGGAGTAGCTGGTCCTGTGAACCACCCAACTGGATCTTTAGAGCTTGAAGGACAGTCCGTGCTATATAAGCTACCGTTGCTGACTTCAGCTCAGAATCAGGTGAATGACAGCTGACATCTTGTCCTAGAGATGCAGATCCTTCTTGATCAGATTCAGCGGAATCATCACCACTACTTACAGGTGCGTCAGGTTCTACAGAAGGCACATCAGGTACATGCTCCAGTTCATAGGAGTCGGTAGCACGGTAGGGGATAGTAGGACCAGATATGTTCTCGGACCCGTTTGCTGAAATCTCTACAATACCAGCTCCAGGTAGACCACTAGTCTCTACAGAGGGTAAACCACCAATATCCACTTCAGAGGATTCTCGTGGCACGACACCTTTCGCTAGAGGCTCTACCCTACCAGCTCCAGGTCCACCACCAGTCAGTACTGTGGGCATAGTCATGACGGGTTCTACCAATACAAAACCTCCTTCGGGTGGCGTGGCAACTTCGGGTGCAGGATCATCAGTAGCAACTCCAGCATCAGCACCAGTTACATCGGTCTTGACAATAGGTAAACCGTCTTGCTCTAGTTCAGAGAATTCCCGTGGCACGACACCGTTCACTAGAGGCTCTACACTAGCAGCTCCAGCTGCACCACCAGTTTCTACAGCAGGGGGTAAACCCAATCCACAACCTTCTTCATGTGGCACGATGATGCCACGTATAGGCTCATCAGTACCAGGTCCAGCTGCATCAGTCTCCATAGACAGTAAACAAGGTGGCGTCGGAGGTTTAAAAGACTGGCATGCCATTTCACCTTTGTCATCAGACAATATAGAGTTTTCTTCAACTCTATGTTTCTGCAATAATAAGCACATGAACAGAAATTAGACCAGAGCATCTAGCCATCTAACGGGGGCAGCAGCAAAACAAGCGTCGGTCCATATGTTTACCTTGTCATCTGGGATATCAGAACACACAGATTTAGAAGTCATTTCACATAGCATCCGCTTTTTCGTTCCTTCCCCTACGTCCATCTGGAATAAGTAATACTATTGATCACATAAAACTAATTAATCAAATAAATGCATATGTTGAGAAGTTTGCACGGCAAATTGTGGATTCTGCTTTCATCACCTACGAATCATCGTTCTATATATTTACCTTGTCATCTAGGATATCAGAAGTCACAGAATGAGAAGTCATTTCACTAAGTATCGGTTTTTTCGCTCTTTCCCCTCCATCCATCTGCAATAAGAAGTACTATTGATCACATAAAGCCAATTCAACGAATATATGCATATGTTGAGAAGTTTGCACAACAAATTGTGGATTCTACTTCCAATCACCAAGTAATCTCGTGAGAAATGCATGATCAAGATATGTTTCTCCCTCTTGATCGACATCTGCATCTCCATTAAGACTAATCATCGTGCGATGGTGCTCTTCAGAAGAGCGCATACAATTCCAATCACCAGACAAGCAAAAAATTGTTGATTCTAGTAATGATTAATCAGCAGTGGCCATGGAACGACCACAGATCGACCAAGCAAAAAAAAATCATCAGCCTACTGACCACCAAGCAAAGGAAACAAACTAGGCCCATACATGGCCTCACAAATCATCATCAAACGTCGATCAAACTAGCAAGTTTGAACATGGATTACTAATTTATTTTCTGATAAAGTGAGTATATTAATATCGAAAGATATTGATTACACTGAGCCTCTGCAACAACGCAATACCTTACTGGTAGTACGGATGCACAAGGATTCCTAATACTCCCTCTGTTCGGTTTTAATTAGTCGACGCGAGGGAGAGAAGAAAATGAACTGCCGATGCTTTCAACTAGAGTCAATTAAATACGAACGGAAGAAGTACGTACTCTAGTAGTATTGACAAATATCCGGATCTAGTCTAAAAACAAATTGGCATGTAAATCCTAGTAGTCTACTAAACTAGGATCAATACCCTAGATTAGGGTTGCAAGCGGCGTCCGCGAATCGTCCCGCAAAGCAGAAAATTAGAGCAAATAGTGGTTGAGATTAGAGCAGATTTAAAGCACTCGCACTGAAACTAGCTAGCCCGCTACCCACCCCGCTTGACACCCTGCCCTAGATGTGAATCTACACCAAATATTCAAACAAGGATGAGCAACCGCCAATAAAATTTTATCCGCACATCATCATCTCTACCATACAAAAGGGTATGGTGATTTCACATACAGCCATTGTTGCCGCGGGACGAGGATGAGTGATGCGCCGCGGAGAAGGTGCCTCACGCCTCTGTCGCCGCCGCCGTCGAAGAGGAAGTCGAAGCCGCGCGATTGTGGTCCGTCGCCGATATGGAGGTGGAGCTACTAGGGAAGAGATGGAGGTGGAGGTGGAGAGGGAGTGATGGTTTGTACTAGTGGCGGCCGGTGAGGTAGTTATAAATACAGCCTCTCTCTCTTTTTTGGCAAGGAATGCAGCTTCTCTTGGAAGGCAACGAGGCAACGCACTCCAGATTTCGTATATTACTATAATAATATGGACGGAGAAATTTGGACGCATCTGTGTTGTCTTGTCAAATGAATCACCAGGATTTGCTTTTAGTACTCCAGATTTGGGCGACCCAAGGAAGTAGAGATAGTAATGTACGCCATCTAGCTGCACGCTATCAAATCAAATAAATGGTCATGCCATTTACTTTTAAGATGGTGCAGCAGTTATTCTGACCAAAGAAACATGCACGTCTGCTGATTATTTCTGATGGGTATACATTTACCGTCCGCTAGCAAAGATTGTTTGGCACATTGTTCTTATGGCTTTCAACATCACACCCCTTAATAATATTATTAATCAATGTTTGGGCAATCAATTGAGTGTGTTAATAAAAAATTAAAACCCACAAATCCAACTGTACTATTTTTAGGGCCATATGAAGGACAAGGAATGATTTTAAATGCCATATGGAGTACCTCCAACCATGTGAAATATGGTTCTGTCATGCAGGTGATACCCATGGCTTCGCATTGGATCTGTATGTTGTCCTACATACAGTCAACTATGAAGTACCACGATTTGGTTTTTGGGTGCAACCGGCTAGAGAATGATGCACGGGTTTGTACAGCCAGTACAATTCACATTAAGATTTTCTGATAGGATGTTGATGTGTATATGTAAGAATCATACACTAGAATGTCTTCTATGTTTAGATGGTTGATCTACGTTTATACTTTCTGTGAACCATGAGGTTAAGACCTTTGTACTGTAATAAAGATTGCTAAATAACAGTATATATGTATGCCTCTAGGGACACTGAAACAGCCAAACAACCATGCATGTGTATAGACCGTATTTGATCAAATTAAAAGAAGCACCTGGGTTCATGCAAATAGCATAAATTTATCACCTAAGTACATTAGCTATAAATAGTTAAATAGGAGTCAAGACCAACTGAGCTAGCTAGTAGTATGATCCTACTATTACATAAATATCCCTAACTCTGATTGTCTTTGTTCCAGTCCAGCGCGTTGGTGTAGCTTGGGATGAACCAAAACCCCGTATGCCAGTTGGCCCCTGGACCGCTGCTTGAGAAAGATATGCTTTGGTGGTCTTCGCCATTTAGACTGAAGCGGAAAATTTCTTGATGTGATGTGTCAAACTGAGAGCCAATGGCCTGAGGCGTGGTGTAGATGCAGTTTCTTCTTGTCAAATATCCTGGGGGAAATGTTGCACCACCCACTGGCATGAAAATCGGATAGTTCAACCCAAGGAACATAGAATAGTCTCCAAGATTAGTAACCCTTTCCCACGGGTTGGCTGGAAGTAACCGACTAGTGTCATTCGAGAATACAATGCAGGTATACCCCGAATAGCTGTGAACAGCGCGACCGCAATGGACAGAAGGGGTACTATCATAATAAGTTGGAGCACCGTCAGCGTCAAAATCCATTACGCCACGTGCATAGACCAGGAGAAGTCTAGAACGATCTTGAGATCTTGCCAGCCACCACGTACGACTATTAGAGTCAAAATCATCATCGCCATCAAATCCAGCCGTCCACGGAATGAATGGAGCAGGGAGCACTATAGGACCTTGAAAAAGGAAAGAACACGTCACATGAAAATATATTTCATGATTTATCTACTAGTGATATTGATTTGATATTGGGATGCCAATACTAGTACTTTATAAAATCATGGTCGAACATAAGATGGTTTGAAATATATTTCGAACATCTTGGTAAAACTTCATATGGATTTAAAACATGTTCCCCAAAATATTGGTCCAAATTTTAGATGGTTTGAATATAGTACTCCTTATTCTCTAGAACCGGGGGAATATAAACAAATGAAAGTCTTTATCAATATTGCATGGCACCTTTATTGATTCTATTTCTACTCTACCTTAAATTTTCTAGGGAGTAATAATAAAGAAACTTAATTACTAGGGGGCCTTTTTCCTAAGGAACACTGAAGGAGATATGCCCTAGAGGCAATAATAAAGTGGTTATTATTTATATCTTTATGTTTATGATAAATGTTTATATATCATGCTAGAATTGTATTAACCGAAACATTAGTACATGTGTGATATGTAGACAAACAAGAAGTCCCTAGTATGCCTCTTAAACTAGCTTGTTGATTAATGGATGATTAGTTTCATAATCATGAACATTGGATGTTATTAATAACAAGGTTATATCATTATATGAATGATGTAATGGACACACCCAATTAAGCGTAGCATAAGATCTCGTCATTAAGTTATTTGCTATAAGCTTTCGATACATAGTTACCTAGTCCTTATGACCATGAGATCATATAAATCACTTATACCGGAAAGGTACTTTGATTACACCAAACACCACTGCGTAAATGGGTGGCTATAAAGGTGGGATTAAGTATCCGGAAAGTATGAGTTGAGGCATATGGATCAACAGTGGGATTTGTCCATCCCGATGACGGATAGATATACTCTGGGCCCTCTCGGTGGAATGTCGTCTAATGTCTTGCAAGCATATGAATGAGTTCATAAGAGACCACATACCACGGTACGAGTAAAGAGTACTTGTCAGGAGACGAGGTTGAACAAGGTATAGAGTGATACCGAAGATCAAACCTCGGACAAGTAAAATATCGCGAGACAAAGGGAATTGGTAATATATGTGAATGGTTCATTCGATCACTAAAGTCATCGTTGAATATGTGGGAGCCATTATGGATCTCCAGATCCCGCTATTGGTTATTGGTCGGAGTGAGTACTCAACCATGTCCGCATAGTTCTCGAACCGTAGGGTGACACACTTAAAGTTGGATGTTGAAATGGTAGTACTTGAATATGGAATGGAGTTCGAATATTTGTTCGGAGTCCCGGATGTGATCCCGGACATCACGAGGAGTTCCGGAATGGTCCGGAGAATAAGATTCATATATAGGATGTCATTTTATGTGAATAAAATGTCGCGGAAGGTTCTATGGAAGGTTCTAGAAGGTTCTAGAAAAGTCCGGAAGAAACCACCAAGGAAGGTGGAGTCCACAAGGGACTCCACCTCCATGGCCGGCCAGCCCTAGATGGGGTGGAGTCCCAAGTGGACTCCACCATAGGGGGCCGGCCACCCCCCACATGGGAGGTGGGAATCCCACCTTTGGGTGGGAGTCCTAGTTGGGCTAGGTTTCCCCCTCCTATGGAAGGTTTTGGTTTCGGGTCTTATTCGAAGACTTGGACACCAACACTTGGGATCCACCTATATAATGAGGGGCCAAGGGAGGGGGCCGGCCACCCCAAGACCACAAGCTGGCCGCACCCCTTAGAGGGGCCGGCCACCCCCTCTCCCCAAACCCTAGCCGCCCCACTCCTCCTTCTTCCCCGCACGCTTAGCGAAGCTCCGCCGGATTCTCCACCGCCACCGACACCACGCCGTCGTGCTGTCGGATTCAAGAGGAGCTACTACTTCCGCTGCCCGCTGGAACGGGAGGTGGACGTCGTCTTCATCAACAACCGAACGTGTGACCGAGTACGGAGGTGCTGCCCGTTCGTGGCGCCGGAACCGATCGTGATCAAGATCTTCTACGCGCTTTTGCAAGCGGCAAGTGAACGTCTACCGCAGCAACAAGAGCCTCATCTTGTAGGCTTTGGAATCTCTTCAAGGGTGAGACTCGATACCCCCTCGTTGCTACCGTCTTCTAGATTGCATCTTGGCTTGGATTGCGTGTTCGCGGTAGGAAATTTTTTGTTTTCTATGCAACGTTATCCTACAGTGGTATCAGAGCCGTGTCTATGCATAGATGGTTGCACGAGTAGAACACAATGGTTTGTGGGCGTTGATGCTCTTGTTATCTTTAGTTGAGTACTTTGCATCTTTATGGCATAGTGGGATGAAGCGGCTCGGACTAACTTTACATGACCGCGTTCATGAGACTTGTTCCTCGTTCGACATGCAACTTGTATTGCATAAGAGGCTTTGCGGGTGTCTGTCTCTCCTACTATAGTAAAGATTCAATTTACTCTTCTATTGACAACATTAGTATCAACGTTGTGGTTCATGTTCGTAGGTAGATTAGATCTATATCGAAAACCCTAAACCACGTAAAATATGCAAACCAAATTAGAGAGCGTCTAACTTGTTTTTGCAGGGTTTGGTGATGTGATATGGCCATAATGTGATGATGAATATGTATGAGATGATCATTATTGTATTGTGGCAACCGGCAGGAGCCTTATGGTTGTCTTTAAATTTCATGTTGAGTAGTATTTCAAAGTAGTTGTAATAGTTGCTACATGGAGGACAATCATGAAGACGGCGCCATTGACCTTGGTGCTTCGCCGACGATGATGGAGATCATGCCCGAAGATGATGGAGATCATGTCCGTGCTTTGGAGATGAAGATCAAAGGCGCAAAGACAAAAGGGCCATATCATATCACATATGAACTGCATGTGATGTTAATCCTTTTATGCATCTTATTTTGCTTAGATCGCGACGGTAGCATTATAAGATGATCCCTCACTAAAATCTCAAGATAATAAAGTGTTCATCCTTAGTAGCACCGTTATCAAGTCTTATCGTTTCGAAGCATCTCGTGATGATCGGGTGTGATAGATTCGATAAGTACATACAACGGGTGCAAGACAGTTTTGCACATGCGGATACTAAGGTGGCCTTGACGAGCCTAGCATGTACAGACATGGTCTCGGAACACGTGATACCGAAAGGTAGAGCATGAATCATATGATTGATATGATGAACACTTTGAGTGTTCGCCATTGAAATTACACCTTGTCTCGTGATGATCGGACTTAGGTGTGATGGATTTGGTTCGTGTGATCACTAAGACAATGCGAGGGATATTGTTTTGAGTGGGAGTTCACCTAGATTTTTAATTATGTTGAATTAAAATTTGAACTCAATTTGTCATAAACTTAGTCTAAACTATTGCAAATATATGTTGTAGAGATGGCGTCCTCAATCAATTTTAACCAGTTCCTAGAGAAAGAAAAGCTTAAGAGCAACGGTAGCAACTTCACCGACTGGTTCCGTCATGTGAGGATCTTCCTCTCTGGCGGAAATCTGCAATATGTGCTTGATGCACCGCTAGGTGACCCTCCTGCAGAAACTGAAACCGATGAAGTAAAAGCTGTTTACGAGACTCGGAAAACTCGGTACTCTCAAGTTCAGTGTGCCATCCTGTGCAGTCTGGAATCCGATCTTCAAAAACGTTTTGAGCACCACGATCCTCATGAGTTGATGAATGAGCTGAAAGCTATTTTTGAGACTCATGCGGCCGTGGAATGCTATGAAGCATCGAAACATTTCTTCAGCTGTATGATGGAAGAAGGCAGCTCCATTAGTGAGCACATGCTCGCCATGACCGGGCATGCGAAGAAACTCAGTGACTTGGGAATAGTGATTCCTAACAGACTGGGGATTAATCGTGTCCTTCAATCACTGCCACCAAGTTACAAGAACTTTGTGATGAACTACAATATGCAGAACATGAACAAGGAGTTACCTGAACTCTTTGGCATGCTAAAAGCTGCTGAGATTGAGATCAAGAAAGAGCACCAAGTGTTGATGGTCAACAAGACCACCAGTTTCAAGAAACAGGGCAAGTCTAAGGGAAAATTCAAGAAGGGTGGCAAGAAAGCTGCCACGCCTCCTATGAAACCTAAGAACGGCCCTAAGCCTGATGCTGAGTGCTATTACTGCAAGGAGAAGGGACACTGGAAGCGTAATTGCTCCAAGTATTTGGCGGATCTGAAGAGCGGCCTTGTCAAGAAGAAGAAAGAAGGTATATCTGATATACATGTTATAGATGTTTATCTCACTAGTTCTCGTTCTAGTACCTGGGTATTTGATACTGGTTCGGTTGCTCATATTTGTAACTCGAAACAGGAACTAAAGAATAAACGACAACTGCTGAAAGATGAAGTGACGATGCGCGTTGGAAACGGATCCAAGGTCAATGTGATCGCAGTCGGCACACTTCCTCTACATCTACCTTCGGGATTAGTTTTAAGCCTAAATAATTGTTATTATGTACCTGCGTTGAGCATGAACATTATATCTGGATCTTGTTTAATGCAAGACGGTTATTCATTCAAGTCTGAGAATAATGGTTGTTCTATTTTTATGAATAATATCTTTTATGGTCGAGCACCACAAAAGAATGGCTTATTTCTATTAGATCTCGATAGTAGTGATACGCATATACATAACATTGATGCTAAGCGAATTAAATTGAATGATAATTCTACTTATATGTGGCACTGTCGTCTTGGTCATATTGGAGTGAAACGCATGAAGAAACTCCATACTGATGGATTACTTGAATCACTTGACTTTGAGTCACTTGATAGATGCGAAGCATGTCTAATGGGAAAAATGACTAAGACTCCATTTTCTGGTATGATGGAGCGAGCTACTGACTTATTGGAAATCATACATACCGATGTGTGCGGACCAATGAGTGTAGCATCGCGCGGTGGTTATCGTTATGTTCTAACCTTCACAGATGATCTGAGTAGATATGGGTATATCTATTTCATGAAACATAAATCCGAAACTTTTGAGAAGTTTAAGGAATTCCAAAGTGAAGTAGAAAATCAACGTAACAAGAAGATTAAATTTCTACGATCTGATCGCGGAGGTGAATATCTGAGTTATGAGTTTGGCATGCATTTAAAGAAATGCGGAATACTTTCACAATTGACACCGCCGGGAACACCACAACGAAACGGTGTGTCCGAACGTCGTAATCGAACTCTCTTAGATATGGTTCGTTCTATGATGTCTCTTACTGATTTGCCGTTATCATTTTGGGGTTATGCATTAGAGACAGCCGCATTCACTTTAAATAGAGCACCATCAAAATCCGTAGAAACGACACCGTATGAATTATGGTTTAATAAGAAACCTAAGCTGTCGTTCCTTAAAGTTTGGGGTTGCGAAGCCTATGTAAAAAAGTTACAACCGGACAAGCTAGAACCCAAAGCGGAGAAATGCGTCTTCATAGGATACCCTAAGGAAACTATAGGGTACACTTTCTATCACAGATCCGAAGGCAAAATCTTTGTTGCTAAGAACGGAACCTTTCTTGAGAAAGAATTTCTCACTAAAGAAGTGACTGGAAGAAAAGTAGAACTCGATGAGATTAATGAATCTATACTCGTTGATCAGAGTAGCGCAGTACCGGAAGTTGTACCTGTACCGCCTACACCGGCAACAGAGGAAGCTAATGATAATGATCATGAAACTTCGAACGAGGAAACTACTGAACCTCGCAGATCGACAAGGGAACGTGCCACTCCTGATTGGTATGATCCTTGTCTAAATGTCATGATTGTGGATAACAATGATGAGGACCCTGCGACGTATGAAGAAGCGATGATGAGCCCAGATTCCAACAAATGGCAAGAAGCCATGAAATCCGAAATGGGATCCATGTATGATAACAAAGTATGGACTTTGGTAGACTTACCTGATAGCCGAAAGGCTGTCGAGAATAAATGGATCTTCAAGAGAAAAACAGATGCTGATGGTAATATTACTGTCTATAAAGCTCGACTTGTCGCAAAGGGTTTCCGACAAATTCAAGGAGTTGACTACGATGAGACTTTCTCACCTGTAGCGAAGCTAAAATCTGTGAGGATTTTGTTAGCAATAGCTGCATTTTTCGATTATGAGATTTGGCAGATGGATGTCAAAACGGCGTTCCTTAATGGAGACATTGAGGAAGAGTTGTATATGGTACAACCCAAAGGTTTTGTCGATCCTAAAAATGCTGACAAAGTATGCAAACTTCAGCGTTCAATCTATGGACTGAAGCAAGCATCGAGAAGTTGGAACCGACGCTTTGATAAGGTGATCAAAGACTTCGGGTTTATACAGTGTCATGGAGAGGCCTGTATTTACAAGAAAGTGAGTGGGAGCTCTGTAGCATTCCTGATATTATATGTAGATGACATATTATTGATCGGGAATGATATAGAACTATTAAGCAGTGTAAAAGGTTATTTGAATAACAGTTTTTCAATGAAAGACCTTGGTGAAGCATCATATATATTAGGCATCAAGATTTATAGAGATAGATCAAGACGCCTAATAGGGCTATCACAGAGTACATACCTGGACAAGATTCTAAAGAAGTTTAGAATGGACGAAAGTAAGAAAGGGTTCTTACCTATGTTACCAGGCAAGGTCTTGAGTAAGACTCAAGGACCGGCTACGGCAGAAGAAAGAGAAAGGATGAGTCAGATCCCCTATGCCTCGGCAGTAGGCTCTATCATGTATGCCATGCTATGTACAAGACCGGATATAGCACATGCTGTTAGTTTGACTAGCAGATATCAAAGTGATCCAGGAATGGAACACTGGACAGCGGTCAAGAATATCCTGAAGTACTTGAAAAGAACTAAGGATATGTTTCTTTGTTATGGAGGTGACCAAGAGCTCGTTGTAACAAGTTACACCGATGCAAGTTGGAACACTGATCCTGATGACTCTAAGTCACAATCTGGGTACGTGTTTATATTGAATGGTGCTGCAGTAAGCTGGGCAAGCTCGAAGCAGTGCACGGTGGCGAAGTCTTCAACAGAATCGGAGTACATAGCGGCTTCAGAGGCTTCATCAGAAGCGGTATGGATGAAGAGGTTCATTGTAGAGCTCGGTGTGGTTCCTAGTGCATTGGACCCATTAATCATTTACTGTGATAACATGGGTGCCATCGCCAATGCACAAGAGCCAAGGTCACACAAGAGGCTGAAGCATATCAAGCTGCGTTACCACTCGATTCGCGAGTACATCGAAGATGGAGAAGTAAAGATTTGCAAAGTACACACTGATCTGAATGTAGCAGATCCGTTGACTAAAGCTCTCCCTAGGGCAAAGCATGACCAACACCAGAATGCCATGGGTGTTAGGTATATTACAATGTAATCTAGATTATTGACTCTAGTGCAAGTGGGAGACTGAAGGAGATATGCCCTAGAGGCAATAATAAAAGTGGTTATTATTTATATCTTTATGTTTATGATAAATGTTTATATATCATGCTAGAATTGTATTAACCGAAACATTAGTACATGTGTGATATGTAGACAAACAAGAAGTCCCTAGTATGCCTCTTAAACTAGCTTGTTGATTAATGGATGATTAGTTTCATAATCATGAACATTGGATGTTATTAATAACAAGGTTATATCATTATATGAATGATGTAATGGACACACCCAATTAAGCGTAGCATAAGATCTCGTCATTAAGTTATTTGCTATAAGCTTTCGATACATAGTTACCTAGTCCTTATGACCATGAGATCATATAAATCACTTATACCGGAAAGGTACTTTGATTACACCAAACACCACTGCGTAAATGGGTGGCTATAAAGGTGGGATTAAGTATCCGGAAAGTATGAGTTGAGGCATATGGATCAACAGTGGGATTTGTCCATCCCGATGACGGATAGATATACTCTGGGCCCTCTCGGTGGAATGTCGTCTAATGTCTTGCAAGCATATGAATGAGTTCATAAGAGACCACATACCACGGTACGAGTAAAGAGTACTTGTCAGGAGACGAGGTTGAACAAGGTATAGAGTGATACCGAAGATCAAACCTCGGACAAGTAAAATATCGCGAGACAAAGGGAATTGGTAATATATGTGAATGGTTCATTCGATCACTAAAGTCATCGTTGAATATGTGGGAGCCATTATGGATCTCCAGATCCCGCTATTGGTTATTGGTCGGAGTGAGTACTCAACCATGTCCGCATAGTTCTCGAACCGTAGGGTGACACACTTAAAGTTGGATGTTGAAATGGTAGTACTTGAATATGGAATGGAGTTCGAATATTTGTTCGGAGTCCCGGATGAGATCCCGGACATCACGAGGAGTTCCGGAATGGTCCGGAGAATAAGATTCATATATAGGATGTCATTTTATGTGAATAAAATGTCGCGGAAGGTTCTATGGAAGGTTCTAGAAGGTTCTAGAAAAGTCCGGAAGAAACCACCAAGGAAGGTGGAGTCCACAAGGGACTCCACCTCCATGGCCGGCCAGCCCTAGATGGGGTGGAGTCCCAAGTGGACTCCACCATAGGGGGCCGGCCACCCCCCACATGGGAGGTGGGAATCCCACCTTTGGGTGGGAGTCCTAGTTGGGCTAGGTTTCCCCCTCCTATGGAAGGTTTTGGTTTCGGGTCTTATTCGAAGACTTGGACACCAACACTTGGGTTCCACCTATATAATGAGGGACAAGGGGAGGGGGCCGGCCACACCAAAGCCACCACCTTGGCCGCACCCCTTGGAGGCCGGCCACCCCCTCTCCCCAAACCCTAGCCGCCCCACTCCTCCTTCTTCCCCGCACGCTTAGCGAAGCTCCGCCGGATTCTCCACCGCCACCGACACCACGCCGTCGTGCTGTCGGATTCAAGAGGAGCTACTACTTCCGCTGCCCGCTGGAACGGGAGGTGGACGTCGTCTTCATCAACAACCGAACGTGTGACCGAGTACGGAGGTGCTGCCCGTTCGTGGCGCCGGAACCGATCGTGATCAAGATCTTCTACGCGCTTTTGCAAGCGGCAAGTGAACGTCTACCGCAGCAACAAGAGCCTCATCTTGTAGGCTTTGGAATCTCTTCAAGGGTGAGACTCGATACCCCCTCGTTGCTACCGTCTTCTAGATTGCATCTTGGCTTGGATTGCGTGTTCGCGGTAGGAAATTTTTGTTTTCTATGCAACCTTTTTCCTAAGGAACAACATGCACATTAGACCATACTAAAATTCCTATAGATGTTAAATTCTATATATGTCCATACCACAAGAGGGTTATGGTGTGCGCCTATGGAATTCCTTTAAGCCAAAAGATGCCAAGACAGTTCAACAAATAAGAGGTGAAATACTATATAAGTTACGTATATAAAAAAGATAGGGAGGAAATGTTACCAAATTGATTAGGATCCCATGCATAAACATTTCCAAGCTCAGTAACGGCGAACACAAGTCCGTTATGTATAATTGCATCGCAGTATATGGCGCCGTACTGAAACTGGTTTTCAAGAAATATCCATGTACGAGGATATTCGCCATGGAGGTAGGCAATTGCAAAGTCGAAGATTGCGACAAGGGAGAAATCTTTATACCCCCTAGCAGCTGTAGGAACTTGGCAAATAGCTATCTTCTGCAGTTGAATAGCAGAACGCTGATACTCGAATATAAGTGGATTGCGTGTGGTTTCCAACTTCTTCCTCAAAGATGGAAGCTTAATCTTGCGATGAGTGTAGACATTGAGGAGGTTCCACTTGCCTTCGGGGCCAACCATGGCGATCCAATCTCCATTGGCGCCTGCCCGCTCCTCATCCTTACCGTGTGGCATTAGGCCATCATAGGAGAACCTGTCCAGCGGCAGTAGTTTGCACTTGCTGTGCACCGGCAAATCCTCCTTGAACACCGCCCATGGTTTATCCGCCGGGTCACAACAGAGAACACACGGAAGGCCAAACGGCTGAGAAGCAGGCAGAGTGGCACTGTATTTGGCTGACTGAAGAATACTTTTGGAGGAACCGACTAGGGACGCGGCGGTGATGGCGTCGCACTGGCTGATGAGCACTTCAAGGGGGCCTTCCGTAAACACCTTGTGAAACAGCCCAGATCCACAGACCCTGCTCGATTTCGCCATCGCAATGAGGCAGGTGGTACAATGGGGTTGGTATTTTCTTGGGAGATCTACTGATTCGAACTTTGGGAGAGAGATGGCGATCAATGGCGGCAGGTGGGGGTTTGAGTTGGAGAACAGAGGCTCTCAAACTGGGCACTGCTGGATAGGATGCGAAAGCGCCATGGCGGAGACGCAGGCGCGTGCTATGGAAGCTGGGCGGAGTGGGGATAGACGACGGAGGTGAACCGAGACGCTCCTCCTCTTATGCATATACTGCCTACTGCAGTTTCGAGGAGAGTGTGAATGTGTTCAAAAAAAGAGGAGAGTGTGAATGTGTTCAAAAAAAGAGGAGAGTGTGACTGTGACCCGACACCCGAGTAGGAGCCGAGCAGACGGACTATAGGAGTAGCCCCATCATTACAGAACATTAATCGTGCTTCCTACAATAAATAAGTGAAACATCCCAGGCTTGTGTTGTCTAATCAAATCGATGGCCATGTCAGTATTATGGTGAACAAATAAAACAAATACACACCAACCTTGTTCTTTTTGCAACGTACACCAACCTAGCAAGGCATCAACCTTCTCGCCATCAACTACGACTCCGTGGCTCCGTCCCACCAAAGTTGTCTCAACTTTGTAAAAAAAATACATCTATCCATCTAAATTTTAACAAAGGTGAGACACTTTTGGTGGGACCGAGGGAGTACAAAAAAACTTCACTACTCCATGCTAGTATCGGCCACTAATTCAAATTTCAACTGAAGGCGTGCTATTTTATGGTCCTGAAAATTGCCAAAAAAAATACAACCCAAAAATGCAACAGATCCATGTTAAGGGGGTACACCCTACGCAATATACATTAAGAAACTTCGAAACTTCAGCGACCTTGTAAGAATGCCCATGACAGTGCAGTTTTGCCAAATTAGGAAGAGACGAAATATGAATTCAACCAAAGAAATCTAAACGAATCCTTAGACAATAGCATAGTTAACACGTTCAGAAAAAAATGATGACTCCAAAAGAACAACATTAGCAAGAAATACTCCATTTTAGTTTGAATTTGCAGTCACATACATATACTAGTAGTACTGCCAAAATACTATAATACTCCGAGCTGCATTCTAGCACTCCAACTAGCTAGCTAATAGTTCTGGAGTAGTAGTACTACTATACAAGTCCAAAATACATCCGAACGAACCCTACTTCGAACTAAACTACTCCCTCCGATCTTCGAGTAACTACATTGCAGTATGACTAAACGAAGATTATTGTATAACCTTCTTGTTGATGCAAACGCAGATAGGCAACACACGCTGCCCTCCATTCTGCTTCGCGTAACGGGGCGGCACCGCCAGGAAAGAAGTGAGCTGCTGCAACATGATCGAGCTAGGCGTCGGGGAGCTCGTCGGCTCGATTACCGCCATCAAGGTGTCCGTCGAGAGGTCACTGGTCCCAGCCGTCGCCGGCGCCGGCGGACCAATCACCAGCAGCTGCGCCTTGTACATCGGAAACAAGCACGCGGCCGACCTGATGCACACACAGGACACAATGGTGGTCGGGCCGAGCGCGCCAACGGTGATGGCGAACACGCTACCGTCTTCTTCCCCACTGCCGATGAACAGGTGTCCCCGCGGTTGTACCGGAACACGAACTATGCACCAGGCGGGTATGCCATACTGGAACGTAAACACTGGGATGGAGTGGGATGCTTGGAGGTGTACCAGGAGCTCCCGCGGCGGGCCGGTGAAGCTGCAGCCGGTATTGATGGCCTCTGTGCAGCCGCACGGACCATGCGGGCACGCGATATAGTGCTTGTAGGACTCCGTGGAGGCGACCAAGCTCTGGCAGCCGACGCACTTGACCATTGCCCCAGATCGATTCGACGGCGGCAATCTTGGCCCAGATCGATTCGACGGCGGCAACCACGCCGGCTGCTCGCACTTCTTGCACGGGTTCGGCGCAAGCTCGCCGACGCAGCGCCGACAGCCCATATGACCGCCCTTGCACTGCACGGAACAACGTACGTGGCATCAGTTGTCATTGACATTTCTCACAGGTGAACCTAAGAATGAAATCGGAAGGGAGCGACCTTGGATATGGGGGGTTTGAAGGGCAGCAGGCAGAGGGGGCACAAGAAGAGGGCCTCCTCCATCTTCAGAGAAGAGTGATCGGGAAAACGAGAACGGGATGGGTTCTTTTTTTTATACATGCCTTGGAGTGGAGTATGGATACTACTACTTATAGGAAGAACTTCCTTGCTAAGAATCGGCGTCGGCCGTACGCAAGCATAGATGCACCAGCGGCTCTGCAGTTTGTCAAAATAAAAGGACAGAGCTGCAGTGACTTGAAGTCTCCAAATCTCATTGTGACTTGGTGCCACCATCTACCAACCATTTGAGATCCAACGTTCCAAACTATCTCTTATTTCGAACCTAAAAACAAAAATTATGAAAAAAATCCAGTAAAATGTAGATGCCTTGTTCTAAAATCTGTGAATATTTCATCCCACTCGGACGATTAGCTTGTGATTAAAGAGCTTTTTACGTATACGAGCACTAGTTTAAACTAAATACTCCCTCTGATTCATATTAATTGACTTCAATATGGATGTATCTAGAACTAAAATGTGTCTAGTACATCCATATTAGAGTCAATTAATATGAACCGGAGGGAGTATATATTTGCTCACAAACCTTTGATTCAAATCGAATGAAACTTCACCAAAATATAAATCGAAATATGCACGATTAACTGGAAGTTCTTGAAATATTTCTGAGCAATTATAATAATTATTTAGTTTAAATTCTAAGTCGATCGCATACATTGGATCTGAGATGGATGGTGGATGGTGGCCGACGAAGTTGAAGTCGCGCCGTGGTTGCTGGTGTACCATGGCCGACGATTTTGGTCCCTCCGTGGTGCATGTCAAAACTTTTTTTTCTCGTTTTTGAGGCCACCTAGCCCGACGAAAGCGGCCAAAACGTCGCGTATGGTGGCCCGGGACGTGGTGCATCGCGAATTCTCGGGTTCGCCGGCCGAGTCAACGCAAATCCGCACCGCCGAGGGATGTAGGGCCCAGATGGCAGCCTCTCTGGCATTGTTTTTTTTCTCGATCGCGCCATCTCGTTCAACGTTCTCCGATCGAGCCGTTTACGATGCAGGATCATGGGTCCCGCATGTCATCCTCTATGAACCAAAATTCTTTCTATTCTTGGATTTTTTTGACCCCCTGATTTCTGGCTACTTCCTTTTTCTTTTGATCCCTTGCCGCCTTGGAAACGTTGAGACCGCTGCTGCTAAATGGGACCCGCATGTCATCCTCTATGTGCAATCAACTTTCTTTTCTTGGAGTTTTTTTTGGCACCTCAAATTTGGTCACTTTTCGATCCCCTGCCGCCTCTCAAACGGTGATACCGCTGCTGCTAAATGGGACCCGCATGTCATCCTCTATGCACTATAAAACTTTCTTTTCTTGAATTATTTTTGGCACCTCATATTTGGTCACTTGCCTTTTTCTTTCGATCCCCTGCCGCCTCTCAAACGGTGATACCGCTGATGCTAAATGGGACCCGCATGTCATCCTCTATGCACTATAAAACTTTCTTTTCTTGAATTATTTTTGGCACCTCATATTTGGTCACTTACCTTTTCTTTCGATCCCCTGCCGCTCTCAAACGGCCTACCGCTGTTGCTAATGGGACCCGCATGTCATCCTCTATGTACTATAAAACTTTCTTTTCTTGAATTATTTTTGGCACCTCAAATTTGGTCACTTACCTTTTTCTTTCGATCCCCTGCCGCCTCTCAAACGGTGATACCGCTGCTGCTAAATGGGACCCGCATGTCATCCTCTATGTACTATAAAACTTTCTTTTCTTGGAGTTTTTTTTGGCACCTCAAATTTGGTCACTTGCCTTTTTCTTTCGATCCCCTGCCGCCTCTCAAACGGTGATACCGCTAAATGGGACCCGCATGTCATCCTCTATGTACTATAAAACTTTCTTTTCTTGGATTTTTTTGACACCTCATATTTGGTCACTTGCCTTTTCTTTCGATCCCCGCCGCCTCTCAAACGGTGATACCGCTGCTGCTAAATGGGACCCGCATGTCATCCTCTATGTAAATCATGTTTCTTTTCTTGAATTATTTTTGGCTCCTGATATTTGGTCACTTGCCTTTTTCTTTCGATCTCATGCCACGTTTGAAACGTTGAGGAACCTGCTGGCTCATGGGACCCGCATGTCATCCTCTATGTGCTATAAATGTTTATTTTCTTTATTTTTTTCACCCTCTGATTTTTGGCTATTTCCTTTTTCTTTTGATCCCTGCCGCCTTGAAACGTTGAGACCGCTGCTGCTAAATGGGACCCGCATGTCATCCTCTACGTACAATAAAGTTTCTTTTCTTGGATTATCTTTGGCTCCTGATATTTTGTCACTTGCCTTTTTCTTTCGATCTCATGCCGCCTTTGAAACGTTGAGTAAGCTGCTGGCTCATGGGTCCCGCATGTCATCCTCTACGAACAATAAAAGTTTCCTTTCTTGGAGTTATTTTTTACCCCTAATTTCTGGCTATTTGCCTTTTTCTTTTGATCTCCTGCCCCCTCTGAAACGATGAGGACGCTGTTGGCAGGTCGGTCCCACATGTCATCCTCTATGAACAATAAAAGTTTCCTTTGATGGATTTATTTTGAACCCCTAATTAATTTCTGGATATTTCCCCTGCCGCCTTGGAATCGTTGAGGATGCTGCTGCCTCATGGGTCCCGCATGTCATCCTCTCAGAACGGTAAATGTTTATTTTCTTGGATTTTGTTGACCAAACGATTTTTGGCTTATTTTTTCTTTCGATCACCTGCAGCCTTTAAAACGTTGAGGACGCTGCTGGCTCACGGGTCCCACATGTCAACCTCTATGAACAATAAACGCTGAGGATGCTGCTGCCTCATGGGTCCCGCATGTCATCCTCTCAGAACGAAAATGTTTCTTTTCTTGGATTTTTTACCAACAGATTTTTGGTTTATTTTTTCTTTCCATCCCCTGCCGCCTTTAAAACGTTGACGACGCTGTTGGCTCATGGGTCCCCGATGTCAGCCTCCCCGTACAAGAAACATATGATATCTTGATTATTTTGCAGACAATAAACAATGTATTGCGCTCTGAGCTATTTCAAACGGATAATTAAATCTTTATTTTTACATAAACAAACTTATATGTTGAATCTCCTTGTTTTTTTGTCTTTGCGAAGCATAGGACTTTCCTGTTTTTTTAGAAAATTCGGAACTTTCCTGTTTTGGAGTGGGCTGAAATTGTACGAGTCAAAAGGCCAAGCAGGATAGTTCGAAGGCCCAGATGTCCAGATGCAGCCCAATTGAAATCTTTCTTCTTGGATTTTTTTCACCCCCTGATTTCTGGCTACTTCATTTTTCTTTTGGTCCTGTGCCGCCTCAAACGGTGAGACCGCTGCTAAAATGGGACCCGCATGTCATCCTCTATGTACAGTAAAATTTCTTTTCTTAGATTATTTTTGGCTCCTGATATTTGGTCACTTGCCTTTTTCTTTCGATCTCATGCCACGTTTGAAACGTTGAAAAACCTGCTGGCTCATGGGACCCGCATGTCATCCTCTATGTACAATAAAACTTTCTTTTCTTCGATTTTTTTGGCACCTCATATTTGGTCACTTGCCTTTTTCTTCCGATCCCCTGCCGCCTCTCAAACGGTGATACCGCTGCTGCTAAATGGGACCCGCATGTCATACTCTATGTACAATCAAGTTTCTTTTCTTGAATTATTTTTGGATCCTGATATTTGGTCACTTGCCTTTTTCTTTCGATCTCATGCCACGTTTGAAACGTTGAAAAACCTGCTGGCTCATGGGACCCGCATGTCATCCTCTATGTACTATAAAAGTTCATTTTCTTGGTTTTTTTTCACCCTCTGATTTTCGGCTATTTCCTTTTTCTTTTGATCCCCTGCCGCCTTTGAAACGTTGAGGACTCTGCTGGCTCATCGATAAAACTTTCCTTTCTTGGAGTTTTTTTACCCCCTAATTTCTGGCTACTTTCTTTTTCTTTTGATCTCAAGCCGCATTTGAAACGTTGAGACCGCTGCTGCTAAATGGGACCCGCATGTCATCCTCTACGAACAATAAAAGTTTCCTTTCTTGGAGTTATTTTTTACCCCTAATTTCTGGCTATTTGCCTTTTTCTTTTGATCTCCTGCCCCCTCTGAAACGATGAGGACGCTGTTGGCAGGTCGGTCCCACATGTCATCCTCTATGAACAATAAAAGTTTCCTTTGATGGATTTATTTTGAACCCCTAATTAATTTCTGGATATTTCCCCTGCCGCCTTGGAATCGTTGAGGATGCTGCTGCCTCATGGGTCCCGCATGTCATCCTCTCAGAACGGTAAATGTTTATTTTCTTGGATTTTGTTGACCAAACGATTTTTGGCTTATTTTTTCTTTCGATCACCTGCAGCCTTTAAAACGTTGAGGACGCTGCTGGCTCACGGGTCCCACATGTCAACCTCTATGAACAATAAACGCTGAGGATGCTGCTGCCTCATGGGTCCCGCATGTCATCCTCTCAGAACGAAAATGTTTCTTTTCTTGGATTTTTTACCAACAGATTTTTGGTTTATTTTTTCTTTCCATCCCCTGCCGCCTTTAAAACGTTGACGACGCTGTTGGCTCATGGGTCCCCGATGTCAGCCTCCCCGTACAAGAAACATATGATATCTTGATTATTTTGCAGACAATAAACAATGTATTGCGCTCTGAGCTATTTCAAACGGATAATTAAATCTTTATTTTTACATAAACAAACTTATATGTTGAATCTCCTTGTTTTTTTGTCTTTGCGAAGCATAGGACTTTCCTGTTTTTTTAGAAAATTCGGAACTTTCCTGTTTTGGAGTGGGCTGAAATTGTACGAGTCAAAAGGCCAAGCAGGATAGTTCGAAGGCCCAGATGTCCAGATGCAGCCCAATTGAAATCTTTCTTCTTGGATTTTTTTCACCCCCTGATTTCTGGCTACTTCATTTTTCTTTTGGTCCTGTGCCGCCTTGGAAACGTTGAGAAAATGGGACCCGCATGTCATCCTCTTTACTTTGATTATTTTTGGCTCCTGATATTTGGTCACTTGCCTTTTTCTTTCGATCTCATGCCACGTTTGAAACGTTGAAAAACCTGCTGGCCCATGGGACCCGCATGTCATCCTCTATGTACAATAAAACTTTCTTTTCTTCGATTTTTTTGGCACCTCATATTTGGTCACTTGCCTTTTTCTTTCGATCCCCTGCCGCCTCTCAAACGGTGATACCGCTGCTGCTAAATGGGACCCGCATGTCATACTCTATGTACAATCAAGTTTCTTTTCTTGAATTATTTTTGATCCTGATATTTTGTCACTTGCCTTTTCTTTCGATCTCATGCCACGTTTGAAACGTTGAAAAACCTGCTGGCTCATGGGACCCACATGTCATCCTCTATGTACTATAAAAGTTCATTTTCTTGGTTTTTTTCACCCTCTGATTTTCGGCTATTTCTTTTTCTTTTGATCCCCTGCCGCCTTTGAAACGTTGAGGACTCTGCTGGCTCATCGATAAAACTTTCCTTTCTTGGAGTTTTTTTACCCCTAATTTCTGGCTACTTTCTTTTTCTTTTGATCTCAAGCCGCATTTGAAACGTTGAGACCGCTGCTGGCTAAATGGGACCCGCATGTCATCCTCTACGAACAATAAAAGTTTCCTTTCTTGGAGTTATTTTTTACCCCTAATTTCTGGCTATTTGCCTTTTTCTTTTGATCTCCTGCCCCCTCTGAAACGATGAGGACGCTGTTGGCAGGTCGGTCCCACATGTCATCCTCTATGAACAATAAAAGTTTCCTTTGATGGATTTATTTTGAACCCCTAATTAATTTCTGGATATTTCCCCTGCCGCCTTGGAATCGTTGAGGATGCTGCTGCCTCATGGGTCCCGCATGTCATCCTCTCAGAACGGTAAATGTTTATTTTCTTGGATTTTGTTGACCAAACGATTTTTGGCTTATTTTTTCTTTCGATCACCTGCAGCCTTTAAAACGTTGAGGACGCTGCTGGCTCACGGGTCCCACATGTCAACCTCTATGAACAATAAACGCTGAGGATGCTGCTGCCTCATGGGTCCCGCATGTCATCCTCTCAGAACGAAAATGTTTCTTTTCTTGGATTTTTTACCAACAGATTTTTGGTTTATTTTTTCTTTCCATCCCCTGCCGCCTTTAAAACGTTGACGACGCTGTTGGCTCATGGGTCCCCGATGTCAGCCTCCCCGTACAAGAAACATATGATATCTTGATTATTTTGCAGACAATAAACAATGTATTGCGCTCTGAGCTATTTCAAACGGATAATTAAATCTTTATTTTTACATAAACAAACTTATATGTTGAATCTCCTTGTTTTTTTGTCTTTGCGAAGCATAGGACTTTCCTGTTTTTTTAGAAAATTCGGAACTTTCCTGTTTTGGAGTGGGCTGAAATTGTACGAGTCAAAAGGCCTAGCAGGATAGTTCGAAGGCCCAGATGTCCAGATGCAGCCCAATTGAAATCTTTCTTCTTGGATTTTTTTCACCCCCTGATTTCTGGCTACTTCATTTTTCTTTTGGTCCTGTGCCGCCTCTCAAACAGTGAGACCGCTGCTGCAAAATGGGACCCGCATGTCATCCTCTATGTACAATAAAATTTCTTTTCTTGGATTATTTTTGGCTCCTGATATTTGGTCACTTGCCTTTTTCTTTCGATCTCATGCCACGTTTGAAACGTTGAAAAACCTGCTGGCCATGGGACCCGCATGTCATCCTCTATGTACAATAAAACTTTCTTTTCTTCGATTTTTTTGGCACCTCATATTTGGTCACTTGCCTTTTTCTTTCGATCCCCCCGCCTCTCAAACGGTGATACCGCTGCTGCTAAATGGGACCCGCATGTCATACTCTATGTTTTTCTTTTCTTGATTATTTGGATCCTGATATTTGGTCACTTGCCTTTTTCTTTCGATCTCATGCCACGTTTGAAACGTTGAAAAACCTGCTGGCTCATGGGACCCACATGTCATCCTCTATGTACTATAAAAGTTCATTTTCTTGGTTTTTTTTCACCCTCTGATTTTCGGCTATTTCCTTTTTCTTTTGATCCCCTGCCGCCTTTGAAACGTTGAGGACTCTGCTGGCTCATCGATAAAACTTTCCTTTCTTGGAGTTTTTTTACCCCCTAATTTCTACTTTCTTTTTCTTTTGATCTCAAGCCGCATTTGAAACGTTGAGACCGCTGCTGCTAAATGGGACCCGCATGTCATCCTCTATGTACAATAAAGTTTTCTTTTCTTGGATTATCTTTGTCTCCTGATATTTTGTCACTTGCCTTTTTCTTTCGATCTCATGCCGCCTTTGAAACGTTGAGGAAGCTGCTGGAGCATGGGTCCCGCATGTCATCCTCTATGAACAATAAAAGTTTCCTTTCTTGGAGTTATTTTTTACCCCTAATTTCTGGCTACTTCCTTTTTCTTTTGATCCCCTGCCGCCTTTGAAACGTTGAAGACTTTGCTGGCTCATGGGTCCCACATGTCAGCCTCTATGAACAATAAACACTTCCTTTCTTGGAGTTATTTTGTACCCCTAATTTCTGGCTATTTGCCTTTTTTCTTTCGATCCCCAGTCGCCTTCTAAACGTAGAGGACGCTGCTGGCTCGTGGGTCCCAGATGTCAGCCTCCATGGACAATAAACCTCTCCTTTGTTGGATTTATTTTTCACCCTCTGATTTTGGCTATTTCCTTTTTCTTTTGATCCACTGCCGCCTTGGAAACATTGAGTAAGCTGCTGACACATGGGGCCCGCATGTCATCCTCTATGTACAATCAACTTGCAAGATCTTCGAGCGAAAGAGCTTGTATTAGTGGGACCCATATGTCAACCTCTATGTACAATAAAAGTTTCCTTTCTTGGATTATTTTTAGCTCCTGATATTCGGTCACTTTCCTTTTTCTTTCGATCTCAAGCCGCCTCTGAAACGTTGAGTAAGGTGCTGGCTCATGGGACCCACATGTCATCCTCTATGTACAATAAAGTTTCTTTTCTTGGATTTTTTTTACCCCTGATTTTTGGTCACTTGCCTTGACGCTGCTGGCTCATGGGTCCCACATGTCAGCATCTATGAACAATAAACCTTTCCTTTGTTGGATTTATTGTTTACCCCTAATTTCTGGCTATTTGCCTTTTTCTTTTGATCCCCACCGGCCTTTGAAAACGTTGAGGAACCTGCTGGCTCATGGGACCCGCATGTCATCCTCTATGTACTATAAAATTTCTTTTCTTGGTTTTTTTTCACCTCTGATTTTTGGCTATTTCCTTTTTCTTTTGATCCCCTGCCGCCTTGGAAACGTTGAGTAAGCTGCTGACTCATGGGACCCGCATGTCATCCTCTATGTACAATCAACTTTCTTTTTTTGGAGTTTTTTACCCCCTAATTTCTGGCTACTTTCTTTTTCTTTTGATCTCAAACCGCATTTGAAACGCTGAAACCGCTGCTGCAAAATGGGACCCGCATGTCATCCTCTATGTACAATAAGTTTCATTTCTTGGATTATTTTTGGCTCCTGATATTTGGTCACTTGCCTTTTTCTTCCGATCTCATGCCGCCTTTGAAACGTTGAGTAAGCTGCTGGCTCATGGGTCCCGCATGTCATCCTCTACGAACAATAAAAGTTTCATTTCTTGGAGTTATTTTTGACCCCTAATTTCTGGCTACTTCCTTTTTTCTTTTGATCCACTGCCGCCTTTGAAACGGTGAGGATTCTGCAGACTAATACAAGCTTTTTCTCTCCAAGATCTTGCAAGTTGATAGATTAAATCATGGAATTATTAGGATATGTTTTAAATTTCAAATCCACTTTATGAATTATTAAAAATACCGTTATCCATGTGGGTATGGAGCGAACAAGGATTTTCATATTGGGCATGAGCAGTTTCAAAAATTGGAACCCAATAATTCAAAATAAATAAAAACAACTTTTATGTAGAATCTCCGCGTTTTTTTCTTTTGCCATTCATAGGATCTGTGTTTCATTAGAAAAGGGCCGAAATTGCATGAGCAGAAAGGCCCATTTGTAGTTATTGGGCTTCGACAGCCGGAGCAAGTAGGCCGATAGCAATTACCATGTAGATGGCCGTTGGCAACCCAAAGTGAAATATTGGGCCCAACAGGGGAAGGCTGAACAGTACTATTTTCTAATTGGAAGGTGGTACATGGCGTAATCCTGCCAAAAAAAAAGATGGACACGGGTTGCTGAAATTTGCCCATCTGCGCCTAATATCGCCGCCGCGGCTCCGCTTCCGCCGCCGCCGCCATGCCTCGTCTCGCGTCGAGCTCGCGGTACTGCCGCGTCTCGGGCACGGGGTACCGCGGCGTCCGCGCGCGCCCCAAAGGTACGTATTACGCGGAGATACGTGACGGCGGCGAGCGCATCGGCCTCGGCACCTACGAGACCGCGCACGAGGCCGCGCGCGCGTACGACGCCGTGGCGTGGCGGCTCGGGCGCCCGCGATCGTCGATGAATTTCCATGACGTGTGGACGCGCCAGCAGGCCGAGGATCTCGCGCCGCCGCCGTACATCGTTAGACAGGAGGAACAGCACCGCCGCCGCGAGACGGAGCGCCGTTTGCGCATCGCCGAGCGGGACGAGCGCGCGGCGCGCGAGTGGGCGGCCCGCTTCCCCGAGGACGTTGCCGCCGAGAACGAGCACTTCCGCAGACGGAGGGCGGAGAAGGCGACGAGGCGGGCAGCGAAGAAGGAGGACCGCGCACGACGGAGGGCGGAGAAGGCGACGAAGCGGGCCTTCATCGAAGCGCAGCTCGCCGGGCCGACCACCATTGGCGAGGACGACCCCCGTTGGATTGACCTCTTCTCGTCGGATCCGGTGTCGGGCACGACACCGGACTCGTCAGATGTCGAGTTTTAGTTTAGTTTTATCGCACTACTTTGTAAAAATATGAACTACGGAGTATCTATCAAGCTAATTTTATCCTATTTTATGTCTATTTCTAGTCTTTGTTTGATCTTCTGTTTTACTGCACTCTATTTTTCATTATATTCTGTTTTTGGCGCTGCATTTATAGCGCCTCTGAAAATACGCTGTTTCAGCCCTGCATTTGGCCGCCACAGTTTGCAGCTTCCGGTGAAGCTATTGCCGGCTCCATGCGCAGCATCAGCCATTCAGCCCACAGCGCCAAAATATAGAGCCACTGCTGGAGTTGCTGTAATATGTTTGTCAGCAGGAGCTTACCTAATTAGTTAAAAAAAAGATGTTCAGCGTGGGATTCGAAAAAAAGATCTTCATGTTTTTTTCCTAGCTATCCTAGTTCGGACTTTTTATTGTGTTGGCTAGTGCATGAAGCTTGACACCTGTATTATGTGATCCTGATATGAGGATAAGAACACCTTCAGCTTGCATTGCTAATGGTGTCTACTGCAGCAGTGGCGTACATTCAATGGAGACTGATGCAAGAGAGTTGGTACTGGTGAGCCTGCACTTGACATCATCGTGCCACCTGAAGTAGGTGGTGTATTGGGATTAGACTGATAAGCATAGCACCTTGCAAAGAACAAGATGATGCTAGTGTTGGTTAACGTGATTTTACGCCAAAAGTCATGTATGCTCAACAGGTGCCGTACCTAGTTTGGATATTGTGTTGTTACCCTTTTGTGGTTTGGTGTTTGTCCAACAGAGAAAGCTACTCTTTTCCCGTGTAAGTGTTATTATGTGAACAAAAGTTGTGTGTACATATATATCGGTCAGAGAACCAAGATTGCATATTCTTGCCTGGTTATAACACATAAGTCATAATAACAATTAAAGAGAAAAGGAACATTTGCCTTTGCAATGTGATTGTGCCAAGTAGATTAGACAACCAACCACAAACATTACAGGTCAACAGCCAAACGCATGCGAAAGTCCTAAGGTAAGCTCCATAATACATGTTGAAACCAAAAGCCTAGAAACCATAAGAAAGGTAGCTCCACATCACAGTTCCACGACAGCAGCATACTGATCATAAAACATATATCAAGTCAGGACAGCTGCACCACTGGGTAAGCATCCATGGGGTCTGGCTCAAGAGCGAAGACTGTGTGAATGCTGCAAAATGTGGCTCTTGCCTCACCCCACCCATACATCTTATCATGGAACCTTACCAAATCAGCATGAATCATCTTGACATAAACATAGCTCCTCTCTCCATGCTGATGGGATTGAACAATGCGCCAGTTGCAGTGCTTCAGCTTGTCAAACAGTATGCAGGAGATGACGAAGCATGCTGGCTGGTCTTTTGTAGTGACAATGGCTTGGAGTAGCTGGTCCTGTGAACCACCCAACTGGATCTTTAGAGCTTGAAGGACAGTCCGTGCTATATAAGCTACCGTTGCTGACTTCAGCTCGGGTTCAGGTGAATGACAGCTGACATCTTGTCCTAGAGATGCAGATCCTTCTTGATCAGATTCAGCGGAATCATCACCACTACTTACAGGTGCATCAGGTTCTACAGAAGGCACATCAGGTACATGCTCCAGTTCATAGGAGTCGGGTGGGACAGCACCGTTTGCTGAAATCTCTACAATACCAGCTCCAGGTAGACCACCAGTCTCTACAGAGGGTAAACCACCAATATCCACTTCAGAGGATTCTCGTGGCACGACACCTTTCGCTAGAGGCTCTACCCTACCAGCTCCAGGTCCACCACCAGTCAGTACTGTGGGCATAGTCATGACGGGTTCTACCAATACAAAACCTCCTTCGGGTGCAGGATCATCAGTAGCAACTCCAGCATCAGCACCAGTTAAATCGGTCTTGACAATAGGTAAACCGTTTTGCTCCAGTTCAGAGAATTCCCGTGGCACGACACCGTTCACTAGAGGCTCTACACTAGCAGCTCCAGCTGCACCACCAGTTTCTACAGCAGGGGGTAAACCCAATCCACAACCTTCTTCATGTGGCACGATGATGCCAGGTATAGGCTCATCAGTACCAGGTCCAGCTGCATCAGTCTCCATAGACAGTAAACAAGGTGGCGTCGGAGGTTTAAAAGACTGGCATGCCATTTCACCTTTGTCATCAGACAATATAGAGTTTTCTTCAACTCTATGTTTCTGCAATAATAAGCACATGAACAGAAATTAGACCAGAGCATCTAGCCATCTAACAGGGGCAGCGGCAAAACAAGCGTCGGTCCATATGTTTACCTTGTCATCTGGGATATCAGAACACACAGATTTAGAAGTCATTTCACATAGCATCCGCTTTTTCGTTCCTTCCCCTACGTCCATCTGGAATAAGTAATACTATTGATCACATAAAACTAATTAATCAAATATATGCATATGTTGAGAAGTTTGCACGGCAAATTGTGGATTCTGCTTTTATCACCTACGAATCGTCGTTCTATATATTTACCTTGTTATCTGGGATATCAGAAGTCACAGAATGAGAAGTCATCTCACTAAGTATCGGTTTTTTCGCTCTTTCCCCTCCATCCATCTGCAATAAGAAGTACTATTGATCACATAAAGCCAATTCATTGAATATATGCATATGTTGAGAAGTTTGCACAACAAATTGTGGATTCTACTTCCAATCACCAAGTAATCTCGTGAGAAATGCATGATCAAGATATGTTTCTCCCTCTTGATCGACATCTGCATCTCCATTAAGACTAATCATCGTGCGATGGTGCTAGCGCATACACTTCCAATCACCAGACAAGCAAAAAATTGTTGATTCTAGTAATGCTTAATCAGCAGTGGCCATGGAACGACCACAGATCGACCAAGCAAAAAAATAAATCATCAGCCTACTGACCACCAGGCAAAACAAACTAGGCCCATACATGGCCTCACAAATCATCATCAAACGTCGATCAAACTAGCAAGTTTGAACATGGATTACTAATTTATTTTCTGATAAAGTGAGTATATTAATATCGAAAGATATTGATTACACTGAGCCTCTGCAACAACGCAATACCTTACTGGTAGTACGGATGCACATGGATTCCTAATACTCCCTCTGTTCGGTTTTAATTAGTCGACGCGAGGGAGAGAAGAAAATGAACTGTCGATGCTTTCAACTAGAGTCAATTAAATACGAACGGAAGAAGTACGTAGTAGTATTGACAAATATCCGGATCTAGTCTAAAAACAAATTGGCATGTAAATCCTAGTAGTCTACTAAACTAGGATCAATACCCTAGATTAGGGTTGCAAGCGGCGTCCGCGAATCGTCCCGCAAAGCAGAAAATTAGAGCAAATAGTGGTTGAGATTAGAGCAGATTTAAAGCACTCGCACTGAAACTAGCTAGCCCGCTACCCACCCCGCTTGACACCCTGCCCTAGATGTGAATCTACACCAAATATTCAAACAAGGATGAGCAACCGCCAATAAAATTTTATCCGCACATCATCATCTCTACCATACACAAGGGTATGGTGATTTCACATACAGCCATTGTTGCCGCGGGACGAGGATGAGTGATGCGCCGCGGAGAAGGTGCCTCACGCCTCTGTCGCCGCCGCCGTCGAAGAGGAAGTCGAAGCCGCGCGATTGTGGTCCGTCGCCGATATGGAGGTGGAGCTACTAGGGAAGAGATGGAGGTGGAGGTGGAGAGGGAGTGATGGTTTGTACTAGTGGCGGCCGGTGAGGTAGTTATAAATACAGCCTCTCTCTCTTTTTTGGCAAGGAATGCAGCTTCTCTTGGAAGGCAACGAGGCAACGCACTCCAGATTTCGTATATTACTATAATAATATGGGCGGAGAAATTTGGACGCATCTGTGTTGTCTTGTCAAATGAATCACCAGGATTTGCTTTTAGTACTCCAGATTTGGGCGACCCAAGGAAGTAGAGATAGTAATGTACGCCATCTAGCTGCACGCTATCAAATCAAATAAATGGTCATGCCATTTACTTTTAAGATGGTGCAGCAGTTATTCTGACCAAAGAAACATGCACGTCTGCTGATTATTTCTGATGGGTATACATTTACCGTCCGCTAGCAAAGATTGTTTGGCACATTGTTCTTATGGCTTTCAACATCACACCCCTTAATAATATTATTAATCAATGTTTGGGCAATCAATTGAGTGTGTTAATAAAAAATTAAAACCCACAAATCCAACTGTACTATTTTTAGGGCCATATGAAGGACAAGGAATGATTTTAAATGCCATATGGAGTACCTCCAACCATGTGAAATATGGTTCTGTCATGCAGGTGATACCCATGGCTTCGCATTGGATCTGTATGTTGTCCTACATACAGTCAACTATGAAGTACCACGATTTGGTTTTTGGGTGCAACCGGCTAGAGAATGATGCACGGGTTTGTACAGCCAGTACAATTCACATTAAGATTTTCTGATAGGATGTTGATGTGTATATGTAAGAATCATACACTAGAATGTCTTCTATGTTTAGATGGTTGATCTACGTTTATACTTTCTGTGAACCATGAGGTTAAGACCTTTGTACTGTAATAAAGATTGCTAAATAACAGTATATATGTATGCCTCTAGGGACACTGAAACAGCCAAACAACCATGCATGTGCATAGACCGTATTTGATCAAATTAAAAGAAGCACCTCGGTTCATGCAAATAGCATCAGTTAATCACCTAAGTCCATTAGCTATAAATAGTTAAATAGGAGTCAAGACCAACTGAGCTAGCTAGTAGTATGATCCTACTATTACATAAATATCCCTAACTCTGATTGTCTTTGTTCCAGTCCAGCGCGTTGGTGTAGCTTGGGATGAACCAAAACCCCGTATGCCAGTTGGCCCCTGGACCGCTGCTTGAGAAAGAGATGCTTTGGTGGTCTTCGCCATTTAGACTGAAGCGGAAAATTTCTTGATGTGATGTGTCAAACTGAGAGCCAATGGCCTGAGGCGTGGTGTAGATGCAGTTTCTTCTTGTCAAATATCCTGGGGGAAATGTTGCACCACCCACTGGCATGAAAATCGGATAGTTCAACCCAAGGAACATAGAATAGTCTCCAAGATTAGTAACCCTTTCCCACGGGTTGGCTGGAAGTAACCGACTAGTGTCATTCGAGAATACAATGCAGGTATACCCCGAATAGCTGTGAACAGCGCGACCGCAATGGACAGAAGGGGTACTATCATAATAAGTTGGAGCACCGTCAGCGTCAAAATCCATTACGCCACGTGCATAGACCAGGAGAAGTCTAGAACGATCTTGAGATCTTGCCAGCCACCACGTACGACTATTAGAGTCAAAATCATCATCGCCATCAAATCCAGCCGTCCACGGAATGAATGGAGCAGGGAGCACTATAGGACCTTGAAAAAGGAAAGAACACGTCACATGAAAATATATTTCATGATTTATCTACTAGTGATATTGATTTGATATTGTAGATGCCAATACTAGTACTTTATAAAATCATGGTAAACAAATGAAAGTCTTTATCAATATTGCATGGCAGCTTTATTGATTCTATTTCTACTCTACCTTAAATTTTCTAGGGAGTAATAATAAAGAAACTTAATTACTAGGGGGCCTTTTTCCTAAGGAACAACATGCACATTAGACCATACTAAAATTCCTATAGATGTTAAATTCTAAATATGTCCATACCACAAGAGGGTTATGGTGTGCGCCTATGGAATTCCTTTAAGCCAAAAGATGCCAAGACAGTTCAACAAATAAGAGGTGAAATACTATATAAGTTACGTATATAAAAAAGATAGGGAGGAAATGTTACCAAATTGATTAGGATCCCATGCATAAACATTTCCAAGCTCAGTAACGGCGAACACAAGTCCGTTATGTATAATTGCATCGCAGTATATGGCGCCGTACTGAAACTGGTTTTCAAGAAATATCCATGTACGAGGATATTCGCCATGGAGGTAGGCAATTGCAAAGTCGAAGATTGCGACAAGGGAGAAATCTTGATACCCCCTAGCAGCTGTAGGAACTTGGCAAATAGCTATCTTCTGCAGTTGAATAGCAGAACGCTGATACTCGAATATAAGTGGATTGCGTGTGGTTTCCAACTTCTTCCTCAAAGATGGAAGCTTAATCTTGCGATGAGTGTAGACATTGAGGAGGTTCCACTTGCCTTCGGGGCCAACCATGGCGATCCAATCTCCATTGGCGCCTGCCCGCTCCTCATCCTTACCGTGTGGCATTAGGCCATCATAGGAGAACCTGTCCAGCGGCACTAGTTTGCACTTGCTGTGCACCGGCAAATCCTCCTTGAACACCCATGGTTTATCCGCCGGGTCACAACAGAGAACACACGGAAGGCCAAACGGCTGAGAAGCAGGCAGAGTGGCACTGTATTTGGCTGACTGAAGAATACTTTTGGAGGAACCGACTAGGGACGCGGCGGTGATGGCGTCGCACTGGCTGATGAGCACTTCAAGGGGGCCTTCCGTAAACACCTTGTGAAACAGCCCAGATCCACAGACCCTGCTCGATTTCGCCATCGCAATGAGGCAGGTGGTACAATGGGGTTGGTATTTTCTTGGGAGATCTACTGATTCGAACTTTGGGAGAGAGATGGCGATCAATGGCGGCAGGTGGGGGTTTGAGTTGGAGAACAGAGGCTCTCAAACTGGGCACTGCTGGATAGGATGCGAAAGCGCCATGGCGGAGACGCAGGCGCGTGCTATGGAAGCTGGGCGGAGTGGGGATAGACGACGGAGGTGAACCGAGACGCTCCTCCTCTTATGCATATACTGCCTACTGCAGTTTCGAGGAGAGTGTGAATGTGTTCAAAAAAAGAGGAGAGTGTGAATGTGTTCAAAAAAAGAGGAGAGTGTGACTGTGACCCGACACCCGAGTAGGAGCAGACGGACTATAGGAGTAGCCCCATCATTACAGAACATTAATCGTGCTTCCTACAATAAATAAGTGAAACATCCCAGGCTTGTGTTGTCTAATCAAATCGATGGCCATGTCAGTATTATGGTGAACAAATAAAACAAATACACACCAACCTTGTTCTTTTTGCAACGTACACCAACCTAGCAAGGCATCAACCTTCTCGCCATCAACTACGACTCCGTGGCTCCGTCCCACCAAAGTTGTCTCAACTTTGTAAAAAAAAATACATCTATCCATCTAAATTTTAACAAAGGTGAGACACTTTTGGTGGGACCGAGTTGCACTTTTCTTTGAACTGCAGTTGCACAAAAAAACTTTAACTAAAAAAAAATACATCTATCCATCTAAATTTTAACAAAGGTGAGACACTTTTGGTGGGACCGAGGGAGTACAAAAAAACTTTACTACTCCATGCTAGTATCGGCCACTAATTCAAATTTCAACTGAAGGCGTGCTATTTTATGGTCCTGAAAATTGCCAAAAAAAATACAACCCAAAAATGCAACAGATCCATGTTAAGGGGGTACACCCTACGCAATATACATTAAGAAACTTCGAAACTTCAGCGACCTTGTAAGAATGCCCATGACAGTGCAGTTTTGCCAAATTAGGAAGAGACGAAATATGAATTCAACCAAAGAAATCTAAACGAATCCTTAGACAATAGCATAGTTAACACGTTCAGAAAAAAATGATGACTCCAAAAGAACAACATTAGCAAGAAATACTCCATTTTAGTTTGAATTTGCAGTCACATACATATACTAGTAGTACTGCCAAAATACTATAATACTCCGAGCTGCATTCTAGCACTCCAACTAGCTAGCTAATAGTTCTGGAGTAGTAGTACTACTATACAAGTCCAAAATACATCCGAACGAACCCTACTTCGAACTAAACTACTCCCTCCGATCTTCGAGTAACTACATTGCAGTATGACTAAACGAAGATTATTGTATAACCTTCTTGTTGATGCAAACGCAGATAGGCAACACACGCTGCCCTCCATTCTGCTTCGCGTAACGGGGCGGCACCGCCAGGAAAGAAGTGAGCTGCTGCAACATGATCGAGCTAGGCGTCGGGGAGCTCGTCGGCTCGATTACCGCCATCAAGGTGTCCGTCGAGAGGTCACTGGTCCCAGCCGTCGCCGGCGCCGGCGGACCAATCACCAACAGCTGCGCCTTGTACATCGGAAACAAGCACGCGGCCGACCTGATGCACACACAGGACACAATGGTGGTCGGGCCGAGCGCGCCAACGGTGATGGCGAACACGCTACCGTCTTCTTCCCCACTGCCGATGAACAGGTGTCCCCGCGGTTGTACCGGAACACGAACTATGCACCAGGCGGGTATGCCATACTGGAACGTAAACACTGGGATGGAGTGGGATGCTTGGAGGTGTACCAGGAGCTCCCGCGGCGGGCCGGTGAAGCTGCAGCCGGTATTGATGGCCTCTGTGCAGCCGCACGGACCATGCGGGCACGCGATATAGTGCTTGTAGGACTCCGTGGAGGCGACCAAGCTCTGGCAGCCGACGCACTTGACCATTGCCCCAGATCGATTCGACGGCGGCAATCTTGCCCCAGATCGATTCGACGGCGGCAACCTCGCCGGCTGCTCGCACTTCTTGCACGGGTTCGGCGCAAGCTCGCCGACGCAGCGCCGACAGCCCATATGACCGCCCTTGCACTGCACGGAACAACGTACGTGGCATCAGTTGTCATTGACATTTCTCACAGGTGAACCTAAGAATGAAATCGGAAGGGAGCGACCTTGGATATGGGGGGTTTGAAGGGCAGCAGGCAGAGGGGGCACAAGAAGAGGGCCTCCTCCATCTTCAGAGAAGAGTGATCGGGAAAACGAGAACGGGATGGGTTCTTTTTTTTATACATGCCTTGGAGTGGAGTATGGATACTACTACTTATAGGAAGAACTTCCTTGCTAAGAATCGGCGTCGGCCGTACGCAACCATAGATGCACCAGCGGCTCTGCAGTTTGTCAAAATAAAAGGACAGAGCTGCAGTGACTTGAAGTCTCCAAATCTCATTGTGACTTGGTGCCACCATCTACCAACCATTTGAGATCCAACGTTCCAAACTATCTCTTATTTCGAACCTAAAAACAAAAATTATGAAAAAAATCCAGTAAAATGTAGATGCCTTGTTCTAAAATCTGTGAATATTTCATCCCACTCGGACGATTAGCTTGTGATTAAAGAGCTTTTTACGTATACGAGCACTAGTTTAAACTAAATACTCCCTCTGATTCATATTAATTGACTTCAATATGGATGTATCTAGAACTAAAATGTGTCTAGTACATCCATATTAGAGTCAATTAATATGAACCGGAGGGAGTATATATTTGCTCACAAACCTTTGATTCAAATCGAATGAAACTTCACCAAAATATAAATCGAAATATGCACGATTAACTGGAAGTTCTTGAAATATTTCTGAGCAATTATAATAATTATTTAGTTTAAATTCTAAGTCGATCGCATACATTGGATCTGAGATGGATGGTGGATGGTGGCACCAAGTCACTGTGAGACTTGGAAGTATCAAGTCAGTGAAGCTCTATCCCAAAATAAAAGCTTCGTGAAGGGGGCAGTTTGGTTCAAAAAAGAAGACAGTGCCAAGCAGTTGTCAAACAATACCCATATAGTCAAATGTACTCCCTCTGATTCAAATGAATTGACTCAACTTTGTCTAGATATATGGATGTATCAAGTCACTGAAGCTAAAATAAAAGCTTCATGAAGGGGGAAGTTTGGTTCGAAAAAAATACAGTGCCAAGCAGCTGTCAAATAGTACCATAACGTCAAATGTACTCCCTCCGATTCAAACGAAATGACTCAACTTTGTATTTTGCATGTTAAAGGTTTTTCGTAAAACTTGGCCAATCTTAACATAGTTTGCCTTTCTAAAAAAAGATATAAGCCCTAAGGCTCCTTTGATTCATAGGATGGGAAAACCATAGAAATATGAAAAACATAGGATTGAGATTTAATGGCTAGTTGAATCATATAGGAAGATGAGTTGTGTTTGATTGTGCCAAAGGAAATTTTCCATGAGGTATGACCTAATGTTTTATTCTTATAGGATTTGCACTGCAAGATTCCTATAGGATATGTTCCTATGAATCAAACAACTAGTGTGGGGAAAATTCACATGTGATCTAAATCCTACATAATTCCTATACAAATCCTATATATGAATTTTAGTTGTTAGGTCACTTAAAATGACTTCACTTGAAGGGTTACATTTTTGTTTTTTCTGAATTAGTAGTGATGCCTAACCATATATATACCTAAACCAAGAGAATCAGCATAAACTTATGTATATTAATAGTAAGCGCATATATGAATGTTTTTTATCTACAAACCCAGGGTCATATATATGTACATAGAAACATGCATATATGCTAGTTTTTGTACCTTGGTGTGTTCCTCTTTTGGGCTATCTCTTTTTTGTTCACCGGTTCACAACCAACGCCCTAGATTAATTTGGCACTTAGAAAATAACATTTTGTTTTTGGCGCACTAACACAAATAGTATGAAGTCAAGCATGAAGAGAAGTTGTTTTGGGTTTCAAACATGGAAATTTCAAAAACCCTCTCAAAGAGCTTCATTTTGGAGTGACTAAGAAGGATCCATAGGAAACTATGTACTAATACAGTATAATGATCACCCGAGTTATTAGAGCAACAAGTCTGTCACTTACGTGTGGTTCCCATGCGTGAGGTCCCACACTTCAGTGAGCACAAGTCACGTAGTCTTCTTATGTCATATAGTAAGCATTCAATTAAGTTGATAAACAAGGTCTAGACATATCAAACCAGAAAAATCATGTATCTACCCCCTATATATCCCTAAACCCTGACTTATGAAGTCAAGCATGAAGAGAAGAAGTGGTTTTTGGTTTCAAACATGGAAATTTCAAAAACCCTCCCAAGAGCTTCATTTTGGAGTGACTAGTTAAGACGCATACATGCTTACTTTTTCATATTCATGTTTTAAACTTGTTCAAATCTTGGTCAACAAACCTACGATTTGACGAAGATTCAAATGGGTATAAAAAAATTAAAACCAAGGTCTGCTCATGTCATATAGTAAGCATTCAATTAAATTGATAAACAAGGTCTAGACATATTCAAACTAGTAGGAAAATCATGTATCTACCCCCTAACCCTAAACTATGTCTTATGAAGTCAAGCATGCATGAAGAAAAGTGGTTTTTGGTTTTCAAGCATGGAAATTTCAAAAACCCTCCCAAGAGCTACATATTGGAGTGACTAAGAAGGATAGATGCTTAATTTTTCATATTCATGTTTTAAACTTGATTAAATCATGGTCAAACCTAGAATTTGACCAAGATTCAAATGGGCATAAAAATTCAAAAAAAATGAAAAACCAATGCACATAGTCATCTTATGTCATCTAGTAAGCATTCAATTAAGTTGATAAACAATGTCTAGACATATTCAAACCAGAAAATTCATGTATCAAGCTAACCCTAACCCCAAACTCTGTCTTATGAAGTCAAGCATGAAGAGAAGTACGTGGTTTTTTGGTTTCAAACATGGAAATTTCAAAAACCCTCTCAAGAGCTTCATTTTGGAGTGACTACGAAGGATACATGCTTAATTTTTCATATTCATGTTTTAAACTTGTTTAAATCATGGTCAAACCTAGGATTTGGCCAAGATTCAAATGGGCAAAATTTTAAAAAAAATCAAGGCACATAGTCTTCTTATGTCATATAGTAAGCATTCAATTAAGTTGATAAACAAGGTCTAGACATATTCAAACGAGAGAAATCATGTATCTACCCCCTAACCCTAAACTCTGTCTCATGAAGTCAAGCGCATGCATGAAGATATGTGGTTTTTGGTTTCAAACATGGAAATTTCAAAAACCCTCCCAAGAGCTTCATTTCGAAGTGATTAATTAAGAAGCATACATGCATGCTTACTTTTTCATATTCATGTTTTAAACTTATTCAAATCTTGGTGAAACCTAGGATTTGACCAAGATTCAAATGGGTATAAAAATTAAAAAAAAGGTCTTCTTATGTTATATAGTAGGCATTCAATTAAGTTGATAAACAAGGTCTAGACATATTCAAACAAGAAAAATCATGCATGTATCTACCCCTAACCCTAAACTCTGTTTCATGAAGTCAAGCATGAAGATATGTGGTTTTTGGTTTCGAACATGGAAATTCAAAAACCCTCCCAAGAGCTTCATTTTGAAGTGACTAAGAAGCATACATGCTTACTTTTTCATATTCATGTTTTTAACTTATTCAAATCTTGGTGGAACCAAGGATTTGACCAAGATTCAAATGGGTATAAAAGTTCAAAAAAAACAAGGTCTTCTTATATGTTATATAGTAAGCATTCAATTAATTTGATAAACAAGGTCTACACATATTCAAACCAGGAAAATCATGTATCTACCCCCTAACCCTAAACTCTGTCTTATGAAGTCAAGCATGCATGAAGAGAAGTAGTTTTTGGTTTCAAGCATGGAAATTTCAAAAACCCTCCCAAGAGCTACATATTGGAGTGACTAATAGAAGGATAGATGCTTAATTTTTCATATTCATGTTTTAAACTTGTTTAAATCATGGTCAAACCTAGGATTTGACCAAGATTCAAATGGGCATAAAAATTCAAAAGAAAAAACAATAAAATGAAAAACCAATGCACATAGTCATCTTATGTCATCTATAGTAAGCATTCAATTAAGTTGATAAACAAGGTCTAGACATATTCAAACCAGAAAATTCATGTATCAAGCTACCCCTATCCCCAAACTCTCTCTTATGAAGTCAAGCATGAAGAGAAGTACGCGGTTTTTTGGTTTCAAACATGGAAATTTCAAAAACCCTCTCAAGAGCTTCATTTTGGAGTGACTATGAAGGATACATGCTTAATTTTTCATATTCATGTTTTAAACTTGTTTAAATCATGGTCAAACCTAGGATTTGACCAAGATTCAAATGGGCAAAATTTTAAAAAATGAAAAATCAAGGCACATAGTCTTCTTATTTTTGGTTTCAAACATGGAAATTTCAAAAACCCTCCCAAAGAGCTTCATTTTGGAGTGACTAAGAAGGATCCATAGGAAACTATGTACTAATACAGTATAATGATCACCCGAGTTATTAGAGCAACAAGTCTGTCACTTACGTGTGGTTCCCATGCGTGAGGTCCCACACTTCAGTGAGCACAAGTCACGTACGCTAGGTAGGCAAACTCCCAGCCATCTTCTTTGTCAAGAGAGAGGCATCAACACACACACACACACACTCTCTCTCTCTCTCTCTCCAATTATCCACCTCCGTTGGCTGCCGGTTTTGGCAGGTCGTTTCTAGCTCAGCTCGTAGGCCATGGTGTGCAGGCTCTGTAGCCATGGCGATTTGGTCGCGCCAAGTGGTTCGTCCCCGGCTGCGACGAGGATCAATCCGGACGGTGCCTATTAAGGACCCGATCGCATTTCTTGCTTTCAGCATGGGGTCTACCATGTAAATCTTAGGGATTTAGACGTAATTTCCTGTTTATTTTGTGTCCTGCTGTAAACTGCGCTCTGACAACCCTGCACAACAGTCAACATCACCAGAAAAAGGATAGACACCATAAATAAGTGGGGCCCCGTGACTGCTCTCCCTTCGTCTCCTCCCGTGTGATCCCTCTTCCTCCGACTCCCGACCTTGCGGAAAAGAAAAATGAAATGAAAGAGTTTCACTGGACGGGCAAACACATGTGCTGCCTAGTAATAATAATAATAACGTAAAAAAATCGACCTACGAATCTATTATTAAATAAGCTAAACTAGGGTTTTGCCCAGTACTACGGATCAATTTCTGAAAATCCAACTACGGGGTTCGATTTTGGCCTGCTAATATAAAATTATATAATCCGAACTAGTATTCCTCTAAAAAATCATTTTGGTATGCATCGTTTGGTACTTTTCATAGCTAGAGTGCTTACTCCCTCCGTTAGCAAATAGTCTTCGTATGTCATATAGTAAGCATTCAAGTTGAAAAACAAGCTCTAGACATATTCAAACCAGAAAAATCATGTATCTACCCCCTATATATCCCTAAACCCTGACTTATGAATTCAAGCATGAAGAGAAGTGGTTTTTGGTTTCAATCATGGAAATTTCAAAAACCCTCCCAAGAGCTTCATTTTGGAGTGACTAATTAAGAAGCATACATGCTTACCTTTTCATATTAATGTTTTAAACTTGTTCAAATCTTGGTCAACAAACCTAGGATTTGACGAAGAATCAAATGGGTATAAAAAAATTAAAACCAAGGTCTGCTCATGTCATATAGTGAGCATTCAATTAAATTGATAAACAAGGTCTAGACATATTCAAACTAGCAGGAAAATCATGTATCTACCCCCTAACCCTAAACTCTACCTTATGAAGTCAAGCATGCATGAAGAGAAGTGGTTTTTGGTTTTCAAGCATGGAAATTTCAAAAACTCTTATGTCATCTAGTAAGCATTCAATTAAGTTGATAAACAATGTCTAGACATATTCAAACCAGAAAATTTATGTATCAAGCTACCCCTAACCCCAAACTCTGTCTTATGAAGTCAAGCATGAAGAGAAGTACGTGGTTTTTTGGTTTCAAACATGGAAATTTCAAAAACCCTCTCAAGATCGAGCTTCATTTTGGAGTGACTACGAAGGATACATGCTTAATTTTTCATATTCATGTTTTAAACTTGTTTAAATCATGGTCAAACATAGGATTTGACCAAGATTCAAATGGGCATAAAAATTCAAAAAAAAACAATAAAATGAAAAACCAATGCACATAGTCATCTTATGTCATCTAGTAAGCATTCAATTAAGTTGATAAACAAGGTCTAGACATATTCAAACCAAAAAATTCATGTATCAAGCTACCCCTAACCCCAAACTCTGTCTTATGAAGTCAAGCATGAAGAGAAGTACGCGGTTTTTTGGTTTCAAACATGGAAATTTCAAAAACCCTCTCAAGAGCTTCCATTTTGGAGTGACTACGAAGGAGACATGCTTAATTTTTCATATTCATGTTTTAAACTTGTTTAAATCATGGTCAAACCTAGGATTTGGCCAAGATTCAAATGGGCAAAATTTTAAAAAAAATCAAGGCACATAGTCTTCTTATGTCATATAGTGTAAGCATTCAATTAAGTCAAGCATGCATGAAGAGAAGTCATGGTTTTTGGTTTCAAACATGGAAATTTCAAAAACCCTACCAAGATCTACATTTTGGAGTGACTAAGAAGGATATATGCTTAATTTTTCATATTCATGTTTTATTAAACTTGTTTAAATCATGGTCAAACCTAGGATTTGACCAAGATTCAAATGGACATAAAAATTCAGAAAAAACAAAAAATGGAAAATCAAGGCACATAGTCTTCTTATGTCACATAGTAAGCATTCAATTAAGTTGATAAACAAGGTCTAGAGATATATTCAAACCAGAGAAATCATGTATCTACCCCTAACCCTAAACTCTGTCTCATGAAGTCAAGCATGAAGATATGTGGTTTTTGGTTTCAAACATGGAAATTTCAAAAACCCTCCCAAGAGCTTCATTTTGGAGTGACTAAGAAGGACATATGCTTAATTTTTCATATTCATGTTTTCAACTTGTTTAAATCATGGTCAAACTTAGGATTTGACCAAGATTCAAATGGGCATAAAATTAAAAAAAACAATAAAATGAAAAACCAATGCACATAGTCGATCTTCTTATGTCATATATATAGTAAGCATTCAATTAAGTTGATAACAAGGTCTAGACATATTCAAACCAGAAAAATCATGTATCTACCCCCTAACCCTAAACTTTGTCTTATGAAGTCAAGCATGAAGAGAAGTGGTTTTTGGTTTCAAGCATGGAAATTTCAAAAACCTCCCCAAACTTCATTTTAGAGTGACTAAGAAGGATACAAGCTTCCCTTTTCATTTTCATGTTTTAAACTTGTTTAAATTATCTTGGTCAAATCTAGGATTTGACAAGATTCAAATGGGCAAACATATGATAAGTGATGCAAATATCATTTCTAAGTGCGGGCAAACCAGCCTTTAGCTTAACATATTTCTAAGTACAAGGTTTCAGAAAATTGAGTGGGGGCGGCTGCCCCCCTTGGCTATAGTCTGGATCCGCCCATGCTATAGTTTGAGGCCATTTGGATGACGTCGAAAAAATTCTTTGATTAGAAATGGGGTTGTTCGAACCCCGTAGTTGGATTTTTTGAACCTTGATCTGTAGTACTGGGCAAAACCCTAGTTTAACCTATTTAATTATAGATTCGTAGGTCGATTTTTTTACGTACCTTTTTTATTATTACTCTACTATGCAGCACATATGTGTTTGCCCGTCGAGTGAAACTCGGAGGAAGAGGGATCACTCGGAAGGAGAGAAGAAGGAGGGAGAGCATTATGGTGTCTTCCCTTTTTCGGGTGATGATGTTGACTGTTGTGCAGGGTTTGTCAGTGAGCAGGAGGAGCGAGCGAGCGAGGCCGAGAATGAGAGAGATTTTTTTTTGTGAGAGGGACAACCGAAGGATCCTGAAGGACCCAGAGACTTCCAATACGCATCCTGATGCGTCTTCTCTTGACAAAGAAAATGGCTGGGAGTTTGCGTACCTATTGCACGTGACTTGTGCTCACTGAAGTGTGGGACCTCACGCATGGGCACCACACGTAAGTGACAGACCTGTTGGTGTAAAAACTCGGTTGATTATTATAGTGCATTAGAACAAAGTTTCCTATGGATTCAAGGGTAGGAAATCCAAGTTAACTCATTTACATGACATTATTTTTTCCATGAAGCAAAGTTAACACATCTATCAATTGGTACATTTTGGAGTGACTAAGAAGGATCCATGCTTACCTTTTCGTTTTCACGTGTTAAACTTGTTTAAATCTTGGTCAAACCTAGGATTTGACAGAGATTCAAATGGGCGGAAAATTCAAAAAAAAACAGAAAAATGAAAAACCAAAGCACATACGTAGTTTTCTTATGTCATATAGTAAGCATTCAAGTTGATAAACAAGGTCTAGACATATTCAAAACATACAAATCATGTATGTACCCCTAACCCTAAACTATGTCTTATGAAGTCAAGCATGAAGAGAAGTGGTTTTGGGTTTCAAACATGGAAATTTCAAAAACCTCCCAAAAACTTCATTTAGAGTGACTAAGAAGGATAAATGCTTCCCTTTTCATTTTCATGTTTAAATCTTGTTTAAATCTTGGTAAAACCTAGGATCTGACCAAGATTCAAATGGGCATCAAAAATAAAAAAAATCAGAAAAATGAAAAACCAATGCACATAGTCTTCTTATGTCATATAGTAAGCATTAAAGTTGATAAACAAGGTCTAGACATATTCAAACCAGACAAATCATGTATCTACCCCTAACCCTAAACTCTGTCTTATGAAGTCAAGCATGAAGAGAAGTACGTGGTTTTTTGGTTTCAAACATGGAAATTTCAAAAACCCTCTCAAGATCGAGCTTCATTTTGGAGTGACTACGAAGGATACATGCTTAATTTTTCATATTCATGTTTTAAACTTGTTTAAATCATGGTCAAACATAGGATTTGACCAAGATTCAAATGGGCATAAAAATTCAAAAAAACAATAAAATGAAAAACCAATGCACATAGTCATCTTATGTCATCTAGTAAGCATTCAATTAAGTTGATAAACAAGGTCTAGACATATTCAAACCAAAAAATTCATGTATCAAGCTACCCCTAACCCCAAACTCTGTCTTATGAAGTCAAGCATGAAGAGAAGTACGCGGTTTTTTGGTTTCAAACATGGAAATTTCAAAAACCCTCTCAAGAGCTTCCATTTTGGAGTGACTACGAAGGAGACATGCTTAATTTTTCATATTCATGTTTTAAACTTGTTTAAATCATGGTCAAACCTAGGATTTGGCCAAGATTCAAATGGGCAAAATTTTAAAAAAAATCAAGGCACATAGTCTTCTTATGTCATATAGTGTAAGCATTCAATTAAGTCAAGCATGCATGAAGAGAAGTCATGGTTTTTGGTTTCAAACATGGAAATTTCAAAAACCCTACCAAGATCTACATTTTGGAGTGACTAAGAAGGATATATGCTTAATTTTTCATATTCATGTTTTATTAAACTTGTTTAAATCATGGTCAAACCTAGGATTTGACCAAGATTCAAATGGACATAAAAATTCAGAAAAAACAAAAAATGGAAAATCAAGGCACATAGTCTTCTTATGTCACATAGTAAGCATTCAATTAAGTTGATAAACAAGGTCTAGAGATATATTCAAACCAGAGAAATCATGTATCTACCCCCTAACCCTAAACTCTGTCTCATGAAGTCAAGCATGAAGATATGTGGTTTTTGGTTTCAAACATGGAAATTTCAAAAACCCTCCCAAGAGCTTCATTTTGGAGTGACTAAGAAGGACATATGCTTAATTTTTCATATTCATGTTTTCAACTTGTTTAAATCATGGTCAAACTTAGGATTTGACCAAGATTCAAATGGGCATAAAATTAAAAAAAACAATAAAATGAAAAACCAATGCACATAGTCGATCTTCTTATGTCATATATATAGTAAGCATTCAATTAAGTTGATAACAAGGTCTAGACATATTCAAACCAGAAAAATCATGTATCTACCCCCTAACCCTAAACTTTGTCTTATGAAGTCAAGCATGAAGAGAAGTGGTTTTTGGTTTCAAGCATGGAAATTTCAAAAACCTCCCCAAACTTCATTTTAGAGTGACTAAGAAGGATACAAGCTTCCCTTTTCATTTTCATGTTTTAAACTTGTTTAAATTATCTTGGTCAAATCTAGGATTTGACAAGATTCAAATGGGCAAACATATGATAAGTGATGCAAATATCATTTCTAAGTGCGGGCAAACCAGCCTTTAGCTTAACATATTTCTAAGTACAAGGTTTCAGAAAATTGAGTGGGGGCGGCTGCCCCCCTTGGCTATAGTCTGGATCCGCCCATGCTATAGTTTGAGGCCATTTGGATGACGTCGAAAAAATTCTTTGATTAGAAATGGGGTTGTTCGAACCCCGTAGTTGGATTTTTTTGAACCTTGATCTGTAGTACTGGGCAAAACCCTAGTTTAACCTATTTAATTATAGATTCGTAGGTCGATTTTTTTACGTACCTTTTTTATTATTACTCTACTATGCAGCACATATGTGTTTGCCCGTCGAGTGAAACTCGGAGGAAGAGGGATCACTCGGAAGGAGAGAAGAAGGAGGGAGAGCATTATGGTGTCTTCCCTTTTTCGGGTGATGATGTTGACTGTTGTGCAGGGTTTGTCAGTGAGCAGGAGGAGCGAGCGAGCGAGGCCGAGAATGAGAGAGATTTTTTTGTGAGAGGGACAACCGAAGGATCCTGAAGGACCCAGAGACTTCCAATACGCATCCTGATGCGTCTTCTCTTGACAAAGAAAATGGCTGGGAGTTTGCGTACCTATTGCACGTGACTTGTGCTCACTGAAGTGTGGGACCTCACGCATGGGCACCACACGTAAGTGACAGACCTGTTGGTGTAAAAACTCGGTTGATTATTATAGTGCATTAGAACAAAGTTTCCTATGGATTCAAGGGTAGGAAATCCAAGTTAACTCATTTACATGACATTATTTTTTCCATGAAGCAAAGTTAACACATCTATCAATTGGTACATTTTGGAGTGACTAAGAAGGATCCATGCTTACCTTTTCGTTTTCACGTGTTAAACTTGTTTAAATCTTGGTCAAACCTAGGATTTGACAGAGATTCAAATGGGCGGAAAATTCAAAAAAAAACAGAAAAATGAAAAACCAAAGCACATACATAGTTTTCTTATGTCATATAGTAAGCATTCAAGTTGATAAACAAGGTCTAGACATATTCAAAACATACAAATCATGTATGTACCCCTAACCCTAAACTATGTCTTATGAAGTCAAGCATGAAGAGAAGTGGTTTTGGGTTTCAAACATGGAAATTTCAAAAACCTCCCAAAAACTTCATTTAGAGTGACTAAGAAGGATAAATGCTTCCCTTTTCATTTTCATGTTTAAATCTTGGTAAAACCTAGGATCTGACCAAGATTCAAATGGGCATCAAAAATAAAAAAAATCAGAAAAATGAAAAACCAATGCACATAGTCTTCTTATGTCATATAGTAAGCATTAAAGTTGATAAACAAGGTCTAGACGTATTCAAACCAGACAAATCATGTATCTACCCCTAACCCTAAACTCTGTCTTATGAAGTCAAGCATGAAGAGAAGTACGTGGTTTTTTGGTTTCAAACATGGAAATTTCAAAAACCCTCTCAAGATCGAGCTTCATTTTGGAGTGACTACGAAGGATACATGCTTAATTTTTCATATTCATGTTTTAAACTTGTTTAAATCATGGTCAAACATAGGATTTGACCAAGATTCAAATGGGCATAAAAATTCAAAAAAAAAATAAAATGAAAAACCAATGCACATAGTCATCTTATGTCATCTAGTAAGCATTCAATTAAGTTGATAAACAAGGTCTAGACATATTCAAACCAAAAAATTCATGTATCAAGCTACCCCTAACCCCAAACTCTGTCTTATGAAGTCAAGCATGAAGAGAAGTACGCGGTTTTTTGGTTTCAAACATGGAAATTTCAAAAACCCTCTCAAGAGCTTCCATTTTGGAGTGACTACGAAGGAGACATGCTTAATTTTTCATATTCATGTTTTAAACTTGTTTAAATCATGGTCAAACCTAGGATTTGGCCAAGATTCAAATGGGCAAAATTTTAAAAAAAATCAAGGCACATAGTCTTCTTATGTCATATAGTGTAAGCATTCAATTAAGTCAAGCATGCATGAAGAGAAGTCATGGTTTTTGGTTTCAAACATGGAAATTTCAAAAACCCTACCAAGATCTACATTTTGGAGTGACTAAGAAGGATATATGCTTAATTTTTCATATTCATGTTTTATTAAACTTGTTTAAATCATGGTCAAACCTAGGATTTGACCAAGATTCAAATGGACATAAAAATTCAGAAAAAACAAAAAATGGAAAATCAAGGCACATAGTCTTCTTATGTCACATAGTAAGCATTCAATTAAGTTGATAAACAAGGTCTAGAGATATATTCAAACCAGAGAAATCATGTATCTACCCCTAACCCTAAACTCTATCTCATGAAGTCAAGCATGAAGATATGTGGTTTTTGGTTTCAAACATGGAAATTTCAAAAACCCTCCCAAGAGCTTCATTTTGGAGTGACTAAGAAGGACATATGCTTAATTTTTCATATTCATGTTTTCAACTTGTTTAAATCATGGTCAAACTTAGGATTTGACCAAGATTCAAATGGGCATAAAATTAAAAAAACAATAAAATGAAAAACCAATGCACATAGTCGATCTTCTTATGTCATATATATAGTAAGCATTCAATTAAGTTGATAACAAGGTCTAGACATATTCAAACCAGAAAAATCATGTATCTACCCCCTAACCCTAAACTTTGTCTTATGAAGTCAAGCATGAAGAGAAGTGGTTTTTGGTTTCAAGCATGGAAATTTCAAAAACCTCCCCAAACTTCATTTTAGAGTGACTAAGAAGGATACAAGCTTCCCTTTTCATTTTCATGTTTTAAACTTGTTTAAATTATCTTGGTCAAATCTAGGATTTGACAAGATTCAAATGGGCAAACATATGATAAGTGATGCAAATATCATTTCTAAGTGCGGGCAAACCAGCCTTTAGCTTAACATATTTCTAAGTACAAGGTTTCAGAAAATTGAGTGGGGGCGGCTGCCCCCCTTGGCTATAGTCTGGATCCGCCCATGCTATAGTTTGAGGCCATTTGGATGACGTCGAAAAAATTCTTTGATTAGAAATGGGGTTGTTCGAACCCCGTAGTTGGATTTTTTGAACCTTGATCTGTAGTACTGGGCAAAACCCTAGTTTAACCTATTTAATTATAGATTCGTAGGTCGATTTTTTTACGTACCTTTTTTATTATTACTCTACTATGCAGCACATATGTGTTTGCCCGTCGAGTGAAACTCGGAGGAAGAGGGATCACTCGGAAGGAGAGAAGAAGGAGGGAGAGCATTATGGTGTCTTCCCTTTTTCGGGTGATGATGTTGACTGTTGTGCAGGGTTTGTCAGTGAGCAGGAGGAGCGAGCGAGCGAGCGAGGCCGAGAATGAGAGAGATTTTTTTTTGTGAGAGGGACAACCGAAGGATCCTGAAGGACCCAGAGACTTCCAATACGCATCCTGATGCGTCTTCTCTTGACAAAGAAAATGGCTGGGAGTTTGCGTACCTATTGCACGTGACTTGTGCTCACTGAAGTGTGGGACCTCACGCATGGGCACCACACGTAAGTGACAGACCTGTTGGTGTAAAAACTCGGTTGATTATTATAGTGCATTAGAACAAAGTTTCCTATGGATTCAAGGGTAGGAAATCCAAGTTAACTCATTTACATGACATTATTTTTTCCATGAAGCAAAGTTAACACATCTATCAATTGGTACATTTTGGAGTGACTAAGAAGGATCCATGCTTACCTTTTCGTTTTCACGTGTTAAACTTGTTTAAATCTTGGTCAAACCTAGGATTTGACAGAGATTCAAATGGGCGGAAAATTCAAAAAAAACAGAAAAATGAAAAACCAAAGCACATACGTAGTTTTCTTATGTCATATAGTAAGCATTCAAGTTGATAAACAAGGTCTAGACATATTCAAAACATACAAATCATGTATGTACCCCTAACCCTAAACTATGTCTTATGAAGTCAAGCATGAAGAGAAGTGGTTTTGGGTTTCAAACATGGAAATTTCAAAAACCTCCCAAAAACTTCATTTAGAGTGACTAAGAAGGATAAATGCTTCCCTTTTCATTTTCATGTTTAAATCTTGTTTAAATCTTGGTAAAACCTAGGATCTGACCAAGATTCAAATGGGCATCAAAAATAAAAAAAATCAGAAAAATGAAAAACCAATGCACATAGTCTTCTTATGTCATATAGTAAGCATTAAAGTTGATAAACAAGGTCTAGACATATTCAAACCAGACAAATCATGTATCTACCCCTAACCCTAAACTCTGTCTTATGAAGTCAAGCATGAAGAGAAGTACGTGGTTTTTTGGTTTCAAACATGGAAATTTCAAAAACCCTCTCAAGATCGAGCTTCATTTTGGAGTGACTACGAAGGATACATGCTTAATTTTTCATATTCATGTTTTAAACTTGTTTAAATCATGGTCAAACATAGGATTTGACCAAGATTCAAATGGGCATAAAAATTCAAAAAAAAACAATAAAATGAAAAACCAATGCACATAGTCATCTTATGTCATCTAGTAAGCATTCAATTAAGTTGATAAACAAGGTCTAGACATATTCAAACCAAAAAATTCATGTATCAAGCTACCCCTAACCCCAAACTCTGTCTTATGAAGTCAAGCATGAAGAGAAGTACGCGGTTTTTTGGTTTCAAACATGGAAATTTCAAAAACCCTCTCAAGAGCTTCCATTTTGGAGTGACTACGAAGGAGACATGCTTAATTTTTCATATTCATGTTTTAAACTTGTTTAAATCATGGTCAAACCTAGGATTTGGCCAAGATTCAAATGGGCAAAATTTTAAAAAAAATCAAGGCACATAGTCTTCTTATGTCATATAGTGTAAGCATTCAATTAAGTCAAGCATGCATGAAGAGAAGTCATGGTTTTTGGTTTCAAACATGGAAATTTCAAAAACCCTACCAAGATCTACATTTTGGAGTGACTAAGAAGGATATATGCTTAATTTTTCATATTCATGTTTTATTAAACTTGTTTAAATCATGGTCAAACCTAGGATTTGACCAAGATTCAAATGGACATAAAAATTCAGAAAAAACAAAAAATGGAAAATCAAGGCACATAGTCTTCTTATGTCACATAGTAAGCATTCAATTAAGTTGATAAACAAGGTCTAGAGATATATTCAAACCAGAGAAATCATGTATCTACCCCCTAACCCTAAACTCTGTCTCATGAAGTCAAGCATGAAGATATGTGGTTTTTGGTTTCAAACATGGAAATTTCAAAAACCCTCCCAAGAGCTTCATTTTGGAGTGACTAAGAAGGACATATGCTTAATTTTTCATATTCATGTTTTCAACTTGTTTAAATCATGGTCAAACTTAGGATTTGACCAAGATTCAAATGGGCATAAAATTAAAAAAACAATAAAATGAAAAACCAATGCACATAGTCGATCTTCTTATGTCATATATATAGTAAGCATTCAATTAAGTTGATAACAAGGTCTAGACATATTCAAACCAGAAAAATCATGTATCTACCCCCTAACCCTAAACTTTGTCTTATGAAGTCAAGCATGAAGAGAAGTGGTTTTTGGTTTCAAGCATGGAAATTTCAAAAACCTCCCCAAACTTCATTTTAGAGTGACTAAGAAGGATACAAGCTTCCCTTTTCATTTTCATGTTTTAAACTTGTTTAAATTATCTTGGTCAAATCTAGGATTTGACAAGATTCAAATGGGCAAACATATGATAAGTGATGCAAATATCATTTCTAAGTGCGGGCAAACCAGCCTTTAGCTTAACATATTTCTAAGTACAAGGTTTCAGAAAATTGAGTGGGGGCGGCTGCCCCCCTTGGCTATAGTCTGGATCCGCCCATGCTATAGTTTGAGGCCATTTGGATGACGTCGAAAAAATTCTTTGATTAGAAATGGGGTTGTTCGAACCCCGTAGTTGGATTTTTTGAACCTTGATCTGTAGTACTGGGCAAAACCCTAGTTTAACCTATTTAATTATAGATTGGTAGGTCGATTTTTTACGTACCTTTTTATTATTACTCTACTATGCAGCACATATGTGTTTGCCCGTCGAGTGAAACTCGGAGGAAGAGGGATCACTCGGAAGGAGAGAAGAAGGAGGGAGAGCATTATGGTGTCTTCCCTTTTTCGGGTGATGATGTTGACTGTTGTGCAGGGTTTGTCAGTGAGCAGGAGGAGCGAGCGAGCGAGCGAGGCCGAGAATGAGAGAGATTTTTTTTTTGTGAGAGGGACAACCGAAGGATCCTGAAGGACCCAGAGACTTCCAATACGCATCCTGATGCGTCTTCTCTTGACAAAGAAAATGGCTGGGAGTTTGCGTACCTATTGCACGTGACTTGTGCTCACTGAAGTGTGGGACCTCACGCATGGGCACCACACGTAAGTGACAGACCTGTTGGTGTAGAACAAAGTTTCCTATGGATTCAAGGGTAGGAAATCCAAGTTAACTCATTTACATGACATTATTTTTTCCATGAAGCAAAGTTAACACATCTATCAATTGGTACATTTTGGAGTGACTAAGAAGGATCCATGCTTACCTTTTCGTTTTCACGTGTTAAACTTGTTTAAATCTTGGTCAAACCTAGGATTTGACAGAGATTCAAATGGGCGGAAAATTCAAAAAAAAAACAGAAAAATGAAAAACCAAAGCACATACGTAGTTTTCTTATGTCATATAGTAAGCATTCAAGTTGATAAACAAGGTCTAGACATATTCAAAACATACAAATCATGTATGTACCCCTAACCCTAAACTATGTCTTATGAAGTCAAGCATGAAGAGAAGTGGTTTTGGGTTTCAAACATGGAAATTTCAAAAACCTCCCAAAAACTTCATTTAGAGTGACTAAGAAGGATAAATGCTTCCCTTTTCATTTTCATGTTTAAATCTTGGTAAAACCTAGGATCTGACCAAGATTCAAATGGGCATCAAAAATAAAAAAAATCAGAAAAATGAAAAACCAATGCACATAGTCTTCTTATGTCATATAGTAAGCATTAAAGTTGATAAACAAGGTCTAGACGTATTCAAACCAGACAAATCATGTATCTACCCCTAACCCTAAACTCTGTCTTATGAAGTCAAGCATGAAGAGAAGTACGTGGTTTTTTGGTTTCAAACATGGAAATTTCAAAAACCCTCTCAAGATCGAGCTTCATTTTGGAGTGACTACGAAGGATACATGCTTAATTTTTCATATTCATGTTTTAAACTTGTTTAAATCATGGTCAAACATAGGATTTGACCAAGATTCAAATGGGCATAAAAATTCAAAAAAAAACAATAAAATGAAAAACCAATGCACATAGTCATCTTATGTCATCTAGTAAGCATTCAATTAAGTTGATAAACAAGGTCTAGACATATTCAAACCAAAAAATTCATGTATCAAGCTACCCCTAACCCCAAACTCTGTCTTATGAAGTCAAGCATGAAGAGAAGTACGCGGTTTTTTGGTTTCAAACATGGAAATTTCAAAAACCCTCTCAAGAGCTTCCATTTTGGAGTGACTACGAAGGAGACATGCTTAATTTTTCATATTCATGTTTTAAACTTGTTTAAATCATGGTCAAACCTAGGATTTGGCCAAGATTCAAATGGGCAAAATTTTAAAAAAAATCAAGGCACATAGTCTTCTTATGTCATATAGTGTAAGCATTCAATTAAGTCAAGCATGCATGAAGAGAAGTCATGGTTTTTGGTTTCAAACATGGAAATTTCAAAAACCCTACCAAGATCTACATTTTGGAGTGACTAAGAAGGATATATGCTTAATTTTTCATATTCATGTTTTATTAAACTTGTTTAAATCATGGTCAAACCTAGGATTTGACCAAGATTCAAATGGACATAAAAATTCAGAAAAAACAAAAAATGGAAAATCAAGGCACATAGTCTTCTTATGTCACATAGTAAGCATTCAATTAAGTTGATAAACAAGGTCTAGAGATATATTCAAACCAGAGAAATCATGTATCTACCCCTAACCCTAAACTCTGTCTCATGAAGTCAAGCATGAAGATATGTGGTTTTTGGTTTCAAACATGGAAATTTCAAAAACCCTCCCAAGAGCTTCATTTTGGAGTGACTAAGAAGGACATATGCTTAATTTTTCATATTCATGTTTTCAACTTGTTTAAATCATGGTCAAACTTAGGATTTGACCAAGATTCAAATGGGCATAAAATTAAAAAAACAATAAAATGAAAAACCAATGCACATAGTCGATCTTCTTATGTCATATATATAGTAAGCATTCAATTAAGTTGATAACAAGGTCTAGACATATTCAAACCAGAAAAATCATGTATCTACCCCCTAACCCTAAACTTTGTCTTATGAAGTCAAGCATGAAGAGAAGTGGTTTTTGGTTTCAAGCATGGAAATTTCAAAAACCTCCCCAAACTTCATTTTAGAGTGACTAAGAAGGATACAAGCTTCCCTTTTCATTTTCATGTTTTAAACTTGTTTAAATTATCTTGGTCAAATCTAGGATTTGACAAGATTCAAATGGGCAAACATATGATAAGTGATGCAAATATCATTTCTAAGTGCGGGCAAACCAGCCTTTAGCTTAACATATTTCTAAGTACAAGGTTTCAGAAAATTGAGTGGGGGCGGCTGCCCCCCTTGGCTATAGTCTGGATCCGCCCATGCTATAGTTTGAGGCCATTTGGATGACGTCGAAAAAATTCTTTGATTAGAAATGGGGTTGTTCGAACCCCGTAGTTGGATTTTTTGAACCTTGATCTGTAGTACTGGGCAAAACCCTAGTTTAACCTATTTAATTATAGATTCGTAGGTCGATTTTTTTACGTACCTTTTTTATTATTACTCTACTATGCAGCACATATGTGTTTGCCCGTCGAGTGAAACTCGGAGGAAGAGGGATCACTCGGAAGGAGAGAAGAAGGAGGGAGAGCATTATGGTGTCTTCCCTTTTTCGGGTGATGATGTTGACTGTTGTGCAGGGTTTGTCAGTGAGCAGAGGAGCGAGCGAGCGAGCGAGGCCGAGAATGAGAGAGATTTTTTTTTGTGAGAGGGACAACCGAAGGATCCTGAAGGACCCAGAGACTTCCAATACGCATCCTGATGCGTCTTCTCTTGACAAAGAAAATGGCTGGGAGTTTGCGTACCTATTGCACGTGACTTGTGCTCACTGAAGTGTGGGACCTCACGCATGGGCACCACACGTAAGTGACAGACCTGTTGGTGTAAAAACTCGGTTGATTATTATAGTGCATTAGAACAAAGTTTCCTATGGATTCAAGGGTAGGAAATCCAAGTTAACTCATTTACATGACATTATTTTTTCCATGAAGCAAAGTTAACACATCTATCAATTGGTACATTTTGGAGTGACTAAGAAGGATCCATGCTTACCTTTTCGTTTTCACGTGTTAAACTTGTTTAAATCTTGGTCAAACCTAGGATTTGACAGAGATTCAAATGGGCGGAAAATTCAAAAAAAAAAAAAATGAAAAACCAAAGCACATACGTAGTTTTCTTATGTCATATAGTAAGCATTCAAGTTGATAAACAAGGTCTAGACATATTCAAAACATACAAATCATGTATGTACCCCTAACCCTAAACTATGTCTTATGAAGTCAAGCATGAAGAGAAGTGGTTTTGGGTTTCAAACATGGAAATTTCAAAAACCTCCCAAAAACTTCATTTAGAGTGACTAAGAAGGATAAATGCTTCCCTTTTCATTTTCATGGAAATTTCAAAAACCCTCTCAAGATCGAGCTTCATTTTGGAGTGACTACGAAGGATACATGCTTAATTTTTCATATTCATGTTTTAAACTTGTTTAAATCATGGTCAAACATAGGATTTGACCAAGATTCAAATGGGCATAAAAATTAAAAAAAACAATAAAATGAAAAACCAATGCACATAGTCATCTTATGTCATCTAGTAAGCATTCAATTAAGTTGATAAACAAGGTCTAGACATATTCAAACCAGAAAATTCATGTATCAAGCTACCCCTATCCCCAAACTCTCTCTTATGAAGTCAAGCATGAAGAGAAGTACGCGGTTTTTTGGTTTCAAACATGGAAATTTCAAAAACCCTCTCAAGAGCTTCCATTTTGGAGTGACTACGAAGGATACATGCTTAATTTTTCATATTCATGTTTTAAACTTGTTTAAATCATGGTCAAACCTAGGATTTGGCCAAGATTCAAATGGGCAAAATTTAAAAAAAATCAAGGCACATAGTCTTCTTATGTCATATAGTGTAAGCATTCAATTAAGTCAAGCATGCATGAAGAGAAGTCATGGTTTTTGGTTTCAAACATGGAAATTTCAAAAACCCTACCAAGATCTACATTTTGGAGTGACTAAGAAGGATATATGCTTAATTTTTCATATTCATGTTTTAAACTTGTTTAAATCATGGTCAAACCTAGGATTTGACCAAGATTCAAATGGGCATAAAAATTCAAAAGAAAAAAACAATAAAATGAAAAACCAATGCACATAGTCATCTTATGTCATCTATAGTAAGCATTCAATTAAGTTGATAAACAAGGTCTAGACATATTCAAACCAGAAAATTCATGTATCAAGCTACCCCTATCCCCAAACTCTCTCTTATGAAGTCAAGCATGAAGAGAAGTACGCGGTTTTTTGGTTTCAAACATGGAAATTTCAAAAACCCTCTCAAGAGCTTCATTTTGGAGTGACTATGAAGGATACATGCTTAATTTTTCATATTCATGTTTTAAACTTGTTTAAATCATGGTCAAACCTAGGATTTGACCAAGATTCAAATGGGCAAAATTTTAAAAAATGAAAAATCAAGGCACATAGTCTTCTTATTTTTGGTTTCAAACATGGAAATTTCAAAAACCCTCCCAAAGAGCTTCATTTTGGAGTGACTAAGAAGGATCCATAGGAAACTATGTACTAATACAGTATAATGATCACCCGAGTTATTAGAGCAACAAGTCTGTCACTTACGTGTGGTTCCCATGCGTGAGGTCCCACACTTCAGTGAGCACAAGTCACGTACGCTAGGTAGGCAAACTCCCAGCCATCTTCTTTGTCAAGAGAGAGGCATCAACACACACACACTCTCTCTCTCTCTCTCTCTCTCTCTCTCTCTCTCTCAATTATCCACCTCCGTTGGCTGCCGGTTTTGGCAGGTCGTTTCTAGCTCAGCTCGTAGGCCATGGTGTGCAGGCTCTGTAGCCATGGCGATTTGGTCGCGCACGGAAGTGTGGGACCTCACGCATGGGCACCACACGTAAGTGACAGACCTGTTGGTGTAAAAACTCGGTTGATTATTATAGTGCATTAGAACAAAGTTTCCTATGGATTCAAGGGTAGGAAATCCAAGTTAACTCATTTACATGACATTATTTTTTCCATGAAGCAAAGTTAACACATCTATCAATTGGTACATTTTGGAGTGACTAAGAAGGATCCATGCTTACCTTTTCGTTTTCACGTGTTAAACTTGTTTAAATCTTGGTCAAACCTAGGATTTGACAGAGATTCAAATGGGCGGAAAATTCAAAAAAAAACAGAAAAATGAAAAACCAAAGCACATACGTAGTTTTCTTATGTCATATAGTAAGCATTCAAGTTGATAAACAAGGTCTAGACATATTCAAAACATACAAATCATGTATGTACCCCTAACCCTAAACTATGTCTTATGAAGTCAAGCATGAAGAGAAGTGGTTTTGGGTTTCAAACATGGAAATTTCAAAAACCTCCCAAAAACTTCATTTAGAGTGACTAAGAAGGATAAATGCTTCCCTTTTCATTTTCATGTTTAAATCTTGGTAAAACCTAGGATCTGACCAAGATTCAAATGGGCATCAAAAATAAAAAAAATCAGAAAAATGAAAAACCAATGCACATAGTCTTCTTATGTCATATAGTAAGCATTAAAGTTGATAAACAAGGTCTAGACGTATTCAAACCAGACAAATCATGTATCTACCCCTAACCCTAAACTCTGTCTTATGAAGTCAAGCATGAAGAGAAGTACGTGGTTTTTTGGTTTCAAACATGGAAATTTCAAAAACCCTCTCAAGATCGAGCTTCATTTTGGAGTGACTACGAAGGATACATGCTTAATTTTTCATATTCATGTTTTAAACTTGTTTAAATCATGGTCAAACATAGGATTTGACCAAGATTCAAATGGGCATAAAAATTCAAAAAAACAATAAAATGAAAAACCAATGCACATAGTCATCTTATGTCATCTAGTAAGCATTCAATTAAGTTGATAAACAAGGTCTAGACATATTCAAACCAAAAAATTCATGTATCAAGCTACCCCTAACCCCAAACTCTGTCTTATGAAGTCAAGCATGAAGAGAAGTACACGGTTTTTTGGTTTCAAACATGGAAATTTCAAAAACCCTCTCAAGAGCTTCCATTTTGGAGTGACTACGAAGGAGACATGCTTAATTTTTCATATTCATGTTTTAAACTTGTTTAAATCATGGTCAAACCTAGGATTTGGCCAAGATTCAAATGGGCAAAATTTTAAAAAAAATCAAGGCACATAGTCTTCTTATGTCATATAGTGTAAGCATTCAATTAAGTCAAGCATGCATGAAGAGAAGTCATGGTTTTTGGTTTCAAACATGGAAATTTCAAAAACCCTACCAAGATCTACATTTTGGAGTGACTAAGAAGGATATATGCTTAATTTTTCATATTCATGTTTTATTAAACTTGTTTAAATCATGGTCAAACCTAGGATTTGACCAAGATTCAAATGGACATAAAAATTCAGAAAAAAAAAAAATGAAAAACCAAAGCACATAGTCTTCTTATGTCATATAGTAAGCATTAAAGTTGATAAACAAGGTCTAGACGTATTCAAACCAGACAAATCATGTATCTACCCCCTAACCCTAAACTCTGTCTTATGAAGTCAAGCATGAAGAAGAGAAGTGGTTTTGGTTTCAAGCATGGAAATTTCAAAAACCCTCCCAAGAGCTACATATTGGAGTGACTAATAGAAGGATAGATGCTTAATTTTTCATATTCATGTTTTAAACTTGTTTAAATCATGGTCAAACCTAGTATTTGACCAAGATTCAAATGGGCATAAAAAATCAAAAAAAAACAATAAAATGAAAAACCAATGCACATAGTCATCTTATGTCATCTAGTAAGCATTCAATTAAGTTCATAAACAAGGTCTAGACATATCCAAACCAGAAAATTCATGTATCAAGCTACCCCTATCCCCAAACTCTCTCTTATGAAGTCAAGCATGAAGAGAAGTACGCGGTTTTTTGGTTTCAAACATGGAAATTTCAAAAACCCTCTCAAGAGCTTCCATTTTGGAGTGACTACGAAGGATACATGCTTAATTTTTCATATTCATGTTTTAAACTTGTTTAAATCATGGTCAAACCTAGGATTTGGCCAAGATTCAAATGGGCAAAATTTTAAAAAAAATCAAGGCACATAGTCTTCTTATGTCATATAGTAAGCATTCAATTAAGTTGATAAACAAGGTCTAGACATATTCAAACGAGAGAAATCATGTATCTACCCCTAACCCTAAACTCTGTCTCATGAAGTCAAGCGCATGCATGAAGATATGTGGTTTTTGGTTTCAAACATGGAAATTTCAAAAACCCTCCCAAGAGCTTCATTTCGAAGTGATTAATTAAGAAGCATACATGCATGGTTACTTTTTCATAGTCATGTTTTAAACTTATTCAAATCTTGGTGAAACCTAGGATTTGACCAAGATTCAAATGGGTATAAAAATTAAAAAAAAACAAAAAAGGTCTTCTTATGTTATATAGTAGGCATTCAATTAAGTTGATAAACAAGGTCTAGACATATTCAAACAAGAAAAATCATGCATGTATCTACCCCTAACCCTAAACTCTGTTTCATGAAGTCAAGCATGAAGATATGTGGTTTTTGGTTTCGAACATGGAAATTCAAAAACCCTCCCAAGAGCTTCATTTTGAAGTGACTAAGAAGCATACATGCTTACTTTTTCATATTCATGTTTTTAACTTATTCAAATCTTGGTGGAACCAAGGATTTGACCAAGATTCAAATGGGTATAAAAATTCAAAAAAAACAAGGTCTTCTTATGTTATATAGTAAGCATTCAATTATTTTGATAAACAAGGTCTACACATATTCAAACCAGGAAATTATGTATCTACCCCCTAACCCTAAACTCTGTCTTATGAAGTCAAGCATGCATGAAGAGAAGTGGTTTTTGGTTTCAAGCATGGAAATTTCAAAAACCCTCCCAAGAGCTTCATTTTGGAGTGACTAAGAAGCATACGTACGTGCTTACTTTTTCATATTCATGTTTTAAACTTGTTCAAATCTTGGTCAAACCTATGATTTGACCAAGATTCAAATGGGTATAAAAAATGAAAACCAAGGTCTTCTTATGTCATATAGCAAGCATTCAATTAAGTTGATAAATAAGGTCTAGACATATTCAAACCAGAAAAATCATGTATCAAGCTACCCCTAACCCCTAATTAACTCTGTCTTATGAAGTCAAGCATGAAGATAAGTATGTGGTTTTTTGGTTTCAAACATGGAAATTTCAAAAACCCTCTCAAGATCGAGCTTCATTTTGGAGTGACTACGAAGGATACATGCTTACTTTTTCATATTCATGTTTTAAACTTGTTTAAATCATGGTCAAACCTAGGATTTGACAAAGATTCAAATGGGCATAATTTAAAAAAACAAAAAATGAAAAACCAAGGCACATAGTCTTCTTATGTTATATTGTAAGCATTCAATTAAGTTGATAAACAAGGTCTAGACATATTCAAACCAGAGAAATCATGTATCTACCCCCTAACCTAAACTCTGTCTCATGAAGTCAAGCATGATGATATGTGGTTTTTGGTTTCAAACATGGAAATTTCAAAAACCCTCCCAAGAGCTTCATTTTGAAGTGATTAATTATGAAGCATACATGCATGCTTACTTTTTCATATTCATGTTTTAAACTTATTCAAATCTTGGTGAAACCTAGGATTTGACCAAGATTCAAATCCGTATAAAAATTAAAAAACAAAATAAAAAAACAAGGTCTTCTTATGTTATATAGTAAGCATTCAATTAAGTTGATAAATAAGGTCTAGACATATTCAAACCAGAAAAATCATGTATCTACCCCTAACCCTAAGCATGTATCTCGTTGTTTGCGCTATGATACAATATCTACCTATGTTACACTAATCTCCTCTCTCCTACTTAATTAGCTGCCACATCAGCAGTTTTGTGGGACCAATGTGTATGATACTAGCTATGATACTAGCACTATCATGTGGGTACCTAAATCTCGAGTCAAAGTTTGACACGAGACCGATGTGGACTTTATTAATGGTGGAAGGGAGTAACAATCATAAGCACATTATTATTATTGATTGAACAACATTTTATTTGATGTGCCATAAGAAGTTTAGAAACTCCTAGCCCCTGGAGGTGGCGTTTTGGCACACACGTGCATATGCACCGATTATTGAAAATAATAAAAAAACAATTATATAAATGTTAAAAAAATCTGACATAATTTTTTTGGTATACATTGTGACATCCTATGTTCGTTCATAAGTTTTCGTGGAAAAACAACATTTTGTGTGGTGTGTACAAAAAAGGCAAAAAATGTACGTAGTCGTGTTACAGCATCAAAATTTGTCTTTTTTACAGGAGCCACATTTTTTAAAAAAACTTATGTACCAACATAAAATGTCTAGATATACATGTAAAATTTCAGTTTAGAATTTTTGGACACTTTGAAATGTGGATTCACATAATGGATTCCTCTACCTCGACCCCCTTGGATTCCTGAACAGACTTACAGTACTACTAGTAGGGCCTACTATTTATTATTATTATTACCTACTGCAGGCAAAATTTAATCTCATCGAGCGGTAAAATTCCCCGCCAACGCCCAAATATCTCGCGCCGCAAAGTTTCAGATCTGCGAATATTTTTTTCCTCAAAAGAAGGACTGCGAAATTCCCTTTTTCTCCTCTATCGCCCAGCTTCGCCCTAGTTTCGCCCGCAAGCCCTCAGAGAAACCGCTCCTCTTACCTACCTCCCACCTTCACGGCCGCCGCACCGGAAAATCACCGCCGCACTTCGCCGTTCAAGCTGCCACGGCTTCAAACCTCGAGGCTGCCCTATCCGCTTGATCCGCACCTACTCCGGCGTCCACCGCACCGTATCTCGTTCGCCGACTCTATCGACCACCGCACCTGACCAGCTTCGCCGACACCGACGTCCCCGTGCACTGCACATCATCTGCTTCACCGACCTTCTACTTCGGCCGGCGCGCTGAACACTTCATCGACCGCCCAGCATGTCCTTCTCCGACCCCCCAAGATCTGCTTCCCCGGCACCCACCGCAACAGCAGTCCCCTCGCCGACCTCCACGTCACCCGTAAGAACGCGGAACACGTCTAAACGCCGCCCAGAAATAGGTAACCAGACATCCCTGCGCGTTTTGTTCTGTTAGGAGTATTGCAGCTGACTGTATTTCTGAATTCGTGCTAGTATATTTTTAACTTACAAGTGCTTTCGTTTGTAACCACCTCATCCTTTAGATTTAAACACGACGCATAAGTATTTTTTTTCCGTGACCTAACCCACCCATTTGCTGAAACTCTACATGGTATCAGAGCCTAGGTTTCCTTCCTGCTAGTGCTAGCCGCCCCAAACAGTACCATACAAGTTCTTCCTTTGACCACAAAAACCACCGTTGAGATGTAGAAATCCAGGCGGCGGGAGGCCGCATCAGGTGCTCTGCGTGGGTTGCGGCTATCACACACAGCGATGCGAGTTGTGTGAGATCGGCGGCTGCTCGCGCGGGGACAAAGAAGAGGGTCAAGATCGTTTTGGTTTAGAAAGGAGAGAAGAGGAAGTGAATCCGTGGCAGAGAGATCTGGATCCGTGCGAGGGGGAGATGTTGGAGGCGTGCGGAGTGGGCCGAGCCTTTGAGCGCAGGGCGGAGCCGGAGGTTGGTGCTGGACGTTGACCAGCGCGAGCCGGTCGATGTGGCCAGGTGCGGTCTGCCAGGTTGGCCAGGGCGCGCAGACGAGGCGCCATCCGAGTGGAAGTGAGGAGAAAATGGAGATGTGAGGCTGTGAGGATATGTTGTGATGGAGTTGATGAGGCTGCGATTGAGTCGTGATGGAGTTGATGAGGCTGCGGTTTAGTGGTGATGGTGATGGTTGTGGATATGTCCAGGGGAAAGGCATGCGTGCCTGAGGTGAGACTGGTTGAGGCCTGACCGGGGGATAGGCATGGGTGCTTGAGGAGTGGATGGTTGAGGCAGGAGTTGGCTGGGGGTTTGTGGGAGAGACGGAAGAGGTCAGTGGCCGGGCAGAGTGGAGAAGAGAGGCTGAGGACATTGAGGCGAGTGTGGATGGTTCTGCGGAACTTGTGTGGTGAGGCAGCCGGGGTTGTTGAGGATGTGTATGGTTAGGAGTTGTGCGTATCCCAGATGGTTGAAGCTGGATGTCTTCGCTGCTGATGAAGAGATGAATCGAGATGACAAGATGATGGAAAGTGCAATGCTGTCATGTATCCTAGGAGTTATGCTGAAAGTTCATTACTCGTAGTTGTCATATGTGTCATGTTGTTGCAAGATGGCCATGGTTGTTTACCCATGATCATCTTGAGGGGGTGTGTTGGACCATGAGTGAGTTTAGTAGTAGCGCTGTAGTAATATTGTATCCAGTGTGAGGCCCATAGAGGCCCATGTCCAGTGGTATTGTAACCCTAACTCAGATGATATAAATACAGAGTGTCGTGGTCTGAGTGACCTAACCCACCCATTCGCTGAAACTCTACAAAATATGAGCCACCAATCATGAGCCGTTGAATGCTCTACATGTCCACGATTGACAACAACAACAACACCACCAACAACAAAGCTTTATTCCCAAACAAGTTGGGGTAGGCTATACAAGTCCACCATTGACACGATTACAATTTCTCACTATTTGGCCGTAGGCTACTGCTCTAGTTACATCATGTTTGATATCTTTCTGCGATCCTGTATTACATGTTTATGCACGTCATAATGTTTCTACTACTGTTTGGTGTCAATTTAATTATAGCAAATCCTTGACTCGTAACTGTTTGTTGTTATTACACGTGCAGCAGGCACATCTTACACTCAGAAACGTAGAGTAAAGCTCGCCTATAATCATGTAAGTACCTGCTGTTTTTTGTATATTGCTTAATGCAAACTTCTATATCTTGGATCCTGTTTCTGTTTACAATTGGCCTCTCCTTCATGCAGAGGAGAAACAGTGTGGCACCAGGTTCTTCTGCCCAAGTACCTGATGAGGTCCGTGTGACTCAAAAAAAAGCTCACGTAAGTTCCCTGTTTTTTTTGGAATGTTAATTTACCTCCTGTGCGTAGTTCAATTGCATCATTTTCTGTATGTTGCACTACCTAAGTTGCCTAATGGAATCTAATAAAATATAAACAATGACCATATGGAACATTGCACACTGCCTTTGACCCATCTGGCATCCGGCATGCCTGGGTATAAGTTACATGATTTGGCTATGTTAAACAAGTCCTAAAATTCTATTATGTTAATTTTTTGCCTGTTGCTTCATTGAGTTTGCCTGTTGTTCCATGGCTAGTGCATGAAGTTTGATAGAAATGATCCTAGCTGAAATGATGCACTTCGTGTTTTTTTATTGCTTTATTCCTAACCTAGCTTCCTATTCTACTTGAAACATGATTGCTTTATTCCTAACCTAGCTTCCTATTCTACTTGAAACATGATTGCTTTATTCCTAACCTAGCTTCCTATTCTACTTGAAACATTGTGAAAAAATAGTTATATTACTTGTTTAAATGTCTAGCTTTGTTTTTCTGAGTCCCATTGACATGATGTGGTATATCCATATTCAAATGATCTGGCTGTTTATATAATACGCTCCATGTTCAATTGCTTCATTCATTTTCTAGTAATCTACTAGTAAGTAGCACGTGCTTTGCACGTCACGACATATATAATTTTAAAATATATTTCCATATTTTATTTGATGTTGATAATTATTATTTTTTGCTAAAATTAGTCACAAAGCCTAAAGTTTGGCTTTTGAAAAACTAATACACCCTAAAAGAAGTAATGGAAGGAGTAATATGTGAGTTCATTACAATTAAGTTTTTTAGTCAGTATGAAATAGAAGTATACCCTAATACGAAAGTGACAAAACTTTTTCATGGACACCCCATTAGGATTATGTATATTTTTGTGATTAGAGTCGAGAATTTTTAAGGATCTATCTTACCTTTTGCGGCATGCATATTGCACGGCAAGACTATCTAATTTATATATTTCTACCATATTTTTTGAAATTTAAAATACATTATCCAATATCTATGTATAAATTTACTACCTCAATACTTTTTATGTGACCCACACATGGCCACCGTTAGATTTTATATCAAAACTGGGTTGTCATGGGGAAAAAAGTTAGACCTTAATATGAGTAAATACGAAATATTAGTACTAAATTAATATATAATATTTTATCAGCCTTGGTTGGTGGACCAATGAACTTCGTATCTTCGAGCTTGAAGATGGTTCTTGTAACATAGTAATTGCTATTTGTTTTCCTAGCACAGAATTATATATCAATATCTTCACATAACCATGTACGATGAAGATGATATTTTTCATAACACAGTGCCAATGTAGACGATGGCTTGTGCTTCTATAAACTCCCAAAATAAAAATGTTTTCTTGAGTAAAACAAAAGAACGGCTGAGATTAAATGATACATGTTTGCCGTGTATTGTATTGCATTTTAACTTGTTTTGTCTTAGTTTCAGCCTGCAAACAAAGCTGTAATGTCAGTAGGGACAACCCATTTATCAAGTGTTGCGGTCATTTCACAGAGCAACAGTGACAGTGGCACGTGCTCTCATTGGTCCACTGAGTCCAGTACACCAACCGTTCCAGAAGAAATAGATGTACGAGGCTCTATTTTGGATTGCTTGCTATGTTATATCAGCTCAATGATGCTCTTGAAATTGGAGGTCTTTTATTGCATCATATGATGTTGTAACTTGTTTTATCTAAATTTCAGGCTTCAAATAAAGCTACAAAGCCAGAAGCAAGGGCCAATGCCTCAAGTATTGATGTTTCACAAAGCAGCAGTGAGAGTGCATATTGCTCGCATAGGCCCATGGTATCTATTGCTCAACTTAATCCGGCACAAAGAGATTTGGGGGATGCACTCCAAGAGGCAGTTGATATATTTGGGCGGGAAAACAAAGATGCTGATGAAATAATTGCCAACACACGCCAAGAGATACATGAATTGAAAAATAGGCAAACTTTGACAGAAAATGTTCTAAAGAATCTCCTATGCACTTGTCATGGTAAGCCAGTTGTGATGTGTCTGGGAATTGAAGGTGTCTAAATAAACTTTGATTCTGTTGTTCAGTCAAGTGGACTGCTGATGCCAATGCTGTAATTAATTACTGCTCAAAATTTCGTTCAAAATTTCCTGGTCTGTAATAATTGCAAATTTTGTTGTTGTACTAAAATTAGATATGTTCCATGTGGCTGCTGTATTTTGTGTGAAATAATATAATGATGTGTACTTCAATTAAACCATAAATCGGCTGCATGCTGAAAATTTGAATCTGAGCGCACGTGTGAACTGTTTTCTGCTCGTAATGCAATAAAGGCTGTTTCTTCGAAGACTATGAACATGGTAGCCCATTAATAATACCTTAATAATTATGCCTGCTAGCAAGATAGACGGTCCTTATTATAGTCAGGCATGCCAACTTGTATGATTAAAAGTAGTTCGTACACATTAAATCTACCATCTGCATTTTTCTCTGTAATAACTTTTCTTTTTACACAACTCAAAACTTGTCATGCTAATATGAAATTCGAGATGGCAAAACATGGGAAAGATAAAGATATCTCTTTCCTGCGAAATGCTGGGTTTTGAAGCCCAAGTCCAAGTCTTTCTCTGCTCAAGTTTTGGAGGAACAACTCCAAGTAGAACGAGTTGCAACAGCTATGCTAAGAACAAAAGTTAACATGTTGAGATCGAGATTAGAAGCATGTGATGCCCTATTGCACGAGGCCAATCAAGTTCGTTATAATCTCCCAAAGACTTAGAAAATGCCATAGATAATTGGAGATGAACACTACATAGTGAGTACATTGGTCTTGTGAAATGTTTCCTTAGAATAAGGCACCGTTCCTACTTTTGTTGGTGGATGCATTTATCTGCGGTTGGGATCAACTTGGTAGTTGTTCCTGTGGATGTTATATAAATTAATTGCATAGCCTTTTTCAATCAGTTCGAACTTAAATGGTATCATAGCCTTGGTCTCAAGTTTGAATTGTCGAACGCGTGGTTTAATTTAATCTCAGTCGGGCGGCAAAATCTCCCACCAATCCTGAAATATTTCAAACGCATTTTTGATTGGGATTAAGAAGATAGGGACATAGATCCAGTGCCCCCACGTTCACAGGGCACATCAAACTTGAGATTAAATTATGCGTTCTAGTTCTATACAAAACCCAGTAGGAGGTTGAGCGGCAGCGGCTAGGGTTTAGTGTGGGAGGAGATGATATGCGTACGCTCCTGTTTATATAGGTCGGAGGCACGCGACGGCCGCTGCACGCGTGGCATCGCCATTCGCAGAGGTAGGTGACGACGCGTGCCACCCGAGGCATCGCCATTTTACGCGACCGCAGACTGCCGAAGCGGCGCCGCTGAGAAGACGCATCGACGCTGGGTCACTGCCAAGCGGGCCCGACGAAACGTTCGCCAGACGCGAGCGGACACTTTACGCGTCCACGCAGCGTCCGCGCGACGGATCCGAGACACATATTTGGGCATGTTTGCGTCGCTGCGAACGGCCCAGTCACTATGCGTCGTCCCGCTGGAGTTTGTACCAGATACATTTTTGGCCCGGACAGATGCGCTCGGAACCGAAATCATCTTCTGTTCCCTTCTCTATTTCTTCAGGTTCGAGAGAACACAGCAGCTCTTCAGCTCAGCAGAAATTAATCGGGTCACGCTGTTGCTTTCCTTGCCGTTGGATTGAAACGAATGGTGGATGGGAAGCCTCAGGTCACGTTGTGCCCTGTGAACGTGGGGGCACTGGATCTCTGTCCAGAAGATAGATCATGATCATGGTAGTGACCTATATTCAACGTGATGATGATTTGATTTTGCACTCGGCCTTGAACAGAGGTACTAGTACGGTGTCACAATTTTTTATCATTATACTTGGACGGTGGCCAAATTCAAAATCTCATAGCGGCAAAACTTGCCGCCCACAAAATACAAAAATTTCACACGCTTCCAAATTCCTATTCTACCCCTGTGGAGATGACAGCAAAGTCGGTTGGTGGGGGGGTCTGCCCGTCATTTTTTGGATCACCACCTCCCTAGCCCGGAAACCCTCCCAAAAAAATTCATTTCCTTCAGACCACCCACCGGAACTTCCCAAGTCCCTCTCTCCCACCTCCACGACCACCGCACCGGAACATCCCCGCCGGACTTCCCTGGCCTACCCGAGCCCTCGCGATCCTCGTCATCCGGCTGCCTGCCGGAGCCGCTTCATCGACGCCGTCATCAACCGGACCGGATCATCCCCGCCGAACCTCGAAACCATATGCTCATCTAGCAGTCTACCGCAGTCGCTTCAGCTGCGGTATCGTCCACCCCACCGGAGCCGCTTCGCCGGATCCGTCGTCCACCGCATCGGATCTTGCTCACCGACACCGCTGTGCATGAACCGGATCTGCTTCACCGGCGCCGTGCATGATCTAAACTCTTCTACTGTCGCTTTTCTATTGCTTGCCTGCAAGTTCTTGTTTAATCTTGGGGGAACCTGTTTGTGCTAACGACGCGCCGTTACGTTTTTGCAGATGAGATGAGTAATCATGAAGTGTAATGGCCGTCTCTCCAACCCCAAGTAGCACATGTAGCGTACTTCATCACCGGATCTATCAACCCCAGGAAGATCTGCTGTGACTCCCACAGAGTGCTTCTCCTAATGTAAGTCCCTTGTTTTAGCGCCATGTTCTGGGTTCAGATGCTTGTTTGTCTGAAGCTCTTTTAGTTCATTCCTAGCTATGACCGTAACACGTTGCTATTTTCTACTTCATTGCTAACTTTAAGCGATTGAACATTTTGGTTTGCATTCCCTGCTCTGTAGATGTAGCCATCATAACTTCTATCTTGCTCAGTCGTTGTTACAAAAATTATAGGTATTATAGTAACATCCTGCTATTATTTAGTTCATGGCCAATTTTAAGTAATTGCACATGTTGGTTCGCATTCCCTGCTCTATAGCTTTTGGCATCGTAACTTCTATATTTGGTTTACATTCCCTGCTCTGTAGATCTAGCCATCATAACTTTATCTTGCTCAGTCGTTGTTACAAAAATTATGGCCTGCTACTATGTTGTTTGTGCCAATTTTTTACTCCATGAACATGTTGGCTTGCATTCCCTGTACTACAGGTGATGCCATTGTTTTGTATCTAGTTCATTGTAAGCTAACAAAGTAAGGACTTAGTTTGGCATGCTATCACTCTGCTATCTAGCCTGTAGTACAAATAAACTTGTCATACTACTAGATAATAATTTTGCGTGCCATCTTGTTCTTCAAAAGCTGCATTATTGACTTGTTTCTCTGACTTGGCATGACGCTCACATATGGAAAGCTGAACATATTGGTTTGCATTCCCTCTTATACAAGTTCACAGGTGATCCCACTATATTCTGTATCTGGTCCATCCTAAGCTCCAGCATTAACTATCCTCTATGTGTTGCTCATTACAAGTTTATATCCCGAAACATCTTGATTTGCATCCCCTTCACTATAAGTTCAGGAGTATTATTTAGTTCACGGCCAAAATGAAGTAATTGCACTTGGCACATGTTGGTTCACATTCCCTCCTCTTTAGCTTTTGCCATCGTAACTTCTATTTTTGGTTTACATTCCCTGCTCTGTAGATGTAGCCATCATAACTTCATCTTGCTCAGTCGTTGTTACAAAATTTATAGCCTGCTACTATGTTGTTCATGCCAATTTTGTACTCCCTGAACATGTTGGTTTGCATGGGACTCGACAGTAGTAAGTCTGCTGTTTCATTCTAACATGCTCTGTTATATTGGCTGTTGGTATGCGGCATGCACTCTTTGTTTGCTTATTGTGCGCATTACAATGATCTTGTTATAACGACGAAATGATGAGTTCCAAATTCTTTGGCAAACAATATTGTAGTGTCTTTGCCTTTCCATTGTTGCTGTCTTAACTTGTAATGTCTTTGTTTCAGATATAGGTGCTGCATGGACAACTTAAAAGATTGCCGGATCCCTTCATTGTATTGCTAGGTTTAATTACCATTCAATTTCTCTGGGTTCTGTAATATTTTTTCAATGCCTTGCAGCTGATGTAATATTTAGTTAGTTTTTATAGTTCTTTCGCGCATTTTTTCTTTGGTGCTTGTGGTAAGTGAGGCTATCCGACAGAAATCAATGCTGCGTAAATATTCTCAGTATCTAAATCACGAATTCCCATCCCTTAAACGGCCCAATTAAGCGAAATCACATATGTGCCGGCCCGCAAAATCCTAAAGCGCCTATTACGCCGGCATATAAACAGCAACTAAACGGGCTGGCCCACTTACTTATTGGGCCAGCCCACTTGATTTAATGTGGACCCCACACTTTTATTGGGCCGGCCCACTTTCTTTAAGGTGGACCCCACAACCTAATGGGCCGGCCCACTTGCTTTTGTGGTGGACCCCACATACAAAATGGGCCGGCCCTTTAAGACGAAAGTGGGTCCCACCTGTGTTTTGGCCCGGCCCACTAGCGTGTTGGGCCGGCCCACTTGCTATATGGTGGACCCCACATACTAAATGGGCCGGCCCTTTAAGTGGGACCCACCTGTGTTTTTGGCCCGTCCACTAGCTTGGCCCACTTGCTATAAGGTGGACCCCACATACTAAATGGGCCGCCCTTTAACAGAAAGTGGGACCCACAAGTGTTTTGGCCCGCCCACTATCTTGTTGGGCCGGCCCACTTGATATATGGTGGACCCCTCATACTAAATGGGCCAGCCCTTTAACCGGAAAGTGGGACCCACCTGTGTTTTGGCCCCCACTATATTGTTGGGCCGACCCACTTGCTATATGGTGGACCCCACATACTAAATGGGCGGCCCTTTAACAGGAAAGTGGGACCCACCGTGCTTTTGGCCCGCCCCACTGGCTTGTTGGGCCAGCCCATTTGATCTAATGTGGACCCCACGTACTAAATGGGCCGGCCCGATAGCAGGAAAGTGGGACCCACATGCTAATTGGGCCGGCCCATAACTTCTTGGGCCGGCCCAGTTGCTTTAATGTGGACCCCACTTTGTAAATGGGCCGGCCCGATACCAGGAAAGTGGGTCCCACATGTCTTGTGGGCCGGCCCTTTTGCCTGTTGACCGGTCAAACGAGTGCATTCGGCCCGGCCCACATGCTTAGTGGGCCGGCCCATTAAAGTTTTGACCAGTCAACATTAGAGGTTAGGCCCGGCCCACGTAACTAATGGACCAGCCCAGCTATATAGTTGACCGGTCAAACTAAGTCAGCTGGCCCGGCCCGCAAACTTAATGGGCCGGCCCGCTTAAGACGTGGCAGGCCTCGTGTGGGCCTACCATCTACCACGGGGTTTCAGCGGTTAACGCCGTTAACTGGCAGTTAACGGCGTCTGCCACGTGTCAGTTTGCATGACGTCAGCAGTCAACGGGCTCCCGGAAACACTTGGGCAACGGTCCGATTTTCCGTGGCGGAAGGGCGCCCAAGCGCGACGGACCGAAAAAATCGTCGTAGGACTTTGCCTGACGCAGTTTCCACAACAGAACCCATATCGTCGGGTTAGGCCCATAGGCGACGAAAAATACCCCTTAGCGGACGATTTTGAGACGTTGTCTATCAGAACTTTTCTGAGATGGATGGTGGATGGTGGCACCAAGTCACTGTGAGACTTGGAAGTATCAAGTCAGTGAAGCTCTATCCCAAAATAAAAGCTTCGTGAAGGGGGCAGTTTGGTTCAAAAAAGAAGACAGTGCCAAGCAGTTGTCAAACAATACCCATATAGTCAAATGTACTCCCTCTGATTCAAATGAATTGACTCAACTTTGTCTAGATATATGGATGTATCAAGTCACTGAAGCTATATACATGATTTTTCTAGTTTGAATATGTCTAAACCTTGTTTATCAACTTGAATGCTTACTATAAACCAAAAATTCATGTATCTACACCTAACCCTAAACTATGCATGAAGAGAAGTGGTTTTGGGTTTCAAACCTGGATATTTCAAAAACCCTCCCAAAAGCTTCATTTTGGAGTGAATAAGAAGGATCAAGGCTTAATTTTTCATTTTCATGTTTTAATCTTGTTTAAATCTTGGTCAAACCTAGGATTTGACCAAGATTCAAATGGGCATAATTTAAAAAAATGAAAAATCAAGGCACATAGTCTTCTTATGTCATATAGTAAGCATTCAATTAAGTTGATAAACAAGCTCTAGACATATTCAAACCAGAAAAATCATGATGAATCTACCCCCTATATATCCCTAAACCCTAACTTATGAAGTCAAGCATGAAGAGAAGTGGTTTTTGGTTTAAATCATGGAAATTTCAAAAACCCTCCCAAGAGCTTCATTTTGGAGTGACTAATTAAGAAGCATACATGCTTACCTTTTCATATTCATGTTTTAAACTTGTTCAAATCTAGGTCAACAAACCTAGGATTTGACGAAGAATCAAATGGGTATAAAAAAATTAAAAACAAGCTCTAGATAAGCTCAAGTTGAAAAACAAGTTCTAGACATATTCAAACCAGAAAAATCATGTATCTACCCCCTATATATCCCTAAACCCTGACTTATGAAGTCAAGCATGAAGAGAAGTGGTTTTTGGTTTCAATCATGGAAATTTCAAAAACCCTCCCAAGAGCTTCATTTTGGAGTGGCTAAGAAGGATAGATGCTTAATTTTTCATATTTATGTTTTAAACTAGTTTAAATCATGGTCAAACCTAGGATTTGACCAAGATTCAAATGGGCATAAAAATTCAAAATAAATGAAAATAAATGAAAAACCAAGGCACGTAGTCTTCTTATGTGATATAGTAAGCATTCAATTAAGTTGATAAACAAGGTCTAGACATATTCAAACCAGAAACATCATGTATCTAGCTACCCTAGCCCTAAACTCTGTCTTATGAAGTCAAGCATGCATGAAGAGAAGTCGTGGTTTTTGGTTTCAAACATGGAAATTTTAAAAACCCTACCAAGATCTACATTTTGGAGTGACTAAGAAGGATATATGCTTAATTTTTCATATTCATGTTTTATTAAACTTGTTTAAATCATGGTCAAACCTAGGATTTGACCAAGATTCAAATGGGCATAAATATTCAGAAAAAACAAAAAATGGAAAATCAAGGCACATAGTCTTCTTATGTCACATAGTAAGCATTCAATTAAGTTGATAAACAAGGTCTAGATATATTCAAACCAGAGAAATCATGTATCTACCCCCTAACCCTAAACTCTATCTCATGAAGTCAAGCATGAAGATATGTGGTTTTTGGTTTCAAACATGGAAATTTCAAAAACCCTCCCAAGAGCTTCATTTTGGAGTGACTAAGAAGGATATATGCTTAATTTTTCATATTCATGTTTTCAACTTGTTTAAATCATGGTCAAACTTAGGATTTGACCAAGATTCAAATGGGCATAAAATTAAAAAAAACAATAAAATGAAAAACCAATGCACATAGTCTTCTTATGTCATATATATAGTAAGCATTCAATTAAGTTGATAACAAGGTCTAGACATATTCAAACGAGAAAAATCATGTATCAAGCTACCCCTAACCCCAAACTCTGTCTTATGAAGTCAAGCATGAAGAGAAGTACGTGGTTTTTTGGTTTCAAACATGGAAATTTCAAAAACCCTCTCAAGAGCTTCATTTTGGAGTGACTACGAAGGATACATGCTTAATTTTCATATTCATGTTTTAAACTTGTTTAAATCATGGTCAAACCTAGGATTTGACCAAGATTCAAATGGGCATAATTTAAAAAATGTAAAATCAAGGCACATAGTCTTCTTATGTCATATAGTAAGCATTCAATTAAGTTGATAAACAAGGTCTAGACATATCAAACCAGAAAAATCATGTATCTACCCCTATATATCCCCAAACTCTGTCTTATGAAGTCAAGCATGAAGAGAAGTGGTTTTTGGTTTCAAGCATGGAAATTTCAAAAACCTCCCCAAACTTCATTTTAGAGTGACTAAGAAGGATACAAGCTTGCCTTTTCATTTTCATGTTTTAAACTTGTTTAAATTATCTTGGTCAAATCTAGGATTTGACAAGATTCAAATGGGCAAACATATGATAAGTGATGCAAATATCATTTCTAAGTGCGGGCAAACCAGCCTTTAGCTTAACATATTTCTAAGTACAAGGTTTCAGAAAATTGAGTGGGGGCGGCTGCCCCCCTTGGCTATAGTCTGGATCCGCCCATGCTATAGTTTGAGGCCATTTGGATGACGTCGAAAAAATTCTTTGATTAGAAATGGGGTTGTTCGAACCCCGTAGTTGGATTTTTTATGAACTTGATCTGTAGTACTGGGAAAAACCCTAGTTTAACGTATTTAATTATAGATTCGTAGGTTGATTTTTCTACCTTTTTTTATTATTACTATGCAGCACATATGTGTTTGCCCGTCGAGTGAAACTCGGAGGAAGAGGGATCACTCGGAAGGAGAGAAGAAGGGAGAGAATTATGGTGTCTCCCCTTTTTCGGGTGATGATGTTGACTGTTGTGCAGGGTTTGTCAGTGAGCAGGAGGTGCGAGCGAGCGAGCGAGTCGAGCGAGGCCGAGAACGAGAGAGATTTTTTTTTTTGTGAGAGGGACAACCGAAGGATCCTGAATGACCCAGAGACTTCCAATACGCATCCTGATGCGTCTTCTCTTGACAAAGAAAATGGCTGGGAGTTTGCGTACCTATTGCACGTGACTTGTGCTCACTGAAGTGTGGGACCTCACGCATGGGCACCACACGTAAGTGACAGACCTGTTGGTGTAAAAACTCGGTTGATTATTATAGTGCATTAGAACAAAGTTTCCTATGGATTCAAGGGTAGGAAATCCAAGTTAACTCATTTACATGACATTATTTTTTCCATGAAGCAAAGTTAACACATCTATCAATTGGTACATTTTGGAGTGACTAAGAAGGATCCATGCTTATTCGTTTTCACGTGTTAAATTTGTTTAAGTCTTGCTCAAACCTAGGATTTCACCAAGATTGAAATGGGCATGAAAATTCAAAAAAAAAATAAAAACCATGTGTCTAGCTACCCCTAACCCTAAACCATGAAGAGATGTGGTTTTTGGTTTCAAACATGGAAATTTCAAAAACCCTCCCAAGAGCTTCATTTTGAAGTGACTAAGAAGCATACATGCTTACTTTTTCATATTCATGTTTTTAACTTATTCAAATCTTGGTGGAACCAAGGATTTGACAAAGATTCAAATGGGTATAAAAATTCAAAAAAAACAAGGTCTTCTCTTATGTTATATAGTAAGCATTCAATTAATTTGATAAACAAGGTCTACACATATTCAAACCAGGAAAATCATGTATCTACCACCTAACCCTAAACTCTGTCTTATGAAGTCAAGCATGCATGAAGAGAAGTGGTTTTTGGTTTCAAGCATGGAAATTTCCATGTTTGAAACCCAAAACCACTTCTCTTCATATGCTTGACTTCATATGACAGAGTTTAGCGTTAGGGGGTAGATACATGATTTTTTGGTTTGAATATGTCCAAACCTTGTTTATCAACTTGAATGTGTAATATATATATGACATAAGAAGACTGCATGCTTTGGTTTTTCATTTTTTGATTTTTTTGAAATTTTAAGCCCATCTGATTCTTTGTCAAATAATAGGTTTGACCAAGATTTAAACATGTTTAAAACATGAAAATGAAAAAGGTAACCCCTAAACTCTGTCTTATGAAGTCAAGCATGTGAAGAGAAGTGGTTTTGGGTTTGGGGGTATATATACATGATTTTTATTGTTTAAATATATATAGACTTTGTTGATCAACATGAATGCTTAATTACTATATGACATAAGAAGTTTATGTGCTTTGGTGTTTCATTTTTTTGATTTCTTTTTTGAATTTTTATGCCCATTTGAATCTTGGTCAAATCCTAGGTTTGACAAAGATTTAAACAAGTTTGAAACATGAAAATGAAAAAGTAAGCTTGGATCCTTCTTAGTCACTCCAAAATGAAGCTTTTGGGTGGGTTTTTGAAATTTCCATGTTTGAAACCCAAAACCACTTCTTCTCTTCATGCTTGACTTCATAAGACAACGTTTAGGGTTAGGGGGTAGATACATGATTTTTCTGGTTTGAATATGTCTAGACTTCGTTGATCAACTTGAATGCTTAGTATATTACATAAGAAGACTATGTGGTTTGGTTTTTGATTTTCTTGATTTTGTTTGATTTTTTATGACCATTTGAATCTTGGTCAAATCCTAGGTTTGACCAAGATTTAAACAAGTTTAAAACATGAAAATGAAAAAGTAAGCATGGATCCTTCTTAGTCATGACAATGAGTTAACTTGGCTTTACTACCCTTGATGAATCCATAGGAAACTTTTTGTACTAATGCAGTATAATATTCTGGTTTGAATATGTCTAGACCTTGTTTATCAACTTAATTTGAAAGACATACAAGTTATAGCACACATAGTGCATACATTTTCACACATACTGCACTAGATGCTAACCCTATAGTTTGAGGCCATTTGGATGAGGTCGAAAAAATTCTTGGATTAGAATCGTGTTGTTCGAACCCCGTAGTTGGATTTTTTTGAACCCTTGATCTTTAGAACTGGGCAAAACCCAAGTTTAACCATGCAAGATTCAAATGGCCCTAAAAATTCAGAAAAAAATCAAAAGAATGAAAAACCAAAGCACATATATAGCATTCTTATGTCATATGTATAGTAAGCATTCAAGTTGATAAACAAGGTCTAGACATATATATTCAAACCAGAAAAATCATGTATATATCTACCCCTAAAACTCTAATTAAACTATGTCTTATGAAGTCAATCATGAAGAGAAGTGGTTTTGGGTTTCAAATATGGAAATTTCAAGAACCTCCCAAAAGCTTCATTTTAGAGTGACTAAGAAGGATCCAGGCTTATCTTTTCATTTCATGTTTTAAACTTGTTTAAATCCTGGTCAAACCTAGGATTTGACCAAGATTCAAATGGGCATAATTTAAAAAATGTAAAATCAAGGCACATAGTCTTCTTATGTCATATAGTAAGCATTCAATTAAGTTGATAAACAAGGTCTAGACATATCAAACCAGAAAAATCATGTATCTACCCCTATATATCCCCAAACTCTGTCTTATGAAGTCAAGCATGGAAATTTCAAAAACCTCCCCAAACTTCATTTTAGAGTGACTAAGAAGGATACAAGCTTGCCTTTTCATTTTCATGTTTTAAACTTGTTTAAATTATCTTGGTCAAATCTAGGATTTGACAAGATTCAAATGGGCAAACATATGATAAGTGATGCAAATATCATTTCTAAGTGCGGGCAAACCAGAGATATGTGGTTTTTGGTTTCAAACATATTCAAACGAGAGAAATCATGTATCTACCCCCTAACACTAAACTCTGTCTCATGAAGTCAAGCGCATGCATGAAGATATGTGGTTTTTGGTTTCAAACATGGAAATTTCAAAAACCCTCCCAAGAGCTTCATTTCGAAGTGATTAATTAAGAAGCATACATGCATGCTTACTTTTTCATATTCATGTTTTAAACTTATTCAAATCTTGGTGAAACCTAGGATTTGACCAAGATTCAAATGGGTATAAAAATTAAAAAAAAACAAAAAAGGTCTTCTTATGTTATATAGTAGGCATTCAATTAAGTTGATAAACAAGTTCTAGACATATTCAAACAAGAAAAATCATGCATGTATCTACCCCTAACCCTAAACTTTGTTTCATGAAGTCAAGCATGAAGATATGTGGTTTTTGGTTTCGAACATGGAAATTCAAAAACCCTCCCAAGAGCTTCATTTTGAAGTGACTAAGAAGCATACATGCTTACTTTTTCATATTCATGTTTTTAACTTATTCAAATCTTGGTGGAACCAAGGATTTGACAAAGATTCAAATGGGTATAAAAATTCAAAAAAAAACAAGGTCTTCTCTTATGTTATATAGTAAGCATTCAATTAATTTGATAAACAAGGTCTACACATATTCAAACCAGGAAAATCATGTATCTACCACCTAACCCTAAACTCTGTCTTATGAAGTCAAGCATGCATGAAGAGAAGTGGTTTTTGGTTTCAAGCATGGAAATTTCCATGTTTGAAACCCAAAACCACTTCTCTTCATATGCTTGACTTCATATGACAGAGTTTAGCGTTAGGGGGTAGATACATGATTTTTTGGTTTGAATATGTCCAAACCTTGTTTATCAACTTGAATGTGTAATATATATATGACATAAGAAGACTGCATGCTTTGGTTTTTCATTTTTTGATTTTTTTGAAATTTTAAGCCCATCTGATTCTTTGTCAAATAATAGGTTTGACCAAGATTTAAACATGTTTAAAACATGAAAATGAAAAAGGTAAGCCTCCATCCTTCTTAGTCACTCCAAAATGAAGCTTTTTGGAGGGTTTTTGAAAATTCCATGTTTGAAACCCAAAACGACTTCTCTTCGTGCTTGACTTGATAAGACAGAGTTTTGGGTTAGGGGTAGATACATGATTTTTCCGGTTTGAATATGTCTAGACCTTGTTTATCAACTTAAATGCTAACTATATGACATCAGAATGGGCATAAAAATTTAAAAAATTTAAAAATGTAAAACCAAAATTTAATTGGGAGGAAAGGGTACATGAATTACAATTAAAAAACAAGGTAACTTAAATACTTGGATGCCCCAAGATGTGTGGAAGCCCAAAACAATGGCAAAACATATCATGTGCGCATGCTGCATCCAATTCAAGTAGAACACATAGTAGGCATCGATAGTTTGACCTAAATTTGAAATCAAAGAGAAGGTGGTTAGAAAAAATCAAAATTGGCAAAGCAAAGCATGAAATCAAAAAATTGTGATGCACTCTAGCTATGAAAATTATCAAACAATGCAAACCAAAATGATTTTTTAGAGGAATACTAGTTCAACTTATTTAATTTTTTATTTGTAGGCCAAAATCAAACCCCGTAGTTGGATTTTTTTTTCAACTTGATCTGTAGTACTGGGGAAAACCCTAGTTTAACCTATTTAATAATAGATTCGTAGTCGATTCTTTTACTTTTTTATTATTACTATGCAGCACATGTGTGTTTGCCCGTCGAGTGAAACTCGGAGGAAGAGGAATCACTCGGAAGGAGAAGAAGGGAGAGCAGTCACGGGGCCCCTCTTATTGATGGTGTATATTCTTTTTCTGGTGATGTTGACTGTTGTGCAGGGTTTGTCAGTGCGCAGGAGGTGCGAGCGAGCGAGCGAGCGAGCGAGTCGAGCGAGGCCGAGAATGAGAGAGATTTGTTTTTTTTTGTGAGAGGGACAACCGAAGGATCCAGAAGGACCCACAGACTTCCAATACGCATCCTGATGCGTCTTCTCTTGACAAAGAAGATGGCTGGGAGTTGGCGTACCTATTGCACGTGACTTGTGCTCACTGAAGTGTGGGACCACACGCGTGGGCACCACACGTAAGTGACAGACCTGTTGGTGTAAAAACTCGGTTGATTATTATAGTGCATTAGAACAAAGTTTCCTATGGATTCAAGGGTAGGAAATCCAAGTTAACTCATTTACATGACATTATTTTTTCCATGAAGCAAAGTTAACACTATCAATTGGTACATTTTGGAGTGACTAAGAAGGATCAATGCTTACTTATTCGTTTAATTTCACGTGTTAAACTTGTCTAAATCTTGTTCAAACCTAGGATTTGACCAAGATTCAAATGGGCAGAAAAATAATTAAAAAACAGAAAAATGAAAAACCAAATCACATAGTAAGCATTCAAGTTGATAAACAAGGTCTAGACATATTCAAACCAGACAAATCATGTATCTATACCCCTAACCCCTAAACTCTGTCTTATGAAGTCAAGCATGTGAAGAGAAGTGGTTTTGGGTTTGGGGGTATATATACATGATTTTTATTGTTTAAATATATATAGACTTTGTTGATCAACATGAATGCTTAATTACTATATGACATAAGAAGTTTATGTGCTTTGGTGTTTCATTTTTTTGATTTCTTTTTTGAATTTTTATGCCCATTTGAATCTTGGTCAAATCCTAGGTTTGACAAAGATTTAAACAAGTTTGAAACATGAAAATGAAAAAGTAAGCTTGGATCCTTCTTAGTCACTCCAAAATGAAGCTTTTGGGTGGGTTTTTGAAATTTCCATGTTTGAAACCCAAAACCACTTCTTCTCTTCATGCTTGACTTCATAAGACAACGTTTAGGGTTAGGGGGTAGATACATGATTTTTCTGGTTTGAATATGTCTAGACTTCGTTGATCAACTTGAATGCTTAGTATATTACATAAGAAGACTATGTGGTTTGGTTTTTGATTTTCTTGATTTTGTTTGATTTTTTATGACCATTTGAATCTTGGTCAAATCCTAGGTTTGACCAAGATTTAAACAAGTTTAAAACATGAAAATGAAAAAGTAAGCATGGATCCTTCTTAGTCATGACAATGAGTTAACTTGGCTTTACTACCCTTGATGAATCCATAGGAAACTTTTTGTACTAATGCAGTATAATATTCTGGTTTGAATATGTCTAGACCTTGTTTATCAACTTAATTTGAAAGACATACAAGTTATAGCACACATAGTGCATACATTTTCACACATACTGCACTAGATGCTAACCCTATAGTTTGAGGCCATTTGGATGAGGTCGAAAAAATTCTTGGATTAGAATCGTGTTGTTCGAACCCCGTAGTTGGATTTTTTTGAACCCTTGATCTTTAGAACTGGGCAAAACCCAAGTTTAACCATGCAAGATTCAAATGGCCCTAAAAATTCAGAAAAAAATCAAAAGAATGAAAAACCAAAGCACATATATAGCATTCTTATGTCATATGTATAGTAAGCATTCAAGTTGATAAACAAGGTCTAGACATATATATTCAAACCAGAAAAATCATGTATATATCTACCCCTAAAACTCTAATTAAACTATGTCTTATGAAGTCAATCATGAAGAGAAGTGGTTTTGGGTTTCAAATATGGAAATTTCAAGAACCTCCCAAAAGCTTCATTTTAGAGTGACTAAGAAGGATCCAGGCTTATCTTTTCATTTCATGTTTTAAACTTGTTTAAATCCTGGTCAAACCTAGGATTTGACCAAGATTCAAATGGGCATAATTTAAAAAAATGTAAAATCAAGGCACATAGTCTTCTTATGTCATATAGTAAGCATTCAATTAAGTTGATAAACAAGGTCTAGACATATCAAACCAGAAAAATCATGTATCTACCCCTATATATCCCCAAACTCTGTCTTATGAAGTCAAGCATGAAGAGAAGTGGTTTTTGGTTTCAAGCATGGAAATTTCAAAAACCTCCCCAAACTTCATTTTAGAGTGACTAAGAAGGATACAAGCTTGCCTTTTCATTTTCATGTTTTAAACTTGTTTAAATTATCTTGGTCAAATCTAGGATTTGACAAGATTCAAATGGGCAAACATATGATAAGTGATGCAAATATCATTTCTAAGTGCGGGCAAACCAGAGATATGTGGTTTTTGGTTTCAAACATATTCAAACGAGAGAAATCATGTATCTACCCCCTAACACTAAACTCTGTCTCATGAAGTCAAGCGCATGCATGAAGATATGTGGTTTTTGGTTTCAAACATGGAAATTTCAAAAACCCTCCCAAGAGCTTCATTTCGAAGTGATTAATTAAGAAGCATACATGCATGCTTACTTTTTCATATTCATGTTTTAAACTTATTCAAATCTTGGTGAAACCTAGGATTTGACCAAGATTCAAATGGGTATAAAAATTTAAAAAAAAAAAAAGGTCTTCTTATGTTATATAGTAGGCATTCAATTAAGTTGATAAACAAGTTCTAGACATATTCAAACAAGAAAAATCATGCATGTATCTACCCCTAACCCTAAACTTTGTTTCATGAAGTCAAGCATGAAGATATGTGGTTTTTGGTTTCGAACATGGAAATTCAAAAACCCTCCCAAGAGCTTCATTTTGAAGTGACTAAGAAGCATACATGCTTACTTTTTCATATTCATGTTTTTAACTTATTCAAATCTTGGTGGAACCAAGGATTTGACAAAGATTCAAATGGGTATAAAAATTCAAAAAAAACAAGGTCTTCTCTTATGTTATATAGTAAGCATTCAATTAATTTGATAAACAAGGTCTACACATATTCAAACCAGGAAAATCATGTATCTACCACCTAACCCTAAACTCTGTCTTATGAAGTCAAGCATGCATGAAGAGAAGTGGTTTTTGGTTTCAAGCATGGAAATTTCCATGTTTGAAACCCAAAACCACTTCTCTTCATATGCTTGACTTCATATGACAGAGTTTAGCGTTAGGGGGTAGATACATGATTTTTTGGTTTGAATATGTCCAAACCTTGTTTATCAACTTGAATGTGTAATATATATATGACATAAGAAGACTGCATGCTTTGGTTTTTCATTTTTTGATTTTTTTGAAATTTTAAGCCCATCTGATTCTTTGTCAAATAATAGGTTTGACCAAGATTTAAACATGTTTAAAACATGAAAATGAAAAAGGTAAGCCTCCATCCTTCTTAGTCACTCCAAAATGAAGCTTTTTGGAGGGTTTTTGAAAATTCCATGTTTGAAACCCAAAACGACTTCTCTTCGTGCTTGACTTGATAAGACAGAGTTTTGGGTTAGGGGTAGATACATGATTTTTCCGGTTTGAATATGTCTAGACCTTGTTTATCAACTTAAATGCTAACTATATGACATCAGAATGGGCATAAAAATTTAAAAAATTTAAAAATGTAAAACCAAAATTTAATTGGGAGGAAAGGGTACATGAATTACAATTAAAAAACAAGGTAACTTAAATACTTGGATGCCCCAAGATGTGTGGAAGCCCAAAACAATGGCAAAACATATCATGTGCGCATGCTGCATCCAATTCAAGTAGAACACATAGTAGGCATCGATAGTTTGACCTAAATTTGAAATCAAAGAGAAGGTGGTTAGAAAAAATCAAAATTGGCAAAGCAAAGCATGAAATCAAAAAATTGTGATGCACTCTAGCTATGAAAATTATCAAACAATGCAAACCAAAATGATTTTTTAGAGGAATACTAGTTCAACTTATTTAATTTTTTATTTGTAGGCCAAAATCAAACCCCGTAGTTGGATTTTTTTTTCAACTTGATCTGTAGTACTGGGGAAAACCCTAGTTTAACCTATTTAATAATAGATTCGTAGTCGATTCTTTTACTTTTTTATTATTACTATGCAGCACATGTGTGTTTGCCCGTCGAGTGAAACTCGGAGGAAGAGGAATCACTCGGAAGGAGAAGAAGGGAGAGCAGTCACGGGGCCCCTCTTATTGATGGTGTATATTCTTTTTCTGGTGATGTTGACTGTTGTGCAGGGTTTGTCAGTGCGCAGGAGGTGCGAGCGAGCGAGCGAGCGAGCGAGTCGAGCGAGGCCGAGAATGAGAGAGATTTGTTTTTTTTTGTGAGAGGGACAACCGAAGGATCCAGAAGGACCCACAGACTTCCAATACGCATCCTGATGCGTCTTCTCTTGACAAAGAAGATGGCTGGGAGTTGGCGTACCTATTGCACGTGACTTGTGCTCACTGAAGTGTGGGACCACACGCGTGGGCACCACACGTAAGTGACAGACCTGTTGGTGTAAAAACTCGGTTGATTATTATAGTGCATTAGAACAAAGTTTCCTATGGATTCAAGGGTAGGAAATCCAAGTTAACTCATTTACATGACATTATTTTTTCCATGAAGCAAAGTTAACACTATCAATTGGTACATTTTGGAGTGACTAAGAAGGATCAATGCTTACTTATTCGTTTAATTTCACGTGTTAAACTTGTCTAAATCTTGTTCAAACCTAGGATTTGACCAAGATTCAAATGGGCAGAAAAATAATTAAAAAACAGAAAAATGAAAAACCAAATCACATAGTAAGCATTCAAGTTGATAAACAAGGTCTAGACATATTCAAACCAGACAAATCATGTATCTATACCCCTAACCCCTAAACTCTGTCTTATGAAGTCAAGCATGTGAAGAGAAGTGGTTTTGGGTTTGGGGGTATATATACATGATTTTTATTGTTTAAATATATATAGACTTTGTTGATCAACATGAATGCTTAATTACTATATGACATAAGAAGTTTATGTGCTTTGGTGTTTCATTTTTTTGATTTCTTTTTTGAATTTTTATGCCCATTTGAATCTTGGTCAAATCCTAGGTTTGACAAAGATTTAAACAAGTTTGAAACATGAAAATGAAAAAGTAAGCTTGGATCCTTCTTAGTCACTCCAAAATGAAGCTTTTGGGTGGGTTTTTGAAATTTCCATGTTTGAAACCCAAAACCACTTCTTCTCTTCATGCTTGACTTCATAAGACAACGTTTAGGGTTAGGGGGTAGATACATGATTTTTCTGGTTTGAATATGTCTAGACTTCGTTGATCAACTTGAATGCTTAGTATATTACATAAGAAGACTATGTGGTTTGGTTTTTGATTTTCTTGATTTTGTTTGATTTTTTATGACCATTTGAATCTTGGTCAAATCCTAGGTTTGACCAAGATTTAAACAAGTTTAAAACATGAAAATGAAAAAGTAAGCATGGATCCTTCTTAGTCATGACAATGAGTTAACTTGGCTTTACTACCCTTGATGAATCCATAGGAAACTTTTTGTACTAATGCAGTATAATATTCTGGTTTGAATATGTCTAGACCTTGTTTATCAACTTAATTTGAAAGACATACAAGTTATAGCACACATAGTGCATACATTTTCACACATACTGCACTAGATGCTAACCCTATAGTTTGAGGCCATTTGGATGAGGTCGAAAAAATTCTTGGATTAGAATCGTGTTGTTCGAACCCCGTAGTTGGATTTTTTTGAACCCTTGATCTTTAGAACTGGGCAAAACCCAAGTTTAACCATGCAAGATTCAAATGGCCCTAAAAATTCAGAAAAAAATCAAAAGAATGAAAAACCAAAGCACATATATAGCATTCTTATGTCATATGTATAGTAAGCATTCAAGTTGATAAACAAGGTCTAGACATATATATTCAAACCAGAAAAATCATGTATATATCTACCCCTAAAACTCTAATTAAACTATGTCTTATGAAGTCAATCATGAAGAGAAGTGGTTTTGGGTTTCAAATATGGAAATTTCAAGAACCTCCCAAAAGCTTCATTTTAGAGTGACTAAGAAGGATCCAGGCTTATCTTTTCATTTCATGTTTTAAACTTGTTTAAATCCTGGTCAAACCTAGGATTTGACCAAGATTCAAATGGGCATAATTTTAAAAAAATGTAAAATCAAGGCACATAGTCTTCTTATGTCATATAGTAAGCATTCAATTAAGTTGATAAACAAGGTCTAGACATATCAAACCAGAAAAATCATGTATCTACCCCTATATATCCCCAAACTCTGTCTTATGAAGTCAAGCATGAAGAGAAGTGGTTTTTGGTTTCAAGCATGGAAATTTCAAAAACCTCCCCAAACTTCATTTTAGAGTGACTAAGAAGGATACAAGCTTGCCTTTTCATTTTCATGTTTTAAACTTGTTTAAATTATCTTGGTCAAATCTAGGATTTGACAAGATTCAAATGGGCAAACATATGATAAGTGATGCAAATATCATTTCTAAGTGCGGGCAAACCAGAGATATGTGGTTTTTGGTTTCAAACATATTCAAACGAGAGAAATCATGTATCTACCCCCTAACACTAAACTCTGTCTCATGAAGTCAAGCGCATGCATGAAGATATGTGGTTTTTGGTTTCAAACATGGAAATTTCAAAAACCCTCCCAAGAGCTTCATTTCGAAGTGATTAATTAAGAAGCATACATGCATGCTTACTTTTTCATATTCATGTTTTAAACTTATTCAAATCTTGGTGAAACCTAGGATTTGACCAAGATTCAAATGGGTATAAAAATTTAAAAAAAAAAAAAGGTCTTCTTATGTTATATAGTAGGCATTCAATTAAGTTGATAAACAAGTTCTAGACATATTCAAACAAGAAAAATCATGCATGTATCTACCCCTAACCCTAAACTTTGTTTCATGAAGTCAAGCATGAAGATATGTGGTTTTTGGTTTCGAACATGGAAATTCAAAAACCCTCCCAAGAGCTTCATTTTGAAGTGACTAAGAAGCATACATGCTTACTTTTTCATATTCATGTTTTTAACTTATTCAAATCTTGGTGGAACCAAGGATTTGACAAAGATTCAAATGGGTATAAAAATTCAAAAAAAACAAGGTCTTCTCTTATGTTATATAGTAAGCATTCAATTAATTTGATAAACAAGGTCTACACATATTCAAACCAGGAAAATCATGTATCTACCACCTAACCCTAAACTCTGTCTTATGAAGTCAAGCATGCATGAAGAGAAGTGGTTTTTGGTTTCAAGCATGGAAATTTCCATGTTTGAAACCCAAAACCACTTCTCTTCATATGCTTGACTTCATATGACAGAGTTTAGCGTTAGGGGGTAGATACATGATTTTTTGGTTTGAATATGTCCAAACCTTGTTTATCAACTTGAATGTGTAATATATATATGACATAAGAAGACTGCATGCTTTGGTTTTTCATTTTTTGATTTTTTTGAAATTTTAAGCCCATCTGATTCTTTGTCAAATAATAGGTTTGACCAAGATTTAAACATGTTTAAAACATGAAAATGAAAAAGGTAAGCCTCCATCCTTCTTAGTCACTCCAAAATGAAGCTTTTTGGAGGGTTTTTGAAAATTCCATGTTTGAAACCCAAAACGACTTCTCTTCGTGCTTGACTTGATAAGACAGAGTTTTGGGTTAGGGGTAGATACATGATTTTTCCGGTTTGAATATGTCTAGACCTTGTTTATCAACTTAAATGCTAACTATATGACATCAGAATGGGCATAAAAATTTAAAAAATTTAAAAATGTAAAACCAAAATTTAATTGGGAGGAAAGGGTACATGAATTACAATTAAAAAACAAGGTAACTTAAATACTTGGATGCCCCAAGATGTGTGGAAGCCCAAAACAATGGCAAAACATATCATGTGCGCATGCTGCATCCAATTCAAGTAGAACACATAGTAGGCATCGATAGTTTGACCTAAATTTGAAATCAAAGAGAAGGTGGTTAGAAAAAATCAAAATTGGCAAAGCAAAGCATGAAATCAAAAAATTGTGATGCACTCTAGCTATGAAAATTATCAAACAATGCAAACCAAAATGATTTTTTAGAGGAATACTAGTTCAACTTATTTAATTTTTTATTTGTAGGCCAAAATCAAACCCCGTAGTTGGATTTTTTTTTCAACTTGATCTGTAGTACTGGGGAAAACCCTAGTTTAACCTATTTAATAATAGATTCGTAGTCGATTCTTTTACTTTTTTATTATTACTATGCAGCACATGTGTGTTTGCCCGTCGAGTGAAACTCGGAGGAAGAGGAATCACTCGGAAGGAGAAGAAGGGAGAGCAGTCACGGGGCCCCTCTTATTGATGGTGTATATTCTTTTTCTGGTGATGTTGACTGTTGTGCAGGGTTTGTCAGTGCGCAGGAGGTGCGAGCGAGCGAGCGAGTCGAGCGAGGCCGAGAATGAGAGAGATTTGTTTTTTTTTGTGAGAGGGACAACCGAAGGATCCAGAAGGACCCACAGACTTCCAATACGCATCCTGATGCGTCTTCTCTTGACAAAGAAGATGGCTGGGAGTTGGCGTACCTATTGCACGTGACTTGTGCTCACTGAAGTGTGGGACCACACGCGTGGGCACCACACGTAAGTGACAGACCTGTTGGTGTAAAAACTCGGTTGATTATTATAGTGCATTAGAACAAAGTTTCCTATGGATTCAAGGGTAGGAAATCCAAGTTAACTCATTTACATGACATTATTTTTTCCATGAAGCAAAGTTAACACTATCAATTGGTACATTTTGGAGTGACTAAGAAGGATCAATGCTTACTTATTCGTTTAATTTCACGTGTTAAACTTGTCTAAATCTTGTTCAAACCTAGGATTTGACCAAGATTCAAATGGGCAGAAAAATAATTAAAAAACAGAAAAATGAAAAACCAAATCACATAGTAAGCATTCAAGTTGATAAACAAGGTCTAGACATATTCAAACCAGACAAATCATGTATCTATACCCCTAACCCCTAAACTCTGTCTTATGAAGTCAAGCATGTGAAGAGAAGTGGTTTTGGGTTTGGGGGTATATATACATGATTTTTATTGTTTAAATATATATAGACTTTGTTGATCAACATGAATGCTTAATTACTATATGACATAAGAAGTTTATGTGCTTTGGTGTTTCATTTTTTTGATTTCTTTTTTGAATTTTTATGCCCATTTGAATCTTGGTCAAATCCTAGGTTTGACAAAGATTTAAACAAGTTTGAAACATGAAAATGAAAAAGTAAGCTTGGATCCTTCTTAGTCACTCCAAAATGAAGCTTTTGGGTGGGTTTTTGAAATTTCCATGTTTGAAACCCAAAACCACTTCTTCTCTTCATGCTTGACTTCATAAGACAACGTTTAGGGTTAGGGGGTAGATACATGATTTTTCTGGTTTGAATATGTCTAGACTTCGTTGATCAACTTGAATGCTTAGTATATTACATAAGAAGACTATGTGGTTTGGTTTTTGATTTTCTTGATTTTGTTTGATTTTTTATGACCATTTGAATCTTGGTCAAATCCTAGGTTTGACCAAGATTTAAACAAGTTTAAAACATGAAAATGAAAAAGTAAGCATGGATCCTTCTTAGTCATGACAATGAGTTAACTTGGCTTTACTACCCTTGATGAATCCATAGGAAACTTTTTGTACTAATGCAGTATAATATTCTGGTTTGAATATGTCTAGACCTTGTTTATCAACTTAATTTGAAAGACATACAAGTTATAGCACACATAGTGCATACATTTTCACACATACTGCACTAGATGCTAACCCTATAGTTTGAGGCCATTTGGATGAGGTCGAAAAAATTCTTGGATTAGAATCGTGTTGTTCGAACCCCGTAGTTGGATTTTTTTGAACCCTTGATCTTTAGAACTGGGCAAAACCCAAGTTTAACCATGCAAGATTCAAATGGCCCTAAAAATTCAGAAAAAAATCAAAAGAATGAAAAACCAAAGCACATATATAGCATTCTTATGTCATATGTATAGTAAGCATTCAAGTTGATAAACAAGGTCTAGACATATATATTCAAACCAGAAAAATCATGTATATATCTACCCCTAAAACTCTAATTAAACTATGTCTTATGAAGTCAATCATGAAGAGAAGTGGTTTTGGGTTTCAAATATGGAAATTTCAAGAACCTCCCAAAAGCTTCATTTTAGAGTGACTAAGAAGGATCCAGGCTTATCTTTTCATTTCATGTTTTAAACTTGTTTAAATCATGGTCAAACCTAGGATTTGACCAAGATTCAAATGGGCATAATTTAAAAAAATGTAAAATCAAGGCACATAGTCTTCTTATGTCATATAGTAAGCATTCAATTAAGTTGATAAACAAGGTCTAGACATATCAAACCAGAAAAATCATGTATCTACCCCTATATATCCCCAAACTCTGTCTTATGAAGTCAAGCATGAAGAGAAGTGGTTTTTGGTTTCAAGCATGGAAATTTCAAAAACCTCCCCAAACTTCATTTTAGAGTGACTAAGAAGGATACAAGCTTGCCTTTTCATTTTCATGTTTTAAACTTGTTTAAATTATCTTGGTCAAATCTAGGATTTGACAAGATTCAAATGGGCAAACATATGATAAGTGATGCAAATATCATTTCTAAGTGCGGGCAAACCAGAGATATGTGGTTTTTGGTTTCAAACATATTCAAACGAGAGAAATCATGTATCTACCCCCTAACACTAAACTCTGTCTCATGAAGTCAAGCGCATGCATGAAGATATGTGGTTTTTGGTTTCAAACATGGAAATTTCAAAAACCCTCCCAAGAGCTTCATTTCGAAGTGATTAATTAAGAAGCATACATGCATGCTTACTTTTTCATATTCATGTTTTAAACTTATTCAAATCTTGGTGAAACCTAGGATTTGACCAAGATTCAAATGGGTATAAAAATTTAAAAAAAAACAAAAAAGGTCTTCTTATGTTATATAGTAGGCATTCAATTAAGTTGATAAACAAGTTATATATATATACATGATTTTTATTGTTTAAATATATATAGACTTTGTTGATCAACATGAATGCTTAATTACTATATGACATAAGAAGTTTATGTGCTTTGGTGTTTCATTTTTTTGATTTCTTTTTTGAATTTTTATGCCCATTTGAATCTTGGTCAAATCCTAGGTTTGACAAAGATTTAAACAAGTTTGAAACATGAAAATGAAAAAGTAAGCTTGGATCCTTCTTAGTCACTCCAAAATGAAGCTTTTGGGTGGGTTTTTGAAATTTCCATGTTTGAAACCCAAAACCACTTCTTCTCTTCATGCTTGACTTCATAAGACAACGTTTAGGGTTAGGGGGTAGATACATGATTTTTCTGGTTTGAATATGTCTAGACTTCGTTGATCAACTTGAATGCTTAGTATATTACATAAGAAGACTATGTGGTTTGGTTTTTGATTTTCTTGATTTTGTTTGATTTTTTATGACCATTTGAATCTTGGTCAAATCCTAGGTTTGACCAAGATTTAAACAAGTTTAAAACATGAAAATGAAAAAGTAAGCATGGATCCTTCTTAGTCATGACAATGAGTTAACTTGGCTTTACTACCCTTGATGAATCCATAGGAAACTTTTTGTACTAATGCAGTATAATATTCTGGTTTGAATATGTCTAGACCTTGTTTATCAACTTCCCTTTTCATTTTCATGTTTTAAACTTGTTTAAATCTTGGTCAAACCTAGAATTTGACAAGATTCAAATGGGCATCAAAATTCAAAAAAATCAGAAAAAGAAAAACCAAAGCAATAGTTTTCTTATGTCATATAGTAAGCATTAAAGTTGATAAACAAGGTCTAGACATATTCAACCAGACAAATCATGTATCTATACCCCTAACCCCTAAACTCTGTCTTATGAAGTCAAGCATGTGAAGAGAAGTGGTTTTGGGTTTCAAACATGGAAATTTCAAAAACCTCCCAAAAGCTTCATTTTAGAGTGACTAAGAAGGATACATGCTTCCCTTTTCATTTTCATGTTTTAAACTTGTTTAAATTATCTTGGTCAAACCTAGGATTTGACATGATTCAAATGGGCATCAAAATAAAAAAAAACAGAAAAAGGAAAAACCAAAGCAATAGTTTTCTTATATATGTCATATAGTAAGCATTAAAGTTGATAAACAAGGTCTAGATATATCCAAACCAGACAAATCATGTATCTACCCCCGGCCTGTCGATCTTATGAAGCTAGTCTAGCATGAAGGGAACTCGTTTTCGGTTTCAAACATAGAAATTACAAGAACATCCCAAAAGCTTCTCCATTTTAGAGTGACTACGAAGGATACTGACTTCCCTTTTCATTTTCATGTTTTAAACTTGTTTAAATCTTGGTCAAACCAAGGATTTGACCAAGATTCAAATGGGCATAACAAATAGTCTTCTTATGTCATATCGTAAGCAATCAAGTTGATAAACAAGGTCTAGATATATCCAAACCAGACAAATCATGTATCTACCCCCTGTCGATCTTATGAAGTCTAGCATGAAGGGAAGTCGTTTTGGGTTTCAAACATTGAAATTTAAAGAACATCCCAAAAGCTTCATTTTAGAGTGACTAAGAAGGATACAGACTTCCCTTTTCATTTTCATGTTTTAAATTTGTTTAAATCTTGGTCAAACCAAGGATTTGACCAAGATTCAAATGGCCCTAAAAATTCAGAAAAAATGAAAAGAATGAAAAACCAAAGCACATAGCATTCTTATGTCATATGTATAGTAAGCATTCAAGTTGATATACAAGGTCTAGACATATATATTCAAACCTAGGATTTGACTAAGATTCAAATGGGCATAACAAATTCAAAAAACAAAAACCAAACACATAGTCTTCTGATGTCATATAGCAAGCATTCAAGTTGATAAACAAGGTCTAGACATATTCAAACCAGAAAAATCCGGTATCTACCCCTAACCCTAAACTCTGTCTTATGAAGTCAATCACGAAGAGAAGTCGTTTTGGGTTTCAAACATGGAAATTTCAAAAACCCTCCCAAAAGCTTCATTTTGGAGTGAATAAGAAGGATCCAGGCTTACTTTTCATTTTCATGTTTTATACTTGTTTAAATCTTGGTCAAACCTAGGATTTGACCAGGATTCAAATGGGCATAACAAATTCAAAAAAATAAAAACCAAACACATAGTCTTCTGATGTCATATAGCAAGCATTCAAGTTGATAAACAAGCTAGGTCTAGACATATTCAAACCAGAAAATTCATGTATCTACCCCCTAACCCTAAACTCTATCTTATGAAGTCAAGCACGAAGAGATGTCGTTTTGGGTTTCAAACATGGAAATTTCAAAAACCCTTCCAAAAGCTTCATTTTGGAGTGAATAAGAAGTCAAGCACGAAGAGAAGTCGTTTTCATGTTTTAAACTTGCTTAAATCCTGGTCAAACCTAGGATTTGACCAAGATTCAAATGGGCATAAAATATAAAAAAACAGAAAATGAAAAACCAAAGCACATAGTCTTCTTATGTCATATAGTAAGCATTAAAGTTGATAAACAAGGTCTAGACATATTCAAACAAGAAAAATCATGTATCTACCCCTAACCCTAAACTCTATCTTATGTAGTCAAACATGAAGAGAAGAAGTGGTTTTGGGTTTCAAACTTGGAAATTTCAAGAACCTCCCAAAAGCTTCATTTTAGAGTGTCTAAGAAGGATCCATGCTTACCTTTTCATTTTTCATGTGTTAAACTTGTTTAAATCTTGGTCAAATCTACAAATGGGCATGAAAATTCAAAAAAGAAATCAAAAAATGGAAATAGATGGGCATAAAAATACATTTTTTGCCAACATTGTGAATAAGTAAAATGGTACACTGATATCATTTTGCATATATAGGAGTAAAAAACTTGAGTATTCAAAGTTGATGGCCGTGAGAAGATTCACATACAGTATGTGCCAAAATATGTCTTCACAAGAAAGTTCGCTACAGATCCTGCATGAACCCTTCCCAAGTGGGTACAAAAACAAGCAAACTCATACAGTTTAATTTTGAATTCATTAGGATAAAGCTCAATTATAAAACCATATGTAGATGTGGATCGAGATAAAACACTGCAACTTGATTTGGACATCTTTCAGGGTCTAGCGTACATGTGAAAATTGAAGTGGTTGTAGATTGGTAGAGACACTTCACAAAAGACCACTCGTTTTGCCCTCCTTGTGCACAGATGAAATGGGGAATCCATTTTTTATTGCCAACACATGACCCAAAAAATCTACTACTACATCCCCGTTTGAAAATATATAGGTGTCTCACTTATGTCTTGATACATGCATTTTAGTCAGAGATACATATGTATCCATACAAATTTGAGATGCATATTTTTAACCTAGGGGCATATATGAATCTTTAGCAGGTGCGTTTTTTTACTAATCCATATGGAATATTTTGATAAAACCCTTTTAGAAGGCTTTGTTAAGGCCTCAAGGACAATGAGTTGGGAGGAGGCCAGGTAGACTGTAGCTAGGCATTGATTCGGAATTTATGATGCTTGCGACTTGCTTGCGTGGCTTGTTGATTTCCCAGGTGACGCAGCTTTTTTTGACTGCCCAGCCATGGATAGGTCATAGGAGTGCAGAGCTGTAGGCGGTGCGGATAAGTACGCGGGGCATTGATGATGTAGGTGTGTTCGGTTGCCCACGCGAGTGCAGAGCTGTAGGGTTATGCGAGTAGGCCTTTAAACTGGGAGGTGGCACAAGAAGATTTTAGTAAGGAATGGTTCCTTTCCAGAGGAATGGAATGGTTCCATCCCCGCGTTCGGTTTGGACAAAAAGGAGGTACAGAATGGTACTGTTTTTTGTGTAGGCGGTTGTTCGACGCGAGTGCAGAAGGGTTATGCGAGTAGGCCTTTAAACTGGGAGGTGGCACAAGAAGATTTTAGTAAGGAATGGTTCCTTTCCAGAGGAATGGAATGGTTCCATCCCCGCGTTCGGTTTGGACAAAAAGGAGGTACAGAATGGTACTGTTTTTTGTTCGGTTGGAGGAATTGGAGAGCAGAACGGAATGTGGTTAAACTAAACTTTTGTCTAAGAATCGTAATTAACAATGGCAAATAGCCTTTTAAATCTTAAAATCGTAATTAACAACGCCTAATGGCCTTTTTAATCTTAAAATCGTAATTAATGTTATTTTTTGTATGGTCGGGGAATTTGGAGAGTAGAACGGAATGAAGTTAAAGTTTAATCTTTTGTCTAAATATCGTAATTAATAGTGGCAAATGGCCTTTTTAATCTCAAAATCATAATTAACAACAACTAATAATTTTTTTGGTTGGATTAGTGAAGTGCTTTGTAATTAATAGCGGCTAAGTAACAGCCGTTCCACCACATTCCACCGATTCGGTGGAATGGGTGCATTCTGCATATGGGGAGAATATTCCCTTTCGAGGAACCACTCGGTTCCGTTCCATTCCACAACCGAACACAAGAATGGGCTCTAGGTGCGGAACGGTTCCATTCCATTCCACTTGGTTCTGGAACCGAACACACCCTAAATGCGTTGCAATGGAAAATGACAGTGTGTGGTGGCCTGATGGTGAAGAAGAAAGGTCGGGCGAAGAGTTGTTGGCTAGAGTCGGTTTTATACGAATCGACGAGGTGCGGGATAGTTTGATTTTAAGGGCTCCTTTCATTCACAGGATAGGGAAATCATAGGAGTAGGAATGTAGGATTGGGATTTGGGATGACATGTGTAGTTAAATCCTATAATAAGATGAGTTGCGTTTGATTGCGCCAAATGAATTTTTCCATGAGGTAGGACCAAATATTTAATCCTATACTAGGATTTGCACTACTTGATGATTCCTATAGGATTATTTCCTATTGGATATGTTCATATGAATCAAACTACTAGTGTAGGAAATATTCCTATAAGATCTAAATCCTATTATCTTATACCAACCTAATATGAATCAAAGAAGCCCTAAAGGATTTTCGAAGGAATCATGTACGAAGTATGATTTTTCTAAGTCACCCAACATATATACTAGGAATAGAACTAAGTAGTACCATATACTTAGGCCCACATGCACAAATATTAAGTGTGGATTGAGGAAGTCGACAACTTGGGAAAAAACTTTCGCAACTGCACACCTATGTTACCACCCATGCGACGCTAATTGTCGTAGAGCTGACCTAGAACGAACTCTTGTCTCGGTTAACATGAGAGAGATAAGGGATAAATACAATTGTGATACACTTTCCTAATATTTTGTTGAATGAGATAATCTTGTGTTTTCCTAATAGGGTTAATTAAGTACACATTTGGCAGCTCGTGTGTTGCATACGTTGGTGAACTTTAGACCCCAACTATATATTATTATTTGAACTCACCTCTAACACTTAATTATGTATAATAAGGTCCCTAACTGACCTCAAACACAATTAGGTATAACAGCGGTCCATAACTAACCTCAAACACTTAATTAGGTCTAACATTGCCCCCTTAGACTACCCACAATGGGAGTATCATAGGTAGTACACTATCATGCATCTCATGCTTGCAAAAAAGCTGATGTGGCACTGCAATTAAAGATGAGAGAGAGGATTATAATATCATAGGTAGATACCGTATCATAGCACGTAGTACTAGAAAATTTAATGTTAAATAATCTTGTACATAGATCTGCATTGAGATTCTACAAATCAATTAATATAAGAAGATTATGATACTAGTACATGATACCATGCATCGTTGACATAGTAACATGTAGTATTAATTGTATCATACACACCATACTTTTATATATGATACTATGCATTGTGACTAGTATTACTGACCTCATATATACGCTTACTTAGGTCAAACAATGGTCTTTTAAGTAGTATCGGTTTAATGAAGGTTGACCTATTTTTAACTTCATTTGTGCACTAGTAGATATGATTTGGCCCATTTTTATCCATAGGCTCATCTGATGTGATGTCTGCTATATATATTGTCTTCGATGAGTATCACGCGCATTACATACTCATACCATAGAACGAAGATGAAACCCCTTACCCTCAGCGACGTACGCAACATGGTGTTTGGGTTGAATGGCCCACCCTATTTTAAAATGTTTTAGTTAATTATTTATGTAAAAAATTATCACATATAAAGTGGAAAAAAGAAAATTAGTAAGGTGTGCCCACCTGGCCTACGGTTGTTTTGTGCGTCCTCCACTGCGTACTCCTCTTGATCTGTGACGATGAACATAGTTCTTTAGAACACATGCAACACTTACAGTTGATAGGCCGTTGCAAAGCTAATCAATGATAAAACCTGCTTTTATAATCCATTGTACTTTGATTTAATTAGTCCCTCTAATGGACCCCAACTATGTGTGCTTGAGATTTAGCAAAATGCTTTGCCGCCGTGCCACATAACAAATAATAAACAGACCAATCAAGTTTTTATCATTGCTAGACCTAACTAAGTGTTCAAGTGCTCAATTTTGACCACATTAGAGTTGAGGGGCCAAACATAATTCTTAAATACGTGAGGGACCGAACATATACTTCTAAACACCCGAGGGACAAGACAAATTTGAGTACTATTGTTATTATTAGACTAGTCACAATGGGGAGTATCATATAATAGTATCATGCATATGATACTAATGTACGATATTATTTTCACAGTCCATAGTATCATCATGTAGTAGTATAATATGTTACATGTATTTAGTGATTTGTAGAATCTCAATACAAAAGTGTGTACAAGATTTGTTTGGCAGTAATTTTTCTAGTTCTACATGCTATGATACGATATCTACCTATGATACCACTATCGTCTCTTTCATCATTAACTGATATGACGCATCAACATTTTGCATGCATGTAGTGCATGATACTACTTATGATATTGCCATTGCGAGTAGTCTCCCTTTGTCCTAGAGTACAATGCCAATTTGTTTTCAGAGGCAAACTTAGACTAATACTTGGGCCCGCCAATTATGAGTTGCATGTCATTCAAAACTATATCATCGGATGCTTGTTTCGATGAACTTTCCAATGGTATATTTTGCGGATGTCATAAAATTAGGCTGGTCATACTATTTCTATAGTGGGTAGTATCATGGAGTAGTATCATAGTAATGCTACATTTATTATTTTTTAGAATCTCAATGCAAATTTGTGTACAAGATTTGTTTAGCATTAAGTTTTCTCGTTGTTTGCGCTATGATACAATATCTACCTATGTTACACTAATCTCCTCTCTCCTACTTAATTAGCTGCCACATCAACATTTTTGTGGGACCAATGTGTATGATACTAGCTATGATACTAGCACTATCATGTGGGTACCTAAATCTCGAGTCAAAGTTTGACACGAAACCGATGTGGACTTTATTCATGGTGGAAGGGAGTAACAATCATAAGCACATTATTATTATTGATTGAACAACATTTTATTTGATGTGCCATAAGAAGTTTAGAAACTCCTAGCCCCCGGAGGTGGCGTTTTGGCACACGCGTGCATATGCACCAATTATAGAAAATGATTAAAAAAAATTATATAAATGTTAATTTTTTTGGTATACATTGTGACATCATATGTTCGTTCACAAGTTTTCGTGGAAAAACGACATTTTGTGTGGCGTGTAAAAAAAGGCAAAAAATATACTGTACGTAGTCGTGTTACAACATCAAAATTTGTCTTTTTTACAGGAGCCACATAATTTTTTTGTGAGAAAACTTGTGTACCAACATAAAATGTCTAGATATACATGTAAAATTTTAGTTTAGAATTTTTTGACACTTTGAAATATGGATTCACATAATGGGAGCATATGCTCCTATGAGGCAAAGTGCATTTCCGCTAGCCCCCGCCATTTCTTATATCTCTATATTGTCTATATATCTATACCTCTACCTCTACCCCCTTGGATTCCTGAACAGACGTACAGTACTAGTAGGGCCTACTATTTATTATTATTACATACTCTCAAAAAAAAACCTACTGCAGCCAAAATTTAATATCATCGAGCGGTAAAATTCCCCGCCAACGCCCAAATATCTCGCGCCGCAAAGTTTCAGATCTGCGAATATTTTTTTCCTCAAAAGAAGGACTGCGAAATTCCCTTCTACTCCTCTATCGCCCAGCTTCGCCCTAGTTTCGCCCGCAAGCCCTCAGAGAAACCGCCCCTCTTGCCTACCTCCAGACCTTCCCGGCCGCCGCACCGGAAAATCACCGCCGCACTTCGCCGTTCAAGCTGCCACGGCTTCAAACCCCGAGGCTGCCCTATCCGCTTGATCCGCACCTACTCCGGCGTCCACCGCACCGTATCTCGTTCGCCGACTCTATCGACCACCGCACCTGACCAGCTTCGCCGACACCGACGCCCCCGTGCACTGCACATCATCTGCTTCACCGACCTTCTAGTTCGGCCGGCGCGCTGAACACTTCATCGACCGCCCAGCATGTCCTTCTCCGACCCCCCAAGATCTGCTTCCCCGGCACCCACCGCAACAGCAGTCCCCTCGCCGACCTCCACGTCACCCGTAAGAACGCGGAACACGTCTAAACGCCGCCCAGAAATAGGTAACCAGACATCCCTGCGCGTTTTGTTCTGTTAGGAGTATTGCAGCTGACTGTATTTCTGAATTCGTGCTATATTTCTAACTTACAAGTGCTTTCGTTGATAACCACCTCATCCTTTAGGTTTAAACACGACGCATAAGTATGTTTTTCCGTGACCAAACCCACCCATTCGCTGAAACTCTACATGGTATCAGAGCCTAGGTTTCCTTCCTGCTAGCCGCCACAAACAGTACCAAACAAGTTCTTCCTTTGATCACAAAACCCACCGTTGAGATGTAGAAATCCAGGCGGCGGGAGGCTGAAGGAGATATGCCCTAGAGGCAATAATAAAAGTGGTTATTATTTATATCTCTATGTTTATGATAAATGTTTATATGTCATGCTATAATTGTATTAACCGAAACATTAGTACATGTGTGATATGTAGACAACAAGAAGTCCCTAGTATGCCTCTTAAACTAGCTTGTTGATTAATGGATGATTAGTTTCATAATCATGAACATTGGATGTTATTAATAACAAGGTTATATCATTATATGAATGATGTAATGGACACACCCAATTAAGCGTAGCATAAGATCTCGTCATTAAGTTATTTGCTATAAGCTTTCGATACATAGTTACCTAGTCCTTATGACCATGAGATCATGTAAATCACTTATACCGGAAAGGTACTTTGATTACACCAAACACCACTGCGTAAATGGGTGGCTATAAAGGTGGGATTAAGTATCCGGAAAGTATGAGTTGAGGCATATGGATCAACAGTGGGATTTGTCCATCCCGATGACGGATAGATATACTCTGGGCCCTCTCGGTGGAATGTCGTCTAATGTCTTGCAAGCATATGAATAAGTTCATAAGAGACCACATACCACGGTACGAGTAAAGAGTACTTGTCAGGAGACGAGGTTGAACAAGGTATAGAGTGATACCGAAGATCAAACCTCGGACAAGTAAAATATCGCGAGACAAAGGGAATTGGTAATATATGTGAATGGTTCATTCGATCACTAAAGTCATCGTTGAATATGTGGGAGCCATTATGGATCTCCAGATCCCGCTATTGGTTATTGGTCGGAGTGAGTACTCAACCATGTCCGCATAGTTCACGAACCGTAGGGTGACACACTTAAAGTTGGATGTTGAAATGGTAGTTCTTGAATATGGAATGGAGTTGGAATATTTGTTCGGAGTCCCGGATGTGATCCCGGACATCACGAGGAGTTCCGGAATGGTCCGGAGAATAAGATTCATATATAGGATGTCATTTTATGTGAATAAAATGTCGCGGAAGGTTCTATGGAAGGTTCTAGAAGGTTCTAGAAAAGTCCGGAAGAAACCACCAAGGAAGGTGGAGTCCACATGGGACTCCACCTCCATGGCCGGCCAACCCTAGTGGGGGAGGAGTCCCAAGTGGACTCCCCCTTAGGGGGCCGGCCACCCCCCCACATGGGAGGTGGAACTCCCACCTTGGTGGGAGTCCTAGTTGGGCTAGGTTTCCCCCTCCTATGGAAGGTTTTTGGTTCGGGTCTTATTCGAAGACTTGGACACCACCTCTTGGGGTTCCACCTATATAATGAGGGCCAAGGGGGAGGGGGCCGGCCACCTCAAACACCACCAAGGTGGCCGCACCCCTATAGTGGCCGGCGCCCCCCTCTCCCCAAACCCTAGCCGCCCGCTCCTCCACATCCCGCACGCTTAGCGAAGCTCCGCCGGACTTCTCCACCACCACCGACACCACGCCGTCGTGCTGTCGGATTCAAGAGGAGCTACTACTTCCGCTGCCCGCTGGAACGGGGAGGTGGACGTCGTCTTCATCAACAACCGAACGTGTGACCGAGTACGGAGGTGCTGCCCGTTCGTGGCGCCGGAACCGATCGTGATCAAGATCTTCTACGCGCTTTTGCAAGCGGCAAGTGAACGTCTACCGCAGCAACAAGAGCCTCATCTTGTAGGCTTTGGAATCTCTTCAAGGGTGAGACTCGATACCCCCTCGTTGCTACCGTCTTCTAGATTGCATCTTGGCTTGGATTGCGTGTTCGCGGTAGGAAAATTTTTGTTTTCTATGCAACGTTATCCTACAGTGGTATCAGAGCCGTGTCTATGCATAGATGGTTGCACGAGTAGAACACAATGGTTTGTGGGCGTTGATGCTCTTGTTATCTTTAGTTGAGTACTTTGCATCTTTATGGCATAGTGGGATGAAGCGGCTCGGACTAACTTTACATGACCGCGTTCATGAGACTTGTTCCTCGTTCGACATGCAACTTGTATTGCATAAGAGGCTTTGCGGGTGTCTGTCTCTCCTACTATAGTAAAGATTCAATTTACTCTTCTATTGACAACATTAGTATCAACGTTGTGGTTCATGTTCGTAGGTAGATTAGATCTATATCGAAAACCCTAAACCACGTAAAATATGCAAACCAAATTAGAGAGCGTCTAACTTGTTTTTGCAGGGTTTGGTGATGTGATATGGCCATAATGTGATGATGAATATGTATGAGATGATCATTATTGTATTGTGGCAACCGGCAGGAGCCTTATGGTTGTCTTTAAATTTCATGTTGAGTAGTATTTCAAAGTAGTTGTAATAGTTGCTACATGGAGGACAATCATGAAGACGGCGCCATTGACCTTGGTGCTTCGCCGACGATGATGGAGATCATGCCCGAAGATGATGGAGATCATGTCCGTGCTTTGGAGATGAAGATCAAAGGCGCAAAGACAAAAGGGCCATATCATATCACATATGAACTGCATGTGATGTTAATCCTTTTATGCATCTTATTTTGCTTAGATCGCGACGGTAGCATTATAAGATGATCCCTCACTAAAATCTCAAGATAATAAAGTGTTCATCCTTAGTAGCACCGTTGCCAAGACTTGTCGTTTCGAAGCATCTCGTGATGATCGGGTGTGATAGAATCAACAAGTGCATACAACGGGTGCAAGCCAGTTTTGCACATGCGGATACTAAGGTGGCCTTGACGAGCCTAGCATGTACAGACATGGTCTCGGAACACGTGATACCGAAAGGTAGAGCATGAATCATATGATTGATATGATGAACACTTTGAGTGTTCGCCATTGAAATTACACCTTGTCTCGTGATGATCGGACTATGGTGTGGTGGATTTGGTTCGTGTGATCACTAAGACAATGCGAGGGATATTGTTTTGAGTGGGAGTTCACCTAGATTTTTAATTATGTTGAATTAAAATTTGAACTCAATTTGTCATAAACTTAGTCTAAACTATTGCAAATATATGTTGTAGAGATGGCGTCCCCAATCAATTTTAACCAGTTCCTAGAGAAAGAAAAGCTTAAGAGCAACGGTAGCAACTTCACCGACTGGTTCCGTCATGTGAGGATCTTCCTCTCTGGCGGAAATCTGCAATATGTGCTTGATGCACCGCTAGGTGACCCTCCTGCAGAAACTGAAACCGATGAAGTAAAAGCTGTTTACGAGACTCGGAAAACTCGGTACTCTCAAGTTCAGTGTGCCATCCTGTGCAGTCTGGAATCCGATCTTCAAAAACGTTTTGAGCACCACGATCCTCATGAGTTGATGAAAGAGTTGAAGACTATTTTTGAGACTCATGCGGCCGTGGAATGCTATGAAGCATCGAAACATTTCTTCAGCTGTATGATGGAAGAAGGCAGCTCCATTAGTGAGCACATGCTCGCCATGACCGGGCATGCGAAGAAACTCAGTGACTTGGGAATAGTGATTCCTAACAGACTGGGGATTAATCGTGTCCTTCAATCACTGCCACCAAGTTACAAGAACTTTGTGATGAACTACAATATGCAGAACATGAACAAGGAGTTACCTGAACTCTTTGGCATGCTAAAAGCTGCTGAGATTGAGATCAAGAAAGAGCACCAAGTGTTGATGGTCAACAAGACCACCAGTTTCAAGAAACAGGGCAAGTCTAAGGGAAAATTCAAGAAGGGTGGCAAGAAAGCTGCCACGCCTCCTATGAAACCTAAGAACGGCCCTAAGCCTGATGCTGAGTGCTATTACTGCAAGGAGAAGGGACACTGGAAGCGTAATTGCTCCAAGTATCTGGCTGATCTGAAGAGCGGCCTTGTCAAGAAGAAGAAAGAAGGTATATCTGATATACATGTTATAGATGTTTATCTCACTGGTTCTCGTTCTAGTACCTGGGTATTTGATACTGGTTCGGTTGCTCATATTTGTAACTCGAAACAGGAACTAAAGAATAAACGAAGACTACTGAAAGATGAAGTGACGATGCGCGTTGGAAATGGATCCAAAGTCGATGTGATCGCTGTCGGCACACTTCCTCTACATCTACCTTCGGGATTAGTTTTAAGCCTAAATAATTGTTATTTTGTACCCGCGTTGAGCATGAACATTATATCTGGATCTTGTTTAATGCAAGACGGTTATTCATTCAAGTCTGAGAATAATGGTTGTTCTATTTTTATGAATAATATCTTTTATGGTCGAGCACCACAAAAGAATGGCTTATTTCTGTTAGATCTCGATAGTAGTGATACGCATATACATAACATTGATGCTAAGCGAATTAAATTGAATGATAATTCTACTTATATGTGGCACTGTCGTCTTGGTCATATTGGAGTGAAACGCATGAAGAAACTCCATACTGATGGATTACTTGAATCACTTGACTTTGAGTCACTTGATAGATGCGAAGCATGTCTAATGGGAAAAATGACTAAGACTCCATTTTCTGGTATGATGGAGCGAGCTACTGACTTATTGGAAATCATACATACCGATGTGTGCGGACCAATGAGTGTAGCATCGCGCGGTGGTTATCGTTATGTTCTAACCTTCACAGATGATCTGAGTAGATATGGGTATATCTATTTCATGAAACATAAATCCGAAACTTTCGAGAAGTTTAAGGAATTTCAAAGTGAAGTAGAAAATCAACGTAACAAGAAGATTAAATTTCTACGATCTGATCGTGGAGGTGAATATCTGAGTTATGAGTTTGGCATGCATTTAAAGAAATGCGGAATACTTTCACAATTGACACCGCCGGGAACACCACAACGAAACGGTGTGTCCGAACGTCGTAATCGAACTCTCTTAGATATGGTTCGTTCTATGATGTCTCTTACTGATTTGCCATTATCATTTTGGAGTTATGCATTAGAGACAGCCGCATTCACTTTAAATAGAGCACCATCAAAATCCGTAGAAACGACACCGTATGAATTATGGTTTAATAAGAAACCTAAGCTGTCGTTCCTGAAAGTTTGGGGTTGCGAAGCCTATGTAAAGAAGTTACAACCGGACAAGCTAGAACCCAAAGCGGAGAAATGCGTCTTCATAGGATACCCTAAGGAAACTATAGGGTATACTTTCTATCACAAATCCGAAGGCAAAATATTTGTTGCTAAGAACGGAACCTTTCTTGAGAAAGAATTTCTCACTAAAGAAGTGACTGGAAGAAAAGTAGAACTCGATGAGATTGATGAATCTATACTCGTTGATCAGAGTAGCGCAGTACCGGAAGTTGTACCTGTACCGCCTACACCGGCAACAGAGGAAGCTAATGATAATGATCATGAAACTTCGAACGAGGAAACTACTGAACCTCGCAGATCGACAAGGGAACGTGCCACTCCTGATTGGTATGATCCTTGTCTAAATGTCATGATTGTGGATAACAATGATGAGGACCCTGCGACGTATGAAGAAGCGATGATGAGCCCAGATTCCAACAAATGGCAAGAAGCCATGAAATCCGAAATGGGATCCATGTATGATAACAAAGTATGGACTTTGGTAGACTTACCTGATAGCCGAAAGGCTGTCGAGAATAAATGGATCTTCAAGAGAAAAACAGATGCTGATGGTAATATTACTGTCTATAAAGCTCGACTTGTCGCAAAGGGTTTCCGACAAATTCAAGGAGTTGACTACGATGAGACTTTCTCACCTGTAGCGAAGCTAAAATCTGTGAGGATTTTGTTAGCAATAGCTGCATTTTTCGATTATGAGATTTGGCAGATGGATGTCAAAACGGCGTTCCTTAATGGAGACATTGAGGAAGAGTTGTATATGGTACAACCCAAAGGTTTTGTCGATCCTAAAAATGCTGACAAAGTATGCAAACTTCAGCGTTCAATCTATGGACTGAAGCAAGCATCAAGAAGTTGGAACCGACGCTTTGATAAGGTGATCAAAGACTTTGGGTTTATACAGTGTCATGGAGAGGCCTGTATTTACAAGAAAGTGAGTGGGAGCTCTGTAGCATTCCTAATATTATATGTAGATGACATATTATTAATTGGGAATGATATAGAACTATTAAGCAGTGTAAAAGGTTATTTGAATAATAGTTTTTCAATGAAAGACCTTGGTGAAGCATCGTATATATTAGGCATCAAGATTTATAGAGATAGATCAAGACGCCTAATAGGGCTATCACAGAGTACATATCTGGACAAGATTCTAAAGAAGTTTAGAATGGACGAAAGTAAGAAAGGGTTCTTACCTATGTTACCAGGCAAGGTCTTGAGTAAGACTCAAGGACCGGCTACGGCAGAAGAAAGAGAAAGGATGAGTAATATCCCCTATGCCTCGGCAGTAGGATCTATCATGTATGCCATGCTATGTACTAGACCGGATATAGCACATGCTGTTAGTTTGACTAGCAGATATCAAAGTGATCCAGGAATGGAACACTGGACAGCGGTCAAGAATATCCTAAAGTACTTGAAAAGAACTAAGGATATGTTTCTTTGTTATGGAGGTGACCAAGAGCTCGTTGTAAATGGTTACACCGATGCAAGTTGGAACACTGATCCTGATGACTCTAAGTCACAATCTGGGTACGTGTTTATATTGAATGGTGCTGCAGTAAGCTGGGCAAGCTCGAAGCAGTGCACGGTGGCGAAGTCTTCAACAGAATCGGAGTACATAGCGGCTTCAGAGGCTTCATCAGAAGCGGTATGGATGAAGAGGTTCATTGTAGAGCTCGGTGTGGTTCCTAGTGCATTGGACCCATTAATCATTTACTGTGATAACATGGGTGCCATCGCCAATGCACAAGAGCCAAGGTCACACAAGAGGCTGAAGCATATCAAGCTGCGTTACCACTCGATTCGCGAGTACATCGAAGATGGAGAAGTAAAGATTTGCAAAGTACACACTGATCTGAATGTAGCAGATCCGTTGACTAAAGCTCTCCCTAGGGCAAAGCATGACCAACACCAGAATGCCATGGGTGTTAGGTATATTACAATGTAATCTAGATTATTGACTCTAGTGCAAGTGGGAGACTGAAGGAGATATGCCCTAGAGGCAATAATAAAAGTGGTTATTATTTATATCTCTATGTTTATGATAAATGTTTATATGTCATGCTATAATTGTATTAACCGAAACATTAGTACATGTGTGATATGTAGACAACAAGAAGTCCCTAGTATGCCTCTTAAACTAGCTTGTTGATTAATGGATGATTAGTTTCATAATCATGAACATTGGATGTTATTAATAACAAGGTTATATCATTATATGAATGATGTAATGGACACACCCAATTAAGCGTAGCATAAGATCTCGTCATTAAGTTATTTGCTATAAGCTTTCGATACATAGTTACCTAGTCCTTATGACCATGAGATCATGTAAATCACTTATACCGGAAAGGTACTTTGATTACACCAAACACCACTGCGTAAATGGGTGGCTATAAAGGTGGGATTAAGTATCCGGAAAGTATGAGTTGAGGCATATGGATCAACAGTGGGATTTGTCCATCCCGATGACGGATAGATATACTCTGGGCCCTCTCGGTGGAATGTCGTCTAATGTCTTGCAAGCATATGAATAAGTTCATAAGAGACCACATACCACGGTACGAGTAAAGAGTACTTGTCAGGAGACGAGGTTGAACAAGGTATAGAGTGATACCGAAGATCAAACCTCGGACAAGTAAAATATCGCGAGACAAAGGGAATTGGTAATATATGTGAATGGTTCATTCGATCACTAAAGTCATCGTTGAATATGTGGGAGCCATTATGGATCTCCAGATCCCGCTATTGGTTATTGGTCGGAGTGAGTACTCAACCATGTCCGCATAGTTCACGAACCGTAGGGTGACACACTTAAAGTTGGATGTTGAAATGGTAGTTCTTGAATATGGAATGGAGTTGGAATATTTGTTCGGAGTCCCGGATGTGATCCCGGACATCACGAGGAGTTCCGGAATGGTCCGGAGAATAAGATTCATATATAGGATGTCATTTTATGTGAATAAAATGTCGCGGAAGGTTCTATGGAAGGTTCTAGAAGGTTCTAGAAAAGTCCGGAAGAAACCACCAAGGAAGGTGGAGTCCACATGGGACTCCACCTCCATGGCCGGCCAACCCTAGTGGGGGAGGAGTCCCAAGTGGACTCCCCCTTAGGGGGCCGGCCACCCCCCCATATGGGAGGTGGAACTCCCACCTTTGGTGGGAGTCCTAGCTTGGCTAGGTTTCCCCCTCCTATGGAAGGTTTTTGGTTCGGGTCTTATTCGAAGACTTGGACACCACCTCTTGGGGTTCCACCTATATAATGAGGGCCAAGGGGGAGGGGGCCGGCCACCTCAAACACCACCAAGGTGGCCGCACCCCTATAGTGGCCGGCGCCCCCCTCTCCCCAAACCCTAGCCGCCCCGCTCCTCCACTTCCCGCACGCTTAGCGAAGCTCCGCCGGACTTCTCCACCACCACCGACACCACGCCGTCGTGCTGTCGGATTCAAGAGGAGCTACTACTTCCGCTGCCCGCTGGAACGGGGAGGTGGACGTCGTCTTCATCAACAACCGAACGTGTGACCGAGTACGGAGGTGCTGCCCGTTCGTGGCGCCGGAACCGATCGTGATCAAGATCTTCTACGCGCTTTTGCAAGCGGCAAGTGAACGTCTACCGCAGCAACAAGAGCCTCATCTTGTAGGCTTTGGAATCTCTTCAAGGGTGAGACTCGATACCCCCTCGTTGCTACCGTCTTCTAGATTGCATCTTGGCTTGGATTGCGTGTTCGCGGTAGGAAAATTTTTGTTTTCTATGCAACGTTATCCTACTCTGCGTGGGTTGCGGCTATCACACACAGCGATGTGAGCTGTGTGAGATCGGCGGCTGCTCGCGCGGGGACAAAGAAGAGGGTCAAGATCGTTTTGGTTTAGAAAGGAGAGAAGAGGAAGTGAATCCGTGGCAGAGAGATCTGGATCCGTGTGAGGGGCAGAAGTTGGAGGCGTGCGGAGTGGGGCGAGCCTTTGAGCGCAGGGCGGAGCCGGAGGTTGGTGCTGGACGTTGACCAGCGCGAGCCGGTCGATGTGGCCAGGTGCGGTCCGCCAGGTTGGCCAGGGCGCGCAGACGAGGCGCCATCCGAGTGGAAGTGAGGAGAAAATGGAGATGTGAGGCTGTGAGGATATGTGGTGATGGAGTTGATGAGGCTGCGGTTGAGTCGTGATGGAGTTGATGAGGCTGCGGTTTAGTGGTGATGGTGATGGTTGTGGATATGTCCAGGGGAAAGGCATGCGTGCCTGAGGTGAGACTGGTTGAGGCCTGACCGGGGGATAGGCATGGGTGCTTGAGGAGTGGATGGTTGAGGCAGGAGTTGGCTGGGGGTTTGTGGGAGAGACGGAAGAGGTGGCCGGGCAGAGTGGAGAAGAGAGGCTGAGGACATTGAGGCGAGTGTGGATGGTTCTGCGGAACTTGTGTGGTGAGGCAGCCGGGGTTGTTGAGGACGTGTATGGTTAGGAGTTGTGCGTATCCCAGATGGTTGAAGCTGGATATCTTCGCTGCTGATGAAGAGATGAATCGAGATGACAAGATGATGGAAAGTGCAATGCTGTCATGTATCCTAGGAGTTATGCTGAATGTTCATTACTGGTAGTTGTCATATGTGTCATGTTGTTGTTGCAAGATGGCCATGGTTGTTTACCCATGATCATCTTGAGGGGGTGTGTTGGACCATGAGTGAGTTTAGTAGTAGCGCTGTAGTAATATTGTATCCAGTGTGAGGCCCATAGAGGCCCATGTCCAGTAGTATTGTAACCCTAACTCAGATGATATAAATACACAGTGTGGTGGTCTGAGTAACCTAACCCACCCATTCGCTGAAACTCTACAAAATATGAGCCACCAATCATGAGCCGTTGAATGCTCTACATGTCCACGATTGACAACAACAACAACAAAGCCTTTATTCCCAAACAAGTTGGGGTAGGCTATACAAGTCCACAATTGACACGATTACAATTTCTCACTATTTGGCCGTAGGCTACTGCTCTAGTTACATCATGTTTGATATCTTTCTGCGATCCTGTATTACATGTTTATGCACGTCATAATGCTTCTACTACTATTTGGTGTCAATTTAATTATAGCAAAGCCGTGACTCGTAACTGTTTGTTGTTATTACACGTGCAGCAGGCACATCTTACACTCATAAACGTAGAGTAAAGCTCGCCTATAATCATGTAAGTACCTGCTGTTTTTTGTATATTGCTTAATGCAAACTTCTATATCTTGGACCTGTTTCTGTTTACAATTGGCCTCTCCTTCATGCAGAGGAGAAACAGTGAGGCACCAGGTTCTTCTGTCCAAGTACCCGATGAGGTCCGTGTGACTCAAAAAAAAGCTCACGTAAGTTCCCTGTTTTTTTTGGAATGTTAATTTACCTCCTGTGCATAGTTCAATTGCATCATTTTCTGTATGTTGCACTACCTAAGTTGCCTAATGGAATCTAATAAAATATAAACAATGACCATATGGAACATTGCACACTGCCTTTGACCCATCTGGCATCCGGCATGCCTGGGTATAAGTTACATGATTTGGCTATGTTAATACAAGTCCTGAAATTCTATTATGTTAATTTTTTGCCTGTTGCTTCATTGAGTTTGCCTGTTGTTCCATGGCTAGTGCATGAAGTTTGATAGAAATGATCCTAGCTGAAATGATGCACTTCGTGTTTTTTTATTGCTTTATTCCTAACCTAGCTTCCTATTCTACTTGAAACATGATTGCTTTATTCCTAACCTAGCTTCCTATTCTACTTGAAACATGGTGAAAAAATAGTTATATTACTTGTTTAAATGTCTAGCTTTGTTTTTCTGAGTCCCATTGACATGATGTGGTATATCCATATTCAAATGATCTGGCTGTTTATATAATACGCTCCATGTTCAATTGCTTCATTCAGTTTCTAGTAATCTATTATACATGATGCACATGGTGCTACTTGTTATATGCCCTTTTTTGTTTGAGTTTGATCATGAATTCAAGTTCAATTGCTTCATTCAGTTTCTAGTAATCTATTATACATGATGCACATGGTGCTACTTGTTATATGCCCTTTTTTGTTTGAGTTTGATCATGAATTCAAGATTAAGCATTGCCTAAACGTTGACCAACGTAGGAAGATTCCCTCCCTTGTCTATACGTTGTGAGATAGATGATGAGACCTCTCTAGCAGCGAATTTATACGCGCTAGATAACACCCCGTTTAATTCGGTCCTGTTGGGACTCGAACCCGGGTGGGCTGGCTGCGCACTCGCAAGCCTTGCCACTGAGCTAGCACTCAGTTCTCAGATTAAGCAATGCCTCGTTATGCTTAATTTAAATGTTATGGCACTTCATACAAGCCATACAATTAATTGTTGCATTGACCTTCTGCGATGTCGAAGGCACTATCTGAGTCATGCTTAAATCAATCATACATTATTTTCCTAATAGTATCAAATCCAACATGCACATCTTTTGACTGTATTTGGCTATTTGCTAGATTTCTTCTGTGCAGTGACCTGGCTTCGTTATTGGGCACATGATGTCTAGTTGCTTGGTTCATTGTATACATCATCGCCATGATCTAGTTTGGTTTGTTCTAAGAGGCATGTGGCTTAACTGGTTTCTTTGTTGTATCTGCCCATGGTTCTTTCAAAATTATGTCAACAATGCTGTTTGTTTGCCTTGTATTGTATTGCATTTTAACTTGTTTTGTCTTAGTTTCAGCCTGCAAACAAAGCTGTAATGTCAGTAGGGACAACCCATTTATCAAGTGTTGCGGTCATTTCACAGAGCAACAGTGACAGTGGCACGTGCTCTCATTGGTCCACTGAGTCCAGTACACCAACCATTCCAGAAGAAATAGATGTACGAGGCTCTATTTTTGATTGCTTGTTGTGTTATATCAGCTCAATGATGTTCTTGAAATTGGAGGTCTTTTATTGCATCATATGATGTTGTAACTTGTTTTATCTAAATTTCAGGCTTCAAATAAAGCTACAATGCCAGAAGCAAGGGCCAATGCCTCAAGTATTGATGTTTCACAAAGCAGCAGTGAGAGTGCATATTGCTCGCATAGGCCCATGGTATCTATTGGTCAACTTAATCCGGCACAAAGAGATTTCGGGGATGCACTCCAAGAGGCAGTTGATATATTTGGGCGGGAAAACAAAGATGCTGATGAATTAATTGCCAAGACACGCCAAGAGATACATGAATTGAAAAATAGGCAAACTTTGACAGAAAATGTTCTAAAGAATCTCCTATGCACTTGTCATGGTAAGCCAGTTGTGATGTGTCTGGGAATTGAAGGTGTCTAAATAAACTTTGATTCTGTTGTTCAGTCAAGTGGACTGCTGATGCCAATGCTGTAACTAATTACTGCTCAAAATTTCGTTCAAAATTTCGTGGTCTGTAATAATTGCAAATTTTGTTGTTGTACTAAAATTAGATATGTTCCATGTGGCTGCTGTATTTTGTGTGAAATAATATCCTGATGTGTACTTCAATTAAACCATAAATCGACTGCATGCTGAAAATTTGAATCTGAGCGCACGTGTGAACTGTTTTCTGCTCGTAATGCAATAACGGCTGTTTCTTGGAAGGACTACGTACATGGGGAACGGGATCCTCTAACTTGAAGGTGAAAAGTTAGAGAAGCTACAGTACTCTAACTTTCCTTCCCCCAAACCATATGTCTAAAATCCAAATAATTTAAATTAATTTGCACAATACAAACTTGTGTCTTGCATTTGAAGTAATTACATGCAGAGAAAATTATGGTGTAATAAAATTTAGTTTAGTTTTTAAACATCTACAGTAATCACCTTTATTAGTTAAAGACAGTGCATAACCTTGTACTTATGCTACAGAAGCCTGACTTTGCTTCTTTATTTTTCCTGACTTAGCTCCTTCACGTTAGAGGATACGGTTCCCGTACATGGTAGCCCATTAATAATTATGCCTGCTAGCAAGATAGATGGTCCTTATTATAGTCAGGCATGTCAACTTGTATGATTAAAAGTAGTTCGTACACATTAAATCTACCATCTGCATTTTTCTCTGTAATAACTTTTCTTTTTACACAACTCAAAACTTGTCTGGCTAATATGAAATTTGAGATGGCAAAACCCGGGAAAGATAAAGATATCACCAAAAACTCTTTCCTGCGAAATGCTGGGTTTTGAAGCCCAAGTCCAAGTCTTTCTCTGCTCAAGTTTTGGAGGAACAACTCCAAGTAGAACGAGTTGCAACAGCTATGCTAAGAACAAAAGTTGACATGTTGAGATCGAGATTAGAAGCATGTGATGCCCTACTGCACGAGGCCAATCAAGTTCGTTATAATCTCCCAAAGACTAAGAAAATGCCATAGATAATTGGAGATGAACACTAACATAGTGAGTACATTGGTCTTGTGAAATGTTTCCTTAGATTAAGGCACCGTTCAGACTTTTGTTGGTGGATGCATTTATCTGCGGTTGGGATCAACTTGGTAGTTGTTCCTGTGGATGTTATATAAATTAATTGCCTAGCCTTTTTTGAATCAGTTCGAACTTAAATGGTATCATAGCCAAGGTCTCAAGTTTGAATTGTCGAACGTGTGGTTTAATTTAATCTCTGTCGGGCGGCAAAATCTCCCACCAATCCTGAAATATTTCAAACGCATTTTTGAATGGGATTAAGAAGATAGATCATGATCATGGTAGTGACCTATATTCAACGTGATGATGATTTGATTTTGCACTCGGCCATGAACAGAGGTACTAGTACGGTGTCACAATTTTTTATCATTATACTTGGACGGTAGCCAAATTCAAAATCTCATAGCGGCAAAACTTCCCGCCCACAAAATACAAATATTTCACACGCTTCCAAATTCCCATTCTACCCCTGTGGAGATGACAGCAAAGTCGGTTGGTGAGGGGTTTGCCCGTCATTTTTTCGATCACCACCTCCCTAGCCCGGAAACCCTCCCAAAAAAAATACATTTCCTTCAGTCTCTCCTCTGAGATCACCCACCGGAACTTCTCAAGTCCCTCTCTCTACCACCTCCACGACCACCGCACCGGAACATCCCCGCCGGACTTCCCTGGCCTACCCGAGCCCTCGCGATCCTCGACATCCGTCTGCCTGCCGGAGCCGCTTCATCGACGCCGTCATCAACCGGACCGGATCATCCCCGCCGAACCTCGAAACTATGTGCTCATCCAGCAGTCTACCGCAGTCGCTTCAGCTGCGGTATCGTCCACCCCGCCGGAGCCGCTTCGCCGGATCCGTCGTCCACCGCATCGGATCTTGCTCACCGACACCGCTGTGCATGAACCGGATCTGCTTCACCGGCGCCTTGCATGATCTAAACTCTTCTACTGTCGCTTTTCTATTGCTTGCCTGCAAGTTCTTGTTTAATCTTGGGGGAACCTGTTTGTGCTAACGACGCGCCGTTACGTTTTTGCAGATGAGATGAGTAATCATGAAGTGTAATGGCCGTCTCTCCAACCCCAAGTAGCACATGTAGCGTACTTCATCACCGGATCTATCAACCCCAGGAAGATCTGCTGTGACTCCCACAGAGTGCTTCTCCTAATGTAAGTCCCTTGTTTTAGCGCCATGTTCTGGGTTCAGATGCTTGTTTGTCTGAAGCTCTTTTAGTTCATTCCTAGCTATGACCGTAACACGTTGCTATTTTCTACTTCATTGCTAACTTTAAGCGATTGAACATTTTGGTTTGCATTCCCTGCTCTGTAGATGTAGCCATCATAACTTCTATCTTGCTCAGTCGTTGTTACAAAAATTATAGGTATTATAGTAACATCCTGCTATTATTTAGTTCATGGCCAATTTTAAGTAATTGCACATGTTGGTTCGCATTCCCTGCTCTATAGCTTTTGGCATCGTAACTTCTATATTTGGTTTACATTCCCTGCTCTGTAGATCTAGCCATCATAACTTTATCTTGCTCAGTCGTTGTTACAAAAATTATGGCCTGCTACTATGTTGTTTGTGCCAATTTTTTACTCCATGAACATGTTGGCTTGCATTCCCTGTACTACAGGTGATGCCATTGTTTTGTATCTAGTTCATTGTAAGCTAACAAAGTAAGGACTTAGTTTGGCATGCTATCACTCTGCTATCTAGCCTGTAGTACAAATAAACTTGTCATACTACTAGATAATAATTTTGCGTGCCATCTTGTTCTTCAAAAGCTGCATTATTGACTTGTTTCTCTGACTTGGCATGACGCTCACATATGGAAAGCTGAACATATTGGTTTGCATTCCCTCTTATACAAGTTCACAGGTGATCCCACTATATTCTGTATCTGGTCCATCCTAAGCTCCAGCATTAACTATCCTCTATGTGTTGCTCATTACAAGTTTATATCCCGAAACATCTTGATTTGCATCCCCTTCACTATAAGTTCAGGAGTATTATTTAGTTCACATTCCCTCCTCTTTAGCTTTTGCCATTGTAACTTCTATTTTTGGTTTACATTCCCTGCTCTGTAGATGTAGCCATCATAACTTCATCTTGCTCAGTCGTTGTTACAAAATTTATAGCCTGCTACTATGTTGTTCATGCCAATTTTGTACTCCCTGAACATGTTGGTTTGCATGGGACTCGACAGTAGTAAGTCTGCTGTTTCATTCTAACATGCTCTGTTATATTGGCTGTTGGTATGCGGCATGCACTCTTTGTTTGCTTATTGTGCGCATTACAATGATCTTGTTATAACGACGAAATGATGAGTTCCAAATTCTTTGGCAAACAATATTGCAGTGTCTTTGCGTTTCCATTGTTGCTGTCTTAACTTGTAATGTCTTTGTTTCAGATATAGGTGCTGCATGGACAACTTAAAAGATTGCCGGATCGCTTCATTGTATTGCTAGGTTTAATTACCATTCAATTTCTCTGGGTTCTGTAATATTTTTTCAATGCCTTGCAGCTGATGTAATATTTAGTTAGTTTTTATAGTTCTTTCGCGCATTTTTTCTTTGGTGCTTGTGGTAAGTGAGGCTATCCGACAGAAATCAATGCTGCGTAAATATTCTCAGTATCTAAATCACGAATTCCCATCCCTTAAACGGTCCAATTAAGCGAAATCACATATGTGCCGGCCCGCAAAATCCTAAAGCGCCTATTACGCCGGCATATAAACAGCAACTAAACGGGCTGGCCCACTTACTTATTGAAGCCCACTTGATTTGGTGGACCCCACACTCTAATTGGGCAGCCCACTTGCTTTAAGGTGGACCCCACCCACTACTGGGCCGGCCCACTAACTAGTTGGGCCAGCCCAACGCTTTTGTGGTGGACCCCACATACTAAATGGGCCGGCTTTAAGAAAAGTGGGACCCATGTGTTTGGCCCCCCACTATCTTGTTGGGCCACCCACTTGCTATATGGTGGACCCCACATACTAAACGGGCGGCCAAGAGGAAAGTGGGACCCACCTGTGTTTTTGGCCCGGCCACTAGCGTGTTGGGCCACCACTTGCTATATATGGTGGACCCCACGTACTAAATGGGCCGACCCTTTAACAGAAGGTGGGACCCACTGTGTTTTTGCCCGCCCACTATCTTGTTGGGCCGGCCCACTTGCTATATGGTGGTCCCCACATACTAAATGGGCCGCCCTTTAACTGAAAGTGGGACCCACCGTGTTTTTGGCCCGCCCACTATCTTGTTGGGCCACCACTTGCTATATGGTGGACCCCACACACTAAATGGGGCCTTTAACAGAAAGTGGGACCCACTCTGGGCCGGCCCACTGTTGGGCCAGCCCATTTGATCAAATGTGGACCCCACGTACTAAATGGGCCGCCCGATAGCAGGAAAGTGGGTCCCACATGCTAATTGGTGCCCAATAACTTCTTGGCCGCCCGAGCTTCAATGTGGACCCCACTTTGTAAATGGGCCGGCCCGATACAGGAAAGTGGGTCCCACATGTCTTGTGGGCCGGCCCTTTTGCCTGTTGACCGGTCAAACGAGTGCATTCGGCCCGGCCCACATGCTTAGTGGGCCGGCCCATTAAAGTTTTGACCAGTCAACCTTAGAGGTTAGGCCCGGCCCACGTAACTAATGGACCAGCCCAGCTATATAGTTGACCGGTCAAACTATGTCAGCTGGCCCGGCCCGCTTAAGACGTGGCAGGCCTCGTGTGGGCCTACCATCTACCACGGGGTTTCAGCGGTTAACGCCGTTAACGGCTGGCGTCGCCACGTGTCGTTTGCATGACGTCGCAGTCAACGGGCTCCCGAAACACTTGGGCAACGGTCCGATTTTCCGTGGCGGAAGGGCGCCCAAGCGCGACGGACCGAAAAAACGTCGTTGGACTTTGGACGCAGTTTCCACAACAGAACCCATATCGTCGGGTTAGGCCCATGGGCGACGAAAAATACCCCTTAGCGGACGATTTTGAGACGTTGTCTATCAGAACTTTTCTTGTAGTGTATATGTGGGCTGGTCCATTAGTTACGTGGGCCGCCTAACCTCTAAGGTTGAGTCAAAACTTTAATGGGCCGGCCACTAAGCATGTGGGTCGAATGCACTAGTTTGACCGGTCAACAGCAAAGCCCACAAGACATGTGGGTCCCTTTCTCCGGCCCATTTACAAAGTGGGGTCCACATTAAAGCAAATGGGCCGCCCAAGAAGTTAGTGGGCCCAATTAGCATGGGTCCCACTTTCTGTTAAAAGGCCACCCCATTTAGAATGTGGGGTCCACCATATAGCAAGTGGCCTACCAAGATAGGGCCGGGCCAAAAACACAGTGGGTCCCACTTTCCTGCAGGTGGCCCATTTAGAATGTGGGGTCCACAATAGAGCGAGGGCCGCCCAACAAGATAGTGGGCGCCAAAAACTCGTGGGTCCCACTTCCCTAAAGGGCCCCATTTAGTATGTCCACCATATAGCAAGGGCCGGCCCAACAAGATAGTGGGCCGGGCCAAAACGCTGGTGGTCCCACTTTACTAAAGGCCGCCCATTTAGTATGTGGGTCCACCATATAGCAAGTGGGCCGGGCCCAACAAGATAGTGGGTCGGCCAAAACGTGGGTCCCACTTTCCGTTAAAGGGCCTACCATTTAGTATGTGGGGTCCACCGTACAAGTAGCGGCCCCAACACGCTAGTGGGCGGGCCAAAAACACAGTGGGTCCCACTTTCCGTAAAAGGGCCGGCCCATTTAGTACGTGGGGTCCACCATAGAGTAAGTGGGCCGGCCCAACACGCTAGCGTCGGGCCAAAAACAGTGTGGTCCCACATTCGTCTTAAAGGGTCGCCCGTTTAGTACGTGGGGACCACCACAAAAGCAATTGGCCCAACAGTTGGTGGGCCGCCCGCAGTGGGGGGGTCCACCATAAAGCAAGTGGGCCGGCCCAATAAAAGTGTGGGGTCCATAAATCAAGTGGGCTGGCCCAATAAGTAAGTGGGCCAGCCCGTTTAGTTGCTGTTTATATGCGGCGTAAAAGGCGCTTTAGGATTTTGCGGGCACGTATGTGATTTCGCTTAATTGGGCCGTTTAAGGGATGGGAATTCGTGATTTAGATACTGAGAATATTTACGCAGCATTGATTTCTGTCGGATAGCCTCACTTACCACAAGCACCAAAGAAAAAATGCGCGAAAGAACTATAAAAACTAACTAAATATTACATCAGCTGCAAGGCTTTGAAAAAATATTACAGAACCCAGAGAAATTGAATGGTAATTAAACCTAGCAATACAATGAAGCGATCCGGCAATCTTTTAAGTTGTCCATGCAGCACCTATATCTGAAACAAAGACATTACAAGTTAAGACAACAACAATGGAAACGCAAAGACACTGCAATATTGTTTGCCAAAGAATTTGGAACTCATCATTTCGTCGTTATAACAAGATCATTGTAATGCGCACAATAAGCAAACAAAGAGTGCATGCCGCATACCAACAGCCAATATAACAGAGCATGTTAGAATGAAACAACAGACTTACTACTGTCGAGTCCCATGCAAACCAACATGTTCAGGGAGTACAAAATTGGCATGAACAACATAGTAGCAGGCTATAAATTTTGTAACAACGACTGAGCAAGATGAAGTTATGATGGCTACATCTACAGAGCAGGGAATGTAAACCAAAAATAGAAGTTACGATGGCAAAAGCTAAAGAGGAGGGAATGTGAACCAACATGTGCCAAGTGCAATTACTTAATTTTGGCCGTGAACTAAATAATACTCCTGAACTTATAGTGAAGGGGATGCAAATCAAGATGTTTCGGGATATAAACTTGTAATGAGCAACACATAGAGGATAGTTAATGCTGGAGCTTAGGATGGACCAGATACAGAATATAGTGGGATCACCTGTGAACTTGTATAAGAGGGAATGCAAACCAATATGTTCAGCTTTCCATATGTGAGCGTCATGCCAAGTCAGAGAAACAAGTCAATAATGCAGCTTTTGAAGAACAAGATGGCACGCAAAATTATTATCTAGTAGTATGACAAGTTTATTTGTACTACAGGCTAGATAGCAGAGTGATAGCATGCCAAACTAAGTCCTTACTTTGTTAGCTTACAATGAACTAGATACAAAACAATGGCATCACCTGTAGTACAGGGAATGCAAGCCAACATGTTCATGGAGTAAAAAATTGGCACAAACAACATAGTAGCAGGCCATAATTTTTGTAACAACGACTGAGCAAGATAAAGTTATGATGGCTAGATCTACAGAGCAGGGAATGTAAACCAAATATAGAAGTTACGATGCCAAAAGCTATAGAGCAGGGAATGCGAACCAACATGTGCAATTACTTAAAATTGGCCATGAACTAAATAATAGCAGGATGTTACTATAATACCTATAATTTTTGTAACAACGACTGAGCAAGATAGAAGTTATGATGGCTACATCTACAGAGCAGGGAATGCAAACCAAAATGTTCAATCGCTTAAAGTTAGCAATGAAGTAGAAAATAGCAACGTGTTACGGTCATAGCTAGGAATGAACTAAAAGAGCTTCAGACAAACAAGCATCTGAACCCAGAACATGGCGCTAAAACAAGGGACTTACATTAGGAGAAGCACTCTGTGGGAGTCACAGCAGATCTTCCTGGGGTTGATAGATCCGGTGATGAAGTACGCTACATGTGCTACTTGGGGTTGGAGAGACGGCCATTACACTTCATGATTACTCATCTCATCTGCAAAAACGTAACGGCGCGTCGTTAGCACAAACAGGTTCCCCCAAGATTAAACAAGAACTTGCAGGCAAGCAATAGAAAAGCGACAGTAGAAGAGTTTAGATCATGCACGGCGCCGGTGAAGCAGATCCGGTTCATGCACAGCGGTGTCGGTGAGCAAGATCCGATGCGGTGGGCGAGCCGGCAGCTGAAGCGACTGCGGTAGACTGCTGGATGAGCATATGGTTTCGAGGTACGGCGGGGATGATCCGGTCCGGTTGATGACGGCGTCGATGAAGCGGCTCCGGCAGGCAGCCGGTGACGAGGATCGCGAGGGCTCGGGTAGACCAGGGAAGTCCGGCGGGGATGTTCCGGTGCGGTGGTCGTGGAGGTGGGAGAGAGGGACTTGGGAAGTTCCGGTGGGTGGTCTGAGGGAAATGAATTTTTTTTGGGAGGGTCTCCGGGCTAGGGAGGTGGTGATCCAAAAAATGACGGGCAGACCCCCCCACCAACCGACTTTGCTGCCATCTCCACAGGGGTAGAATGGGAATTTGGAAGCGTGTGAAATTTTTGTATTTTGTGGGCGGGAAGTTTTGCCGCTATGAGATTTTGAATTTGGCTACCGTCCAAGTATAATGATAAAAAATGTGAGACCGTACTAGTACCTCTGTTCAAGGCCGAGTGCAAAATCAAATCATCATCACATTAAATACCGGTTACTATCATCGTGATCTATCTTGTTATCCCATTCAAAAACCCGTCTGAAATATTTCAGGATTGGCGGGAGATTTTGCCGCCCGACTGAGATTTGATTTTGAATATGGCTATGGTCAAGTAATATAATATAATACTAATATAAAGACGGTACACCTGGTTAAGTACTAATTGCTCTGCTCCGGCAGTCAAGGCCAGCAGCCACATCAAGCCATCATCATTACAAACAAAATCAGTCAAATCTAGAAGCTAGTATAGGAAAAATCACAGCAGCATAATAAATCCAGAAAACTAAGTACGGAGTATAATACATCAACTGCATACAACAGCCAAAAGCAGCCAATAATAATGTTAATGTTCACGACAAACTAATCTGAAAATAATACAAGACGCAATGTATGGCCAACATGAAGATTATGATACCCCAAGATGAATGAATCTGATCTTCATTCAGCATATATTTCTTCGTCACTCCGTTCTCTGATCTGAAGGAAATATTCATTGAACTCCTTCCGTCTGCAGTGTGCAGCCAATACATCCTCCAAACGGTATGGCCTTTGTTCATTTCTCATACCATAGTTTCCTAATCTATCCACACGTATTGGCCACTCATCCCAGGCCTTTATATCATCAAAGTACTCTCTGATATAACCCAAATCTGCGTAGTAGATGCAGCCAGGTCGAAGTGTCGGGTGCACTCTGGTGTCGACGGAGATACACCGGATATAATGGACGAAGAAGGCACGACTGCCAATGTTATTGACGGCATGGAGAGAGCGGCTCTCAGTGTCCACACGGTACACCAATGGTTGACCTTCCTCCAAATGCTTGTTGTCCAACAACACAAGCAGCAGAGCACCATCCGACTTCACAAGGTAGAACTTGTTATTTCCAAGTTCTGGAAATGAAAATAGTGTATCCATGTTGACACTGCTCGCGCGCTGCTCCAACTGGACATTGTTGGTGCACACTAATTTTCCGAACTCAAAATTGTTCACAGCTATTGCATACAATTCACCATTGAACGGGGTAATGCAACGCAGAGAATGGTGCTCGGTCGAAAATCTTCCTTCTCCCCAGTCTTCATCTATACCCTTAGTTGGAGTGCTCTCATCGACCCAAGCAATTTCCGCCGGGTAATCTTTGGAAACGAAGACCATAGTCGGGGACTTCATTACAGCGACTGACTTCAGAATAACATATGGCATATGCGCCTCAAACCTAGTATTCAATGTCTTTGTGAGTGGGTTCAAAAGCCGTATCTTGTGCGGCTGGTTCTTCTGGGCAAGGACGATGACGCCACGGTAAAAGCCGACGAAGTAGTATCTAAAATATATTGATGAAGATAACATTCAGCACTAAGATGTTTACGATTGAAAATAAAAATAGATTAACTCTATAGATATGGAGGAATTTGAACCTTGCATGAACTTCCGTAAGATCGATGGTGACGTAGCGGGATGTGCGGAGGTGGAGGAAGGTGAAATCAGCAGCGCGTGGAAGGACGTGTTCTACCATGATCCATTCATGCAGGTGCACGTCGGGCTCAGGTAAACCTGAGCGCCAATTTCTACAAACTTGCCTCAAAGCAGAGTAGGTGTCCATGTACTCCTCGTTCGCCAGTAAGCAGTCCCCGATCTTGTGAAGTGGTCCGTCAGCCCTGAGAGAGGCCCAGTCCACGGAGGCGCCGCGCTTGGATGCGCCGCCCTCGGAGGCGACGGTCTCGGGGGCGACGGCCGCCGGCGCATTCTTCTTGTCCATCGCCGGCAGGGAACGCACGTAGGGCGGTTGGTGTTTTTTCATTCGATTTGGAGAAGTTGATGGGACGTGAGAGGCGTGGTTGCGTGCGTGAGTGAGAATGAGACTGTGTGCAGAGGGAGGGACAGAGGTACTCTGGCAACGTGACGGTTGGTCTCGGCAGTTTCTCAAAAAAGCTAGACGTTTGGTCTCAACACGCGCACCGCCTAACCGCTGCGCACCACGACACGCGTCCGTGGTACTGCACGTCTGCACCGTTACGTGTACTCAGTTCTACCGTCGAGCCTTACACTGGAAAAATATATGTACTCCGTACTCAGTTTTCCCCTCGAGTATAGTGGCTAGTGCAATATACTCAGTTTTACCCTCAAGTGGAGAGTCAACAAATGGGATTAAGTTGTCTAATTGAGTAATTTCATGCGCAAAAAAATAAAATCATAGTGCCTCCTACTCATGGAGTCTTGTTAAGAAGAGGAGGTCTAACACGTGGAAAAGAGAATAGCACACCACAGGTCCGAAATGATGGAAAGGGCTAGGCAATCCACTTATTATAGATCTCAACAAAAACCACATGGAACTAGTATATTAAACTTATGCAGTAGCCAACGCAACCAAAAGTCAGAAGTGCAGGCTGAGTCCCAAAGGCACAACACAATACGGAAACTTGCAAACTTATATAAAAGGGGCTATGCAACCCACTTATACACACATTAACAGCCATCCTCGTGTGTGACAAGAGAAATTCAACACTGGATTCGGAGGTAGGCACATGAAGCTTTACAAGGGCCAATGGGGCACCAACAAATTAAGGATGAATTGAACCACACCATCAACAATTCAAACTCGAGACCTTGGCTCTAATACCATTTAAGTTCAAACTGATTGAAAAGGCTAGGCAACCAATTTATAAAACATCCACAGAGTTGATCCCAGCCGCAGATAAATGCATCCACCAACAAAATAGGAACATTGCCTCAGTCTCAGGAAAATTTCACAATACCAAGGTACTCACATGTCAATGTCAGTGTTCATCTCCAATTATCTATGGCATTTTATTAGTCTTTGAGAGATTATAACGAACTTGATTGGCCTCCTCCAGTAGGGCATCACATGCTTCTGATCTCGATCTCAACATATCAACTTGGTTTCTTAACACATCTGCTGCAGCTCGTTCTATTTGGAGTTGTTCCTCCAGAACTTGTGCAGAGAAAGACTTGGACTTGGACTTGGACTTGGACTGCAAAAACCCAGCATTTCGCAGGAAAGTGTTTTTGGTGATATCTTTATTTTTAAGTACCATGGTAAATGTCTCCATACATTCTTCTAGAGTTTTTTCCATACCGTCTTTCCCGGGTTTTGCCATCTCCAATTTCATATTTGCCTGAAAAAATTTCAGTCGTGTAAAAATTAAAGTTATTACAGAGAAACATGCAGACGGTAGATTTAATGTGTATGAACTACTTTTAATCCTACAAGTTGGTATGCCTGATTACACATCAAATGCATTTTCACAAAAACGCCTAAAAGATCATATTGACATGCGCATTATTGCTCCTACAAATTGGCAAGTGTGTCGTTAAAAAAATTAAATCATAAAGAAGACTTACAATAACACTTTCTGCAAGTTCTCCTATCACATTATGTTTGTTCTTCTGGCATGCCTCGAACTGCTCTGCCAGAGTCATCTCTTTGTCTGGTTGCATGTTGTTTGCATGATCTACTTTCTGCATTTTTGTACAATCATATAGAAATCAAATAACGTGGTTAAAATGGAGGATGGAAATATAACATGCACATGGAGTTCTACACAATTTACGAGTAACATATGTAGCAGTACAGACCAGCGGGGCATTACTTTTTGCCAGAGATGCCCAACCAAGTGACGAGATCCTGTACGGCTTGGTAAACGTTGTTTCAAGCGGTTAGCCTGGTTCCTTTTAGACAACGTCTGCAAAAGGAGACTAGTGAGACACTGGCGCAAAATAAGTATTCGGAATTTAATCTGGTTTCACGGTCCTCATAAGCCATACCACATTCTTTGGATCAGACCAATGCTTGACAAGATCTCCCCACTGCTCGTCAGTCATACAGGGTGCAGGAGACTTTGTTCGAACATTGGCAGTAATCTGGCCAGTGAAGTATGTCGCCTTAAGCTTATAGCGGTGCTGGCGCAACAATTCTTTGAATATGGAAGCGATGACAAACTTTACATCCTCATTATCCTCATCGAATTCAAACCTTAACTGCTCACAACGGTGGAATGATTGGTGAGTTATATAGCATAGAAACAACAGTAAGCTACAAGAAATGGGACAGATCAATGTGGAATAATTTATCATTACCAGGAGAAGCATGACTTACATGTAAATTATGCACTAAACTCTCGAACTGTGAAGGGGTGTCAACGTGCTGCTTCCACAATGGGAAGGTAGGAAGTTCATTCCTGATAAAATAGCCAATATGTGATACAAGATATGAAGATTCATGCGGATGAAGTGGCCTTCTGCCACCTACAATAGATGTGATGCGAAATCTTGAACCCATTCCGGAAATCTTAGCTGCAAGTTTTCTTCCTACCGTTGGCCCCCTCGTTTTTATTGATCGTGGCGAACCTACCAAGTTAATCATTACATCAAGCTATCATGGTATATAGATACATAAGGGAGCATTAAACTACAAGTCTTGAAAAAAGTATTACCTTTTTTGGCGTGGGTCTCGTCATCGGGAGAGGAGTTGTCTTTCGCAGGACTAAGGGTCGGAGGGAGATCATCACCAGTTTGCTGGTGTTGTGGCAGCACTGTTTGGACATTTGAGGCTGTATCATCTGGGACTAGCATCATGTGTCCTTGGCCATTATTACCTACCACCACTCCTGATGATGCCAATTGTTGGCTCGAATTTGCTGTGGAAACTGGTTCTGTTGGCAATTGTTGCTGAGAAACAGTATTGGCAACTGGTGGTTGTGGAATGTGTGGGCTGGTACATGCTGGGGCTACTTCTGTCTGATTCGATGGTTTGTGGTTTTTACGAGACCTTTTACTGTTATCATTCTCGGCCTGTTCGCCACCTCGTGTCAGTCTTTTGTTAGACCTTGTAATAGGAGGAGCAGCACGAGCATCAGGCTTAACTCTTTTTTTATTACGCACTGTCACCCATCCTCCGGTATCAGCCTGAGGTTCCTGTTGAGTGTTCTTCCTCCTGTTCGTTCTTGAAAAGTTCTTGCCCGAATCTGCAGATGCCTGTCACACATAAATGATATTTCAATGTACAATATTATATGATGATGATATGCAGATGGAATGGAAAAACAGTAAGGCAACATATGCAAAAACATATATGATGCGTTAACTAAGCAGGAAAAATGTAGTAATGAGATTGAACATGGCATGGGTAACATATTTGGTAGGACTGGGATACAACAAATGGAAGTTGGGACAAATAATTCGATGACAGGACAGAGAAAACTCACCTTGTTGTGTTGCAGAGGATAGTCGACCAGGGCATCTTCCTGAGTCAGCTCGCCATCACAATCAGCAGGATCAAATTCTGAATCAGAGGAATGTTCCGTATCCTTTGTGAGGGACGTGGGTGGCGTTTTTGCACTAGACCTTGTAGAAGGATGTAGTGTTAGGCCCAACGAGGCTGCAACTCGGCTATTATGCAGGATAGTTTGCCTCCGTTGCTCTTCGTACTCATTCTCGAGTGGAAGACCTAACATGCATTGGCGAGAAATGCAGATGAGATTTATCATGGAACTGTGCATGTAAGAACAAATTAATAGTAGCAGTGAGACTGCTCAAAAGGTGTAATGACAAACAAACTATGGCTCAAAAATAATTGATGTTCATATTGTCAAGCTTCATGCACTAGCCAACGCAACCGGAAGTCCGGACTGATGGAAAGGGCAAACAAATTGATGAGGACATCTCTATGATAGATACAACCAATACTCCTACAACCACATCTCAGGTACATTCGTTACTAGGAATCCTTCATGATATATTTGAGAATATGATGCTGCCTAAATCAAATGTATTTATATTATTTAGGAATGGATCTAGCATGGACGCCAAGCATTGGATTAGGAACGTGCATGGAGATGGCAGCAGACCTGCAAGGATTCAGGATGGCGTTGCAAGCGAGGATTTCAGAACATTGAAGCCACCATAGTGAAGCAACGATGCTTGGATGAATTATACAAGTTACTCCATCATAAAATTCGTCCAAAGAGTTATTTCTGGTGCTGTGTCACCTTATTTAATGGGCCAGGTCCATGTATTTTCGGATTAGGTATTTTAGGGTATTTTAAGAGGCAATATAAGTGGAGGAAGGCCCATTTAGGGGTGTTTTTGGCCAACCCTAGCTGGTTGGACGAAAATCCCTTGACTTCCCCCATATATATCCCTCTGTAGCCGTCATTAGAACTTGGATTTTGATTAGATTAAAAGTTAGCCAATTGCTGCAACTACGTGTACTTCTTTTGAGGCCAACGCCCAGAACAAGACCGACTATTCGGAATCCCACCATTATCAATCAAGCTTTCATCTCTATTCGCAATATTCTGATTGCATCTTTAGTTCTTACTTGTTCTCGATTTCAGGTAGGAATTAAGACCCTTGCTGGTCAGGCTGATCGTGCTCCCGCAAGATCAGTAACTCCCGGAGATTGTCCTAGCGATTGCATTGGCGCACGAGCTTTGCACGTGTAGTCGGATCGTCAAGCACGAACTCCACCAACAAATCGAATTATCTTCATCTCATCGAAAGATCGGACACCTTTGCCCTATCACAAATTATGGCTCAAAAATAATTTACGTTGGGCAACAGAGGGCAGCAGCAACAATTTTTAGGATAAGTATGAATGTCAAGCTTCATGCAGTAGCCAACGCAACCAAAAGTCCGAACTGATGGAAAGGGCTAAGCAATCCACATATACACTCAAACACATATAAGTGTCATTTCATGCCAATGGTTAACCATATGGAATGGCGTGTGCTTAATATAATTGCCTAGGGTCTTCCAAGTTCCAACAGATCGGTCTATTGGATGAACTTGCTAGAGCATGCAATTCGAAATGGTATCAGACCTACAAGGTCCTGAGTTCAAATCCTAGCAAGTAGCAACGCAGTATTCAAAATAAATATTTGCAGCCTTCCTAAAAAAATATCTAATGATACATGCCTAAGGCTCGGTCTATTGAATGAGCGGTTTATCACTTAGCACCACAAGTTGGGGATTTTTTATCACAAAACACCAACATTTGGGGAAATTATTTCACATAACACATTATTTGTCATTAGTTGGCTTGACAAGAGCATCACCCTACAGCGTGACACCAATTTACAGTACGTGAGCATGTTTGCTACAAACAAATGAATTTTGGTGTGAAATTTTGTAGACACTCTGTGGAAATGAGAATATGAGTCACACTTGTTACATATGCTACACACAAAATGAATTACCATATGACAAATATTCATTGAAATTATAACCACACAAGAACATGAGATTTGGGTAATATATTCTGTACCAGCATAAGGTTTTGATAATGTGTACCAATACAACTACCCTGGACATAAGATTTTTTTGAACTGTCTGGACATAAGATTAAACTACTAGTGTTGACAAACAGCTTTGTATTTAGCGTTTAACAGAAAATACCACAAAATAAAGTCTAATTGTCTTTCACCTGCTGTCACTCTTAAACTGACGGTGGCCTGAAGTCACTAATGGGCTATCAAACAGAGATCATGTATTCTGCGAAACAATTACCCCAAATGTTGGTGTTTTGTGATACAAATTTATAGGGTTGTGGTTCTGTGATAAAATAAAATCCCGAACTTCTGGTGTTAAGTGATAAAACCTCATTGGATGAACTGGCTAGAGCATGCAATTCCACATGGCGCACAAAGAGTTGCAAATAGAAAAAATACAGGCAGTTTAATACTATCAATAAATTGCTCTGCTAGCTTCACTGCTATCATAACCTTTGTAAAACGTACTACCACCATCCCGAAGTTTTTACCAAAAATCATTATTAACATGCAAAATACAAATTTAATATCATTAAATAGATAACGAATATATTTTCGTACGGTATCTACGAAATATTATATTTCTTGATAGATTGTTCTGAAAGTTTGGTCAAACTTTACTTGGTTTGACTTTTAAAAATAAGCCTTCAGGTTTGGGGTGGAGGTAGTATACTTCAAACCCCAAAAAAGTACCGCACAGATGTGATATTTGGAAAAGAAAAGCGTAACGAAAGCGGACATAAGCTCTGCCTCTTCATCAGCAGATGTAAGGTTACGATCAGCAGAGTTCCGAGATAAAAAAAATACAGGCAGTTTAATACTATCAACAAATTGCTCTGCTAGCTTGACTGCTATCATAACCTTTGTAAAATGCATACTTCAAACCCCCAAAATATATCACACAGAAGTGATTCTCGGAAAAGAAATGCATAGCGAAAGCGGACATAACCTCGATCTTCCTCTCGATCAGCAGATGTAAGGTTGAAATCTCATATAGCTACGCGGCAAACAACTATCTACACTGATCTAAATCCGCAAGATATGATTCAAGACGCCCTCCGACACGACGTGCGCGACAAATCACACACGTGATGCCAGAGGAATTAACACGAGCGGTAACATTACAACAGGATTACAATAGAGCCCACAAGAAATATATATTACAACAACGACTCCAACGAGTCAAGATACAAATAGATACATACAAAGATCCAAATCATACAGAAGATCGAATACGTCCGAGTACGGACAAGATACAAATTGGACTAAGAGTCCTGAAGATAACCAGTGGCGTCCATAACCCTGCCCAGGCCAAGCCGGAAGGGTAACCTTGCTAACGTCATCATCTCGTACCTGTCAAAGTCGGGCCATCGGTTGCCGACAAAAGGGGGAGGAGACAAAAAGAAAGGAAGGCGAGGGTAAGTACCATTGGCACGTACTTGCGAGACAAGACCAGCTATGCTCGCTGGTGGGCGGTATAAACTTCACCCGGCTATATGTGGAGTTTAGCGGCAGCAAAGCTACTATCCAATAGAGACACGCTACAACATCCGTCTACTCAGAGAAGATAAGAGAGCGCACAAGGTAACAGATAAATACTACACAAACATAACCCAGCCAATGCGATCCCCCTTCGCCAAGAGGTATTGCAAAGGCACACACACTTTTGAAAGAGTTTTATTAGCAAATTATTAACAACAGGAAAATAAGGTGTAAGTTGTTCTATGATCAAGCTATACAATTCCAAGTCGTCCATAACCGCGGACACGGCTTATCGATAAGATGTACACCCTGCAGGGGTTGCCCAAATGTAACCATACGCATGCTCGAACCCACTTACTACAGGTGGAGTCTCACATCAAGACCGTTCCCAATGCAAGAGAAAGTTTAATGGGAGCCACCCAACTAAGCTACCCGTGACGAAGTTCGGCCGTACTCCGATACGGACCCAGAGGTTTGCGACATAGTCCAGGCGGGCACTAACGACCAGGCACAAGATAAGTCTATCCGCGTTATGAGTACAGTACAGAAATAAACACCCGAAGGCAACAGGAAGTAAATCGTGCATCGTGCATATGGGCAAATAAAACCAAGGTTGTGGCTCCCAATAAACAGACTCGAGGAAAGGTAGTGGGTGATGGGGGTCCCATTCCCCCACGTACGGGTAGAGCGCTCAATCTCGGAACAGATAACAAGAACTCGGGTCCTAGGGGACATTAGCAAGTCAAAGTTCCGATGCTTTCGCAAAGGGGCTCACAGATGCCTCTGCTTACAATTTTAGTTGTTAACAATAAAGTAAAGTGTGATTATCTCCAACAAAAGATATAGCATGTGATAACCTCCCAACAAGATATCCCGAACATTTCGAGATATCAACAAAACCCTAAACTCGCCTACGACTCGCAAAGCTGGCAAACAACAAACAATAGGTAGGGCGAGGAGGTGTATCTCGGACATATAGGTAACAGGTGGATAGGACACGTGACACAACAGAATCGCAACATAAGGATAGCAATAGATCAAAAGAGCATGTAAAAGTAAAATAGGTGAAGGGGTGGGCTCGCCTGTGAAAAGCTGCAGAAGAACTTGTCGGAGAACTCGTCGTATCTCACAACACCACTTCGCGATCCTATCCGGGAAGAAGCAAATGCTGGACAAACAACGGATGCAAGCTTACTACCACGGATGAAGAACCGACATGATCAAGATGATATGCATGGCATGGCAGATATGGTGCAATGCAACTTATCCATATTAATCGGAGTCGGAACCCCGGACAAGCAAATTAGGTTGGAGTTGCATTTCTACCGGCAAAGTTAAGTGTTGGTTAGCATGGCAACACAAGGCATGGGTGAGCTACTTCAAAGTTAAACGGAGCGAGGAAATCCTAGGTGGATATCCGAAATACTCCGCATATATGTGGGGTGAAATGGACGACTATCAACGCGCGACATGATGCGAGATGCAAACAAATGAATGGATGGCATATTCATGTTCTTCACATTTTTCTGATCAATTTTTATATATAGCACTTTTCATTTCAAGTAATATTTTGGAAGATATGAATTATACAAAAATATGAGCATTTTCTGGAATTAACAGGAAACAGAGGAAAACGGTTTATACCCAAGAAGAACTAGCCAAGGACACTGACGGTTGGGCACCACTGCCACGTAGGCATGCCCGCGTGGCGAGGCAAAAAGGTGGGATCAAACTGCGCCAGCGGAAGATCGAGCCCGCGTCGCACGGATGTAAGATGCAGAGCACAGCCAGTGTGCTGCTGTATCGAGTTTGATACAACACAGGACGCGAGCAAGTTAAGGTGAGGCACGCGGTTAACTGAAGATTGTGACACTTGGAACTGAAGATTGACACCTGGAGACGTTTTCGAGCACAGATTGTAAAGCAGCGAGAAAGAAGAATCTGGGCAGCCAATTGAGGAAAAATCGACGAGTTAAGCTTGCGGGTGGTGCCAAGATTCGATGGGTGGTGGTGTGGTTCACTTTGGTGCGTGGTGTCGCCGGCGGTGAGCTTTGAAAAACGAGACCGTGTCACAGACGAGGAACAGTAAAAACAGAAACTCGTTTTCTGGACCGAAGTTTGCTTGATGATGGCGTCGTGTACAGGCATCAAAACTAGGTGACTCCAAAACAAAAGTTGTAGATCTACGTCGGGGCTTTGCAACGGTACCAAGATCTCGCGCAGAGGTGGAGTGGTTCGACGGCGGGAAGCTTCAGAAGATAGGCACCGTGACAGATGTAAAACATCTACTTTTTCTCTCGAACTCACTCAACCTCGCTCGATCTCTGCAGATCTGTTCGATCCAAGCATGTAGTAGCATGCAGGGGCGAGGCAAGGAGGTGTGCTCACCCTGGGGTCGTCGACGACGAGGTTGAGGCGTCGGAGATGGAAGAGAGGATGGTGGCCGGGGTGTAGACGAGGCAGGCGTGGACGAAGACGTGCAGACCTTGGCGCTCCAGCCTCCGTGAAGTAGACGTCGAGGAAGAGGAGGTCACGGAGAACCCATTCCCGCGCTCAGGTGGCGTCGACGGAGTTCATGGCGGCGGCGGCGAGAGGTAGACGGTGGTGGTTCTCACGGTAGGATTTTGGCCGGGGTAAGGAGAGGGTGTGGCGGCGCTGTAGAGGAGGAAGGAGAGCAGCTAGGGTTCGGAGGGGGTGCTTCTGCTGCTTATAAGAGGGGAGATGGAGGCCGGAGGATGTAGGGAGAAGGGGACGTGGAGTACAGGGAGCCTCCATTGCTCGATATGGAGCTCTCGTCGACGTGTAAAGGAGAGAGGTGAGGGGGCCGCATACCCCTTCGGGAGTGGTGGACTTGGGCCACCTGATGGGCTTCCACGGGTGAGCAAAAGGAGAGAGTAGATGGGCTCCGACTGGGCTGCTGTGTGAGAAAGGGTGGTGGGCTCCGGCTGGGCTTGGGTTAGATAGGTGAGGAGGGGAAGGTGGGCCGCCGGGTTAGAGAAAAGATGGGCTAGAGGGAGGAGAGAGCCCAGATTTAGCTGTTAAGATATTTTCCAAAACCTTTTTATTTTATTTGAAAACAATTTCAAACAAAACAAAACAGGGAAGGATTTTGAATATCAAAATAGTAAAGTATTTTATTTTGGTTTGTAGATTTGGTTTTAGGGTTTTGCTTTAAAGAAAAGATAAGGGGAAGGTTTGTTAATAAAACCATATGAGAGGTAAAAATAAAATAATTAGGGTTTATAAAATAATTTTATTTGGTTGAAAAACATGGGTGGTATGATGCATGATGCATGATGATGCATAAAAGAAAAGAACAAACAAATCTAATATGGGATACTACCCGGGGCCGTTACAAACAACTATCTACACTGATCTAATATCAGCAAGAATGCATTGCAAGAAAGCAACGAAAACTAGTGTCAGAAATCAAATGCATATAACAAAAGCGGACATGTAAAGTATTCATCAACCTTCGTCTGAGGCCCGGGCGGATTTACTCTTTGGTTGGGGGTGGTCGACTTTGGGGCCGCGTTTTTTGCCCATCTCGATCTCCGGTGAGGTGGACTACAGAGTCGGGGAAGCAGATCCGGAGCAGATATGGCGCGGTCAACGTCGGCGTCGAGGAAGCTAATCCGGCTTGCTAGACAGCAAGGGAGGTCCGCCGGTAAAACGTGGTCGGTCACTACGGTGGCCGGTGAGGAGGCAGTGATGGTGAGGAGGGGCGGTAGGCACGGCCGTCGTCGTGGGAGTGTGCCTGGTAGAAGCATGAGAAAGATGTGGTGTTCGAATTGTGCTCTACAGGGAAATATCCTCTGTTGACCGATGTTTTATAGGCCGACGGGCAAACCGCAGGTTTTGGGGTAGCTTGAAAATGGGACGCGCCAACAATTTCGGCGCGTGTTTTGCGGCAGAGACGAAAGTCACCCATAAGAAACTTTCCTCATGGAATACCTTTTGCTTGTTGGTTGGTCGTGTGGACAACATATATAGTGGGAGATGCCCATAGCTAGCTAGGCCATTCATATCAAACTCGAGTGATTATCACTAAGTTTACAATGAATATATTTCATGACACTCGCTATTGGCCGGATAGTAGAAAATATATTTCATGAATATCCCATATTAGTTAATTTATATTATTTCAATTGCTAAAATATTTTCATATTCTTTTAGAGTTCTAAAAACACACTACACAATGACAATGGATATTACCACTACCTTCTAGGTCCCGGCCATCAGATTTAGGGCTCCTTTGATTCATAGGATTTGCATAGGAATTGTGTAGGATTTGGTTCCTATGGAAAATTTTCCTATACATGTTGTTTGATTCATACGAATATATCCTATAGGAAAAATTCCTATGGAAATCTTGTAGTGTAATTCCTATAGGAAAAAATCATTAGCTCATACCTCATGAAAAATTCCTTTTTGCTTCAATCAAACATACTTCATCTTCCTATGGGATTCAAATAGACATGCCATTTAATCCTATGACTTTCCTATTCCTATGCTTTTTCTATCCTTTGAATCAAAGGAGCCCTTAGAGAAAAGTAGCTTAGCCAGAGATTTAGACCTTTGTGCAACAAATACATGAGTTGGTGATATGTGCAAAAGAACAGGTTAAGTGAGTGTTCTGTGCAACAATGACAACAATAAGTGGAGTTTCGTGCAAAGGATAAAAGGTGCAAAAGGGATCACACGGAAGGAGAAAGAGAAAGGGAGAGCAGTGCCTCACGGGGCCGCTGTTATTTATGGTGAAAAGAAATGCTTCACTTTTTTCGGTGAGTGATGTTGACTGGCACACAGGGTTTCAGTTATGTAGACCTGCAGTGCAGGCTACGCGCCCGTCTAATATTCTTTTTTTTTCAGCGACAAATGGGAGAGAGAGAGAGAGTCTTGACGATGCGTCTTTACTTGACAAAGAAGATTGCTGGGAGTTTAACTACCTACCGCACGTGACTTGTGCTCACTGATGTGTGGGACCTACACGCATGGGAACCACACGTAAGTGACCGACCTACTTTATTCTAGGGGTGCCCGTCAAGCTAATACATAGTCTGCAACATGAAACTCTATTCGCTTATAAAATCTGAACTTTGAAATCCAATTTAATTTAAGTCTATTATTGGTCATATCAAGTATAAAATTACATTATGAAACTTGTTCAACGCTTTCTCATAAATTATTATGGTAGTTTTTTAAAATCAAATGCTAATTGATTTGAGATAAAAACATATATTATTGCACAACAATGGGATATTAAAATATCTATTTGTAAATAAAATTAAGAAGTCAATGTTGTGGTAAGTTAGGAGGTTCAAAGGGTAAACCAAATATAACGTTTTGTTCAATCTCATAGTTAATATTACCAAGTTTGATTCTCCCTGGACAGCTTTGTTATAGTGTTCCCTAATTGGGCATGGTGGTGCATCTGGCCATTTCTAACACTGTTGATGACTAGACTTTTCAAGTTTTCGGTATAAAAAATCGTTTTTCATGTTCTAGATGATAAAATATGTTTATTTTGTGCATGGGGTAGATAAAATATGGGTCAAAATGGCGCATCTACATTTTTAAAATAAATTAGGCCATATTTTAATGTCAATTCCCAAATTTACGGTTTTTAGTGCTTTCTAGCTAGTTTCGCACATTTAAATGACTTTATGCTGATTTATTGAAAGTAAATCAAATTTGAATTGTAGGTGTGTTATAACTTGGTCCTACAAGTCCCCACAAATCATTTTTAGATACATATTACTTACTATATATATATGACATAAGAAGGCTATGTGCTTTGGTTTTCATTTTTTGATTTTTTCTGAATGTTTATGCCCATTTGAATCTTGGTCAAGTCCTAGGTTTGACCAAGATTTTAGCAAGTTTAAAACACATGAAAATGAAAAGGCAAGCCTGGATCCTTCTTAGTCATTCTAAAATGAAGCTTTTGGGGGTTCGATCTTGAAATCTCAATATAATGTTTGTAACCCAAAACCACTTCTCTTCATGCTTGACTTAATAAGACAGAGTTAAGGGTTAGGGGTAGATCGATACATGCTTTTTTCTGTTTTGAATATGTCTAGACCTTGTTGATCAACTTGAATTCTTACTTTATGACATAAGAAGGCTATGTGCTTTGGTTTTTCATTTTTCTGATTTTTTTGAATTTTATGCCCATTTGAATCTTGTTTAAATCCTAGGTTTGACCAAGATTTAAACAAGTTTAAAACATGAAAATGAAAAGGTAAGTCTGGATCCTTCTTAGTCATTCAAAAGTGAAGCTTTTGGGGGTTCTTGAAATCTCAATAATGTTTGAAACCCAAACCACTTCTCTTCATGGTTGACTTCATAAGACATGGTGTTTAGGGTTAGGGGTAGATCGATACATGATTTGTCGGGTTTGAATATGTCTAGACATGCTTGTTTATCAACTTGAATGCTTACTATATGACATAAGAAGACTATATGTGCGTTGTATTTTCATTTTTTGTTTTTTTCTGAATTAATGTTTATGCCCATTTGAATCTTGTCAAATCCTAGGTTTGACCAAGATTTAAACAAGTTTAAAACATAAAATGAAAAGGTAAGCATGGATCCTTCTTAGTCATTCTAGAATGAAGCTTTTTGGGGGTTCTTGAAATCTCAATGTTTGAAACCCAAAACCACTTCTCTTCATGGTTGACTTCATAAGACAGAGTTTAGGGTGTTAGGGGTAGATACATGATTTGTCGGGTTAATTTGAATATGTCTAGACATGCATGCTTATTTATCAACTTGAATGCTTACTATATGACATAAGAAGACTATATGTGTGTTGGTCAAATCCTATGTTTGACCAAGATTTAAACAAGCATAAATCCTGAAAATGAAAAGGTAATTAAGCTTGGATCCTTCTTATTCACTCTAAAATTAAGCTTTTGGGAAGTTTTTGAAATTTCCATGTTTGAAACCCAAAACCACTTCTCTTCATGCTTGACTTCATAAGACATATATAGTTAAGGGCCAGGGGTAGATACATGCTTTTTCTGTTTTGAATATGTCTAGACCTTGTTGATCAACTTGAATTCTTACTATATATGACATAAGAAGGCTATGTGCTTTGGTTTTCATTTTCTGTTTTTTATTTATTTTATGCCCATTTGAATCTTGGTTGAATACTAGCTAGGTTTGATCGACCAAGATTTAAACAATTTTAAAACATGAAAATGAAAAGGCAAGCATGGATCTTTTTTAGTCACTCTAAAATGAAGCTTTTGGGAGGTTCTTGAAATTTCCATGTTTGAAACCAATAGACTTCGTAAGATCGACCGACTTTATGGTTAGGGGCTAGATACATGCTTTTTCTGTTTTGAATATGCCTAGAACTTGTTCATCAATTTGAAATTTCCATGTTTGAAACCCAAAACCCCACTTCTCTTCATGCTTGACTCCATAATACAGAGTTTAAGGTTAGGGCCAGGGTAGATACATGATTTTTCTAGTTTGAATATGTCTAGACCATGTTTATCAACTTGAGTGCTCATGCATTATATGACATAAAAAGGCTATGTGCGTTTTTTTATTTTTTTATACCCATTTGAATCTCGTTCAAATCCTAGTTTTGACCAGGATTTAAACAAGTTTAAAACATGAAAATGAAAAGGTAAGCCTGTATCCTTCTTAGTCACTCTAAAATGAAGTTTTTGGGAGGTTTTTGAAATTTCCATGTTTGAAACCCAAAACCATTTCTCTTCATGCTTGACTTCATAAGATAAAGTTTAGGGTTAGGTGTTGATACATGATTTGACTGGTTTGAATATGTCTAGACCTTGTTTATTAACTTCAATTCTTACTATATGACATAAGAAGACTATGTGCTTTGGTTTTTCATTTTTTTATTTTTTCTGAATGTTTATGCCCATTTGAATCTAAAGGTGAGAGAACACGTTAAAGGTTATTCTAACAAAGGTCATGCTTGGAATCTTACCTATGTATTATTGTACATCACAAATGTGAAATGAAAATATGTGCATCTCTATAAACCATAAACCCTAACCCTAACTATATAGAAAAAGATGAACAATCCATGCTTTTCGATTGCCTTTTTTGATACACCTTTGGGGGTCTTCCATGTAAAAGTTAGGGATTTAGATGAAATTTCCTGTTTATTCTGTGTCTTGTTGTAAACTGTGCTCTGGTGCGTATTGGAAGTCTGAGTCCTTCAGGATCCTTCGGTTGTCCCTCTCTCTCTCAAAAAAAGAAAAAACATCTCTCTCATTATCGGCCTCGCTCGCTCGCTCGCACCTCCTGCGCACTGACAAACCCTGAAAAAGGTCAGACACCATAAATAAGAGGGCCCCACTCACTTCTCTCCCTTCGTCTCCTTCCGTGTGATCCCTCTTCCTCCGAGTTTCACTGGACGGGCAAACACATGTGCTGCCTAGAAATATTCGACCCCTTTGCATGGATAATCATGTCGACCATTTTTACCTGGTTTTGAAATAAATAAATGAAAATGAAGAAAACCTCAAAAATGAAACCCTTCCGCATTGAGTGCTTATAGGTGTACTAGTTGACAGGGAAAATAAGAAACCTGTGATAGGGACATAGGGTAGTAAAAAACAAAATGTCTTCACAAGACGGACTATAGTGTGTATGAAGATTCATGTGCTTTGGTTTTCAATTTTTGATTTTTTTCTGAATGTTTATGCCCATTTGAATCTTGGTCAAATCCTAGGTTTGACCAAGATTTAAGCAAGTTTAAAACACATGAAAATGAAAAGGTAAGCCTGGATCCTTCTTAGTCATTCTAAAATGAAGCTTTTGGTTTTTTTTTGAAATCTCAATGTTTGAAACCCAAAACCACTTCTCTTCATATGGTTGGCTTCATAAGAAAGAGTTTAGGGTTAGGGGTAGATACATGATTTGTCGGGTTTGAATATGTCTAGAACTTGTTTATCAATTTGAATGCTTACTATATATATGACTTAAGAATACTATGTGCTTTGGTTTTTCTTTTCTATTTTTTTGATTTTTTTCTAAATTTTTATGCTCATTTGAATCTTGTTGGTCAAATCCTAGGTTTGACCAAGATTTAAACAAACTTAAAACATGAAAATGAAAAGGTAAGCCTGTATCCTTCTTAGTCACTCTAAAATGAAGCTTTTGGGAGGTTTTTGAAATTTCCATGTTTGAAACCCATAACCATTTCTCTTCATGCTTGACTTCATAAGATAAAGTTTAGGGTTAGGTGTAGATACATGATTTGGCTGGTTTGAATATGTCTAGACCTTGTTTATCAACTTCAATTCTTACTATATGACATAAGAAGACTATGTGCTTTGGTTTTTCATTTTTTTGATTTTTTCTGAATGTTTATGCCCATTTGAATCTAAAGGTGAGAGAACACGTTAAAGGTTATTCTAACAAAGGTCATGCTTGGAATCTTACCTATGTATTATTGTACATCACAAATGTGAAATGAAAATATGTGCATCGATCTCTATAAACCATAAACCCTAACCCTAACTATATAGAAAAAGGTGAATGTTTATCGGGTTTGAGTTTTTATGCCCATTTGAGTCTTGGTCAAATCCTAGGTTTGACCAAGACTTAAGCAAGTTTAAAACACATGAAAATGAAAAGGGTAAGCCTGGATCCTTCTTAGGGTTAGGGCCAGCAGGGTAGATACATGATTGTTCTAGTTTGAATATGTCTAGACCATGTTTATCAACTTGAGTGCTCATGCATTATATGACATAAAAAGGATATGTGCGTTTTTTTATTTTTTATACCCATTTGAATCTCGTTCAAATCCTAGTTTTGATCAGGATTTAAACAAGTTTAAGACATGAAAATGAAAAGGTAAGCCTGGATCCGCTTCTTAGTCATTCTAAAAATGAAGCTTTTGGGTGTTCTTGAAATCTCAATGTTTAAACCCAAAACCACTTCTCTTCACGGTTGACTTCATAAGACAGAGTTTAGGGTTAGGAGTAGATACATGATTTGTCGGGTTTGAATATGTCTAGACCTTGTTTATCATCTTGAATGCTTACTATATATATGACGTAAGAAGACTATGTGCTTTGGTTTTTTTTGTTTTTTTCTGAATTATTATGCTCATTTGAATCTTGTTGGTCAAATCCTAGGTTTGACCAAGATTTAAACAAACTTGAAACATGAAAATTAAAAGTTAAGCCTGGATCCTTTCCTAGTCACTCTAAAATTAAGCTTTTGGGAAGTTTTTGAAATTTCCATGTTTGAAACCCAAAACCACTTCTCTTCATGCTTGACTTCATAAGACAAAGTTAAGGGTTAGGGGTAGATACATGCTTTTTCTATTTTGAATATGTCTAGACCTTGTTTATCAACTTGAATGCTTATTTTATATGACATAAGAAGGCTATGTGCTTTGGTTTTTCATTTTTCTGGTTTTTTTAATTTTATGCCCATTTGAATCTTGGTCAAATACTAGCTAGGTTTGACCAAGATTTAAACAATTTAAAAACATGAAAATGAAAAGGCAAGCCTGGATCTTTTGTAGTCACTCTAAAATGAAGCTCGTGGGAGGTTCTTGAAATTTCCATGTTTGAAACCAATACGACTTCTCTTCATGCTAGACTTCATAAGATCGACAGAGTTTATGGTTAGGGGGTAGATACATGATTTGTCTGGTTTGAACACATGTCTAAACCTTGTTTATCAACTTAAATGCTTACTATCTATATGACATAAGAAGCTAGACTATGTGCTTTTGTTTTTCATTCTTCTATTTTTTTTGAATTTTATGCCCATTTGAATCTTGGTCAAATCCTAGGTTTGACCAAGATTTAAACAAGTTTAAAATATGAAAACGAAAAGGTAAGCCTGGATCCTTCTTAGTCACTCTAAAATGAAGCAACTTTTGGGGGGTTCGATCTTGAAATCTCAATATAATGTTTGTAACCCAAAACCACTTCTCTTCATGCTTGACTTCATAAGACAGAGTTAAGGGTTAGGGGTAGATCGATACATGCTTTTTTCTGTTTTGAATATGTCTAGACCTTGTTGATCAACTTGAATTCTTACTTTATGACATAAGAAGGCTATGTGCTTTGGTTTTTCATTTTTCTGATTTTTTTGAATTTTATGCCCATTTGAATCTTGGTCAAATACTAGCTAGGTTTGACCAAGATTTAAACAAGTTTAAAACATGAAAATGAAAAGGTAAGCCTCTCGGTCCTTCTTAGTCACTCTAAAATGAAGCTTTTGGGAGGTTTTTGAAAATTCCATGTTTGAAACCCAAAACCACTTCTCTTCATGCCTTACTTCATAAGACATAGTTTAGGGTCGTTAGGGAGTAGATACATGATTTGTCTGGTTTGAATATGTCTAGACCTTGTTTATCATCTTGAATGCTTACTATATGACATAAGAAGACTATGTGCATTGGTTTTTCATTTTTTTCGTTTTTTTATTTTCCTGCCCATTTGAATCTTGGTGAAATCCTAGGTTTGAGCAAGATTTAAACAAGTTTAACACGTGTAAACGAATAAGTAAGCATGGCTCCTTCTTAGTCACTCCAAAATGTACCAATTGATAGATGTGTTAACTTTGCTTCATGGAAAAATTAATGTCATGTAAATGAGTTAACTTGGATTTCCTACCCTTTAGTCCATAGGTAACTTTGTTCTAATGCACTATAATAATCAACTGAGTTTTTACACAACAGGTCTGTCACTTACGTGTGGTGCCCATGCGTGAGGTCCCACACTTCAGTGAGCACAAGTCACGTGCAGTAGGTACGCAAACTCCCAGCCATCTTCTTTGTCAAGAGAAGACGTTGAGGATGCGTATTGGAAGTCTCGGGTCCTTCAACGCTCATTTACTTGAGCACATTACATAGACCAACAGGCCATTAGATAGTACCAGATCGATAAGAGTTTCAACGCTCATATTACTTGAGCTCATACACACATATATATAGTACTACTAGCTTAATTAGAGAGGTTCAGCCTGCTAGCTCATTTCTCGAGCTTCCTGACATGCAACATGAGACCGCCCCGGGCGCGAATGCGGAACCAAAACACAAAGATATCATTTTCCTTCATCTCGCTCTTCTGCACCACAGCTTTCCAGTTAGTTGTGATCACTGCACCGTCAACCCTCCCTTTGCCCTGGAAAATCCTCACTTTCACACAATGTCTCTCATCGTAAGAGACTTGAAAGTCATTATCTGGAAGGTGCATATTCTTCGAGATGTACTGCTTGGTAAACTTCCGGTTGAAGTACTGCAGATTATAAGATGCAAAACTTCGTTCAGATGAAGTCATTAATTGTCAACATATAAAGATGCAAAAACATCCTTGAGATGGAGTAATTATTTACCATTCTGGAACTGCCTTCCACGGTACTTGCACTCTTTATAGTGCACACATAAAAAGGAATTGCGGGGCGCTTTTGGTCAACAAGAAATCTCAGGGTTTCAACTTGTGTAGGATTCATTTCCACTAGATTGGGATACATGCAAAAGTCATCCCATTCCTCACCTGCCTCTATCCTGGGACCTACATATAAGGAAACCAGGGAATAAGGCCTAGTTTAAAGTTTTCCTAAAATTGAAGTATATCAAACCAACAGTATTTATAGAAACTGAAGTATTCCTTGAATGCTACAAATTGACTAGCTATTATGCCAAACCGAGACTAATTAAGCATTTGACCTATATCCTGCATCTATATATATTTTTTACCTCGACGAGTCAGATGGACATCAGCAGGAGGAGGAGGAGCAACTTCCTCATGATCAGCTGCACAATCCATTGCTGCAGCATCATCAGCTTCCTCTTGCTTAACGTGAACCCTATCTGGAGCACCATCCTCACCTTCGGAGGATGAGCTGATGTCGATGGCCTCAACGGGCTTCTTGGATGGGACCAAAATGGCAACTTCATAATCATAGGGGTCCATGGTGTCGACCTAATAACAAGCAGTGAACAATTTGAGAACTATGAAACTATTAATTACACATTAATTAAAACTAAGTTGGGTTGTTTAGGTTCAGATTGACATTCGCACTAGCAGCACTAGCACATGTTTTGAATCAATCTAAACCAGGAAAATCTACTCTAGCTAGCACTAGCATCTACTTTGAATCGATCAAACCCTAAGAAAATCGCCGCTCGGACAAAAGAAACCCCAAAATCCCCCGAGATTAAGTACGGCAAACCCTAGAAAATCCCCCGCTCATCCCCCAAACCTGAGCTTCGGCCGACGGAGGCAGTGGAGCTTCGGCCGACGGAGGCGATGCTGCTTGACGGGGGCTTCGGCCGACGGAGTTGGGAGAGGAAGAGGCGGCAGTGGCGGCTGGGTTGGGAGAGAGAGAGTGAGACAGGGGAGAAAGTTGCTTTTGGTATAGGACATTTTGGGGTGGGTGGGGCAAAATGGCACCCACTGATGTGTGGGGCCATCTAGCAGTAGAAACCACTGGGTTGGGCCATTTCCGGTAATTTTATGTGGATTAGGGGCCAGCAGGTAAAATGGATTTCCGGTAATAAATTCTGCATCCTCCGCCTCTCCGCTTCTTGACGGTTCCACTCCCACTATACGAAAAACCCTCTTCTTCCTCCTCTGTTCCTCCGCGCCATTCTTGACAGTTCTTGCCGCTTCTTCATTCTCGCCGCTTCATTCTCGCCGCTTCATTCTCTGCGCCATGGACGCTTCTTCTTCCTCTTCCTCTGTTCCGCAACCGCTTCTGCCTCCTCCGCCGTCAGCCATCCAGCCCTTTACTCAGATTAGGACCTTCACCGTCCATGGTGGCAAGGAGATCGATGTTGTCTACACAAACGAGGAGCAGACGATGAGCAACTACCTGGAGATGTACGCGCGGTGGTATGCGGAAGAAAACGAGAACAAATTTGTAGGATTGGATCTCGAGTACACTCCGGAGGACCCCAACCACGAACTAGAAAACTACCTCGCCGTCGTTCAACTCTCCATGAAGAACCACGTCCTCGTCTGCCACTATTCCTGGTTTGTAGACCTTAATCTTGCTCTGATTTAGTTAATCTTGCTCTGATTTTAGTTAATCGCTAGTGCATGATGAACCAAGTCACCCTCGACTAGCATGTACTGGATTTCATTATACCAAATTAATTATCACAAAGCAAATTTCCGGAGTCCCGATCTTGCATTTAATAGACTTTTGTTAGTTTCAAAATTATATGATGCAAATTAAATGATATTTCAGTGACTAAAAAATTGCAATTACACATTTCATAAAAGTGTTGGTCATGCATTCTTTTAGTACCAAATGGATTATGACTAGATAATTTTCAGACTCTTGATCATGCACTTACTAAACTCATGTCAATTTTATTCAAGTTATGAGATTGCATAGACTAAACATTCGTATTCCCAAATTTTATTCAAGTGTTGATCTCGGAAGTACTAAATTTTTGCATCAAATTGAATCTATCCATATGCTCATCTAGCATGTACTGGATTTCATTATACCAAATTAATTATCACAAGCAAATTTCCGGAGTCTTGATCTTGCATTTAATAGACTTTTGTTAGTTTCAAAATTATATGATGCAAAATGAAATTTCAATGACTAAACAAATGCACTTACACATTTCATAAAAGTGTTGTTCATGCATTCTATTAGTACCAAATGAATTATGACTAGATAATTTTCAGACTTTTGATCATGAACTTACTAAACTTATGTAGTTTCAAATTTTATATTCAAGCTATGAGATTGCATAGACTAGCTTCGTAGTCCCAAATTTTATTCAAGAGTGTTGATCTCACAAGTACTAAATTTTTTGCTTTCAGGACCAACGGGGAATGTAAGGCGCTGCTGCGCTCATTCTTTCAAGATCAAGGAATTGTGTTCTGCACCGTTGACAAGAGACAAGATTTTGTAAAGTTATATTTCGAGAATATTATAATTCCAAGTAAGAACTGGATCGATATCCAGGAATTGGTCCACGTCAAAGGTCGCAACGACAGAGGATATTTAATGAGGGATGGAATGGCTAGTCTTGCAACTAGCATCATCGACGAGTCGTACAGCGAGATGAAGAACAAATTCCCTACAGAGAGGCACAATTACTGGGAAGAGCGGCCGTTGTCTGATTTAAACCTGGAGTATGCAGCTAAAGATGCTTACGTGAGCTACCAGCTCTACGTTAAGATATGGTTCTTCCTGCGTTACCTTGTGTTTTGCCCCGGTTGCAAGAAGGAAGACACGCTGAGGGGAAAAGTGTGTTACAAATGCAATGCAGCAGAGATCAAAGCTGAACGTGCACAGAAAAATGCTGCAGCTGAAATAGCAAGGTTAAATGCTGAACTTGCAAGCGTGCAGGCTGAACTAGCAAGCTTGAAGGCACCAGCTTCCAGCGACAACACCCAGCAGGCAAGTCCCCCTCATGGCATGCGGAGGAAGATGAATGATGAGCACTGGCTGGAGAGTACTGATGCGCCGAAGAGTAGTGATTATTGGCGGAGGAAGTGGACTGATGATGAGCAGAAGAGTGATGATCCGTGGACGACGAAGAAGAGTGATCAGCAGAGCCCGAAGAATGATAATCCGTGGCTGACGAAGCCAGGCAATTACTGACGACTTCTCCAAGATCCATGCCAAGTTAATTATTTGTATTTGCTTGTCAAGAAACTTTGCTTCTATCGTCATATAGTAAGCATTCAAGTTGATAAACAAGGTCTAGACATATTCAAACCTGGCAAATCATGTATCTACCCCTAACCCTAATTAAACTATGTCTTATGAAGTCAACCATGAAGAGAAGTTGTGGTTTTGGATTTCAAACATTGAGATATCAAGAACCCCCCAAAAGCTTCATTTTAGAATGACTAAGAAGGATCCATTCTTACCTTTTCATTTTCATGTGTTTTAAACTTGCTTAAATCTTGGTCAAACCTAGGATTTGACCAAGATTCAAATGGGCATAAACATTCAAAAAAATCAAAAAATGAAAACCAAAGCACATAGCCTAGCTTCTTATGTCATATATATATAAGCATTCAAGTTGATGAACAAGGTCTAGACATATTCAAAACATAAAAGCATGTATCTACCCCCTAACCCTTAACTATGTCTTATGAAGTAAAGCATGAAGAGAAATGGTTTTGGTTTCAAACATGGAAATTTCAAAAACATCCCAAAAGCTTAATTTTAGAGTGACTAAGAAGGACCCAAGCTTAATTTCAAGAAGGACCCAAGCTCCATACTTTTTGTTTTTTCTGAATTAATGTTTATGCCCATTTGAATCTTGTCAAATCCTAGGTTTGACCACGATTTAAACAAGTTTAAAACATAAAATGAAAAGGTAAGCCTGGATCCTTCTTAGTCATTCTAGAATGAAGCTTTTGGGGGGTTCTTGAAATCTCAATGTTTGAAACCCAAAACCACTTCTCTTCATGGTTGACTTCATAAGACAGTTTAGGGTGTTAGGTAGCTAGATACATGATTTGTCGGGTTAATTTGAATATGTCTAGACATGCATGCTTATTTATCAACTTGAATGCTTACTATATGACATATATAAGAAGACTATATGTGTGTTGGTCAAATCCTATGTTTGACCAAGATTTAAACAAGCATAAATCCTGAAAATGAAAAGGTAATTAAGCTTGGATCCTTCTTATTCACTCTAAAATTAAGCTTTTGGGAAGTTTTTGAAATTTCCATGTTTGAAACCCAAAACCACTTCTCTTCATGCTTGACTTCATAAGACATATATAGTTAAGGGCCAGGGGTAGATACATGCTTTTTCTGTTTTGAATATGTCTAGACCTTGTTCATATCGATCAACTTGAATGCTTACTATATATATATGACATAAGAAGGCTATGTGCTTTGGTTTTCATTTTTTGATTTTTTCTGAATGTTTATGCCCATTTGAATCTTGGTCAAGTCCTAGGTTTGACCAAGATTTTAGCAAGTTTAAAACACATGAAAATGAAAAGGCAAGCCTGGATCCTTCTTAGTCATTCTAAAATGAAGCTTTTGGGGGGTTCGATCTTGAAATCTCAATATAATGTTTGTAACCCAAAACCACTTCTCTTCATGCTTGACTTCATAAGACAAAGTTAAGGGTTAGGGGTAGATCGATACATGCTTTTTTATGTTTTGAATATGTCTAGACCTTGTTGATCAACTTGAATTCTTACTATATATGACATAAGAAGGCTATGTGCTTTGGTTTTCATTTTCTGTTTTTTTTAATTTTATGCCCATTTGAATCTTGGTTGAATACTAGCTAGGTTTGATCGAGCAAGATTTAAACAATTTTAAAACATGAAAATGAAAAGGCAAGCATGGATCTTTTTTAGTCACTCTAAAATGAAGCTTTTGGGAGGTTCTTGAAATTTCCATGTTTGAAACCAATAGACTTCGTAAGATCGACCGACTTTATGGTTAGGGGGTAGATACATGCTTTTTCTGTTTTGAATATGCCTAGAACTTGTTCATCAATTTGAAATTTCCATGTTTGAAACCCAAAACCCCACTTCTCTTCATGCTTACTATATGACATAAGAAGACTATGTGCATTGGTTTTTCATTTTTTCCGTTTTTTTATTTTCCTGCCCATTTGAATCTTGGTGAAATCCTAGGTTTGAGCAAGATTTAAACAAGTTTAACACGTGTAAACGAATAAGTAAGCATGGATCCTTCTTAGTCACTCCAAAATGTACCAATTGATAATGTGTTAACTTTGCTTCATGGAAAAATTAATGTCATGTAAATGAGTTAACTTGGATTTCCTACCCTTTAGTCCATAGGTAACTTTGTTCTAATGCACTATAATAATCAACCGAGTTTTTACACAACAGGTGTGTCACTTACGTGTGGTGCCCATGCGTGAGGTCCCACACTTCAGTGAGCACAAGTCACGTGCATAGGTACGCAAACTCCCACCATCTTCTTTGTCAAGAGAAGACGATGAGGATGCGTATTGGAAGTCTCTGGGTCCTTCAGATCCTTCGGTTGTCCCTCTCACAAAAACCTCTCTCATTCTCGGCCTCGCTCGACTCGCTCGCTCGCACCTCCTGCTCACTGACAAAACCTGCACAACAGTCAACATCATCACCCGAAAAAGGGGAGACACCATAATGCACTCCCTTCTTCACTCCTTCCGAGTGATCCCTCTTTTTCCTTCGAGTTTCACTCGACGGGCAAACACACATGCTGCATAGTAATAATAAAAAAGTAGAAAAATCGACCTACGAATCTATGATTAAATCGGTTAATCTAGGGTTTTGCCCACTACTACAGATCAAGTTCAAAAATATCCAACTACTGGTTCGATTTTGGGCTACTAATGTGCGTTGGTTTTTTATTTTTTATTTTTTCTGAATGTTTATGCCCATTTGAATCTTGGTCAAATCCTATGTTTGACCAAGATTTAAACACGCATAAACATGAAAATGAAAAGGTAAGCTTCGATCCTTTTTAGTCACTCTAAAATTAAGCTTTTGGGATGTTTTTGAAATTTCCATGTTTGAAGCCCAAAACCACTTCTCTTCATGCTGACTTCATAAGACAGAGTTAAGGGTTAGGGGTAGATACATGCTTTTTCTATTTTGAATATGTCTACACCTTGTTCATCAACTTGAAGGCTTACTATATATATATGACATAAGAAGGCTATGTGCTTTAGTTTTTCATTTTTATGTTTTTTTGAATTTTTATGCCCATTTGAATCTTGGTCAAATCCTAGGTTTGACCAAGATTTAAACAAGATTAAAACATGAAAATGAAAAGGTAAGCATGAATCCTTCTTAATTAGTCACTCTAAAATGAAGCTTTGGGGGGGTCTAGAAATTTCCATGTTTGAAACCCAAAACCATTTCTCTTCATGCTTGACTTCATAAGACAAATCTAGTTTAGGGTTAGGGGTAGATACATGATTTGTCGGGTTTGAATATGTCTACACATGCTTGTTTATCAACTTGAATGCTTACTATATGACATAAGAAGACTATATGTGCGTTCGTTTCTTATTTTTAAATTTTTGCTGAATGTTTATGCCCATTTGAATCTTGGTCAATCCTATGTTTGACCAAGATTTAAACAAGTTAATTTAAAACATGAAAATGAAAAGGTAAGCATTGAACCTTCTTAGTCAATCTAAGATGAAGTTTTTGGGAGGTTATTGAAATTTCCATGTTTGAAACCCAAAACCACTTCTCTTCATGTTTGACTTCATAAGACAGATCGAGTTTAGGGTTAGGGACATGGTAGATACATGATTTTTCTTGTTTTAATATGTCTAGACCATGTTTATCAACTTGAATGCTCATTATATGACATAAAAAGGCTATGTGCTTTGTACATTTTCTGGTTTTTTGAATTTTTATGCCCATTGAATCTTGGTTAAATCCTAGGTTTGACCAAGATTTAAACAAGTTTAAAACATGAAAATGAAAAGGTATGTATGGATCCTTCTTAGTCATTCAAAAGTGAAGCTTTTGGGGGGTTCTTGAAATCTCAATGTTTGAAACCCAAAACCCACTTCTCTTCATGGTTGACTTCATAAGACAGAGTTTAGGGTTAGGGGTAGATCGATACATGATTTGTCGGGTTTGAATATGTCTAGACATGCTTGTTTATCAACTTGAGTGCTTACTATATGACATAAGAAGACTATATGTGTTGTATTTTCATTTTTTTTTTTTTTTTAATGTTTAATCCTAGGTTTGACCAAGATTTAAACAAGTTTAAAACATAAAATGAAAAGGTAAGCCTGGATCCTTCTTAGTCATTCTAGAATGAAGCTTTTGGGGGGTTCTTGAAATCTCAATGTTTGAAACCCAAAACCACTTCTCTTCATGGTTGACTTCATAAGACAGAGTTTAGGGTGTTAGGGGTAGATACATGATTTGTCGGGTTAATTTGAATATGTCTAGACATGCATGCTTATTTATCAACTTGAATGCTTACTATATGACATAAGAAGACTATATGTGTGTTGGTCAAATCCTATGTTTGACCAAGATTTAAACAAGCATAAATCCTGAAAATGAAAAGGTAATTAAGCTTGGATCCTTCTTATTCACTCTAAAATTAAGCTTTTGGGAAGTTTTTGAAATTTCCATGTTTGAAACCCAAAACCACTTCTCTTCATGCTTGACTTCATAAGACATATATAGTTAAGGGCCAGGGGTAGATACATGCTTTTTCTGTTTTGAATATGTCTAGACCTTGTTCATATCGATCAACTTGAATGCTTACTATATATATATGACATAAGAAGGCTATGTGCTTTGGTTTTCATTTTTTGATTTTTTCTGAATGTTTATGCCCATTTGAATCTTGGTCAAGTCCTAGGTTTGACCAAGATTTTAGCAAGTTTAAAACACATGAAAATGAAAAGGCAAGCCTGGATCCTTCTTAGTCATTCTAAAATGAAGCTTTTGGGGGGTTCGATCTTGAAATCTCAATATAATGTTTGTAACCCAAAACCACTTCTCTTCATGCTTGACTTCATAAGACAAAGTTAAGGGTTAGGGGTAGATCGATACATGCTTTTTTCTGTTTTGAATATGTCTAGACCTTGTTGATCTGATCAACTTGAATTCTTACTATATATGACATAAGAAGGCTATGTGCTTTGGTTTTCATTTTCTGTTTTTTTTAATTTTATGCCCATTTGAATCTTGGTTGAATACTATAGCTAGGTTTGATCGACCAAGATTTAAACAATTTTAAAACATGAAAATGAAAAGGCAAGCATGGATCTTTTTTAGTCACTCTAAAATGAAGCTTTTGGGAGGTTCTTGAAATTTCCATGTTTGAAACCAATAGACTTCGTAAGATCGACCGACTTTATGGTTAGGGGGTAGATACATGCTTTCTCTGTTTTGAATATGCCTAGAACTTGTTCATCAATTTGAAATTTCCATGTTTGAAACCCAAAACCCCACTTCTCTTCATGCTTGACTCCATAATACAAAGTTTAAGGTTAGGGCCAGGGTAGATACATGATTTTTCTAGTTTGAATATGTCTAGACCATGTTTATCAACTTGAGTGCTCATGCATTATATGACATAAAAAGGCTATGTGCGTTTTTTTATTTTTTTATACCCATTTGAATCTCGTTCAAATCCTAGTTTTGACCAGGATTTAAACAAGTTTAAAACATGAAAATGAAAAGGTAAGCCTGTATCCTTCTTAGTCACTCTAAAATGAAGTTTTTGGGAGGTTTTTGAAATTTCCATGTTTGAAACCCAAAACCATTTCTCTTCATGCTTGACTTCATAAGATAAAGTTTAGGGTTAGGTGTTGATACATGATTTGACTGGTTTGAATATGTCTAGACCTTGTTTATTAACTTCAATTCTTACTATATGACATAAGAAGACTATGTGCTTTGGTTTTTCATTTTTTTTATTTTTTTCTGAATGTTTATGCCCATTTGAATCTAAAGGTGAGAGAACACGTTAAAGGTTATTCTAACAAAGGTCATGCTTGGAATCTTACCTATGTATTATTGTACATCACAAATGTGAAATGAAAATATGTGCATCTCTATAAACCATAAACCCTAACCCTAACTATATAGAAAAAGATGAACAATCCATGCTTTTCGATTGCCTTTTTTGATACACCTTTGGGGGTCTTCCATGTAAAAGTTAGGGATTTAGATGAAATTTCCTGTTTATTCTGTGTCTTGTTGTAAACTGTGCTCTGGTGCGTATTGGAAGTCTGAGTCCTTCAGGATCCTTCGGTTGTCCCTCTCTCTCTCAAAAAAAGAAAAAACATCTCTCTCATTATCGGCCTCGCTCGCTCGCTCGCACCTCCTGCGCAGTGACAAACCCTGAAAAAGGTCAGACACCATAAATAAGAGGGCCCCACTCACTTCTCTCCCTTCGTCTCCTTCCGTGTGATCCCTCTTCCTCCGAGTTTCACTGGACGGGCAAACACATGTGCTGCCTAGAAATATTCGACCCCTTTGCATGGATAATCATGTCGACCATTTTTACCTGGTTTTGAAATAAATAAATGAAAATGAAGAAAACCTCAAAAATGAAACCCTTCCGCATTGAGTGCTTATAGGTGTACTAGTTGACAGGGAAAATAAGAAACCTGTGATAGGGACATAGGGTAGTAAAAAACAAAATGTCTTCACAAGACGGACTATAGTGTGTATGAAGATTCATGTGCTTTGGTTTTCAATTTTTGATTTTTTTCTGAATGTTTATGCCCATTTGAATCTTGGTCAAATCCTAGGTTTGACCAAGATTTAAGCAAGTTTAAAACACATGAAAATGAAAAGGTAAGCCTGGATCCTTCTTAGTCATTCTAAAATGAAGCTTTTGGTTTTTTTTTGAAATCTCAATGTTTGAAACCCAAAACCACTTCTCTTCATATGGTTGGCTTCATAAGAAAGAGTTTAGGGTTAGGGGTAGATACATGATTTGTCGGGTTTGAATATGTCTAGAACTTGTTTATCAATTTGAATGCTTACTATATATATGACTTAAGAATACTATGTGCTTTGGTTTTTCTTTTCTATTTTTTTGATTTTTTTCTAAATTTTTATGCTCATTTGAATCTTGTTGGTCAAATCCTAGGTTTGACCAAGATTTAAACAAACTTAAAACATGAAAATGAAAAGGTAAGCCTGTATCCTTCTTAGTCACTCTAAAATGAAGCTTTTGGGAGGTTTTTGAAATTTCCATGTTTGAAACCCAAAACCATTTCTCTTCATGCTTGACTTCATAAGATAAAGTTTAGGGTTAGGTGTAGATACATGATTTGGCTGGTTTGAATATGTCTAGACCTTGTTTATCAACTTCAATTCTTACTATATGACATAAGAAGACTATGTGCTTTGGTTTTTCATTTTTTTGATTTTTTCTGAATGTTTATGCCCATTTGAATCTAAAGGCCGGTGAGAGAACACGTTAAAGGTTATTCTAACAAAGGTCATGCTTGGAATCTTACCTATGTATTATTGTACATCACAAATGTGAAATGAAAATATGTGCATCGATCTCTATAAACCATAAACCCTAACCCTAACTATATAGAAAAAGGTGAATGTTTATCGGGTTTGAGTTTTTATGCCCATTTGAGTCTTGGTCAAATCCTAGGTTTGACCAAGACTTAAGCAAGTTTAAAACACATGAAAATGAAAAGGGTAAGCCTGGATCCTTCTTAGGGTTAGGGCCAGCAGGGTAGATACATGATTGTTCTAGTTTGAATATGTCTAGACCATGTTTATCAACTTGAGTGCTCATGCATTATATGACATAAAAAGGCTATGTGCGTTTTTTTATTTTTTATACCCATTTGAATCTCGTTCAAATCCTAGTTTTGATCAGGATTTAAACAAGTTTAAGACATGAAAATGAAAAGGTAAGCATGGATCCTTCTTAGTCATTCTAAAAATGAAGCTTTTGGGGTGTTCTTGAAATCTCAATGTTTAAACCCAAAACCACTTCTCTTCACGGTTGACTTCATAAGACAGAGTTTAGGGTTAGGAGTAGATACATGATTTGTCGGGTTTGAATATGTCTAGACCTTGTTTATCATCTTGAATGCTTACTATATATATGACGTAAGAAGACTATGTTCTTTGGTTTTTTTTTGTTTTTTTCTAAATTATTATGCTCATTTGAATCTTGTTGGTCAAATCCTAGGTTTGACCAAGATTTAAACAAACTTGAAACATGAAAATTAAAAGTTAAGCCTGGATCCTTTCCTAGTCACTCTAAAATTAAGCTTTTGGGAAGTTTTTGAAATTTCCATGTTTGAAACCCAAAACCACTTCTCTTCATGCTTGACTTCATAAGACAAAGTTAAGGGTTAGGGGTAGATACATGCTTTTTCTATTTTGAATATGTCTAGACCTTGTTTATCAACTTGAATGCTTATTTTATATGACATAAGAAGGCTATGTGCTTTGGTTTTTCATTTTTCTGGTTTTTTTTAATTTTATGCCCATTTGAATCTTGGTCAAATACTAGCTAGGTTTGACCAAGATTTAAACAATTTAAAAACATGAAAATGAAAAGGCAAGCCTGGATCTTTTGTAGTCACTCTAAAATGAAGCTCGTGGGAGGTTCTTGAAATTTCCATGTTTGAAACCAATACGACTTCTCTTCATGCTAGACTTCATAAGATCGACCGAGAGTTTATGGTTAGGGGGTAGATACATGATTTGTCTGGTTTGAGCAAGATTTAAACAAGTTTAACACGTGTAAACGAATAAGTAAGCATGGCTCCTTCTTAGTCACTCCAAAATGTACCAATTGATAGATGTGTTAACTTTGCTTCATGGAAAAATTAATGTCATGTAAATGAGTTAACTTGGATTTCCTACCCTTTAGTCCATAGGTAACTTTGTTCTAATGCACTATAATAATCAACTGAGTTTTTACAAACAGGTCTGTCACTTACGTGTGGTGCCCATGCGTGAGGTCCCACACTTCAGTGAGCACAAGTCACGTGCAGTAGGTACGCAAACTCCCAGCCATCTTCTTTGTCAAGAGAAGACGCATGAGGATGCGTATTGGAAGTCTCTGGGTCCTTCAGGATCCTTCGGTTGTCCCTCTCACAAAAAAACCTCTCATTCTCGGCCGCGACTCGCCGCTCGCACCTCCGCTCACTGACAAAACCTGTACAAAACCAACATCATCACCCGAAAAGGGGAGACACCATAATGCACTCCCTTCTTCACCTTCCGAGTGATCCCTCTTTTTCCTTCGAGTTTCACTCGACGGGCAAACACACATGTGCTGCATAGTAATAATAAAAAAGTAGAAAAATCGACCTACGAATCTATGATTAAATCGGTTAATCTAGGGTTTTGCCCACTACTACAGATCAAGTTCAAAAATATCCAACTACTGGTTCGATTTTGGGCTACTAATGTGCGTTGGTTTTTTATTTTTTTTCTGAATGTTTATGCCCATTTGAATCTTGGTCAAATCCTATGTTTGACCAAGATTTAAACACGCATAAACATGAAAATGAAAAGGTAAGCTTCGATCCTTTTTAGTCACTCTAAAATTAAGCTTTTGGGATGTTTTTGAAATTTCCATGTTTGAAACCCAAAACCACTTCTCTTCATGCCTGACTTCATAAGACAGAGTTAAGGGTTAGGGGGTAGATACATGCTTTTTCTATTTTGAATATGTCTACACCTTGTTCATCAACTTGAAGGCTTACTATATATATATGACATAAGAAGGCTATGTGCTTTAGTTTTTCATTTTTTATGTTTTTTTGAATTTTTATGCCCATTTGAATCTTGGTCAAATCCTAGGTTTGACCAAGATTTAAACAAGATTAAAACATGAAAATGAAAAGGTAAGCCTGAATCCTTCTTAATTAGTCACTCTAAAATGAAGCTTTGGGGGGGTCTAGAAATTTCCATGTTTGAAACCCAAAACCATTTCTCTTCATGCTTGACTTCATAAGACAAATCTAGTTTAGGGTTAGGGGGTAGATACATGATTTGTCGGGTTTGAATATGTCTACACATGCTTGTTTATCAACTTGAATGCTTACTATATGACATAAGAAGACTATATGTGCGTTCGTTTCTTATTTTTAAATTTTTGCTAAATGTTTATGCCCATTTGAATCTTGGTCAATCCTATGTTTGACCAAGATTTAAACAAGTTAATTTAAAACATGAAAATGAAAAGGTAAGCATTGAACCTTCTTAGTCACTCTAAGATGAAGTTTTTGGGAGGTTATTGAAATTTCCATGTTTGAAACCCAAAACCACTTCTCTTCATGTTTGACTTCATAAGACAGATCGAGTTTAGGGTTAGGGACATGGTAGATACACGATTTTTCTTGTTTTAATATGTCTAGACCATGTTTATCAACTTGAATGCTCATTATATGACATAAAAAGGCTATGTGCTTTGTACATTTTCTAGTTTTTTGAATTTTTATGCCCATTGAATCTTGGTTAAATCCTAGGTTTGACCAAGATTTAAACAAGTTTAAAACATGAAAATGAAAAGGTAAGTCTGGATCCTTCTTAGTCATTCAAAAGTGAAGCTTTTGGGGGTTCTTGAAATCTCAATGTTTGAAACCCAAAACCACTTCTCTTCATGGTTGACTTCATAAGACAGAGTGTTTAGGGTTAGGGGGTAGATCGATACATGATTTGTCGGGTTTGAATATGTCTAGACATGCTTGTTTATCAACTTGAATGCTTACTATATGCCCATTTGTCGGGTAGATACATGATTTGTCGGGTTAATTTGAATATGTCTAGACATGCATGCTTATTTATCAACTTGAATGCTTACTATATGACATAAGAAGACTATATGTGTGTTGGTCAAATCCTATGTTTGACCAAGATTTAAACAAGCATAAATCCTGAAAATGAAAAGGTAATTAAGCTTGGATCCTTCTTATTCACTCTAAAATTAAGCTTTTGGGAAGTTTTTGAAATTTCCATGTTTGAAACCCAAAACCACTTCTCTTCATGCTTGACTTCATAAGACATATATAGTTAAGGGCCAGGGGTAGATACATGCTTTTTCTGTTTTGAATATGTCTAGACCTTGTTCATATCGATCAACTTGAATGCTTACTATATATATATGACATAAGAAGGCTATGTGCTTTGGTTTTCATTTTTTGATTTTTTCTGAATGTTTATGCCCATTTGAATCTTGGTCAAGTCCTAGGTTTGACCAAGATTTTAGCAAGTTTAAAACACATGAAAATGAAAAGGCAAGCCTGGATCCTTCTTAGTCATTCTAAAATGAAGCTTTTGGGGGGTTCGATCTTGAAATCTCAATATAATGTTTGTAACCCAAAACCACTTCTCTTCATGCTTGACTTCATAAGACAAAGTTAAGGGTTAGGGGTAGATCGATACATGCTTTTTTCTGTTTTGAATATGTCTAGACCTTGTTGATCTGATCAACTTGAATTCTTACTATATATGACATAAGAAGGCTATGTGCTTTGGTTTTCATTTTCTGTTTTTTTTATTTTATGCCCATTTGAATCTTGGTTGAATACTAGCTAGGTTTGATCGACCAAGATTTAAACAATTTTAAAACATGAAAATGAAAAGGCAAGCATGGATCTTTTTTAGTCACTCTAAAATGAAGCTTTTGGGAGGTTCTTGAAATTTCCATGTTTGAAACCAATAGACTTCGTAAGATCGACCGACTTTATGGTTAGGGGGTAGATACATGCTTTCTCTGTTTTGAATATGCCTAGAACTTGTTCATCAATTTGAAATTTCCATGTTTGAAACCCAAAACCCCACTTCTCTTCATGCTTGACTCCATAATACAAAGTTTAAGGTTAGGGCCAGGGTAGATACATGATTTTTCTAGTTTGAATATGTCTAGACCATGTTTATCAACTTGAGTGCTCATGCATTATATGACATAAAAAGGCTATGTGCGTTTTTTTATTTTTTTATACCCATTTGAATCTCGTTCAAATCCTAGTTTTGACCAGGATTTAAACAAGTTTAAAACATGAAAATGAAAAGGTAAGCCTGTATCCTTCTTAGTCACTCTAAAATGAAGTTTTGGGAGGTTTTTGAAATTTCCATGTTTGAAACCCAAAACCATTTCTCTTCATGCTTGACTTCATAAGATAAAGTTTAGGGTTAGGTGTTGATACATGATTTGACTGGTTTGAATATGTCTAGACCTTGTTTATTAACTTCAATTCTTACTATATGACATAAGAAGACTATGTGCTTTGGTTTTTCATTTTTTTATTTTTTTCTGAATGTTTATGCCCATTTGAATCTAAAGGTGAGAGAACACGTTAAAGGTTATTCTAACAAAGGTCATGCTTGGAATCTTACCTATGTATTATTGTACATCACAAATGTGAAATGAAAATATGTGCATCTCTATAAACCATAAACCCTAACCCTAACTATATAGAAAAAGATGAACAATCCATGCTTTTCGATTGCCTTTTTTGATACACCTTTGGGGGTCTTCCATGTAAAAGTTAGGGATTTAGATGAAATTTCCTGTTTATTCTGTGTCTTGTTGTAAACTGTGCTCTGGTGCGTATTGGAAGTCTGAGTCCTTCAGGATCCTTCGGTTGTCCCTCTCTCTCTCAAAAAAAGAAAAAACATCTCTCTCATTATCGGCCTCGCTCGCTCGCTCGCACCTCCTGCGCACTGACAAACCCTGAAAAAGGTCAGACACCATAAATAAGAGGGCCCCACTCACTTCTCTCCCTTCGTCTCCTTCCGTGTGATCCCTCTTCCTCCGAGTTTCACTGGACGGGCAAACACATGTGCTGCCTAGAAATATTCGACCCCTTTGCATGGATAATCATGTCGACCATTTTTACCTGGTTTTGAAATAAATAAATGAAAATGAAGAAAACCTCAAAAATGAAACCCTTCCGCATTGAGTGCTTATAGGTGTACTAGTTGACAGGGAAAATAAGAAACCTGTGATAGGGACATAGGGTAGTAAAAAACAAAATGTCTTCACAAGACGGACTATAGTGTGTATGAAGATTCATGTGCTTTGGTTTTCAATTTTTGATTTTTTTCTGAATGTTTATGCCCATTTGAATCTTGGTCAAATCCTAGGTTTGACCAAGATTTAAGCAAGTTTAAAACACATGAAAATGAAAAGGTAAGCCTGGATCCTTCTTAGTCATTCTAAAATGAAGCTTTTGGTTTTTTTTTGAAATCTCAATGTTTGAAACCCAAAACCACTTCTCTTCATATGGTTGGCTTCATAAGAAAGAGTTTAGGGTTAGGGGTAGATACATGATTTGTCGGGTTTGAATATGTCTAGAACTTGTTTATCAATTTGAATGCTTACTATATATATGACTTAAGAATACTATGTGCTTTGGTTTTTCTTTTCTATTTTTTTGATTTTTTTCTAAATTTTTATGCTCATTTGAATCTTGTTGGTCAAATCCTAGGTTTGACCAAGATTTAAACAAACTTAAAACATGAAAATGAAAAGGTAAGCCTGTATCCTTCTTAGTCACTCTAAAATGAAGCTTTTGGGAGGTTTTTGAAATTTCCATGTTTGAAACCCAAAACCATTTCTCTTCATGCTTGACTTCATAAGATAAAGTTTAGGGTTAGGTGTAGATACATGATTTGGCTGGTTTGAATATGTCTAGACCTTGTTTATCAACTTCAATTCTTACTATATGACATAAGAAGACTATGTGCTTTGGTTTTTCATTTTTTTGATTTTTTCTGAATGTTTATGCCCATTTGAATCTAAAGGCCGGTGAGAGAACACGTTAAAGGTTATTCTAACAAAGGTCATGCTTGGAATCTTACCTATGTATTATTGTACATCACAAATGTGAAATGAAAATATGTGCATCGATCTCTATAAACCATAAACCCTAACCCTAACTATATAGAAAAAGGTGAATGTTTATCGGGTTTGAGTTTTTATGCCCATTTGAGTCTTGGTCAAATCCTAGGTTTGACCAAGACTTAAGCAAGTTTAAAACACATGAAAATGAAAAGGGTAAGCCTGGATCCTTCTTAGGGTTAGGGCCAGCAGGGTAGATACATGATTGTTCTAGTTTGAATATGTCTAGACCATGTTTATCAACTTGAGTGCTCATGCATTATATGACATAAAAAGGCTATGTGCGTTTTTTTATTTTTTATACCCATTTGAATCTCGTTCAAATCCTAGTTTTGATCAGGATTTAAACAAGTTTAAGACATGAAAATGAAAAGGTAAGCATGGATCCTTCTTAGTCATTCTAAAAATGAAGCTTTTGGGGTGTTCTTGAAATCTCAATGTTTAAACCCAAAACCACTTCTCTTCACGGTTGACTTCATAAGACAGAGTTTAGGGTTAGGAGTAGATACATGATTTGTCGGGTTTGAATATGTCTAGACCTTGTTTATCATCTTGAATGCTTACTATATATATGACGTAAGAAGACTATGTTCTTTGGTTTTTTTTTTTTTTCTAAATTATTATGCTCATTTGAATCTTGTTGGTCAAATCCTAGGTTTGACCAAGATTTAAACAAACTTGAAACATGAAAATTAAAAGTTAAGCCTGGATCCTTTCCTAGTCACTCTAAAATTAAGCTTTTGGGAAGTTTTTGAAATTTCCATGTTTGAAACCCAAAACCACTTCTCTTCATGCTTGACTTCATAAGACAAAGTTAAGGGTTAGGGGTAGATACATGCTTTTTCTATTTTGAATATGTCTAGACCTTGTTTATCAACTTGAATGCTTATTTTATATGACATAAGAAGGCTATGTGCTTTGGTTTTTCATTTTTCTGGTTTTTTTTAATTTTATGCCCATTTGAATCTTGGTCAAATACTAGCTAGGTTTGACCAAGATTTAAACAATTTAAAAACATGAAAATGAAAAGGCAAGCCTGGATCTTTTGTAGTCACTCTAAAATGAAGCTCGTGGGAGGTTCTTGAAATTTCCATGTTTGAAACCAATACGACTTCTCTTCATGCTAGACTTCATAAGATCGACCGAGAGTTTATGGTTAGGGGGTAGATACATGATTTGTCTGGTTTGAGCAAGATTTAAACAAGTTTAACACGTGTAAACGAATAAGTAAGCATGGCTCCTTCTTAGTCACTCCAAAATGTACCAATTGATAGATGTGTTAACTTTGCTTCATGGAAAAATTAATGTCATGTAAATGAGTTAACTTGGATTTCCTACCCTTGAGTCCATAGGAAACTTTGTTCTAATGCACTATAATAATCAACCGAGTTTTTACACAAACAGGTCTGTCACTTACGTGTGGTGCCCATGCGTGAGGTCCCACACTTCAGTGAGCACAAGTCACGTGCAGTAGGTACGCAAACTCCCACCATCTTCTTTGTCAAGAGAAGACGCAGAGGATGCGTATTGGAAGTCTCTGGGTCCTTCAGATCCTTCGGTTGTCCCTCTCACAAAAAAAACCTCTCATTCTCGGCCTCGCTCGACTCGCGCCGCTCGCACCTCCCGCTCACCGACAAAACGCACAACAGTCAACATCATCACCCGAAAAAGGGAGACACCATAATGCACTCCCTTCTTCACTCCTTCCGAGTGATCTCTTTTTCCTTCGAGTTTCACTCGACGGGCAAACACACATGTGCTGCATAGTAATAATAAAAAGTAGAAAAATCGACCTACGAATCTATGATTAAATCGGTTAATCTAGGGTTTTGCCCACTACTACAGATCAAGTTCAAAAATATCCAACTACTGGTTCGATTTTGGGCTACTAATGTGCGTTGGTTTTTTATTTTTTATTTTTTTCTGAATGTTTATGCCCATTTGAATCTTGGTCAAATCCTATGTTTGACCAAGATTTAAACACGCATAAACATGAAAATGAAAAGGTAAGCTTCGATCCTTTTTAGTCACTCTAAAATTAAGCTTTTGGGATGTTTTTGAAATTTCCATGTTTGAAACCCAAAACCACTTCTCTTCATGCCTGACTTCATAAGACAGAGTTAAGGGTTAGGGGGTAGATACATGCTTTTTCTATTTTGAATATGTCTACACCTTGTTCATCAACTTGAAGGCTTACTATATATATATGACATAAGAAGGCTATGTGCTTTAGTTTTTCATTTTTTATGTTTTTTTTTTTATGCCCATTTGAATCTTGGTCAAATCCTAGGTTTGACCAAGATTTAAACAAGATTAAAACATGAAAATGAAAAGGTAAGCCTGAATCCTTCTTAATTAGTCACTCTAAAATGAAGCTTGGGGGGTCTAGAAATTTCCATGTTTGAAACCCAAAACCATTTCTCTTCATGCTTGACTTCATAAGACAAATCTAGTTTAGGGTTAGGGGTAGATACATGATTTGTCGGGTTTGAATATGTCTACACATGCTTGTTTATCAACTTGAATGCTTACTATATGACATAAGAAGACTATATGTGCGTTCGTTTCTTATTTTTAAATTTTTGCTAAATGTTTATGCCCATTTGAATCTTGGTCAATCCTATGTTTGACCAAGATTTAAACAAGTTAATTTAAAACATGAAAATGAAAAGGTAAGCATTGAACCTTCTTAGTCACTCTAAGATGAAGTTTTTGGGAGGTTATTGAAATTTCCATGTTTGAAACCCAAAACCACTTCTCTTCATGTTTGACTTCATAAGACAGATCGAGTTTAGGGTTAGGGACATGGTAGATACACGATTTTTCTTGTTTTAATATGTCTAGACCATGTTTATCAACTTGAATGCTCATTATATGACATAAAAAGGCTATGTGCTTTGTACATTTTCTAGTTTTTTGAATTTTTATGCCCATTGAATCTTGGTTAAATCCTAGGTTTGACCAAGATTTAAACAAGTTTAAAACATGAAAATGAAAAGGTAAGTCTGGATCCTTCTTAGTCATTCAAAAGTGAAGCTTTTGGGGGGTTCTTGAAATCTCAATGTTTGAAACCCAAAACCACTTCTCTTCATGGTTGACTTCATAAGACAGAGTGTTTAGGGTTAGGGGGTAGATCGATACATGATTTGTCGGGTTTGAATATGTCTAGACATGCTTGTTTATCAACTTGAATGCTTACTATATGACATAAGAAGACTATATGTGCGTTGTATTTTCATTTTTTTGTTTTTTTCTGAATTAATGTTTATGCCCATTTGAATCTTGTCAAATCCTAGGTTTGACCAAGATTTAAACAAGTTTAAAACATAAAATGAAAAGGTAAGCCTGGATCCTTCTTAGTCATTCTAGAATGAAGCTTTTGGGGGTTCTTGAAATCTCAATGTTTGAAACCCAAAACCACTTCTCTTCATGGTTGACTTCATAAGACAGAGTTTAGGGTGTTAGGGGTAGATACATGATTTGTCGGGTTAATTTGAATATGTCTAGACATGCATGCTTATTTATCAACTTGAATGCTTACTATATGACATAAGAAGACTATATGTGTGTTGGTCAAATCCTATGTTTGACCAAGATTTAAACAAGCATAAATCCTGAAAATGAAAAGGTAATTAAGCTTGGATCCTTCTTATTCACTCTAAAATTAAGCTTTTGGCGGGAAGTTTTTGAAATTTCCATGTTTGAAACCCAAAACCACTTCTCTTCATGCTTGACTTCATAAGACATATATAGTTAAGGGCCAGGGGTAGATACATGCTTTTTCTGTTTTGAATATGTCTAGACCTTGTTCATATCGATCAACTTGAATGCTTACTATATATATATGACATAAGAAGGCTATGTGCTTTGGTTTTCATTTTTTGATTTTTTCTGAATGTTTATGCCCATTTGAATCTTGGTCAAGTCCTAGGTTTGACCAAGATTTTAGCAAGTTTAAAACACATGAAAATGAAAAGGCAAGCCTGGATCCTTCTTAGTCATTCTAAAATGAAGCTTTTGGGGGCGGGTTCGATCTTGAAATCTCAATATAATGTTTGTAACCCAAAACCACTTCTCTTCATGCTTGACTTCATAAGACAAAGTTAAGGGTTAGGGGTAGATCGATACATGCTTTTTTCTGTTTTGAATATGTCTAGACCTTGTTGATCTGATCAACTTGAATTCTTACTATATATGACATAAGAAGGCTATGTGCTTTGGTTTTCATTTTCTGTTTTTTTTAATTTTATGCCCATTTGAATCTTGGTTGAATACTAGCTAGGTTTGATCGACCAAGATTTAAACAATTTTAAAACATGAAAATGAAAAGGCAAGCATGGATCTTTTTTAGTCACTCTAAAATGAAGCTTTTGGGAGGTTCTTGAAATTTCCATGTTTGAAACCAATAGACTTCGTAAGATCGACCGACTTTATGGTTAGGGGGTAGATACATGCTTTCTCTGTTTTGAATATGCCTAGAACTTGTTCATCAATTTGAAATTTCCATGTTTGAAACCCAAAACCCCACTTCTCTTCATGCTTGACTCCATAATACAAAGTTTAAGGTTAGGGCCAGGGTAGATACATGATTTTTCTAGTTTGAATATGTCTAGACCATGTTTATCAACTTGAGTGCTCATGCATTATATGACATAAAAAGGCTATGTGCATTTTTTTATTTTTTTATACCCATTTGAATCTCGTTCAAATCCTAGTTTTGACCAGGATTTAAACAAGTTTAAAACATGAAAATGAAAAGGTAAGCCTGTATCCTTCTTAGTCACTCTAAAATGAAGTTTTTGGGAGGTTTTTGAAATTTCCATGTTTGAAACCCAAAACCATTTCTCTTCATGCTTGACTTCATAAGATAAAGTTTAGGGTTAGGTGTTGATACATGATTTGACTGGTTTGAATATGTCTAGACCTTGTTTATCAACTTCAATTCTTACTATATGACATAAGAAGACTATGTGCTTTGGTTTTTCATTTTTTTATTTTTTTCTGAATGTTTATGCCCATTTGAATCTAAAGGTGAGAGAACACGTTAAAGGTTATTCTAACAAAGGTCATGCTTGGAATCTTACCTATGTATTATTGTACATCACAAATGTGAAATGAAAATATGTGCATCTCTATAAACCATAAACCCTAACCCTAACTATATAGAAAAAGATGAACAATCCATGCTTTTCGATTGCCTTTTTTGATACACCTTTGGGGGTCTTCCATGTAAAAGTTAGGGATTTAGATGAAATTTCCTGTTTATTCTGTGTCTTGTTGTAAACTGTGCTCTGGTGCGTATTGGAAGTCTGAGTCCTTCAGGATCCTTCGGTTGTCCCTCTCTCTCTCAAAAAAAGAAAAAACATCTCTCTCATTATCGGCCTCGCTCGCTCGCTCGCACCTCCTGCGCAGTGACAAACCCTGAAAAAGGTCAGACACCATAAATAAGAGGGCCCCACTCACTTCTCTCCCTTCGTCTCCTTCCGTGTGATCCCTCTTCCTCCGAGTTTCACTGGACGGGCAAACACATGTGCTGCCTAGAAATATTCGACCCCTTTGCATGGATAATCATGTCGACCATTTTTACCTGGTTTTGAAATAAATAAATGAAAATGAAGAAAACCTCAAAAATGAAACCCTTCCGCATTGAGTGCTTATAGGTGTACTAGTTGACAGGGAAAATAAGAAACCTGTGATAGGGACATAGGGTAGTAAAAAACAAAATGTCTTCACAAGACGGACTATAGTGTGTATGAAGATTCATGTGCTTTGGTTTTCAATTTTTGATTTTTTTCTGAATGTTTATGCCCATTTGAATCTTGGTCAAATCCTAGGTTTGACCAAGATTTAAGCAAGTTTAAAACACATGAAAATGAAAAGGTAAGCCTGGATCCTTCTTAGTCATTCTAAAATGAAGCTTTTGGTTTTTTTTTGAAATCTCAATGTTTGAAACCCAAAACCACTTCTCTTCATATGGTTGGCTTCATAAGAAAGAGTTTAGGGTTAGGGGTAGATACATGATTTGTCGGGTTTGAATATGTCTAGAACTTGTTTATCAATTTGAATGCTTACTATATATATGACTTAAGAATACTATGTGCTTTGGTTTTTCTTTTCTATTTTTTTGATTTTTTTCTAAATTTTTATGCTCATTTGAATCTTGTTGGTCAAATCCTAGGTTTGACCAAGATTTAAACAAACTTAAAACATGAAAATGAAAAGGTAAGCCTGTATCCTTCTTAGTCACTCTAAAATGAAGCTTTTGGGAGGTTTTTGAAATTTCCATGTTTGAAACCCAAAACCATTTCTCTTCATGCTTGACTTCATAAGATAAAGTTTAGGGTTAGGTGTAGATACATGATTTGGCTGGTTTGAATATGTCTAGACCTTGTTTATCAACTTCAATTCTTACTATATGACATAAGAAGACTATGTGCTTTGGTTTTTCATTTTTTTGATTTTTTCTGAATGTTTATGCCCATTTGAATCTAAAGGCCGGTGAGAGAACACGTTAAAGGTTATTCTAACAAAGGTCATGCTTGGAATCTTACCTATGTATTATTGTACATCACAAATGTGAAATGAAAATATGTGCATCGATCTCTATAAACCATAAACCCTAACCCTAACTATATAGAAAAAGGTGAATGTTTATCGGGTTTGAGTTTTTATGCCCATTTGAGTCTTGGTCAAATCCTAGGTTTGACCAAGACTTAAGCAAGTTTAAAACACATGAAAATGAAAAGGGTAAGCCTGGATCCTTCTTAGGGTTAGGGCCAGCAGGGTAGATACATGATTTTTCTAGTTTGAATATGTCTAGACCATGTTTATCAACTTGAGTGCTCATGCATTATATGACATAAAAAGGCTATGTGCGTTTTTTTATTTTTTATACCCATTTGAATCTCGTTCAAATCCTAGTTTTGATCAGGATTTAAACAAGTTTAAGACATGAAAATGAAAAGGTAAGCATGGATCCTTCTTAGTCATTCTAAAAATGAAGCTTTTGGGGTGTTCTTGAAATCTCAATGTTTAAACCCAAAACCACTTCTCTTCACGGTTGACTTCATAAGACAGAGTTTAGGGTTAGGAGTAGATACATGATTTGTCGGGTTTGAATATGTCTAGACCTTGTTTATCATCTTGAATGCTTACTATATATATGACGTAAGAAGACTATGTTCTTTGGTTTTTTTTTGTTTTTTTCTAAATTATTATGCTCATTTGAATCTTGTTGGTCAAATCCTAGGTTTGACCAAGATTTAAACAAACTTGAAACATGAAAATTAAAAGTTAAGCCTGGATCCTTTCCTAGTCACTCTAAAATTAAGCTTTTGGGAAGTTTTTGAAATTTCCATGTTTGAAACCCAAAACCACTTCTCTTCATGCTTGACTTCATAAGACAGAGTTAAGGGTTAGGGGTAGATACATGCTTTTTCTATTTTGAATATGTCTAGACCTTGTTTATCAACTTGAATGCTTATTTTATATGACATAAGAAGGCTATGTGCTTTGGTTTTTCATTTTTCTGGTTTTTTTTAATTTTATGCCCATTTGAATCTTGGTCAAATACTAGCTAGGTTTGACCAAGATTTAAACAATTTAAAAACATGAAAATGAAAAGGCAAGCCTGGATCTTTTGTAGTCACTCTAAAATGAAGCTCGTGGGAGGTTCTTGAAATTTCCATGTTTGAAACCAATACGACTTCTCTTCATGCTAGGCTTCATAAGATCGACCGAGAGTTTATGGTTAGGGGGTAGATACATGATTTGTCTGGTTTGAGCAAGATTTAAACAAGTTTAACACGTGTAAACGAATAAGTAAGCATGGCTCCTTCTTAGTCACTCCAAAATGTACCAATTGATAGATGTGTTAACTTTGCTTCATGGAAAAATTAATGTCATGTAAATGAGTTAACTTGGATTTCCTACCCTTTAGTCCATAGGTAACTTTGTTCTAATGCACTATAATAATCAACCGAGTTTTTACACCAACAGGTCTGTCACTTACGTGTGGTGCCCATGCGTGAGGTCCCACACTTCAGTGAGCACAAGTCACGTAGGTACGCAAACTCCCAGCCATCTTCTTTGTCAAGAGAAGACGCATGAGGATGCGTATTGGAAGTCTCTGGGTCCTTCAGATCCTTCGGTTGTCCGTCTCACAAAAAAACCTCTCTCATTCTCGGCCTCGCTCGACTCGCTCGCACCTCCGCTCACCGACAAAACCGCACAAAGTCCAACATCATCACCCGAAAAAGGGGAGACACCATAATGCACTCCCTTCTTCACTCCTTCCGAGTGATCCCTCTTTTTCCTTCGAGTTTCACTCGACGGGCAAACACACATGTGCTGCATAGTAATAATAAAAAAGTAGAAAAATCGACCTACGAATCTATGATTAAATCGGTTAATCTAGGGTTTTGCCCACTACTACAGATCAAGTTCAAAAATATCCAACTACTGGTTCGATTTTGGGCTACTAATGTGCGTTGGTTTTTTATTTTTTATTTTTTCTGAATGTTTATGCCCATTTGAATCTTGGTCAAATCCTATGTTTGACCAAGATTTAAACACGCATAAACATGAAAATGAAAAGGTAAGCTTCGATCCTTTTTAGTCACTCTAAAATTAAGCTTTTGGGATGTTTTTGAAATTTCCATGTTTGAAACCCAAAACCACTTCTCTTCATGCCTGACTTCATAAGACAGAGTTAAGGGTTAGGGGGTAGATACATGCTTTTTCTATTTTGAATATGTCTACACCTTGTTCATCAACTTGAAGGCTTACTATATATATATGACATAAGAAGGCTATGTGCTTTAGTTTTTCATTTTTTATGTTTTTTTGAATTTTTATGCCCATTTGAATCTTGGTCAAATCCTAGGTTTGACCAAGATTTAAACAAGATTAAAACATGAAAATGAAAAGGTAAGCCTGAATCCTTCTTAATTAGTCACTCTAAAATGAAGCTTTGGGGGGGTCTAGAAATTTCCATGTTTGAAACCCAAAACCATTTCTCTTCATGCTTGACTTCATAAGACAAATCTAGTTTAGGGTTAGGGGGTAGATACATGATTTGTCGGGTTTGAATATGTCTACACATGCTTGTTTATCAACTTGAATGCTTACTATATGACATAAGAAGACTATATGTGCGTTCGTTTCTTATTTTTAAATTTTTGCTGAATGTTTATGCCCATTTGAATCTTGGTCAATCCTATGTTTGACCAAGATTTAAACAAGTTAATTTAAAACATGAAAATGAAAAGGTAAGCATTGAACCTTCTTAGTCACTCTAAGATGAAGTTTTTGGGAGGTTATTGAAATTTCCATGTTTGAAACCCAAAACCACTTCTCTTCATGTTTGACTTCATAAGACAGATCGAGTTTAGGGTTAGGGACATGGTAGATACACGATTTTTCTTGTTTTAATATGTCTAGACCATGTTTATCAACTTGAATGCTCATTATATGACATAAAAAGGCTATGTGCTTTGTACATTTTCTAGTTTTTTGAATTTTTATGCCCATTGAATCTTGGTTAAATCCTAGGTTTGACCAAGATTTAAACAAGTTTAAAACATGAAAATGAAAAGGTAAGTCTGGATCCTTCTTAGTCATTCAAAAGTGAAGCTTTTGGGGGGTTCTTGAAATCTCAATGTTTGAAACCCAAAACCACTTCTCTTCATGGTTGACTTCATAAGACAGTGTTTAGGGTTAGGGGGTAGATCGATACATGATTTGTCGGGTTTGAATATGTCTAGACATGCTTGTTTATCAACTTGAATGCTTACTATATGACATAAGAAGACTATATGTGCGTTGTATTTTCATTTTTTGTTTTTTTCTGAATTAATGTTTATGCCCATTTGAATCTTGTCAAATCCTAGGTTTGACCAAGATTTAAACAAGTTTAAAACATAAAATGAAAAGGTAAGCCTGGATCCTTCTTAGTCATTCTAGAATGAAGCTTTTGGGGGTTCTTGAAATCTCAATGTTTGAAACCCAAAACCACTTCTCTTCATGGTTGACTTCATAAGACAGAGTTTAGGGTGTTAGGGGTAGATACATGATTTGTCGGGTTAATTTGAATATGTCTAGACATGCATGCTTATTTATCAACTTGAATGCTTACTATATGACATAAGAAGACTATATGTGTGTTGGTCAAATCCTATGTTTGACCAAGATTTAAACAAGCATAAATCCTGAAAATGAAAAGGTAATTAAGCTTGGATCCTTCTTATTCACTCTAAAATTAAGCTTTTGGCGGGAAGTTTTTGAAATTTCCATGTTTGAAACCCAAAACCACTTCTCATGCTTGACTTCATAAGACATATATAGTTAAGGGCCAGGGGTAGATACATGCTTTTTCTGTTTTGAATATGTCTAGACCTTGTTCATATCGATCAACTTGAATGCTTACTATATATATATGACATAAGAAGGCTATGTGCTTTGGTTTTCATTTTTTGATTTTTTCTGAATGTTTATGCCCATTTGAATCTTGGTCAAGTCCTAGGTTTGACCAAGATTTTAGCAAGTTTAAAACACATGAAAATGAAAAGGCAAGCCTGGATCCTTCTTAGTCATTCTAAAATGAAGCTTTTGGGGGGGGGTCGATCTTGAAATCTCAATATAATGTTTGTAACCCAAAACCACTTCTCTTCATGCTTGACTTCATAAGACAAAGTTAAGGGTTAGGGGTAGATCGATACATGCTTTTTTCTGTTTTGAATATGTCTAGACCTTGTTGATCTGATCAACTTGAATTCTTACTATATATGACATAAGAAGGCTATGTGCTTTGGTTTTCATTTTCTGTTTTTTTTAATTTTATGCCCATTTGAATCTTGGTTGAATACTAGCTAGGTTTGATCGACCAAGATTTAAACAATTTTAAAACATGAAAATGAAAAGGCAAGCATGGATCTTTTTTAGTCACTCTAAAATGAAGCTTTTGGGAGGTTCTTGAAATTTCCATGTTTGAAACCAATAGACTTCGTAAGATCGACCGACTTTATGGTTAGGGGGTAGATACATGCTTTCTCTGTTTTGAATATGCCTAGAACTTGTTCATCAATTTGAAATTTCCATGTTTGAAACCCAAAACCCCACTTCTCTTCATGCTTGACTCCATAATACAAAGTTTAAGGTTAGGGCCAGGGTAGATACATGATTTTTCTAGTTTGAATATGTCTAGACCATGTTTATCAACTTGAGTGCTCATGCATTATATGACATAAAAAGGCTATGTGCGTTTTTTTATTTTTTTGAATCTCGTTCAAATCCTAGTTTTGACCAGGATTTAAACAAGTTTAAAACATGAAAATGAAAAGGTAAGCCTGTATCCTTCTTAGTCACTCTAAAATGAAGTTTTTGGGAGGTTTTTGAAATTTCCATGTTTGAAACCCAAAACCATTTCTCTTCATGCTTGACTTCATAAGATAAAGTTTAGGGTTAGGTGTTGATACATGATTTGACTGGTTTGAATATGTCTAGACCTTGTTTATCAACTTCAATTCTTACTATATGACATAAGAAGACTATGTGCTTTGGTTTTTCATTTTTTTATTTTTTTCTGAATGTTTATGCCCATTTGAATCTAAAGGTGAGAGAACACGTTAAAGGTTATTCTAACAAAGGTCATGCTTGGAATCTTACCTATGTATTATTGTACATCACAAATGTGAAATGAAAATATGTGCATCTCTATAAACCATAAACCCTAACCCTAACTATATAGAAAAAGATGAACAATCCATGCTTTTCGATTGCCTTTTTTGATACACCTTTGGGGGTCTTCCATGTAAAAGTTAGGGATTTAGATGAAATTTCCTGTTTATTCTGTGTCTTGTTGTAAACTGTGCTCTGGTGCGTATTGGAAGTCTGAGTCCTTCAGGATCCTTCGGTTGTCCCTCTCTCTCTCAAAAAAAGAAAAAACATCTCTCTCATTATCGGCCTCGCTCGCTCGCTCGCACCTCCTGCGCAGTGACAAACCCTGAAAAAGGTCAGACACCATAAATAAGAGGGCCCCACTCACTTCTCTCCCTTCGTCTCCTTCCGTGTGATCCCTCTTCCTCCGAGTTTCACTGGACGGGCAAACACATGTGCTGCCTAGAAATATTCGACCCCTTTGCATGGATAATCATGTCGACCATTTTTACCTGGTTTTGAAATAAATAAATGAAAATGAAGAAAACCTCAAAAATGAAACCCTTCCGCATTGAGTGCTTATAGGTGTACTAGTTGACAGGGAAAATAAGAAACCTGTGATAGGGACATAGGGTAGTAAAAAACAAAATGTCTTCACAAGACGGACTATAGTGTGTATGAAGATTCATGTGCTTTGGTTTTCAATTTTTGATTTTTTCTGAATGTTTATGCCCATTTGAATCTTGGTCAAATCCTAGGTTTGACCAAGATTTAAGCAAGTTTAAAACACATGAAAATGAAAAGGTAAGCCTGGATCCTTCTTAGTCATTCTAAAATGAAGCTTTTGGTTTTTTTTTGAAATCTCAATGTTTGAAACCCAAAACCACTTCTCTTCATATGGTTGGCTTCATAAGAAAGAGTTTAGGGTTAGGGGTAGATACATGATTTGTCGGGTTTGAATATGTCTAGAACTTGTTTATCAATTTGAATGCTTACTATATATATGACTTAAGAATACTATGTGCTTTGGTTTTTCTTTTCTATTTTTTTGATTTTTTTCTAAATTTTTATGCTCATTTGAATCTTGTTGGTCAAATCCTAGGTTTGACCAAGATTTAAACAAACTTAAAACATGAAAATGAAAAGGTAAGCCGTATCCTTCTTAGTCACTCTAAAATGAAGCTTTTGGGAGGTTTTTGAAATTTCCATGTTTGAAACCCAAAACCATTTCTCTTCATGCTTGACTTCATAAGATAAAGTTTAGGGTTAGGTGTAGATACATGATTTGGCTGGTTTGAATATGTCTAGACCTTGTTTATCAACTTCAATTCTTACTATATGACATAAGAAGACTATGTGCTTTGGTTTTTCATTTTTTTGATTTTTTCTGAATGTTTATGCCCATTTGAATCTAAAGGCCGGTGAGAGAACACGTTAAAGGTTATTCTAACAAAGGTCATGCTTGGAATCTTACCTATGTATTATTGTACATCACAAATGTGAAATGAAAATATGTGCATCGATCTCTATAAACCATAAACCCTAACCCTAACTATATAGAAAAAGGTGAATGTTTATCGGGTTTGAGTTTTTATGCCCATTTGAGTCTTGGTCAAATCCTAGGTTTGACCAAGACTTAAGCAAGTTTAAAACACATGAAAATGAAAAGGGTAAGCCTGGATCCTTCTTAGGGTTAGGGCCAGCAGGGTAGATACATGATTTTTCTAGTTTGAATATGTCTAGACCATGTTTATCAACTTGAGTGCTCATGCATTATATGACATAAAAAGGCTATGTGCGTTTTTTTATTTTTTATACCCATTTGAATCTCGTTCAAATCCTAGTTTTGATCAGGATTTAAACAAGTTTAAGACATGAAAATGAAAAGGTAAGCATGGATCCTTCTTAGTCATTCTAAAAATGAAGCTTTTGGGGTGTTCTTGAAATCTCAATGTTTAAACCCAAAACCACTTCTCTTCACGGTTGACTTCATAAGACAGAGTTTAGGGTTAGGAGTAGATACATGATTTGTCGGGTTTGAATATGTCTAGACCTTGTTTATCATCTTGAATGCTTACTATATATATGACGTAAGAAGACTATGTTCTTTGGTTTTTTTTTTTTCTAAATTATTATGCTCATTTGAATCTTGTTGGTCAAATCCTAGGTTTGACCAAGATTTAAACAAACTTGAAACATGAAAATTAAAAGTTAAGCCTGGATCCTTTCCTAGTCACTCTAAAATTAAGCTTTTGGGAAGTTTTTGAAATTTCCATGTTTGAAACCCAAAACCACTTCTCTTCATGCTTGACTTCATAAGACAGAGTTAAGGGTTAGGGGTAGATACATGCTTTTTCTATTTTGAATATGTCTAGACCTTGTTTATCAACTTGAATGCTTATTTTATATGACATAAGAAGGCTATGTGCTTTGGTTTTTCATTTTTCTGGTTTTTTTAATTTTATGCCCATTTGAATCTTGGTCAAATACTAGCTAGGTTTGACCAAGATTTAAACAATTTAAAAACATGAAAATGAAAAGGCAAGCCTGGATCTTTTGTAGTCACTCTAAAATGAAGCTCGTGGGAGGTTCTTGAAATTTCCATGTTTGAAACCAATACGACTTCTCTTCATGCTAGGCTTCATAAGATCGACCGAGAGTTTATGGTTAGGGGGTAGATACATGATTTGTCTGGTTTGAGCAAGATTTAAACAAGTTTAACACGTGTAAACGAATAAGTAAGCATGGCTCCTTCTTAGTCACTCCAAAATGTACCAATTGATAGATGTGTTAACTTTGCTTCATGGAAAAATTAATGTCATGTAAATGAGTTAACTTGGATTTCCTACCCTTTAGTCCATAGGTAACTTTGTTCTAATGCACTATAATAATCAACTGAGTTTTTACACAACAGGTCTGTCACTTACGTGTGGTGCCCATGCGTGAGGTCCCACACTTCAGTGAGCACAAGTCACGTGCAAGGTACGCAAACTCCCAGCCATCTTCTTTGTCAAGAGAAGACGCATGAGGATGCGTATTGGAAGTCTCTGGGTCCTTCAGGATCCTTCGGTTGTCCCTCTCACAAAAAAAACCTCTCTCATTCTCCGCCTCGCTCGCCGCACCTCCCGCTCACCGACAAACCTGCACAACAATCAACATCATCACCCGAAAAAGGGGAGACACCATAATGCACTCCCTTCTTCACTCCTTCCGAGTGATCCCTCTTTTTCCTTCGAGTTTCACTCGACGGGCAAACACACATGTGCTGCATAGTAATAATAAAAAGTAGAAAAATCGACCTACGAATCTATGATTAAATCGGTTAATCTAGGGTTTTGCCCACTACTACAGATCAAGTTCAAAAATATCCAACTACTGGTTCGATTTTGGGCTACTAATGTGCGTTGGTTTTTTATTTTTTATTTTTTTCTGAATGTTTATGCCCATTTGAATCTTGGTCAAATCCTATGTTTGACCAAGATTTAAACACGCATAAACATGAAAATGAAAAGGTAAGCTTCGATCCTTTTTAGTCACTCTAAAATTAAGCTTTTGGGATGTTTTTGAAATTTCCATGTTTGAAACCCAAAACCACTTCTCTTCATGCCTGACTTCATAAGACAGAGTTAAGGGTTAGGGGGTAGATACATGCTTTTTCTATTTTGAATATGTCTACACCTTGTTCATCAACTTGAAGGCTTACTATATATATATGACATAAGAAGGCTATGTGCTTTAGTTTTTCATTTTTTATGTTTTTTTGAATTTTTATGCCCATTTGAATCTTGGTCAAATCCTAGGTTTGACCAAGATTTAAACAAGATTAAAACATGAAAATGAAAAGGTAAGCCTGAATCCTTCTTAATTAGTCACTCTAAAATGAAGCTTTGGGGGGGTCTAGAAATTTCCATGTTTGAAACCCAAAACCATTTCTCTTCATGCTTGACTTCATAAGACAAATCTAGTTTAGGGTTAGGGGGTAGATACATGATTTGTCGGGTTTGAATATGTCTACACATGCTTGTTTATCAACTTGAATGCTTACTATATGACATAAGAAGACTATATGTGCGTTCGTTTCTTATTTTTAAATTTTTGCTAAATGTTTATGCCCATTTGAATCTTGGTCAATCCTATGTTTGACCAAGATTTAAACAAGTTAATTTAAAACATGAAAATGAAAAGGTAAGCATTGAACCTTCTTAGTCACTCTAAGATGAAGTTTTTGGGAGGTTATTGAAATTTCCATGTTTGAAACCCAAAACCACTTCTCTTCATGTTTGACTTCATAAGACAGATCGAGTTTAGGGTTAGGGACATGGTAGATACACGATTTTTCTTGTTTTAATATGTCTAGACCATGTTTATCAACTTGAATGCTCATTATATGACATAAAAAGGCTATGTGCTTTGTACATTTTCTAGTTTTTTGAATTTTTATGCCCATTGAATCTTGGTTAAATCCTAGGTTTGACCAAGATTTAAACAAGTTTAAAACATGAAAATGAAAAGGTAAGTCCTTCTTAGTCATTCAAAAGTGAAGCTTTTGGGGGGTTCTTGAAATCTCAATGTTTGAAACCCAAAACCACTTCTCTTCATGGTTGACTTCATAAGACAGAGTGTTTAGGGTTAGGGGGTAGATCGATACATGATTTGTCGGGTTTGAATATGTCTAGACATGCTTGTTTATCAACTTGAATGCTTACTATATGACATAAGAAGACTATATGTGCGTTGTATTTTCATTTTTTGTTTTTTTCTGAATTAATGTTTATGCCCATTTGAATCTTGTCAAATCCTAGGTTTGACCAAGATTTAAACAAGTTTAAAACATAAAATGAAAAGGTAAGCCTGGATCCTTCTTAGTCATTCTAGAATGAAGCTTTTGGGGGGTTCTTGAAATCTCAATGTTTGAAACCCAAAACCACTTCTCTTCATGGTTGACTTCATAAGACAGAGTTTAGGGTGTTAGGGGTAGCTAGATACATGATTTGTCGGGTTAATTTGAATATGTCTAGACATGCATGCTTATTTATCAACTTGAATGCTTACTATATGACATATATAAGAAGACTATATGTGTGTTGGTCAAATCCTATGTTTGACCAAGATTTAAACAAGCATAAATCCTGAAAATGAAAAGGTAATTAAGCTTGGATCCTTCTTATTCACTCTAAAATTAAGCTTTTGGGGGAAGTTTTTGAAATTTCCATGTTTGAAACCCAAAACCACTTCTCTTCATGCTTGACTTCATAAGACATATATAGTTAAGGGCCAGGGGTAGATACATGCTTTTTCTGTTTTGAATATGTCTAGACCTTGTTCATATCGATCAACTTGAATGCTTACTATATATATATGACATAAGAAGGCTATGTGCTTTGGTTTTCATTTTTTGATTTTTTCTGAATGTTTATGCCCATTTGAATCTTGGTCAAGTCCTAGGTTTGACCAAGATTTTAGCAAGTTTAAAACACATGAAAATGAAAAGGCAAGCATGGATCCTTCTTAGTCATTCTAAAATGAAGCTTTTGGGGGGGTCGATCTTGAAATCTCAATATAATGTTTGTAACCCAAAACCACTTCTCTTCATGCTTGACTTCATAAGACAAAGTTAAGGGTTAGGGGTAGATCGATACATGCTTTTTTCTGTTTTGAATATGTCTAGACCTTGTTGATCAACTTGAATTCTTACTATATATGACATAAGAAGGCTATGTGCTTTGGTTTTCATTTTCTGTTTTTTTTAATTTTATGCCCATTTGAATCTTGGTTGAATACTAGCTAGGTTTGATCGACCAAGATTTAAACAATTTTAAAACATGAAAATGAAAAGGCAAGCATGGATCTTTTTTAGTCACTCTAAAATGAAGCTTTTGGGAGGTTCTTGAAATTTCCATGTTTGAAACCAATAGACTTCGTAAGATCGACCGACTTTATGGTTAGGGGGTAGATACATGCTTTTTCTATTTTGAATATGCCTAGAACTTGTTCATCAATTTGAAATTTCCATTTTGAAACCCAAAACCCCAAATCTGTGTCCGCCGTTGTGGGGGTTTATATCTCAACAAAAAAGTAATGCGGACTATCTTGACGGAAATGGAACTTCGTGATATAGTTTATCATTTTACCGTGAAAAGTAATGCCTACAATAAATGGTAATTCGTGATAGTTTATCATTTTCGAGTGGGGTACATAAGATACGGGTCAAAATGGCGCCTCTACATTTTTAAGATAAACTAGGCCATATTTTAGTGCCAATTCCCAACTCTTTACGATTTTTAGTGTTTTTAGCCAGTTTCACACATTTAAATGACTATATGCTGATTTATTGGAAGTAATTCAAATTTGAAATGTAGGTGTGTTATAACTTGGTCATAGAAATCCCCCAAAATCATTTTTAGATTCATATTACTTACACTATATACATAAACCAATGATAGTACTGAAATATTCAACCCCTTTGAATGGATAATCATGTCGACCATTTTGATCTGGTTTTGAAATAAAAAAATGAAACCCTTCCGCATTGAGTGCTCATATGTAGGTGTACTAGTGGACAGGGAAAATAAGAAACCCGTGATAGGGTAATAAAAAACATTTTTTCTTCACAAAATGGACTATCGTGTATGAAGATTCATGGGTTTCAAGCCGAATAATATATATAGTTATATATGGCCATATTTGTGACATATTTTATTATAATGTGCCCAAATTGGGCATGGTGGTGCATCTAGCCAGTCCCAACAATGATTTAAAAGTTTGCCTTGGTTCTCGTAGTAACATGTGCACGTGGGAAATTGAAGAAGCAAGGCAAACTCCAACATATATGAATGGTGAGAGAACATGTTAAATGTTATTCTAACAAAGGTCATGCTTGTTTAATTAATTTCTTACTTATGTAGTATTGTACATCACAAGCGTGAAATCAAAATATGTGCATCATCTCTATAAACCCTAACCCCTAACCCTAAACACTTATAAATCTATATATCACTACAACAAAAAATCAGTCATGGGATTCAAAGGTTTGCCATTGTTTTCTTGTAGTACTTAATACAATGCTCACACACTTTTGGGAAGTGAGTGGAACTTGTACTCAAACACACATGTGGTGCCGAAAACTGTGCAGGGTTCTTCTAAAAGAGGATATACAAGTGTGTATATATATGCCACACGTTCATTTGGTATTGTCATATATATATATAGAGGTAGTATGTAAACCACAAATGATATGACTCAATATTCATGCTTTGTTTCGAGCTTTTTTATATCGAGCCCCACAATAACTTTGGCATGTTCTGAAATTGATGTCGATCAATCTCATGACGCTCACCCTTGTTTTGTGCTAGCTAGTTGGACGAAGGGGCTCGTGTGGTTAGCCATTATATCTCTTGTACCATGGCTCCAGACATTCGGGTCACACACCTCTGTATTTTTTTCAGTTATTTGTTTGATATGTACTTCATCTATGCACTGTTCAAATTTGCATTTAAGCAATTTAGCCCCCAAAAATGGTACATATATGGATTCACATTGAGATAATTCATGAAACTTTGGAAATGGCCATCTAGTTTCATGTTTCCCCACAAATGAGAATTGGATTAATTGGTGGCAGACAAGTAAAAGCACATTTATGCGCGACAACCCAAAATGCACAAGTAAAAGCTCTCTTTTCTAAAACATTGGTATGGCATGTCTGCTATTTTCCCTAGCTATATAGAAAAAAGACGCACAATCCATGCTTTCCGATTGCCGGTTTTGAACCACCTTTGGCTTGATTTCAAATTTAGGTCAAAATCATGGGGTGGTGGTGGTGGTAGGGGACACGAGTGTGTTTCTTTTGGATGAAGCGCTCGTATTTGCAAGTTTTTTGGGGTCCCACAAATTTAGCTCGTATTTGCAAGTTTTTTGGGGTCCCACCATCCCTTCACACGCGGAAAAGTGTTAGGCGAGTAGTAAAATGGCATGACCAACAAGTTTCAATTAAAATTTCGAATATATAACCAAAATGTACCAAGTGTTAGATGAGTTAACTTGGGTTCATGGAAAAAATAATGTCATGTAAATGAGTTAACTTGGCTTTCCTACCCTTGAATCCATACGAAACTTTGTACGGAGTTCTAATACAGTATAATGATCACCCGAATTATTACACCAACAGGTCTGTCACTTACGTGTGGTTCCCATGCGTGAGGTCCCACACTTCAGTGAGCACAAGTCACGGACAATTTTTTGCAAATGTTGCAAAGGATAAAAGGTGGAAGAGGGTCACACGGAAGGAGAAGAGGAAGGGAGAGCAGTCACGGCCTCGAAATGCTTCAACCTTTCCGGGAAGTGATGTTGACTGGCACGCAAGGTTTTTCAGTGCTGCAAACCTGCATTGCGGCGATTTTGACAGAAATAACCCTTTTGGCAAAGAAAAACACGGACTGAGCCTCTGAGCAATCTATTTCACTGGACTAACCTTTTTGTGTGGCTCATTCTGTGTTTTTCTTCGCCAAAAGGGTTACTTTGTCAAAATCGCCCCCTGCAGTGCAGGCTACGCGCCCGTCTAATATTCTTTTTTTTTCAATGACAAAAGGGGGGAGAGAGAGAGAGAGAGTCTTGACGACGTGTTTTCACTTGAGTACTTGACAAAGAAGATTGTTGGAAGTTTGCCTACCTACCGCACATGACTTGTGCTCACTAAAGTGTGGGACCTGCATGTATGGGACCCTGCAGCCCTCTTAGGGCAGACGTGTGAGACGCAAAATATGTTTTTTAGTTTAGTAAGGCAAAAAAAATAAGCCTTGGAGGGCCGAGGCGGGGCGGCCGTCCGCCATTTTTATACCTTACGCCCCTCACACCTCGTTTCATTTGTCATGTCTACCAAGGAAGAGCTCGGAGGAGAAGATGCAGTCCTAGCTTCTCGACCCCCTGGCGCCCCACGCATAAATACTACTACCAGAAGTACACTGTCTCTAACAATCCTGCCTCCGAAGGGAGATCTCGGAGGAGACGATGCGGGCTCAGCGTCCCCGCCGTTGATGAGCCAGGACACAAGGGTTACTACGCCTCTTTTAATTACCTTCGTTTTGCTGCTAATACTCGGACTTATATCTGTTATCTTCCGCAGGAGAGTGTCGATATCGCCGGAGAAGATGATGTGAGGCAGATGATCAAGCTCGCAGGAGAAGATGATGTAAAGGAGATGGTCAAGCTCGGAGCAGAAGATGATGTAAAGGAGATAGTCAATGTCGGAGAAGATGATGTAAAGGAGTTAGTCAATCTCGGAGAAGATGTGGTGGCATTGGACCAACCGCGGTCGTTGGGCGAGATCCCGGAGATTCACTTACCTCGTTTGCACTGGTAATGATATGCCTGATCTGTAACATTTTGAACGTTTTTCGTCGGCTTACACAGGAGCTATCTCGGCTTAGGGTCAACAAGGCCCCGGGAGCGGAACTTCCGCATCTCGGCGCCGAGAACTCCGAGTTACGCCAGAAGCGCCCTGGTGAATCGCACGCGCAGGCGCAGCACATCCGTTCGCAGGATCTCTCATCCTTCGACGTCAGGTTCCAGCGAGAGGTCGTAGAAGAAGATAAGTTGCCAGCTTCCCCGCCGTTCAAGAGGATGAAGGAGCTGAAGACGGAGGTTAATATTAGCTGACTTTGGGTTGCTGGTTTTTGGGTACTTCGAGTCACTGACATGTAGACACCACTTAAGTCTGTCCTACATGTTTGTGACCACATTCGTTAATCAGCCAATTTGTGCCCTTCGTTTGCCGGTAACGCTCGATATGTTTGTTGTTACCTTTGGCAGGATCACTCCCCTTGCTTATCCTGTCGAAGGATGAAGTTGGATCTTGCCAGCATGCGGGAGGAGAACAGAGAGTTAGGGATCAAGATATTTCGGTACAGGCAGGCGGTGTCTTTCCTAGAAGTGGATGAGATCACGGCCTGTGCTCGTAGGAGTTGTGACGAGGCCATTCATCTGGGAGAACGGATCAAAGCTCAGCTTGTCTCTTTGATGGAAGTCGCAGAACGCGTGATTTTCAATGCTAGAGAGGCGCGGGAACGACTTCTGGTGGCTGAAGATCTCGCATAGCAGTTTAATCATGTGCGCTTATTAGTTGCCTACTACTTTTGTAATTATTCACAATTAAGTATGTATCAATGGCTTGCCTTTTGTGTGACGGAGGAAATTGCACATACCACCACTTGTTGGTGCAGTTTTTGCACATAACACAATTTGAGATTCTTTTTACACAAATAACCAGATTTTGACGTTAACTTTTGCACAAAAAACAACCTTACTCCATGTTTTCTTTTGTCTTCTAAAGACATGTAGGTGCTTCGAAAAATACCTCCGTTCCAATGCTTAAAGCTTAGTATATTTATCTTGAAAAGTCAAACCAAGTAAAGTTCGACAAAACTCTTAAAAGAATCTATCAGCACATATAATATTTTGTAGACACCATATGAAACTATAATTTATTTTCTATCTAATAATATTGATTTTGTATCTTGCATATTAATGCTTTTGGTAAAAACTTAGTCAAACTTAACTTAGTTTGACTTTCGAAAAATCAATTTAATCCTTAAGCTTTGGGACGGTGGTTCTAGACGTGGTCTAGACGTGTTTCAACATATTACCTTCGCATTTTCTAAACGCATGGAGTTTCTTACAAAGTTTATTTTTCGAAATATTTTCGACTTTGTATTATTTTTATTCATTTCCCCCCTGGTTGTCATGTTTTCTGTCCGGCTTCCCCAGCTCATCCATCCGTAATCCACATGCGCGCGTGACACGAGTAGTGGGAGACATGGTGCCCAAAGGGATAGCTTTTATTAATGGTGGCGACGGTTCCCTAGGCCAATGCTGGCGATACGTCTCATCGTCGCTAGCTGTGCCTTCCCCATGCGGCCGTATTAATGCACACCACTGCTCCTTTAGTCCTTTGCGCCTCCGCGGCTGATCAAGTAAGTTTGATCATAAAAGATGATCACATAAGCTCGATGATTACCTATAACCTAAAAATTATCTTAATTTGTAAACGAAGACATAAAATAACTAGTTGTTTGATTAGGAAAGACAAAGGAAATTTCTATTGAGATTGAGTTCATTTCATAGTTGTTATAGACACATAGCAATATTACCAAGAGATAGGATTGTAGAGAAAGCAATCCATAGGTATTTTGGAGGGTTACTCCGTACAAGATACCTTTAGAAATCCTTTGAACCAAACAAACTCCGATTCATATTAGTAGACTATAATATGGATATATCTAGACACATTTTAGTTCAAGATTCATCCATATCATTTGACAAGTAATATGAATCGGAGTGAGTATATTAAATGGATTAGTATATATTGTTCGAAAAAATTAAGTTATACTGTACTAATAAAGAAACCATTTCTGTGGTCAAACTGATTTGACGGGACAGTAACTGCACCAGGACGTAGTGGCGTGCTATCCTAGCCGAAGTTTTACTCGGCGCATCGATGCAGCTGCTGAAGAATAAAAAAAGTCATATCCACTCCTACTCTTCACCTCCATCGTTTCCATCCTTGGCTCTCCACTTCCATCATCGTTCTCCACTCGCCAAGCGCTGCTAGCAAATTTTTTCATCCTCTAGATCTCCCATTTGCATAGCTTTCTCTCCTCACCCCTCCGCAGAACCGCAGCACTCCTCCTTCCCGCTCGACTCTCCTACAAATCTCCAATCACACATACTTGCTTCCGCCCTCTTAAATCCATCTCGTCTCCATGGCGGCATCGAACGACGACCAGCTGTATGGCGACTGGGGGAAGCTCCCCGCCGAGCTGTTCAATCTCATTGCCCAGAGTCTGGACGTTACAGTCGACGTCCGGCTGGCCGCATGCTCCAAAACGCTGTGCCGCCATGTCGCCGACAACATGAATCTACACCATTGGGATGGACCCTGCTTGCTGATGCCCGATTCTGCCCATTGGCACTATGATGATAGTAGTGCGCACCACACGGTGTACCACGTTGTGCCCCTCGACCATCCTCGGCGCACAGCCATCCTGCCGTTCATGGACAATAGATTCTGGGTTGGCATGAACGGCGACTGGATCGCCGGCGTGGACAGTGGTGGGAACTGGTTCCTCGCGAACATCTACACGCACCAAGAAATCTCCCTACCATCGTCGGAAACTTGCAACATTTTTCGGGAGGAATGGATTGGCTTCCCCGACTTGCCTCCTGAAAGGTACATGACGTATGGGCGTGCCATGTTTTTGTTGAAGATTGTAATTTGCGAAGTGCCCACAAAAGCTGGACATTACTCAGATTACAAGCTCATCGCTCTATTCAATTCTGGACTCGCTTACCTGGCTAATGGTAGCCAGGAGTGGAGGTTATTCTCTCTTGCTAGTTGGGGTGTAGATTACAGTGACGCCATCGAGCACAACGGCTTCATTGTTGCGGTGGATGGGTGGACCGGCACCACATATTGCTGGGATCAATCACAGGCCGGTAATTCTTCAATCCATATGATATACTTCGCAATAAATTTTAATATCAAGCGCATTCATGATATATTGTAACTGAATTAACTAATTGCTCAATAAGATTTTTTTCACCTTTCAAATGACTGTGCACCATTTAATTATCCAAACCTGACTGAACCATTGCTACAAACGAATTACAGTACTATATGCAGTGCACTAATCTCTCAACCCAAACCAGATTATTGCAGTATATGAATGCATTCCTGAATTAGTTACTGCATGCTCTTGTCAGAATATGAATAAGGAGCTTAGCCCTGGCCTCTTCATCAATTGATGCATGCAAACTTTCAATTTATTTGAATATTCGATGTACTCAAAGCTTTACAATCATGGATCAGATAAGGTTGAGACATGTATCTACCATCAATGAATATGAGTGTAATTAACATACATCTCAAATGGGAACAACTTTATTTCTTCGAGTTTTTATACAAGTATAATGACTGCATCTTCCATTTGATCCTACAAATGTGAAGTTGCAGCTATTGGTATTATTGTCTTCCTGAGCCATTCAAACACTAATTTTTTTTGGTCTCCGTTTACAATGCAGATGCACACCTTGCCCTGCCATTCGTGATCCCATCACCGATGGAGGATCCATTTGGCAGATGGTTTTTAGCTCGATCAGCCGATGGCAAGCGCTTGATGATCATCCATGAAGATCGGTATATACGTAGCAATGATCACCTTGAGCCTGCAGAAGTTCTGCATGATGGTAATGGCCTTATCCTGCGGGAGTGTCCTGCCCCTGTCATACATATTTTTGAGAAAGATCTATCCCTGATTGGACCCAATTGGAGTCGAGTTGACAGCCTTGGCACACACTCTCTGTTCATTGGACTGAATTATCCAATGAACCTGAAGATAAATGATGGCAATGCTCCTGATGGAAAATTGACTCCATTCATGAGGTCAAATTGTGTGTACATCGCGTACTATGCATTTCGGGAACCAGCATTTAGTTGTATTTGTCGTTGTAACCTGCAGCAAGGGGAAAATGAGCTCATGGGAGTTATCACCCTTCCAAAAGAAGGTTGGGGATTTCCCCGACAGGCGACAATGTGGTTTAAGCCTAGTCTGAAAAATATCCGCATGTTGATGCAACCCTAAACTGAGCCATGAATCTTTCTGGAGAAAATAATCTTTTTTGTACGATATATTTGAACAATTCAGTAACCTGTTCCGTATCTTAATATGCTCTTCCTTTTTTCTGAATCTTATATACCTTGACCCATTTCAGTGTGTCTGTTTACTCATTTTAGTGTGTATGTAGCCCACATTGAAGTAATCTAATCTTATTTAAACGGATGGTGATGAACTCTGTATTTCCATCCTTCGTAAACCGTGCATGTCTGTTTATTTTTAGTTTCATTTCAGCAACTATTATTAGTATATGCACACCTTTTTTTAATGTTGAGAGGAGTATAAGGGCATTACAATGCTATATACTATATGGCGCTAATAGAGAACAAATGAATGTGAAAAGATTGTAAAATCCTCCAGGTACTCTCCTTACAGCGCTAATTGCTGATGGCAGACTGACTTCCTGTTGGTTCCGGTGCTGTAGCTAGGACTGGTGAAAAGAGTTTCACGCCCCTTGCAGTAGCGCCTGTGTTGGACGTGCCCTAATGTTTTCCTGCTAAAAATTGCAATCTTTTAAGCACTTGGGTACGGTATTTCCCCACCAGCCTGGATGCAGGCCGCCAAACGCGTCTTAACCAATGTTTAAAATAGCGTGTTAAATGAATTAGCGGCAGCCTCCTTCAAACGATATGAACGCTATATCGTGGTAATAGTGTGGTATATTTTAAATAGCATTTTCAAAATAATACTAAATATAGCCTAAAAATAAATAATTTTACTAGAGCGAATAGATATATATAGTCCAAAAGTGACTGAATCATACATACATAACCACATATAGAAATAGATCTCAAGTATTTTAGAAGGCTAACATCAACATTTCACAAGGCAACAACATAGTATAAATTATTTATTAAAACATATTAGCATGAGCGATATTATCTTCTGACTTAGAAGTGGAACCAACAGATTGTAGTTCATCACCACGAAAAAGTGAAAGCAACTTGCCTGAAAAAAATAGCGCGCTAACACTATGAAGTAGGACGATATAGCATGCTGTTTCGCAAATAGCGCCACAGCGTGCAAAATTACTAAGCGTGGACCCTCTAGATATGCTATAGTGCGCTTTTAGCGGAGAAATAGTTAACTGGGCTTCATTGAGGCCCTGGTTTGACAAAGCAGCCTGAGTACGCATCTAAAAAAAATCTGCCTGAGGACGCATGCTTGTAAAAATGAGAGAGCAGACTACAATTACTTCAGTCCCGAACCCTCTATCTCTCCCACCTACTTCACCTCTTTTACACTAATGACTGCCATGAACGGCTCGCCTCCTCCCTCCACCGGCAGCTGCCTGGCGGTAACGGCCGCCGACACAGATGAACATCGCCGATATTTCCTGAACTCAGCCGATTTGATCCACCGCATCCTCCAGCAGCTTGATGGACGTCCAGTCTCTTCTATCCAGATCGTGACTAGAGAAGGATCTACGAGTACATCCGTTTCTTACCCTTTGGCAGCGTCGGTTCCATCTCTCGCGGTACTTTCTTCTCCGCTGGAAGCACCATCTGGCTCGGCACTGATTTCCCTGGCGGCGGCACCAGCTTCTCCGGCTGCGCCGACCCCAACCCCCGCGGCACGGTCTTCTCCGGTGGCGGCACCACCAAAAGTGGCTGTAAGTTGTCCTGAACTCACTAGGATGCAGGTGTAAGTAGTCAATGATAGTTGGGGTTTTAAACAAGTTCTGTTTTCTTTAATGATGGGAAACTAGTATTCTTCTGCAAATGTTTTTTTAATGACGGGAAACAGTAGATGTTAAGTACTAGTTCTGGCAAAAAAAGATGTTAAGTAATAGTATCCATCACAGAGCAGGGTTTGGCAGTCTGAACATACAAATATATGCTCCATGTTACCTGTTTCAGAAAGTCTGAAAGCTTGCTCAGTACCTGTAAAATCAAATTGTCTTGCTGCTGCTAGATTTTGTGCAAACTAATTAAAGAGATAGCTAGATGCATTTTCTCCATGTATGTTACGTTCTGATTTATATGCTGTTGATTGATATATACCGTGCTTAACTAGATGCAGAAGCAAACTCGCTCCAACGTCAATGAGCAACTACGTCTTAGGACTGTCGATTGTACATGTCCTCTGCACCCCCCCGAGTTCAGAATTCAAAGAAACTCACTAGCCAAAAAGCCGAAGGTGACGGGCAGGCGTGATGCAGCAATTCAACGTTTTATATTAAAAGGGCGAGGGAAAGGCCGCCCTAAACGGGTTGGTCACTCGGCGGACCCTCCTCAGCCCTCGCGCTTCTATGTGCAACTGGATGGCAACGATGACATGTATATGTTGGTCATCCCCAGAGAATTCAAGCAATGTCTGAAAGGGATTCTTCCCAGGCCTATCAAGCTCAAGACGAGCGTAGGCTGCGCCTGGTATGTGCACATCGATGAGTACCAGGGTGAACTGGTCTTGAAGGATGGTTGGTTCGGGTTTGCAGAGGCGCATGAACTGCAGCTCGATGACATTCTCGTCTTCGAGGTGAAAGACACTTCCTTGATGAATGTGTTGATCTACGACAGTAACACCTCCACCCAGAGGGTAATATTTTGTGCTGATCACCCTTAGTTGCATGCATGATCTGCAGTGCTTTTAGGAAGAGGGGATCAGAAACACCTCAATATTTTATTGAATTAACTAGATGCTGCTTTTGGACCTGGGGTAGTGCCCTGCTGATGTTCATGCTGAACTTGGTTTTTGTATTAAGCTGAACTGGGGATCAGATACACTGTGATGAGACTTTGTTAATTAGCTAATATAGTATATGTTAGACATGTTTTATTTTACTTTAATTTACTGTGATATGCTGCGGTAGTTTCAATGTGCGGTCTGATGATTTGTATTATACCTAGCTACATGGAGCTCAACATTTTGAAATATTCATAGATTTGTAAGTGTAAATGTGATATATCCCATATGTAGTCAATGCTTTCTTGTACGAGCTTGTAAAATCTCAGGGAAAAATACATTTTATTTTAGGAAGTGTAAAAGTGACCAATTTTTTTGATCTGATTGTAGCGAACACAAGTGCAGATGGTCAAACCCCCAAAACTTCTCATATTCATTGTTACATGGTCGAGATATAAAGGTATTTTACGCACTGGTTTAATACTCAACTGCTTACATCCATGTTTGTTTGCAGTTTTTTTTGACACCTCTTAATGCTCCCTCCGATCCATATTTTTTTGAGATACACAGTACAAACACAGACGCTCTCATATAGATGTATCTAGACACATATTAGTTGTAGAGACATCCATTTTATCATCAAGTAATGAGGATCAGATGGAGTATCGTTTTCATTTTACCAAAAGAAACGGATATACTGTATAGTACAACGTAGTCTGAGGCCCTTAGCTCTGAATGCAATTTCTGTGTGCACACTGATCGGATCATAACCCACACGACCTGTCTCACTGGTATGTAGGTCCGGGCCCCACCAGATACTGATAAAGCCCAGTGACCCGCCGGGTGAAGTTTTCTGTGTGGATTCCTGCGTACCTGGCTTCGTTCCTCCAAGAAACGCGCATTTTTTTGACCGGGGGGACACGCGCATTTATTCCCTTGCTGATGTATAATTCTCAGTTTCTCACAGTCCCCTCATGTTCAGATCTCCCCAGATCCCTCGCCGTCCATCTCCCCTGAGTCCTCTCCCTACACCACCGGCGTCCACCACCGCTCGGACTACGCGGCTTGGACTCCGTCCTCTACGGATGCGGCGACGTCGCACCTAAAAACTCCACTAAGGCGGCGCGGCATCCCCGATTCTCTCGGTCCATGGCTGCAATGGCGGTATGTTTCCCCCGAATCACTAGGGTTGCCGGTCACATCTTTATTATATCTAAGCTGTATTGCCGGTTGCTTAGCATTGTTTGATATAGACTATTTCTCTCATCCAGTGTATATATTAATCCTCTGGTAAAGACTCGGGCTACACATGCACGCATGCTAGCTAGGTTGGGACTGGATCTAATGTGTGCAATAATAATCGTTCAAATATGATATTGGTCAATCCACGGCCGATAATCACATATGAGGACACCGAGCATGCATGTCTGGCTTATGGACTCTTTAGGCCGACGCTGATTTTTTTTTGTTTGCTTGGTCGATCTGTACTGGCGGATGATGAACTGCAGATGCATTACTCTGATGCTAGACCTAGCCAGCAAGCATGCATGGCTCATGCTAGCTTGATTTCTATTCTCATAGCTACTATTTATATCGATTTGGCTTCTGCGATACAATGATACACTATGCTGAATAATTTGATGATACAAGGTTGTACATATCAGCCTAGCTAGATTCAGAAGCTTATTGTTCAGACTGTGTGTTCGATAAGAACAATGATCCGCTGACTTTGCTAGGTGCCTTTGATTATGCATTTGCTTGGAATTACGGTCAGAAGCTAGAGGCATTATCTAATTGAGGCCTCTTTTTTGCAGTGTTCAAACAAGAAGCTCAAGCTTGGAGAGAGCTTATCATGGAAGGAGACATCTGTAGAGCCAGCCCCAGTGTGCAAGGTGTTTAGGCGCATCGATGAGGAGAATACCGCTGACAGCTTCTGCAAGGTACTATGTACATCGGAGTTAGAGGTGATTACCATCCCCAGTCGTGTTCTACCCTGGTTTTACGGTGGGTGTCCAGAGTCCATCAACCTGAAGATGTCCACTGCATGCACCTGGATTGTGGACCTGAAGCAACAAGATGGCAATGTTTTAATGGACGCAGGATGGCCAGAGTTTGTCAAAGCACATGACTTGAAGGTAGGATACCTCCTGACCTTCAAGAAGATTGACACCAAATCATTGCAGGTGCTCATATTTGGTTACAATTGCTGTGAGAAGGTTATATGGTGTTCAGGTTATCACCCATCGCTGGGGCAACAAAATGAATCACAGCTGCATTAAGTTGTCTTACAAATGTTCTGTAGTATAATGATGATGTATTGTGGTGAACATGATGGTACCATTACTGGATTGTGGTCACATGTGAGGGGGGGATGTTGATATGTATAAGTGGATTGCCTAGCCCTTTCCATTAGTTCGGACTTTTGGTTGCGTTGGCTTGTGTATGAAGCTTGGCATGGTATCAGAGCCCAGGGTCTCGAGTTCGAGACCTGGCTTTCGTAATTTATCCTAAAAATTGGTGCTGCCCTCCGTTGCCCTCCTCGGAGTCCACGTATATGCCTCTTGAGAGTCTCCTTGTGTTGACCTCTTCCCTTCTTCCGGTCACACGTGAGGAGGGGTGTTCAGATGTATAAGTGGATTGCCTAGCCCTTTCCATCAGTTCGGACTTTTGGTTGCGTTGGCTAGTGCATGAAGCTTGACAAACCTTATTTATATGTACAGCTCTCTAGTTGTACTATTAATTATTATGTGCTTATGTTGGCTGGATTGTGATGAACATGAGATGTTCTGTTGTTTCCGTAAAGAAAAAAACGTGTTGTTTTTTCGAATCCTGCGCTGGATATGTTTTGCACAAACTAGTGAAGTGCCCGCTGACAAAACATATTATGCGCAAATAGGCAACCCTCAGTAACGATCATGGGTTCAAGCGTCCAGGATCCACTGCCTTGACATCAGCAAGCACAGATGAACAGTTGGTTGACTTGTAGATTTGGACGTTGGATCGAAAATAGATAGCTAAGAACTAAGTACTGTAGCATGTAGCATATGTACTGTTCATGGTCTCATTCCGGGTTCAAGTGCTACCCCATGTAGCACCACTTTTTTTTTGGGTTAGCCAGACAACCTTCCCAATAAAAAAAAGTACTACCTTCCCTGCATGGGCCAATTGTTTGTACTTTTGGGCTGCCGCCGGCAATGTACATGGTGATTGCTGTCAGCCTGCTTGCTTCGCTGATAACAATCCAAAAACATTTAATGGGCCTCCGACTCATGCCATTGGGGCCCTTCCTAATTTAAACACGGAGATCCTATGATTGGCCCTCAAGAAACCGAGATTCTAAATATAAAGTTATTTTTATTTCGTATCAATTATGATTATGATTCTTTTTAAATGCGCATAGCCAGTATGCGCATCTACATGGGCTCTATATTTTGATATATTCATATAGTTGATTTCAAAATTTTCATAAATTATTTAAAGTTCCAAGATTTATTCTATCAGTTTGCAAGATCTTAGAGTGTATTTGTAGTTTAAAAAAATGACAAACCTCTTCATCAGATTGTTGTTAACAAGTGTAGTGTTGTGAACCCAAAATATATTACATACTTCCTCGTAGATCAAATTTGAACTAATTAAGTTGAACTAAAACCCGGATCAACAGTTAGTATGGATTATGTGCATGGAGTACGAAGAACAAATGAATAGGCAATATTTCAGTTTTTCCTTCAGTTGAGAATGCTAGAGCAGGACCCATTTGCCAGTAGCGTCCCTCAACATTTGAAGGTAAAGACAAACAAAAGGGATCGAAAAAAGCAAGTATCCTACATATCTCGGGTTAAAACATATCGAGAAATCACATATTTCTTGTACATAGAGGCTGACATCGTGGACCCATCGGCCAGCCGTGGAAAAAAATCCAAGAAAGGAAACAATTATCGTACAGAGAAGCTGACATGTGGGACGCATTTTGCAGCAGCGTCCTCAACTTTAACAAAGGCGGCAGGGGATCGAAAGAAAAAGCAAAGTTCCCAGAAATCAGCGGTCAAAAATAAATCCAAGAAATGAAATGTTTATTGTTCATAGAGGCTGACATGTGGGACCCACGAGCCAGCAGCGTCCTCAACGTTTCAAAGGCGGCAGGGGATCGAAAAAAAGGCAAGTGACCATATATCAGGTGCCAAAAATAATCCAAGGAAAGAAACTTTTATTGTACATAGAGGATGACATATGGGTCCCGTTTTGCAGGAGCGGTCTCACATTTTCCAAGGCGGCACGGGATCGAAAAAAAAGAAAGGAAAGGTTTATCGTTCAGAGAGGCTGAGATGTGGGACCCATGGGCCAGCAGCGTCCTCTTAGTTTCAAAGGCGGCAGGGGATAAAAAAAGGCAAATAGCCAGTAATTAGGGTCAAAAATAAATCAAACAAAGGAAACTTTTACTGTTCATAGAGGCTGACAGGGACCCATGAGCCAGCAGCGTCTCAACGTTTCAGAGGCGGCATGAGATCGAAAGAAAAAGGCAAATACCAAGAAATTATGGGTCAATAATAAATCAAACAAAAGGTTTATTGTTCATAGAGGCTGACATGTGGGACCCCTGAGCCGGCAGCGTCCCCAACGTGTTAAAGGCGGCAGGAGATAGAAAGACAAAGGCCAAAAATCAGTTGGTAAAAAAATCCAAGAAAAGAAACATTTACCGTTCTGAGAGGCTGACATGCGGGACCCATGAGGCAGCAGCATCCTCAACGATTCCAAGGCGGCAGGGGATCAAAAGGGGTCAAAAATAAATCCATCATAGGAAACTTTTATTGTTCATAGAGGATGTGGGACCGACCTGCCAGTAGCGTCCTCATCGTTTCAAAGGGGGTAGGGGATCAAAAGAAAACGGTAAATAGCCAGAAATTAGGGGTAAAAAATAAATCCAATGAAGGACACTTTATTGTTCATAGAGTATGACATGCGGGACCCATGAGCCAGCAGCTTCCTCAACGTTTCAAAGGCGGCATGAGATCGAAAGGAAAAGGAAAGTGACCAAATATCAGGAGCCAAAAATAATCTAAGAAAAGAATCTTTATAGTACATAGAGGATGACATGCGGGTCCCATTTTGCAGCAGCGGTCTCAATGTTTCCAAGGCGGCACATGACCAAAAGAAAAAGGAAGTAGCCAGAAATAAGGGTGTCAAAAAATCCAAGAAATGGAATATTTCAATTGGGCTGCTTCTGGCCATCTGGGCCTTCAAACTATCCCGCTGGACGCCTTTTGATTCGTACAATTTCAGCCCATTCCAAAACAGGAAAGTCTTATGCCTCGCAAAGAAAAAAAAACAAGGAGATTCAGCATATAAGTTTGTTTATGTAAAAATAAAGATTTAATTTATCCCTTTGCAATAGCTCAGAGCAAAATACACTGTTTATTGTCTGCAAAATAATCAAGATATCACATGTTTCTTATACGGGGAGGCTGACATCGGGGACCCATGCGCCAGCAGCGTCGTCAACATTTTAAAGGCGGCAGGATGGAAAGAAAAAATAAACCAAAAATCTGTTGGTACAAAATCCAAGAAAAGAAACATTTTCGTTCTGAGAGGATAACATGCGGGACCCATGAGGCAGCAGCATCCTCAGCGTTTAATGTTAGAGGCTGACATGTGGGACCCGTGAGCCAGCAGCGTCCTCAACGTTTTAAAGGCGGCAGGAGATCGAAAGAAAAAATAAGCCAAAAATCATTTGGTATTCAAAATCCAAGAAAATAAACATTTACCGTTCTGAGAGGATGACATGCGGGACCCATGAGGCAGCAGCATCCTCAACGATTCCAAGGCGGCAGGGGATCAAAAGAAAAAAGGAAATATCCAGAAATTAATTAGGGGTTCAAAATAAATCCATCAAAGGAAAGTTTTATTGTTCATAGAGGATGACATGTGGGACCGACCTGCCAACAGCGTCCTCATCGTTTCAAAGGGGGCAGGAGATCAAAAGAAAAAGGCAAATAGCCAGAAATTAGGGGTAAAAAATAACTCCAAGAAAGGAAACTTTTATTGTTCGTAGAGGATGACATGCGGGACCCATGAGCCAGCAGCTTACTTAACGTTTCAAAGGCGGCATGAGATCGAAAGAAAAGGCAAGTGACAAAATATCAGAGCCCAAGATAATCCAAGAAAAGAAACTTTATTTACATAGAGGATGACATGCGGGTCCCATTTTGGCAGGTCCCAACGTTTCAAATGCGGCTTGAGATCAAAAGAAAAAGAAAGTAGCCAGAAATTAGGGGGTCAAAAAAATCCAAGAAAATAAAGTTGATGGACATAGAGGATGACATGCGAGTCCCATGAGCTAGCAGCTTACTCAACGTTTCCAAGGCGGCAGGGATCAAAAGAAAAAGGAAATAGCCAAAAATCAGAGGGTGAAAAAAACAAAGAAAATGAACTTTTATAGTACATAGAGGATGACATGCGGGTCCCATGAGCCAGCAGGTTCCTCAACATTTCAAACGTGGCATGAGATCGAAAGAAAAGGCAAGTGACCAAATACCAGGAGCCAAAAATAATTCAAGAAAAGAAACTTGATTGTACATAGAGGATGACATGCGGGTCCCAATTAGCAGCAGCGGTATCAACGTTTGAGAGGCTGCACGGATCGAAAGAAAAAGGCAAGTGACCAAATATCGAGCCAAAAATAATCCAAGAAAAGAAATTTTATTGTACGTAGAGGATGACATGCGGGTCCCATTTTGCAGCAGCGGTCTCAACGTTTCCAAGGCGGCACAAACCAAAAGAAAAATGAAGTAGCCAGAAATCAGGGGGTGAAAAAATCCAAGAAGAAAGATTTCAATTGGGCTGCATCTGGACATCTGGGCCTTCGAACTATCCTGCTAGGCCTTTTGACTCGTACAATTTCAGCCCACTCCAAAACAGGAAAGTTCCGAATTTTCTAAAAAAAAGGAAAGTCCTATGCTTCCCAAAGACAAAAAACAAGGAGATTCAACATATAAGTTTTTTTATGTAAAAATAAAGATTTAATTTTCCGTTTGAAATAGCTCAGAGCGCAATACATTGTTTATTGTCTGCAAAATAATCAAGATATCATATGTTTCTTGTACGGGGAGGCTGACATCGGGGACCCATGAGCAAACAGCGTCGTCAACGTTTTAAAGGCGGGATGGAAAGAAAAAATAAACCAAAAATCTGTTGGTAAAAATCCAAGAAAAGAAACATTTTCGTTCTGAGAGGATGACATGCGGGACCCATGAGGCAGCAGCATCGCGTTTATTGTTCATAGAGGTTGACATGTGGGACCCGTGAGCCAGCAGTCCTCAACGTTTTAAAGGCTCAGGTGATCGAAAGAAAAATAAGCCAAAAATCGTTTGGTCAACAAAATCCAAGAAAATAAACATTTACCGTTCTGAGAGGATGACATGCGGGACCCATGAGGCAGCAGCATCCTCAACGATTCCAAGGCGGCAGGGGAAATATCCAGAAATTAATTAGGGGTTCAAAATAAATCCATCAAAGGAAACTTTTATTGTTCATAGAGGATGACATGTGGGACCGACCTGCCAACAGCGTCCTCATCGTTTCAAAGGGGCAGGAGATCAAAAGAAAAAGGCAAATAGCCAGAAATTAGGGGTAAAAATAACTCCAAGAAAGGAAACTTTTATTGTTCAGAGAGGATGACATGCGGGACCCATGAGCCAGCAGCTTACTCAACGTTCAAAGGCGGCATGAGATCGAAAAAAAGGCAAGTGACAAAATATCAGGAGCCAAAAATAATCCAAGAAAAGAAACTTTATTGTACATAGAGGATGACATGCGGGTCCCATTTTGCAGCAGCGGTCCCAACGTTTCAAATGCGGCTTAAGATCAAAAGAAAAAGAAAGTAGCCAGAAATTAGGGGGTAAAAAAATCCAAGAAAATAAAGTTGATGGACATAGAGGATGACATGCGGGTCCCATGAGCTAGCAGGTTCCTCAACGTTTCAAACGTGGCATGAGATCGAAAGAAAAAGGCAAGTGACCAAATATGAGGAGCCAAAAATAATTCAAGAAAAGAAAGTTTTATAGTACATAGAGGATGACATGCGGGTCCCATTTAGCAGCAGCGGTATCACCGTTTGAGAGGCGGCAGGGGATCAAAAGAAAAAAGAAATTGCCAAAAATCAGAGGGTGAAAAAAAACCAAGAAAATGAACTTTTATAGTACATAGAGGATGACATGCGTCCCATGAGCTGCAGGTTCCTCAACGTTTCAAACGTGGCATGAGATCGAAAGAAAAAGGTAAGTGACCAAATATGAGGTGCCAAAAATAATTCAAGAAAAGAAAGTTTTATAGTACATAGAGGATGACATGCGGGTCCCAGAGCCAGCATCACCGTTTGAGAGGCGGCAGGGGATCGAAAGAAAAAGGCAAGTGACCAAATTTGAGGTGCCAAAAAACTCCAAGAAAAGAAAGTTTTATAGTACATAGAGGATGACATGCGGGTCCCATTTAGCAGCAGGTATCACCGTTTGAGAGGCGGCAGGGATCGAAAGAAAAAGGCAAGTGACCAAATTTGAGGTGCCAAAAAACTCCAAGAAAAGAAAGTTTTATAGTACATAGAGGATGACATGCGGGTCCCATTTAGCAGCAGCGTATCACCGTTTGAGAGGCGGCAGGGGATCGAAAGAAAAGGCAAGTGACCAAATATGAGGTGCCAAAAATAATTCAAGAAAAGAAAGTTTTATAGTGCATAGAGGATGACATGCGGGTCCCATTTAGCAGCAGCGGTATCACCGTTTGAGAGGCGGCAGGGATCGAAAGAAAAAGGCAAGTGACCAAATATGAGGTGCCAAAAATAATTCAAGAAAAGAAAGTTTTATAGTGCATAGATGATGACATGCGGGTCCCATTTAGCAGCAGCGGTATCACCGTTTGAGAGGCGGCAGGGGATCGAAAGAAAAAGGCAAGTGACCAAATTTGAGGTGCCAAAAAAACTCCAAGAAAAGAAAGTTGATTGCACATAGAGGATGACATGCGGGTCCCATTTAGCAGCAGCGGTCTCAACGTTTCCAAGGCGGCAAGGGATCAAAAGAAAAAGGAAGTAAATCAGGGGGTCAAAAAAATCCAAGAATAGAAAGAATTTTGGTTCATAGAGGATGACATGCGGGACCCATGATCCTGCATCGTAAACGGCTCGATCGGAGAACGTTGAACGAGATGGCGCGATCGAGAAAAAAAAATGCCAGAGAGGCTGCCATCTGGGCCCTACATCCCTCGGCGGTGCGGATTTGCGTTGACTCGGCCGGCGAACCCGAGAATTCGCGATGCACCACGTCCCGGGCCACCATACGCGACGTTTTGGCCGCTTTCGTCGGGCTAGGTGGCCTCAAAAACGAGAAAAAAAAGTTTTGACATGCACCACGGAGGGACCAAAATCGTCGGCCATGGTACACCAGCAACCACGGCGCGACTTCAACTTCGTCGGCCATGGCAACTTTTCTTGTAGTGTTACAAGCATCATCATATGAATCTCAATCATGTAAGGCAGCTCATGAGATTATTGTATTGAAGTACATAGGAGAGAGATGAACCACATAGCTACCGGTACAGCCCCGAGCCTCGATGGAGAACTACTCCCTCCTCATGGGAGCAGCAGCGGTGATGAAGATGGCGGTGGAGATGGCAGCGGTGTCGATGGAGAAGCCTTCCGGGGCACTTCCCCGTCCGGCGGCCGGAACAGACTCTGTCCCCCATCTTGGCTTCACGATGGCGGCGGCTCTGGAAGGTTTCTGTGGGTTTCGTCCTTCGTAATAGGGTTTTCGCGACGGAGGCTTTAAATAGGCGGAAGGGCAGAGTCGGAGGGCTGACGAGGGCCCACACCATAGGCGGCGCGGCCCCTCCTTGGCCGCGCCGCCTTGTGGTGTCGCCACCTCGTGGCCCCACTTCGTATGCTCTTCGGTCTTCTGGAAGGTTCGTGGCAAAATAGGCCCCTGGGTCTTGATTTCGTCCAATTCCGAGAATATTTCGTTACTAGGATTTCTGAAACCAAAAACAGCAGAAAACAGCAACTGGCACTTCGGCATCTTGTTAATAGGTTAGTTCCAAAATGCACGAATATGACATAAAGTGTGCATAAAACATGTAGGTATCATCAATAATATGGCATGGAACATAAGAAATTATCGATACGTCGGAGACGTATCAAGCATCCCCAAGCTTAGTTCTGCTCGTCCCGAGCAGGTAAAACGATAACAAAGATAATTTCTGAAGTGACATGCCATCATAACCTTGATCATACTATTTGTAAACATATGTAGTGGATGCAGCGATCAAAACAATGGTAATGACATGAGTAAACAAGTGAATCATAAAGCAAAGACTTTTCATGAATAGTACTTCAAGACAAGCATCAATAAGTCTTGCATAAGAGTTAACTCATAAAGCAATAAATCAAAGTAAAGGCATTGAAGCAACACAAAGGAAGATTAAGTTTCAGCGGTTGCTTTCAACTTGTAACATGTATATCTCATGGATAATTGTCAACATAGAGTAATATAACAAGTGCAATATGCAAGTATGTAGGAATCAATGCACAGTTCACACAAGTGTTTGCTTCTTGAGGTGGAGAGAGATAGGTGAACTGACTCAACATAAAAGTAAAGAGAATGGTCCTTCAAAGAGGAAAGCATCGATTGCTATATTTGTGCTAGAGCTTTTATTTTGAAAACATGAAACAATTTTGTCAACGGTAGTAATAAAGCATATGAGTTATGAAAATTATATCTTACAAGTTGCAAGCCTCATGCATAGTATACTAATAGTGCCCGCACCTTGTCCTAATTAGCTTGGACTACCGGATCTTTGCAATGCACATGTTTTAACCAAGTGTCACAATGGGGTACCTCCATGCCGCCTGTACAAAGGTCTAAGGAGAAAGCTCGCATTTTGGATTTCTCGCTTTTGATTATTCTCAACTTAGACATCCATACCGGGACAACATGGAAAACAGATAATGGACTCCTCTTTAATGCATAAGCATGTGGCAACAATTATTATTCTCATATGAGATTGAGGATATATGTCCAAAACTGAAACTTCCACCATGATTCATGGCTTTAGTTAGCGGCCAATGTTCTTCTCTAACAATATGCATGCTCCAACCATTAAGGTGGTAGATCTCTCTTACTTCAGACAAGACGGACATGCATAGAACTCACATGATATTCAACAAAGAATAGTTGATGGCGTCCCCAGAAACATGGTTATCGCACAACAAGCAACTTAATAAGAGATAAAGTGCATAAGTACATATTCAATACCACAATAGTTTTTAAGCTATTTGTCCCATGAGCTATATATTGCAAAGGTGAATGATGGAATTTTAAAGGTAGCACTCAAGCAATTTACTTTGGAATGGCGGATAAATACCATGTAGTAGGTAGGTATGGTGGACACAAATGGCATAGTGGTTGGCTCAACGATTTTGGATGCATGAGAAGTATTCCCTCTCGATACAAGGTTTAGGCTAGCAAGGTTATTTGAAACAAACACAAGGATGAACGGTACAGCAAAACTCACATAAAAGACATATTGTAAACATTATAAGACTCTACACCGTCTTCCTTGTTGTTCAAAACTCAATACTAGATGTTATCTAGACTCTAGAGAAACCAAATATGCAAACCAAATTAGCAAGCTCTAAGTGTTTCTTCATTAATGGGTGCAAAGTATATGATGCAAGAGCTTAAACATGAGCACAACAATTGCCAAGTATCAAATTATCCAAGACATTTTAGAATTACTACATGTAGTATTTTCCAATTCCAACCATATAACAATTTAACGAAGAAGAAACTTCGCCATGAATACTATGAGTAGAGCCTAAGGACATACTTGTCCATATGCTATAGCGGCGTGTCTCTCTCCCACAAAGTGAATGCTAGGATCCATTTTATTCAAACAAAACAAAAACAAAAGCACGACGCTCCAAGTAAAGTACATAAGATGTGGCCGAATAAAAATATAGTTTCAAGAGAAGGAACCTGATAATTTGTCGATGAAGAAGGGGATGCCTTGGGCATCCCCAAGCTTAGATGCTTGAGTCTTCTTGAAATATGCAGGGATGAGCCACCGGGGCATCCCCAAGCTTAGAGCTTCCACTCTTCTTGATCATAGTATATCATCCTCCTCTCTTGACCCTTGAAAACTTCCTCCACACCAAACTCGAAACAACTCATTAGAGGGTTAGTGCACAATAAAAATTAACATGTTCAGAGGTGACACAATCATTCTTAACACTTCTAGACATTGCATAAAGCTACTGGACATTAATGGATCAAAGAAATTCATCCAACATAGCAAAAGAGGCAATGCGAAATAAAAGGCAGAATCTGTCAAAACAGAACAGTCCGTAAAGATGGATTTTATTGAGGCACCAGACTTGCTCAAATGAAAATGCCCAAATTGAATGAAAGTTGCGTACATATCTGAGGATCACGCACGTAAATTGGCTTAATTTTCTGAGCTACCTACAGGGAGGCAGGTCGAAATTCGTGACAGCAAAGAAATCTGAAACTGCGCAGTAATCCAAATCTAGTATTCACTTTACTATCAAAGACTTTACTTGGCACAACAAAGCACAAAACTAAGATAAGGAGAGGTTGCTACAGTAGTAAACAACTTCCAAGACACAAATATAAAACAAAGTACTGTAGCAAAATAACACATGGGTTATCTCCCAAGAAGTTCTTTCTTTATAGCCGTTAAGATGGGCTCAGCAGTTTTAATGATGCACTCGCAAGAAATAGTATTTGAGGCAAAAGAGAGCATCAAGAGGCAAATTCAAAACACATTTAAGCCTAACATGCTTCCTATGCATAGGAATCTTGTAAGTAAACAAGTTCATGAAGAGCAAAGTAACAAGCATAGGAAGATAAAACAAGTGTAGCTTCAAAAATTTCAGCACATAGAGAGGTGTTTTAGTAACATGAAAATTTCTACAACCATATTTTCCTCTCTCATAATAACTTTCAGTAGCATCATGAGCAAACTCAACAATATAACTATCACATAAAGCATTCTTATCATGAGTCTCATGCATAAAATTATTACTCTCCACATAAGCATAATCAATTTTATTGTAATAGTGGGAGTAAATTCAACAAAGTAGCTATCATTATTATTCTCATCAAGTGTAGGAGGCATAGTATAATCACAACAAAATTTACTCTCCATAGTAGGTGGCACCAAAAGACCACTATCATTATAATCATCATAAATAGGAGGCAAAGTATCATCAAAGTAAATTTTCTCCTCAATGCTTGGGGGACTAAAAATATCATGCTCATCAAAGCCAGCTTCCCCAAGCTTAGAATTTTCCATATCATTAGCAACAATGGTGTTCAAAGCGTTCATACTAATATTACTACCAGCATGCAAATAAGATTCCATAGGTTTTTTAATTTTTGCATCAAACAATCCATGTTTTAAATCAGGAAATAGAATAAGAAGCTCATTGTTGTCCATTATGCCCAACTAATGTAAACAAGAAACAAAAAGATGCAATTGCAGGATCTAAAGGAAATAGCTTCGAGCACAAACACAATGGCGCCAGAAAAGTACTTTACCTGGAACCGGAGTATGAGTGCCTTTTTACCTTTCCTCCCCGGCAACGGCGCCAGAAAAGTGCTTGATGTCTACGGGAGCTTCTATTCTTGTAGACAGTGTTGGGCCTCCAAGAGCAGGTTTGTAGAAAAGCAGCAAGTTTCCCTTAAGTGGATCACCCAAGGTTTATCGAACTCAGGGAGGAAGAGGTCAAAGATATCCCTCTCATGCAACCCTGCAACCACAAAGCAAGAAGTCTCTTGTGTCCCCAACACACCTAATAGGTGTACTAGTTCGGCGAAGAGATAGTAAATACAGGTGGTATAAATAAGTATGAGCAGTAGTAACGGTAGAAAATAGCTCTGGCGTATGGTTGATGGTGGTAATATGGTAGCAGTACGAAAAAAAGTAAACAAGCAGCGATAGCAGTATTTAGGAACAAGGCCTAGGGAATAGACTTTCACTAGTGGACACTCTCAACTTTGATCACATAACAGAATAGATAAATGCATACTCTACACTCTTGTTGGATGATGAACACATTGCGTAGGATTACGCGAACCCTCAATGCCGGAGTTAACAAGCTCCACAATTCAATGTTCATATTTAAATAACCTTAGAGTGCATGAAAGATCAATAAGACTAAACCAAGTACTAACATAGTATGCACACTGTCACCTTCACACTATGTATAGATCACATTAATACCATCATAGCAATAGTTAACTTCATAACCTACAAGAGATCATAATCATAGCATACACCAAGTACTAACACGGATGCACACACCGTCACCATTACACCGTGCGGGAGGAATAAAACTACTTTAATAACATCACTAGAGTAGCACATAGATAAATTGTGATACAAAACACATTGCAATCATAAAGAGATATAAATAAGCACTTCACTATGCTCTTCATAACAGTGAATAAGTATTCTGTGAAATATAGCCTAAGAGACCCACACGGTGCACACACTGTCACCTTTACACACGTGGGACAAGGAGTCTCCGGAGATCACATAAGTAAAATTCACTTGACTAGCATAACGACATCTAGATTACAAGCATCATCATATGAATCTCAATCATGTAAGGCAGCTCATGAGATTATTGTATTGAAGTACATAGGAGAGAGATGAACCACATAGCTACCGGTACAGCCCCGAGCCTCGATGGAGAACTACTCCTCCTCATGGGAGCGCAGCGGTGATGAAGATGGCGGTGGAGATGGCAGCGGTGTCGATGGAGAAGCCTTCCGGGCACTTCCCTGCCCGGCAGGGTGCTGCAGAGACTCTGTCCCCGATCTTGGCTTCGCGATGGCGGCGGCTCGGAAGGTTTCGTGGGTTTCGTCCTTCGTAATAGGGTTTTGACGGAGGCTTTAAATAGACGGAAGGGCAGTGAGGACGAGGGACCCACACCATAGGCGGCGCGGCCTCCTTGGCCGCGCCGCCTGTGGTGTCGCCACCTCGTGGCCCCACTTCGTATGCTCTTCGGTCTTCTGGAAGGTTCGTGGCAAAATAGGGCCCCTGGGTCTTGATTTCGTCCAATTCCGAGAATATTGCTACTAGGATTGGAACCAAAACAGCAGAAACAAGAATCGCACTTCGGCATCTTGTTAATAGGTTAGTTCCGAGAAAATGCACGAATATGACATAAAGTGTGCATAAAACATGTAGGTATCATCAATAATATGGCATGGAACATAAGAAATTATCGATACGTCGGAGACGTATCAAGGGGCAGCGTAGCTAAACAAGCATATCATAAAAGCATCGACGTCAGCCCCAAAACATCCACGATAAGGGTTTCCGCATCAAAAAGGCTTCAGATGAGCAACACCAGAACGAATAAACATATGCCTAGATCGCAAGATGCGATCTAGCAAGATGACGCTACCGATGGCGTGTACAAGACACGTCCGTTGGGAACCCCAAGAGGAAGGTATGATGCGCACGGTAGCAAGTTTTCCCTCAGAAAGAAACCAAGGTTTATCGAACCGGGAGAGCCAAGAAGCACGTTGAAGGTTGATGGCAACGGGATGTAGTGCGGTGCAACACCAGGGGATTCCAGCCAACGTGGAACCCGCACAACACAACCCAGTACTTTGCCCCAACGTGAGGTTGTCAATCTCACCCCTTGCTGTAACAAAGGATTAGATGTATAGTGTGGATGATGATTGTTTGCGAAAATAGTAGAACAAGTATTGCAGTAGATTGTATTCAATGTAAAAGAATAGGACCGGGGTCACAGTTCACTAGAGGTGTCTCTCCCATAAGATAAATAGCATGTTGGGTGAACAAATTACGGTCGGCAATTGACAAATAGAGAGGGCATGACCATGCACATACATGATATGATAAGTATAGTGAGATTTAATTGGGCATTACGACAAAGTACATAGACCCTATCCAGCATGCATCTATGCCTAAAAAGTCCACCTTCGGGTTATCATCCGAACCCTTCCGTATTAAGTTGCAAACAACGACAATTGCATTAAGTATGGTGCGTAATGTAATCAATAACTACATCCTTGGACATAGCATCAATGTTTTATCCCTAGTGGCAATAGCACATCCACAACCTTAGAACTTTCTGTCACTGTCCCAGATTTAATGGAGGCATGAACCCACTATCGAGCATAAATACTCCCTCTTGGAGTTAAGAGTAAAAACTTGGCCAGACTAATAACGGAGAGCATGCAAGATCATAAACAACACATAGGTAATAGATTGATAATCAACATAACATAGTATTCTCTATCCATCGGATCCCGACAAACACAACATATAGAATTACAGATAGATGATCTTGATCATGTTAGGCAGCTCACAAGATCCGACAATGAAGCACATAAGGAGAAGATGACCATCTAGCTACTGCTATGGACCCATAGTCCAGGGGTGAACTACTCACTCATCACTCGAGCGACACATGGCGGTGAAGGAGTCCTCCAGAGATGATTCCCCTCTCCTAAGCAGGTGTGGAGGCGATCTCCAGGATCCCCCGAGATGGGATTGGCGGCGGTGTCTGGAGGCTTTCCGTATCGTGGCTCCGGCATGGGGTTTCGCGACGGAGGCTTTAAGCAGCGGCAGGTCAAGTGGCGACGCGAGGGCCCACGGCCGCGCGGCCAGAGGTGGGCAGCGCCGCCTGCGTGTCGCCGCCTCGTCGCCATTCGTTTCCCTTCGGTCTTCAGAGCTTCGTGGCAAAATAGGACCACTGCGCGTTGATTTCGTCCAATTCCGAGAATATTTCCTTACTAGGATTTCTGAAACCAAAAACGAAAACAGAATCGGCTCTTCGGCATCTCGTTAATAGGTTAGTGGGAAAATGCATGAATATGACATAAAGTATGCATAAAACATGTAGATATCATCAATAATGTGGCATGGAACATAAGAAACTATCGATACGTCGAGACGTATCGCATCCCCAAGCTTAGTTCTGCTCGTCCGAGCAGGTAAACGATAACAAAGATAATTTCTGGAGTGACATGCCATCATAACCTTGATCATACTATTGTAAGCATATGTAATGCAAGCGATCAAAACAATGGTAATGACATGAGTAAACAAATGAATCATAAAGCAAAGACTTTTCATGAATAGCACTTCAAGACAAGCATCAATAAGTCTTGCATAAGAGTTAACTCATAAAGCAATAAATCAAAGTAAAGGTATTGAAGCAACACAAAGGAAGATTAAGTTTCAGCGGTTGCTTTCAACTTATAACATGTATATCTCATGGATATTGTCAATGTAAAGTAATATAACAAGTGCAATATAAGTATGTAGGAATCAATGCACGGTTCACACAAGTGTTTGCTTCTTGAGGTGGAGAGAAATAGGTGAACCGACTCAACATAAAAGTAAAAGAAAGGTCCTTCAAAGAGAAAAGATCGATTGCTATATTTGTGCTAGAGCTTTGGTTTTGAAAACAAGAAACAATTTTGTCAACGGTAGTAATAAAGCATATGTATCATGTAAATTATATCTTACAAGTTGCAAGCCTCATGCATAGTATACTAATAGTGCCCGCACCTTGTCCTAATTAGCTCGGATTACCGGGATTATCATCGCAATACACATGTTTTAACCAAGTGTCACAAAGGGGTACCTCTATGCCGCCTATACAAAGGTCTAAGGAGAAAGCTCGCATTTGGATTTCTCGCTTTTGATTATTCTCAACTTAGACATCCATACCGGGACAACATAGACAAAGATAATGGACTCTCTTTAATGCATAAGCATGTAGCAAAAATTAATGTTCCCATATGAGATTGAGGATATATGTCCAAAACTCCAATTCCACCATGATTCATGGCTTTAGTTAGCGGCCCAATGTTCTTCTCTAACAATATGCATGCTCTAACCAATAAAGGTGGTAAATCTCCCTTACTTCAGACAAGACGGACATGCATAGCAACTCACATGATATTCAACAAAGAGTAGTTGATGGCGTCCCCAGGAACATGGTTATCGCACAACAAGCAACTTAATAAGAGATAAAGTGCATAAGTACATATTCAATACCACAATAGTTTTTAAGCTATTTGTCCCATGAGCTATATATTGCAAAGGTAGAGAATGGAAATTTTAAAGGTAGCACTCAAGCAATTTACTTTGGAATGGCGGAGAAATACCATGTAGTAGGTAGGTATGGTGGACACAAATGGCATAGTGGTTGGCTCAAGGATTTTGGATGCATGAGAAGTATTCCCTCTCGATACAAGGTTTAGGCTAGCAAGGTTATTTGAAACAAACACAAGGATGAACCGGTGCAGAAAAACTCACATAAAAGACATATTGTAAACATTATAAGACTCTACACCGTCTTCCTTGTTGTTCAAAACTCAATACTAGAAATTATCTAGACTTTAGAGAGACCAAATATGCAAACCAAATTTTAGCAAGCTCTATGTATTTCTTCATTAATGGGTGCAAAGTATATGATGCAAGAGCTTAAACATGAGCACAACAATTGCCAAGTATCAAATTATTCAAGACATTTTAGAATTACTACATGTAGCATTTTCCAATTCCAACCATATAACAATTTAACGAAGAAGATTCAACCTTCGCCATGAATACTATGAGTAAAGCCTAAGGACATATTTTTCCATATGCAACAGCGGAGCATGTCTCTCTCCCACACAATGAATGCTAGGATCCATTTTATTCAAACGAAAACAAAAACAAAAACAAACCGACGCTCCAAGCAAAGCACATAAGATGTGATGGAATAAAAATATAGTTTCAGGGGAGGAACTGATAATGTTGTCGATGAAGAAGGGGATGCCTTGGGCATCCCCAAGCTTAGATGCTTGAGTCTTCTTAAAATATGCAGGGGTGAACCACGGGGCATCCCCAAGCTTAGAGCTTTCACTCTCTTGATCATATTGCATCATTTCCCTCTCTTGATCCTTGAAAACTTCCTCCACACCAAACTCGAAACAACTCATTAGAGGGTTAGTGCATAATAAAAATTAACATGTTCAGAGGTGACACAATCATTCTTAACACTTCTGGACATTGCACAAAGCTACTGGACATTAATGAAGCAAAGAAATTCATCCATCATAGCAAAATAGGCAACGAAATAAAAGGCAGAATCTGTCAAAACAGAACAGTCCGTAAAGATGGATTTTATCGAGGAACCAGACTTGCTCAAATGAAAATGCTCAAATTGAATGAAAGTTGCGTACATATCTGAGGATCACGCACGTAAATTGGCGTATTTTTCTGAGCTACCTACAGAGAGGCAGGTCGAAATTCGTGACAGCAAAGAAATCTGTTTCTGCGCAGTAATCCAAATCTAGTATGAACCTTACTATCAACGACTTTACTTGGCACAACAATGCACAAAACTAAGATAAGGAGAGGTTGCTACAGTAGTAAACAACTTCCAAGACTCAAATATAAAATAAAAGTACTGTAGTAAAAACATGGGTTGTCTCCCATAAGCGCTTTTCTTTAACGCCTTTCAGCTAGGCGCAGAAAGTGTATATCAAGTATTATCAAGAGATGAAGCATTGACATTCTTACCAGGGGTGTTGGGAGTTTTATAAATTTTATGCCTATAATAATTCTTTGGTTTAGGCACCTTAGAGACATACATGAATTTTTGCTCTTTACCCACATAAGCTTTCTCCTTATATTTAAGAGAAGAAAAAGTTGAACCAAAGGTTCCCATAGCTTTTTCAAGTTCGCCAATCCTATTGATTTGATTATCATGGACAACACAAGTTCCTAGGACACTAATTCTTTCATCAATTCCTACTAAGGATTTATCAAGTTCATCAGTTTTATCAAGTAACATTTCCAATTTAGTTTCAACACTTGGAAAAAATTTCTCTATGGTTTCCAATTTTTTCATAACATCCTCAAGAGAGATTTCAATTTTAGTTTCATTAACAGGTGGTATTCCAACTAGACTCTCAATGATGCAACTAGCTTCTAAAGCAGGAGTACCTAGAAAATTACCTCCCGAAAGAGTATCAAGAACATACCTATTCCAACTAGATATACCAACATAAAAGTTCCTAAGTAGGATAATAGTGGAGTGTTTCTTAGTGCACCTATGATGAGCATCACTAATTCTATACCAAGCATCTTTAAAACTTTCTCCACCTTGTTGTTTAAAAGAACGAACTTCAACTTCAGGATTACTCATTTTAGCAGTAGTAAATAAAGCAAACTAGATAAAGTAAATGCAAGTAACTAATTTTTTTGTGTTTTTGATATAGAGAGCAAGACAGTAAATAAAGTAAAGCTAGCAACTAATTTTTTTGTGTTTTGATTTAAGTGCAGCAAACAATAAAGTAAATAAAATAAACAAGACAAAAACAAAGTAAAGAGATTGGATTGTGGAGACTCCCCTTGCAGCGTGTCTTGATCTCCCCCAAAGAAAAAATGCTTGATGGCGTGTACAGACACGTCCGGGGAACCCCAAGAGGAAGGTATGATGCGCATTAGCAAGTTTTCCCTCGAAAGAAACCAAGGTTTATCGAACCAGAGGAGCCAAGAAGCACGTTGAAGGTTGATGGCAGCGGGATGTAGTGCGGCGCAACACCAGGGATTCCGGCGCCAACGTGGAACCTGCACAACACAACCAAAGTACTTTGCCCCAACGAACAGTGAGGTTGTCAATCTCACCGGCTTGCTGTAACAAAGGATTAGATGTATAGTGTGGATGATGATTTTGCGAAAACAGAGAACAAGTATTGCAGAGATTGTATTCAATGTAAAAGAATAGGACCGGGGTCCACAGTTCACTAGAGGTGTCTCTCCCATAAGATAAATAGCATGTTGGGTGAACAAATTACAGTCGGCAATTGACAAATAGAGAGGGCATGACCATGCACATACATGATATGCTAAGTATAGTGAGATTTAATTGGGCATTACGACAAAGTACATAGACCGCTATCCAGCATGCATCTATGCCTAAAAGTCCACCTTCAGGTTATCATCCGAACCCCTTCCAGCATTAAGTTGCAAACAACAGACAATTGCATTAAGTATGGTGCGTAATGTAATCAATAACTACATCCTCGGACATAGCATCAATGTTTTATCCCTAGTGGCAACAGTACATCCACAACCTTAGAACTTTCTATCACTGTCCCAGATTTAATGGAGGCATGAACCCACTATCGAGCATAAATACTCCTTGGAGTTAAGAGTAAAAACTTGGCCAGAGCCTCTACTAATAACGGAGAGCATGCAAGATCATAAACAACACATAGGTAATAGATTGATAATCAACATAACATAGTATTCTCTATCCATCGGATCCCGACAAACACAACATATAGAATTACAGATAGATGATCTTGATCATGTTAGGCAGCTCACAAGATCCACAATGAAGCACATAAGGAGAAGATGACCATCTAGCTACTGCTATGGACCCATAGTCCAGGGGTGAACTACTCACTCATCACTCCGGAGGCGACCATGGTGGTGAAGAGTCCTCCGGGAGATGATTCCCCTCTCCGGGCCGGAGGCGATCTCCAATCCCCCGAGATGGGATTGGCGGCGGCGGCGTCTCTGGAAGGTTTTCCGTATCGTGGCTCTCGATCTGGGGGTTTCGCGATGGAGGCTTTAAGTAGGCGGAAGGGCAGGTCAAGAGGCGACGCGAGGGGCCCACACAACAGGCCGCTCGGCTAGGGAGGTGGGCCGCGCCGCCCGGGCGTGTCGCCGCCTCGTTGCCTCAATTCGTTTCCTTCGGTCTTGGAAGCTTCGTGGCAAAATAGGACCCTGGGCGTTGATTTCGTCCAATTCCGAGAATATTTCCTTACTAGGATTTCTGAAACCAAAAATGCAGAAAACAACAACTCGCTCTTCGGCATCTCGTTAATAGGTTAGTGCCAGAAAATGCATGAATATGACATAAAGTATGCATAAAACATGTAGATATCATCAATAATGTGGCATGGAACATAAGAAATTATCGATACGTCGGAGACGTATCACTTACCCGGAAGAAACCCTCGAAACAAGGGGTGGCGATGCGCCTGGATTGGTTTGTTGTGAACGTGATCGTCCTCCTTCTCAATAACCCTAGGTACATATTTATAGTCCGTGGACTTTCTAATTCGGGAATAAACCTAACCGTGTACGAGCTAAACTCTATCTCTTAATTCTAACAAAATCTACCATAATGTACAGATACACGGGCAATCTAGCCCAAACTCTCGTACAAGGCCGATTCAGAAATATTCTACGTGCACATCCTCTAAGCTCATCTCAATCACGGCCCATCTCTTGATCCGGTTAAAATCTGGTGATAACAGTTCCGACGAAGCATCATCCTCATCCATCGCCTCGGAACTGTCTTCCTCTTTGTCCTTGTTCTTGCCCTTGCCTCCTTTGCCGCGTGGGCGGTGCTTCCGGGCTCGCTTGTATCCTGCTTCTGGGTCATTTTTCAGATCATTGACCCACTTGCAGTTGTGGTTCGTGTGAGTGGACTTCTCCGTAGCCGGATCCAGGTGGGTCAGGCAGGGCATGTCTCTGTACTCCTCGTATGTTTGGGGAGCGCGGCAGCCAGGTGACCTCGTCACCACGCTGCTGCCCCTGCCGGCTCCGCCTCCGGCCGCGGCCTCTTCCGCCTCCTTGACCTCCGCGTTGGAACGCCATGGCGACCATCTCGGATCCATCTTGTTCATCAGGATTTTCCGCTTGTGCCGCTGTTGTTACCGTTATCACGGTTCTTCTTTTGCTGGTGCAGGGGGATTGCTGTAGCTGCGATATCTCCGCCTGCATCGTCATCGGCGGCAGTGTGGTCACTGCAATGGAGATCATGTCATCCAAAGTCAGTTTGTTTGCGTTAGCTAAGCAAGTGAGCTTGAGCCGCAACAATCCTCCCCTCTGCATTCCACCTATAAAGGCGTGCATAGCTGTCGTGTGATCGACATTTCCACACTCGTTTCTCCATGCCAACCATCGGGTGAGGAAGTTCCTTGATGTTTCACCCTTCTTCTGGATACATGCCTGTAAGTCGCTTGTCGTGGCAGGTCTCTTGTAGGTGCCTCTGAAGTGTTTCTCGAAAGCGGTCTTCAGGTCAAACCAGCAAAAGATGGAATTCTTCTCGAGGTCGCTGAGCCAGATCCGGGCTGGACCCACAAGGTACAACTGAGCATGCGGCAGCGATATTAGGGGTTCCTCCGGCAAAGGTTACTGCATTATAGTAATCCTCAATCCAGGTATCCGGCCTTTCGGTGCCATCATAGGTCTTCAGGTTTCCGGGTAGCTTGAGGTTCATCCTTGGCGTCGGTTCCTCTTGAATCATCCTGCCAAAGCACTTTGGGCCAATGTAGTCGGTTTTGTATTCATTGAGACGTTCCCGCGCGTCACGCGAGCCGTGGCGGGAGGATTTTGAGCGAGAGCGAGATCTCCGGCCGCCGCCTCCGCCTCCACCTCCGCCTCCACCGCTAGGTGGTGGTGAGGGAGACCTGCGAGGGGGCCGATGTGACCTCTTGCTTCCGCCATCCGACTCTCCCCGTCCTTCGCGATGTTGACTCCGGCTTCGATGGCTGCCATCACCATGGTGCTGGTTGCCTTCGTCGTTCCGGCTGCGAGGTTCCGGGTCACGCTCCTCGTTCCTACTCCTCCTAGGCTCGGGTTCTCGATCGTTGTTCGGCTTCGGGGTTCCGATACGCTCTGTTCCTGAGGCGACATGTCGCGGATGTTGATTCCACCGGGCTATGAGGCCTGGTGTTTCCGACTGACCGTAGCGAGGAAGTGGAGGACGCGGGTATCCGTTGGGTGGAGGTGAGGGATTCGGTTTGTTCCTACCAGTGTACATCGCATCCTTTCCCTTCTTTGGATCTGACGGGGGTGTCTTTGATGGTACAGGGATTGGATTTGGGTGCTCTCTGGTTTTTCTTCTGCGTTTCGAGGATCCGGTTCGCGATTCATCATCACGATGGCGATTGTCGTAGACGTCCTTCTGCGCGATAGATATGTGATCGGGTTGGATTCCATCTGCGTGAAGTGTCTGCCTTGCTCTGGCTTCATTGCTGAGCCAATGTACGGACGTAGTCGATGTCAATCTCCTCGGTCTTTTTCTTCGAGATCTCCGCAGCCTTCTTCATGTTATCCTTTGGATTGGCTAACGGCTGCTGCTCGGTCGGAGTTGCGAAGGTGATCTTGCGGGGAGTTACAGCTTCTCTCGGATCTTATCGACCTTCGTTGAGCCTCGGTGATCTTATCCTCCCAATGCTTTGTTGCTTGACCTTCTGATCACCACCTCGCTCCTGCAGAGAAAGTTGACGCGGCCCCCTTCCAATCATTCACGCGGCTGCGGTTTGGCGAATTTTTGGGTTGTGGCCAGCATCTCTATCCTCTTAGCTTCTAGCTCTACGTCTTCGGGGTAATGGGTTTGTTGAGAATATCGAGCGTGCCATTGCTCCATGCTGCTTGGTTTCCTGCGGGGACAAGACCTTTGTGGTCGTTCCCGAAAGCGGAGATCCTGCGTGGGATGGTTGTGGGTCGGAGTAGGTGTTGTCTCCTCGATTCGTTGATCCGGCGCCAGGTTGCGAGGACCTGTTTAGCCTGGGCGGATTCGACTTTGGGCTGATCACCGTATCCGTATTCCTTCACCTTGCGATCGAACTCTTCAGTATCCATGGAGGGGGTATCACCGGAAATTGGGCTTAGGTTACCCAGGATCGACTCTTCAACCGGAGTACCGCTTTCTCCGACAGCCTCCTGCTGATCCGGAGCAGCGTTGTTTTCCGGTGCCTCGACCTGCTCGGGACCAGCTCCGGCTTCTTGAGGGGCGGTTCCGGCGGTATGGGCCAAGAAGTGTACGAAGTGACACCTTTGCTTCTCTAACACCTGGGAGACCCAGGCGGATCTGCATTGGTCTTCCACCGTTGTTTCCTGCTCAGGGGCGGATTGGGTGGGTTTTGATTTTTTCAGATCTAAGGCGGAATCTTCGCTAGGAAGTTCCTGCATCTCAGATCGGATCTTGCTCAGCGGCGGTCGCGTCAGCGCTACTTACCAGTGGGTTTCCGTCGGAATCGACGGTTTCCCCGATGAAGATGTGTATGCCGCCAACTGGGACGATGGAGAGCTTGACGGGGTTTGTCCTAGCCGGAATCCAGCACTCATCCGGAGGGACGATCGGCAGATTTCCGGCGTAAAGGACGCGCCCCACAGCGATGGTGTCGTCGTAGCTTCCCATGGCGGAACCCTCCCGGTTCCGGCCTCCAGACGCCGCTGGCCCCACGGTGGGCGCCAACTGTCGTTGCCTATTCGACGGTGCCTCGGAGGAGGGATCCTCACGAGGGAGAGAAGAAGTAGGGGCCATAGGGCGGAGTGCACACGGGACGGTGGTACGCGAGTTACCCAGCTTCGGAACACCTGCACGAGGACAGGGCCTACTGCTGCTTGTCTGGAATTATCTGGGCGCTTTCGCGTTGTTACAATGAGTTGTGGTCTGCCTCTAGGGCTCCCGGGATCCGGCTTATAAAGGCGCACGGATCTAGGGTTTACATGGAGAGTCCTAGCCGGATTACAGGTTGCCTAACTACGGTACAATGTCTTGCCGTGTACGTCAAGGATCCGCCTTCCATCTACGTCGTACTGGATCCGGGTTCCTAATGGGCCTCCATGGATCCGGTTCCTCCAAAGGTCTGTTGGATCCGGCTTCCTCTCCTGGGCCGGACTTCATCCTTCAGGATCAACAGCAACTGGGCCGCCCGATGGGCCACATGCCACATCACCATCTATGGGCCACCCGGGCTTGCCGGATCTAGGCACTGTCGATGGTACACCCATGAAGTATACCCACAACAAGCAGGCTCATCTGGTGCCTCTTGATCTTCTACTTCATTGTCTTCATTGTCTTCTGCAGTATCATCGTATTCAGGGAAATGGGATAACCGTCATCATCCTCTTCCTCTTCTTCATTGTCTTCCATCATAACCCCTCTTTCTCCGTGCTTGGTCCAACAATAGTAACTGGGCATGAAACCGGATCGCAGAAGGTGGGTGTGAATGGTACTCGAGGAAGAGTAATTTTCTGATTCTTACAGTTAACACATGGACAATACATAAAACCACCCCGTTTGTTTGCCTCTGCCACATCGGTAAAATTTTGGCCCGAAGTGAACTCGTCAAAGCGTCGGTCAATGTACATCCATTGCCGATTCATCTGCATGATATAATTAAGCTTATCAAAAACCATTACAGAACATCATGATTAGTGAAACGATGTATATATATACACATGCATTTTATCAATGACAGATGAAAGGATAAAGTTGTTAACCTCGATGGAGAAGAAAAAAGAAAGTTAAGTGTGGCTTGATTTGTGTGAACTCAAGTGGCAAAAGCTCTTAGGCATTTCATCGAACACATCTTGTGAATATGAAGAGGGCAAAGCAACATACACCTCTCTTGTGCTAAGAAGTGAAAATGCTAAGTGTGGCTCACACTTGGGCAAGGCAAGGGTATATATAGACAGATGGTACTTTGGTCCCGGTTGGTAAACCGGACCAAAGAGTTTGGTCCTGTTGGTAATACCAATGGGGATTAGAGGGTATCGGGGCCCGACACGGTCTGCGTCACGCAACCCCTTTAGTCCCGGTTTGTATTACAAACCGGGACCAAAGGCCCCAAACGAACCGGGACTAGAGGATGGCGTCGCGCCGCGCTGGTCGAACCGGGACCAATGCTCCCCACTGGTCCTGGTTCGTTTTCAAACCGAAACTAAAGCTCCTAGGGGCTTTGGACGACCCCTGTTTTCTACTAGTGGACATACTGTCCGAAATGCAGGAAGTCCATTGATACATGTAAAATATATCCATGAACGTTGGTATATTTTTCAAGTTATTATATGTATTAAGAATGGTAGATAAGGTTTCCTATAGTTGTTTTACATTGATTTATGGGGATTTGCAACAAAGTGTCCTTTCATTTATTTTTTACACTGCACTGCAAGAAACGTCTGTTTCGCGTATTTTTGAGTTTCGGGGACCTTACGGACATTAAATGGAGATGGACTTTTTGGAGAGTCGCTTTTTTCGTGAACTGTCAGAAGTTGAGAAAAGTATATGGACAAGAAGCTGATAGAGCCAGGAGATAGGGCCCATGGCAAGGACCACCCCTGGGCGTGCCATGGACCCCATCTCAGGCCTCACACTTTTTTTTTGCCTTCATTTTGATGCCATCTGGTAATTTTGACCCTAGACCCATTTATAAATATGACCCCCGCTGCGAAGTCTCAAGGAGGTGGCACCAAAGAGAAAACTACACGAAATGGAGAAGTTATGCGAAGATTTAGTGTGGAAATGCCGACGAAGTTGCCCCTGGTTGCTTATCCCTGATGTCTACGCACGCTTCTATTCCTGTAGACAGTGTTGGGCCTCCAAGAGCAGAGGTTTGTAGAACAGCAGCAAGTTTCCCTTAAGTGAATCACCCAAGGTTTATCGAACTCGGGGAGGTAGAGGTCAAAGATATCCCTCTCAAGCAACCCTGCAATTATGATACAAGAAGTCTCTTGTGTCCCCAACACACCTAATACACTTGTCAGATGTATAGGTGCACTAGTTCGGCGAAGAGATAGTAAGATGCAAGTGATATGGATGAATATGAGTGGTAATAACAATCTGAATAAATATGGCAGCAAGTAAACATGTAACAGAACAGTAAATAAACGGAGTTTCGATATTCGGAAACAAGGCCTAGGGATCATACTTTCACTAGTGGACACTCTCAACATTGATCACATAACTGAATAAATAAATGCTACACTCTCTTGTTGGATAACAAACACCATTCATTGTGTAGGGCTACAAAAGCACACCTCAAGCCGGAGTTAACAAGCTCCACAACTTCATAAAGGAAACACACACGATGCGCACACCGTCACCGTCACACCGTGGAGAGTGAATCCGGAGTTCATATTAAAGTAACCTCTAGAGTGTATAATAGTGCTACTCTGGATAACTCTCCTAATGGAATCACTAATCGTGTAGTGGCTACAAAAGCTCCGATATTTATCATAGTGATAGTTAACTCCATAATCTACAAGAGATCACAATCATAACCTACGCCAAGTACTACATGATGCACACACTGTCAACATTACATCATGGAGGAGGAATAGAGTACTTTAATAACATCACTAGAGTAGCACATAGATGATATTCAACTAGATCACAAAGAGAGATGAACCACATAGCTACGGTACAGCCCTTAGCCTCGGGGGAGAACTACTCCCTCCTCATCATAGGAGACAGCAGCATTGATGAAGATGGCGGTGGTGTCGATGGAGATGCCTTCCGGGGCAATTCCCGTCCCGGCGGGAACAGACTGGGTCTCCCGAATCTTGCCTTCGCGATGGCGGCGGCTCTGGAACTTTTCTCGTATCGTGGCTTATTCGTCTAGGGTTTTCGCGACGGAGGCTTTAAGTAGGCGGAAGGGCAGCCTCGGAGGAGTCATGGGGCAGCCAGACCATAGGGGCGCCCCTTGGCCGCGCCAGTGGGGTGGAGCCCCCGGGCTCCCTCTCGTCCATCTCCGGCTCTGGAAGCTTCCGTGAAATATAAGACCCGGGCGTTGATTTCGTCCAATTCCGAGAATATTTTCTTACTAGGATTTCTGAAACCAAAAATAGCAGAAAAAGCGGCACTTCGGCATCTCGTCAATAGGTTAGTTCCGGAAAATGCATCAAAACGATATAAAGTATGAATAAAACATGTAGGTATTGTCATAAAACTAGCATGGAACATCAGAAATTATAGATACGTTGGAGACGTATCAAGCATCCCCAAGCTTAGTTCTCGCCCTCGAGTAGGTAAACGATAACAAGAATAATTTCTGAAGTGACATGGTACCATCATAATCTTGATCAATACTATTGTAAAGCATATGAGATGAATGAAGTGATTCAAAGCAATGGTAAAGACAATGACTAAACAACTGAATAATATAGCAAAGACTTTTCATGAATAGTACTTTCAAGACAAGCATCAATAAGACTTGCATAAGAGTTAACTCATAAAGCAATAGATTCTTAGTAGAAGGTTTTGAAGCAACACAAAGGAAGATATAAGTTTCAGCGGTTGCTTTCAACTTCAACATGTATATCTCATGGATAATTGTCAACACAAAGTAATATAACAAGTGCAATAGGTAAACATGTAAGAATCAATGCACACAGTTGACACAAGTGTTTGCTTCTAAGATAGAAAGAATAGGTAAACTGACTCAACAATAAAGCAGAAGAATGGCCCTTCGCAGAGGGAAGCATGGATTACTATTTTTGTGCTAGAGCTTTTATTTTGAAAACAAGAAACAATTTTGTCAACGGTAGTAATAAAGCATATGTGTTATGTATAAGATATCTTATAAGTTGAAAGCCTCATGCATAGATTACCAATATGTTTCAACCAAGTGTCACAAAGGGGTACCTCTACGCCGCCTGTACAAAGGTCTAAGGAGAAAGATCGCATTTGATTTCTCGTTTTTGATTATTCTCAACTTAGACATCCATACCGGGACAACATAGACAACAGGTAATGGAATCCTCTTTAATGCATAAGCATTCAACAACAGGTAATATTCTCATAAGAGATTGAGGATTAATGTCCAAACTGAAACTTCCACCATGATTCATGGCTTTAGTTAGCGGCCCAATGTTCTTCTCTAACAATATGCATACTCAAACCATTTGATCATGATAAATCACCCTTACTTCAGACAAGACGAACATGCATAGCAACTCACATGATATTCAACAAAGGTGTAATAGTTGGTGGCGTCCCCAGAAGCATGGTTACCGCTCAACAAGCAACTTATAAGAAATAAGATACATAGCTACATATTCTTCACCACAATAGTTTTTAAGGCTATTTTCCCATGAGCTATATATTGCAAAGACAAGGAATGAAGTTTTAAAGGTAGCACTCAAGTAATTTACTTTGGAATGGCGAGAAATACCATGTAGTAGGTAGGTATGGTGGACACAAATGGCATAGTTTTTGGCTCAAGGATTTGGATGCACGAGAAGTAATCCCTCTCAATACAAGGCTTAGGCTAGCAAGGTTGTTTGAAGCAAACTCAAGTATAAACCGGTACAGCAAAACTTACATAAGAACATATTGCAAGCATTATAAGACTCTACATTGTCTTCCTTGTTGTTCAAACACCTTAACCAGAAAATATCTAGACTCTAGAGAGACCAATCATGCAAACCAAATTTTAACAAGCTCTATGTAGTTCTTCATTAATAGGTGCAAAGTACATGATGCAAGAGCTTAAACATGATCTATATGAGCACAACAATTGCCAAGTATCCCAAATTATTCAAGACATTATACCAATTACCACATGCAGCATTTTCTGTTTCCAACCAAATAACAATGAACGAAGCAGTTTCAACCTTCGCCATGAACATTAAAAGTAAAGCTAAGAACACATGTGTTCATATGAACGAGCGGAGCGTGTCTCTCTCCCACACAAGCATGAATTTATTCAGAGAATGAAAATAACAAAACGAAAATAAAAGCACACAGACGCTCCAAGTAAAGCACATACACTACAAGAAAAGTTGCCATGGCCGACGAAGTTGAAGTCGCGCCGTGGTTGCTGGTGTACCATGGCCGACGATTTTGGTCCCTCCGTGGTGCATGTCAAAACTTTTTTTTCTCGTTTTTGAGGCCACCTAGCCCGACGAAAGCGGCCAAAACGTCGCGTATGGTGGCCCGGGACGTGGTGCATCGCGAATTCTCGGGTTCGCCGGCCGAGTCAACGCAAATCCGCACCGCCGAGGGATGTAGGGCCCAGATGGCAGCCTCTCTGGCATTGTTTTTTTTCTCGATCGCGCCATCTCGTTCAACGTTCTCCGATCGAGCCGTTTACGATGCAGGATCATGGGTCCCGCATGTCATCCTCTATGAACCAAAATTCTTTCTATTCTTGGATTTTTTGACCCCCTGATTTCTGGCTACTTCCTTTTTCTTTTGATCCCTTGCCGCCTTGGAAACGTTGAGACCGCTGCTGCTAAATGGGACCCGCATGTCATCCTCTATGTGCAATCAACTTTCTTTTCTTGGAGTTTTTTTTGGCACCTCAAATTTGGTCACTTGCCTTTTTCTTTCGATCCCCTGCCGCCTCTCAAACGGTGATACCGCTGCTGCTAAAAGGGACCCGCATGTCATCCTCTATGTACTATAAAACTTTCTTTTCTTGGGGTTTTTTTGGCACCTCAAATTTGGTCACTTGCCTTTTTCTTTCGATCCCCTGCCGCCTCTCAAACGGTGATACCGCTGCTGCTAGGGACCCGCATGTCATCCTCTATGCACTATAAAACTTTCTTTTCTTGAATTATTTTTGGCACCTCATATTTGGTCACTTGCCTTTTTCTTTCGATCCCCTGCCGCCTCTCAAACGGTGATACCGCTGCTGCTAAATGGGACCCGCATGTCATCCTCTATGCACTATAAAACTTTCTTTTCTTGAATTATTTTTGGCACCTCATATTTGGTCACTTGCCTTTTTCTTTCGATCCCCTGCCGCCTCTCAAACGGTGATACCGCTGCTGCTAAATGGGACCCGCATGTCATCCTCTATGTACTATAAAACTTTCTTTTCTTGGAGTTTTTGGCACCTCAAATTTGGTCACTTGCCTTTTTCTTTCGATCCCGCCGCCTCTCAAACGGTGATACCGCTGTTGCTAAATGGGACCCGCATGTCATCCTCTATGTACTATAAAACTTTCTTTTCTTGGAGTTTTTTTTGGCACCTCAAATTTGGTCACTTGCCTTTTTCTTTCGATCCCCTGCCGCCTCTCAAACGGTGATACCGCTGCTGCTAAATGGGACCCGCATGTCATCCTCTATGCACTATAAAACTTTCTTTTCTTGAATTATTTTTGGCACCTCATATTTGGTCACTTGCCTTTTTCTTTCGATCCCCTGCCGCCTCTCAAACGGTGATACCGCTGCCTTGGGACCCGCATGTCATCCTCTATGCACTATAAAACTTTCTTTTCTTGAATTATTTTTGGCACCTCATATTTGGTCACTTGCCTTTTTCTTTCGATCCCCTGCCGCCTCTCAAACGGTGATACCGCTGCTGCTAAATGGGACCCGCATGTCATCCTCTATGTACTATAAAACTTTCTTTTCTTGAATTATTTTTGGCTCCTCATATTTGGTCACTTGCCTTTTTCTTTCGATCTCATGCCACGTTTGAAACGTTGAGGAACCTGCTGGCTCATGGGACCCGCATGTCATCCTCTATGTGCTATAAAAGTTTATTTTCTTTAATTTTTTTTCACCCTCTGATTTTTGGCTATTTCCTTTTTCTTTTGATCCCCTGCCGCCTTGGAAACGTTGGGTAAGCTGCTGACTCATGGGACCCGCATGTCATCCTCTATGTACAATCAACTTTCTTTTTCTTTTGATCTCAAGCCGCATTTGAAACGTTGAGACCGCTGCTGCTAAATGGGACCCGCATGTCATCCTCTACGTACAATAAAGTTTCTTTTCTTGGATTATCTTTGGCTCCTGATATTTTGTCACTTGCCTTTTTCTTTCGATCTCATGCCGCCTTTGAAACGTTGAGTAAGCTGCTGGCTCATGGGTCCCGCATGTCATCCTCTACGAACAATAAAAGTTTCCTTTCTTGGAGTTATTTTTTACCCCTAATTTCTGGCTATTTGCCTTTTTCTTTTGATCTCCTGCCCCCTTGAAACGATGAGGACGCTGTTGGCAGGTCGGTCCCACATGTCATCCTCTATGAACAATAAAAGTTTCCTTTGATGGATTTATTTTGAACCCCTAATTAATTTCTGGATATTTCCCCTGCCGCCTTGGAATCGTTGAGGATGCTGCTGCCTCATGGGTCCCGCATGTCATCCTCTCAGAACGGTAAATGTTTATTTTCTTGGATTTTGTTGACCAAACGATTTTTGGCTTATTTTTTCTTTCGATCACCTGCAGCCTTTAAAACGTTGAGGACGCTGCTGGCTCACGGGTCCCACATGTCAACCTCTATGAACAATAAACGCTGAGGATGCTGCTGCCTCATGGGTCCCGCATGTCATCCTCTCAGAACGAAAATGTTTCTTTTCTTGGATTTTTTACCAACAGATTTTTGGTTTATTTTTTCTTTCCATCCCCTGCCGCCTTTAAAACGTTGACGACGCTGTTGGCTCATGGGTCCCCGATGTCAGCCTCCCCGTACAAGAAACATATGATATCTTGATTATTTTGCAGACAATAAACAATGTATTGCGCTCTGAGCTATTTCAAACGGATAATTAAATCTTTATTTTTACATAAACAAACTTATATGTTGAATCTCCTTGTTTTTTTGTCTTTGCGAAGCATAGGACTTTCCTGTTTTTTTAGAAAATTCGGAACTTTCCTGTTTTGGAGTGGGCTGAAATTGTACGAGTCAAAAGGCCTAGCAGGATAGTTCGAAGGCCCAGATGTCCAGATGCAGCCCAATTGAAATCTTTCTTCTTGGATTTTTTTCACCCCCTGATTTCTGGCTACTTCATTTTTCTTTTGGTTCTGTGCCGCCTTGGAAACGTTGAGACCGCTGCAAAATGGGACCCGCATGTCATCCTCTAGTACAATAAAATTTCTTTTCTTGGATTATTTTTGGCTCCTGATATTTGGTCACTTGCCTTTTTCTTTCGATCCCGTGCGCCTCTCAAACGTTGATACCGCTGCTGCTAATTGTGACCCGCATGTCATCCTCTATGTACAATCAAGTTTCTTTTCTTGAATTATTTTGGCTCCTGATATTTGGTCACTTGCCTTTTTCTTTCGATCCCATGCCACGTTTGAAACGTTGAGGAACCTGCTGGCTCATGGGACCCGCATGTCATCCTCTATGTACTATAAAGTTCATTTTCTTTGTTTTTTTTCACCCTCTGATTTTTGGCTATTTCCTTTTTCTTTTGATCCCCTGCCGCCTTGGAAACGTTGAGTAAGCTGCTAGCTCATGGGACCCGCATGTCATCCTCTATGTCCATCAACTTTATTTTCTTGGATTTTTTTGACCCCCTAATTTCTGGCTACTTTCTTTTTCTTTTGATCTCAAGCCGCATTTGAAACGTTGGGACCGCTGCTGCAAAATGGGACCCGCATGTCATCCTCTATGTAAATAAAGTTTCTTTTCTTGGATTATCTTGGGCTCCTGATATTTTGTCACTTGCCTTTTTCTTTCGATCTCATGCCGCCTTTGAAACGTTAAGTAAGCTGCTGGCTCATGGGCCCCGCATGTCATCCTCTACGAACAATAAAAGTTTCCTTTCTTGGAGTTATTTTTACCCCTAATTTCTGGCTATTTGCCTTTTTCTTTTGATCTCCTGCCCCCTTTGAAACGATGAGGACGCTGTTGGCAGGTCGGTCCCACATGTCATCCTCTATGAACAATAAAACTTTCCTTTGATGGATTTATTTTGAACCCCTAATTAATTTCTGGCTATTTCCTTTTTTTCTTTGATCCCCTGCCTTTGGAAACGTTGAGGATGCTGCTGCCTCATCGGTCCCGCATGTCATCCTCTCGAACGATAAATGTTTTCTTTTCTTGGATTTTTTACCAACTGATATTTGTTTTTTTTTATTTTCGATCCCCTGCCGCCTTTGAAACGTTGACGACGCTGCTGGCTCATGGGTCCCTGATGTCAGCCTCCCCGTACAAGAAACATGTGATATCTTGATTATTTTGCAGACAATAAACAGTGTATTTCGCTCTGAGCTATTGCAAACGGATAAATTAAATCTTTATTTTTACAACTTATATCTTGAATCTCCTTGTTTTTTGTTTTGGCGAAGCATAGGACTTTCCTGTTTTTTTTTTAGAAAAATCCGAACTTTCATGTTTTGGAGTGGGCTGAAATTGTACGAGTCAAAAGGCCCAGAAGGATAGTTCGAAGGCCCAGATGTCCAGATGCAGCCCAATTGAAATCTTTCTTTTCTTGGATTTTTTTCACCCCTGATTTCTGGCTACTTCATTTTTCTTTTGGTCCTGTGCCGCCTTGGAAACGTTGAGACCGCTGCTGCAAAATGGGACCCGCATGTCATCCTCTATGTACAATAAAGTTTCTTTTCTTGGATTATTTTTGGCTCGATATTTGGTCACTTGCCTTTTTCTTTCGATCTCATGCCACGTTTGAAACGTTGAGGAATCTGCTGACTCATGGGACCCGCATGTCATCCTCTATGTACAATAAAAGTTTGATTTCTTGGATTTTTTTCACCCTCTGATTTTTGGCTATTTCCTTTTTCTTTTGATCCCCTGCCGCCTTTGAAACGTTTAGTAGCTGCTGCCTCATAGGTCCCACATGTCAGCCTGTATGAACGATAAAGCTTTCCTTTCTTGGAGTTTTTTTTGACCCCCTAATTTCTGGCTACTTTCATTTTCTTTTGATCTCAAGCCGCATTTGAAACGTTGGGACCACTGCCGCACAATGGGACCCGCATGTCATCCTCTATGTACAATCAAGTTTCTTTTCTTGGATTATTTTTGGCTCCTGATATTTGGTCACTTGCCTTTTTCTTTCGATCTCATGCCGCCTTGAAAACGTTGAGGAACCTGCTGGCCCATGGGACCCGCATGTCATCCTCTATGTACTACAAAAGTTTCTTTTCTTGGATTTTTTCACCCTCTGATCTTTGGCTATTTCCTTTTTCTTTCATCCCCTGCCGCCTTGGAAACGTTAGTGCTGACTGGTGGGACCCGCATGTCATCCTCTATGTACAATCAAGTCTCTTTTCTTGGATTTTTTTCCCCCTTATTTTTGGTCACTTGCCTTTTTCTTTCGATCTCATGCAGCCTCTGAAACGTTGAGGAAGCTGCTGGCTCATGGGACCCACATGTCATCCTCGATACTATAAAAGTTTCTTTTCTTGGATTTTTTCACCCTCTTATTTTTGGCTGTTTCCTTTTTCTTTTGATCCCCTGCCGCCTTGGAAACGTTGATTAAGCTGCTGACACAAGGGGCCCGCATGTCATCCTCTATGTACAATCAACTTGCAAGATCTTGGGGCGGAAGAGCTTGTATAAGTGGGACCCATATGTCATCCTCTATGTACAATAAAAGTTTCTTTTTCTTGGATTATTTTTTGCTCCTGGTATTTGGTCTCTTTCCTTTTTCTTTCGATCTCATGCCGCCTCTGAAACGTTGAGTAAGGTGCTGGGTCATGGGACCCGCATGCCATCCTCTATGTACAATCAACTTTCTTTTCTGGGAGTTTTTTTACCCCTAATTTCTGGCTACTCTTTTTCTTTTGATCTCAAGCCGCATTTGAAACGTTGACACCGCTGCTGCAAAATGGGACCCGCATGTCATCTTTTATGTACAATAAAGTTTCTTTTCTTGGATTATTTTTGGCTCCTGATATTTGGTCACTTGTCTTTTTCTTTCGATCTCATGCCCCCTTTGAAACGTTGAGGAAGCTGCTAGCGCATGGGTCCCGCATGTCATACTCTATGAACAATAAAAGTTTCCTTCCTTGGAGTTATTTTTTACCGCTAATTTCTGGCTACTTCCTTTTTCTTTTGATCCCCTGCCGCCTTGGAAACGTTGAGTAAGCTGCTGACACAAGGGGCCCGCATGTCATCCTCTATGTACAATCAACTTGCAAGATCTTGGAGCGAAAGAGCTTGTATAAGTGGGACCCATATGTCATCCTCTATGTACAATAAAAGTTTCTTTTCTTGGATTATTTTTTGCTCCTGATATTTGGTCACTTTCCTTTTTCTTTCTATCTCATGCCGCCACTGAAACGTTGAGTAAGGTGCTGGCTCATGGGACTGTACAATAAAGTTTCATTTCTTAGATTTTTTTTACCCACTGATTTTTGCTAACTTGCCTTTTTCTTTTCGATCATATGCCGCCTTTGAAATTGAGGTCGCCGCTGGCTCATGGGTCCCACATGTCAGCCTCTATGAACAATAAACCTTTCCTTTGTTGGATTTATTTTTTACCCCTAATTTCTGGCTATTTGCCTTTTTCTTTTGATCCCCTGCGGCCTTTGAAACGATGAGGACGCTGCTGGCAGGTCGGTCCCACATGTCATCCTCTATTAAGAATAAAAGTTTCCTTTTTGGATTTATTTTTGACCCCTAATTTCTGGCTATTTGCCTTTTTCTTCTGATCCCTGCCGACTTCGAAATGATGAGGATGCAGCTGGCAGATCGGTCCCACATGTCAGCCTCTATGAACTATAAATGTTTCCTTTGTAGGATTTATTTTTTACCCCTATTTTCGGGCTACTTGCCTTTTTCTTTGAAACGTTGAGGACGCTACTGTCTCATGGGTCCCACATGGCATCCTCTCTGAACGATAAACCTTCATTTCTTGTTAACGACAGGTTTATCAGTATTATTTTCGCAGACTAATACAAGCTCTTTGGCTCCAAGATCTTGCAAGTTGATAGATTAAATCAAGGAATTATTAGGATATGTTTTAAATTTCAAATCCACTTTATGAATTTTTAAAAATACCGTTATCCATGTGGGTATGGAGCGATCAAGGATTTTCATATTGGGCATGAGCAGTTTCAAAAATTGGAACCCTATAATTCAAAATAAATAAAAACAACTTTTATGTAGAATCTCCGTGTATTTTTATTTGCCAATCATAGGATCTGTGTTTCATTAGAAAAGGGCCGAAATTGCATGAGCAGAAAGGCCCATTTGTAGTTATTGGGCTTCGACAGCCGGATCAAGTAGACCGATAACAATTACCATGTAGATGTTCCTTGGCAACCCAAAAGTGAAATATTGGGCCCAACAGGGGAAGGTTGAACAGTACTTTTTCTATTGGGAAGGTGGTACATGGGGTTATCCTGACAAAAAAAAATGGAACATGGGTTACTGAAGGTTGCCCATTTGTGCCTAATATGTTTGTCAGCAGGAGCTTTACCTTCCGCCGCCGCCGCTCCGCTTCCGCCGCCGCCGCCATGCCTCGTCGCGGGTCGAGCTACCGGTACGGCGGCGTCTCGAGCTCGGGGTACCGCAGCGTCCGCGCGCGCCCCAAATTAAGGTACTTCCTCCTCGGGACGGCACCTACGATAGGCTCGGCTGGCCTTGGGGCATTTACCCCTAGCCTCTTCCATGCTCAAGTTTTTGAAATGTTTCTGGCTCTGTTCAACACTGGATCAAATTTGTCAACATGACCATTCTTATGGAGTAGCAACGAGTTGAATCTCTCAAAACTCTTTAAGTTCTGCAATATAACGACTAATTGGTACTACCTTATACAAAATGATTACATATCCTTATTTTGGAAGCAAGCAATCACACACTTATAGTTTGCTAGTCAGCTGCACGTAACGTTAAAAATCGGCAATTATAATGAATAAACCTGTAATTTTCACTTAAAATGCATTAAGGAGCATCAAATTTGACAAATCAAACCATGTCGTACTGAAAATTGACATGTCTTTCTCATGCAGAAATGTAAAATTATCCATGCATGTGCGTTTATACAGGTTAAGTTTTGCACGTATTATTTTTTGTAACTTTTCTGACTACCTTCAAAGCTCCAATCCTTCTTCATCATCTTTGTTGTACCGCACTGATGCAAGTGAATGCGAGCTGCTCGCCAGACGCGACTTCGTGTCCGATATGTGTACTATGCCTTCTCCATCTAGTGCTAGTTACGCCTCTGTGCTAATTAATTCAGCACAAACCTCTGTCATTGCAGCTGTGACTCACCTCGACCATTGGAGCCCAATCACAAGAGCGAGCTCAGTCTCAACCAGAGAGGCATGTGTCTCATGGTTAGCTATCTACAACTTGCTGTCTTACTAAAACCGTGCCTATCATAGAGATCACCTCGCTGGTGTAGCAATGGCTGCAAGTAGCTGCTAGCATGAGCGAAGGGGATAAGGAAGAAAAGATTAAAAAAATGGGGTGGGGCCAACAAGCAGGAAAGCTATCTACTAGCTTTATGGATGTTTCTGGAATTGGGTAGAAAATAGTAGATGACACTGTAGCAGCGAATCCCAGAGACCAAGGCCGTTGGATGATGTCTAATGAACGGCAGAACAAAATCGGCGAAATTAGCTTGAATTTTGATAATAAATCTTGGGCATTTTCCCTCGAACATGATTTATCAACTTTGGGTAGTCTCTGGACTAGTCTCCCTCGTCCACCAATTATTATCATAAACTACTGCGGAAAGTTGAGGGCAGTCCCTAGTCCCGAGCACTTCGCCCACTTCCCCTGGCCTCATCCCAGAGATCTCACACCAACCACCTCACCGTCGACTAGCCGCCAGTCTACAGCCCTCCGAAGAATCCCCAATGGCGGCGACGCCCCTACTAGAGCGCTCCTCACGCGAGCGCATCATCGAGTCTGGCCCACATGTCTTCCGTGCCTGCCGTGTGTCGGCAAGCACGACCGACTTCTCCGTCGGCGAGCCGCCGGCCGTGGGCGAGGGCGAGGCGTCCCCGTACACTATGACAGTGCACATCTTCTTCTCGAGGACGTACGAGCTCAGGAGGATGGCCGGCCCCCTCCCTGCCCCACTGGATGAGGACGATATCACCACTACACCCTGCGAAGAGGTGGTGCTGGATCTTGGCTTGCCTCCGAGGGAGCTGCGTAGTGGGGGCAATGTCGTGCGAACTATGCGCGAGATTCTTGCCCGTGTATGGCTGCTCAAGAACCTGAACCTCACGGAGGAGGAGTGGGACATCATCATGCCTTACGATGTTATGCACCTGATGTGGCAGCAGGCGTGTCGTCGGCTCGGTGGCCTCCACTTCGACCTCACCCTTAGGGTGGACCACCGGCTCATCGTCAACTTGCCGGCGCTGCAGGACAGTTGGGTCCTAGTTGCGCCGGAGGACGGCCACTGCAGCATATGCATGCTGGGGCTGTCGCAGCGCACAACGGTGCGTCTCCGGGGATGCAAACACCCGTTCCATAGGAAGTGCATCTTCTCCTGGTTTGTAACGAACGCCAGCTGCCCTATCTGCCGCGATAAAGTGCTGACCCATCTTATTTTCGATTTGTAGCATAGTATGAATAAAACCCCTGTATGATAGGGATGCCATGCCAACTTGAATCCTATGTCAAGAGAAATTCTATTTGATTGTGGTTATAAGATATTCTGCATTAGTTTGATCAAGTATTATCATTCTATTTTCCTATGGGATATGACCCTATGAATCAAACAGCATGGGATTACTTCCACACAATTAAGTTTGACCAACTTTTAGTAGGACAACAAACATAAATAATTAGTCATCATGGGATTACAATCCAACAGATAATTGTCTTCAGGACTCATACATTTTCCAAATAGAAAAATCAAAACAAATCATGGTTCTTCATCTCACAGCATGATACAGAGACAAGAGTCTAATCATCATCATCATCATCATCATCATCATCATCATCATCATCACCTCCGTCTTCATTCTGATATTCGTGCATGGTCTCATCCTGCTCGTCGTGTCCATTCTCCTCCTGAGATTCACCAGGTAGCTTCAGTTTATCCATCTCTTTGTCGACTATGCTAACCTCAACAGTGAAATCTACTTCTCCATCATGTGCAGGGATACCTGTATCCAACGAGGTTTCATCAATGTCAGCAACTTTAGTTTGCATACAACCAGCGAAATCATCTTGCTGGGCACCAATTATTGGATCCGCATTCTCATCCAAATCATATATGTTCCTTGCCACAAACTTTTGCACATACTGCCATCCTTTTCTAGATCTGTCTTCCAAGAAAAGTACCTTGGCCGCTTGAGGTACCAAAATATAAGGATCATCCTTGTACCACTGAGCAGTAGTATTAACTGATATGAAATACCCATCATTTCTGGCACCTTTGCCCTTGTTTGGATCTTGGTTGTACCAATAACACTTAAATAGAACCACAGATCGGACAGTAACCTTATCACTATAGAACAACTGAATAACCTCTTCTATGTGACCATAATGGTCAAATGACTCTGATCTCTTCTTTCTGGTTGTCAAGTGATCTCCACTGGTTGTGATGCCACTATTTCGTGTCTTCAAATGTTGTTCACGCTCATAGGAGCTGTAATGGACACCATTGGCATTGCAAGCTGCAGCTACCAACACCCTCTTATCTGGACCACGTGATAGGACAAGGAGATCAGCACTAACAGCGCCTGGATTCTCCGCATGGAGTTTCGAGATCTACGATTACAAAATAGACAAGAGGTCATCTCATGTGAAAACACATAGACAAGTCAGAGTGCAATTGAACATCTTACATATTTCTCAAACCAGTCCTGAAACCCACTCCCACGTGCCGATAGCTTTCCATTCGTTTCCATGTACAACCTGCAAAACATAGCCAAGTCAGCTGAATATATTTCATTTTGATACAAGTTCATAGTATATGCGAGGAACTGAGTATTTCGTGTGCATAGTACTCACTTAACATATTCATCAGCCTCTGTAGCATTATTCAGCACATACCAAGACAGCTGTTCAAATTCAGACTGCTCTAATGTTTTTTCGGTCCTCTTTCCTATTAGCTCAACACCATGATTAAAAACAGATCCTCCAACTTCCAAAATTCTGCGACCCCGGTTGAATCTGGTCTCAATATCAGGAATATATCTTGAGGCAAATGTATATGCTTCAGCAGCAATATACGCCACTGCAATGCAAGCCTCCGGTCTAGCTTTGTTCCTAACTGTATTCTTGAAAGTGCACAGTCGACGTTCTATAGGGTACATCCATCCATACTGTACCGGACCTCTTAAAAGTGCCTCATCAGGTAGATGAACAGCCAAATGCACCATCACATCAAAGAAGGCTGGAGGATATATCAGCTCCAGCTTGCACAGGATTACTGCTATGTCCACCTTAAGACGTTCTACAACAGCTCTGCTTAGAGTTTTACTACATATTTCCCTAAAGAACCTTCCCAACTCTGCAATCACGTTGTACATATTTGGCTTCACTAAATCTTTAATGCCAATAGCTAAAAGCCTTTGCAGCAGGATATGACAATCGTGAGTTTTCAACCCTTGGAGCTTGTTTCCTTCAGCATTGAGACAATTTGCAATGTTGGAAGCAAATCCGAACGGGAACATCACACCTCGGAGGTACTCACAAAATAATCTCCTTTTAGGCATCGGCAATGTGAATTCCGCGCCTCGAAATTTATAATGTTTTTCCTTGCCTTTGTTCACTTTGTCATTACGATCCAGTTGCAAGTGCCTGTTAACATTCAATGTTGCACAATCAATCCTAGCATTTGAGCTATCTTTTGTCTTGGATGGAATGTTGAGTAATGTGCCGACAATGCTGTCACATATATTCTTCTCCATGTGCATGATATCAATATTATGCCGAAGCTTCTTACCAGCCCAATACGGCAAGTCCCAAAGAGTGGTCCTGCGCTTATAAAATATTCTCGGTCTATCATTTTCCATTTCCTTCCTCTTGGTACATGCTGCTATTTCACCTCCCATCTTCCTTTTGGTAGCTGCTAGACTCAGTTCATCTCCTCTCTTCTTCCTTTTTCTATCTGCTACTACTGCTGCTGCATCTTCTGTATTCTTCTCTGCTGTACCTGCTGTGGCGGCTGGTGGTTTTCCTGGTTTAACATTTCTGACCGCTTCTAGGTGCGCCTCCAACTCGTGACTCTTAAAGTGCTGCGGTTTAGTCTTTTTACAGGCCTGATCACCAATAAATTGCAATTTTTTTCTATTTTTTCGGAAACTGTGATCTAATGGAAGGAAACGGCGATGGCCCATATAGCATATCTTGTTTATTATCCTCACTGCCAGCTGATCAGTATCACAGTGAACACATGCATTATAACCTGATGTTACTCTGCCTGACATAGTGCCCAAAGCTGGATAATCATGGGTGCAATACAGTACAGCAGCACGTAATAGAAAATTTTGTTCTTTAGGTTGACACACATCCCGTGTAGGGACACCCTCCCATAATGTTTGCAAGTCTCTAATAAGAGGCTGCATGAACACATCAAAATCCTTCCCAGGAGATTTGGGACCTGGGATGAGTAAGGCCATCATACAGTTCGACTGATCGGTGCATGTCCAGGGAGCCTGGTTGTAAGGTGTAACTAGTACTGGCCACATGCTATACGAGTTGCTCATGTTGCCAAATGGGTTGAATCCATCTGTAGCAAGGCCAAGTCTCAGGTTCCTTGGATCTGCAGCAAAATCTGGATGATCCAGGTCGAATTGCTTCCATTCATCGCCATCAGCAGGATGCCTCAGTAAATCAGGGTCGGGCGTGAGAATCTCTTTGTGCCATCTTGTTTCCCGAGATGTTTGTTCTGAAGCAAACAACCTCTGCAATCTTTGTACAAGTGGAAAGTATCTCAGAACCTTCCAAGGAATCTTTTTCTTACCACCAGCTCCATCATGTTTCCATCTTGATTCCTTACATACTGGACATTCATCGAGGTCATTATACTCCATCCAAAACAGTGCACAGTTATTTTTGCAAAAATCAATCTTCTCATATCCAAGTCCCAGTACCTTGATGTACTGCTTCACCTCATAAAAGGATTTTGGCAGTCCAGCCCCAGGGAGTGCATCGCTGTATGTCTTCGCAACTGCATTGAACGCTTTATTGGTAATCCCCTGGTATGACTTGTCATGAAGTAATTTCACAATTAATTCGAATCTTGACACAACAGAACCAGGGGCCACTAAGCGCTTAGCATCTTCTATCAGGTCATGGAAAAGAGGCTTTTTGTGATAACCATGGGGCTGTTGGCTTGCATATGGATACAGATCCCGTAACAAATTAGCAGTAGCCTCATCCTGGACGAGATCTTCAGGCTGATAACCATCAGAATAAAGAGGATCAATAATGTCAGGCTGATCATAGTGTTCACCATGGTTAATCCACCTGATATATGTCTGGTCCATCCCATAAACGAATAAATGATCTGAGACTACATGTTGAGGCTTGGACCCAATATTCAAACATACGCGGCATGGACAAATCACTTCCTTTGTCTTGTCGCCGTCAGTAAAATCACTAACGTGCTTCATGAAGTCTTCAATACCACTCAAATATGTTGGTGTGTTTAATGAGTGAAATAATATCCAAGTTCTGTCCATCTGTTGAGGAGATAGATGGTCAGAGAAGCGATAAGCTATTTCAACAAACAGGTCACCTACGAATGTAAGCAAACATACCTGAGCAAACAGGTCGAATATAAAACTATAAATGCTACATTATTTGAGCCGATTTCAGCAAACGAACTGAGTGCAAAACTACGGCTACCTAGCGAACAGATTTTTTTAGGCTGACCACTGGGTTTCCCCACTTTGTATTTTTTTATTAATAAAAAGAGGGAAATATGTACAAAAGTTGCTGGAGAGCAGCAACTAAAAGGATCATAGATCCCAAACAGCAAAATATATATAAAATGTTCTACCCATGATATGATTTCCTCTTTGCCTTATGAACAAGGAGAGCAATTTCATCCTTGAATCTCTTGTGCCATCTATAAATGCTTGGGGGGAGGGGCGAACAGATCTATCGAAAGCAATACAATACCAACACATTCTTTCTTCTTTTTTGCCGTAATTCCGCCGATCTATTAGCAGTGCAAAGAAGCCAAAAGTAATAAGATTACATACAGGTTCATAGACCACCAGGGCCGTACCTGAGAATACGGAGGGCCTGAGCAAAACAAGAAATAGAGGCCCTCAACATGATCATTGGCAACTAAAATGATTTTATATATACTACTCACTCCATTTCAATAAACAATGCACCCTTGTTTTTCGTATTTTATCTTCGAAAAAATATTAATCTATATCTCTCTATTTAAAAATGATGTTTCAATTTTATGTAGATATACATGTATTTAGATGAGTTTAGTTTGCAGATACATGCAAGTTTTGATGAAGTTGAAACATATTTTTCAGGATGAAGTATATAAAAAAATTGATATAAAACTGGTATCATTAGAAAGTATTTTCCAACACGATTCTAACAATGCTGCTTATGTATTATATGATCGTGATATTGTTGTCCTATTTATTTGGTCAAGGTTCACATTGAAATGTGGTAAAATAAATTAAAAGAAGTGCATCGTGTGAAAAAGCAATCTAAGAATTCAAAAGTGCTAATTGTTAGTCGAAACATGACATCATTGAGACAAAATATTAATATTCATTGGAAGACTAACTGAATTAGCTGCACTCGCGATGAAAGAGAAAGAGAAGATATGGGTAAGAGCAAGTACAATAAGGTACAGTCTTTTTTTGTTTGTTTGGGTTGCTCATCAAGCTTATCGCTCGATACAATAAGGTACAGTCAGCGGGAGTGGTGTTTGGAACATGGGTGCATAGTGGGTGGTATCATAGAGTACTATCATAGATATGCTATATTTATTATAGTGGAGTATTGAAAATGGCATATATAGAAGGGGATATTGAGAATTGAGAGTGGCATAAACACAACTTCAGTTTTTGTAATGGCATAAACACAACTTGTGAATTGAGGAGTGGCATAGAACCAATTAACACTTGTTTCAATAACAGCCATCAAAAGCCAATCGAACGCACGAGAATGGATCCAAAATTTACCCATTTTAAGTTTCACGAGAAAATTTTAAACTTAAAATTCGTACTGCCTAGAAGTTTTTGAAACAAAAATCCAGTAAATCTTATATGTCGGGTTATGCATTCTGGGGGAGTTTCATCAGATTCAGCCATATTGTTTATCAATAAACCTCATTTTATGTTTTACAACCAACTTTAAACTTAAAATTCAAACTGTCCAGTAAAAAGAACAACATTCCAGTAAATCTTATATATTTCTTCTGCATTCCGGGAAAGATTGGTCGGATTCAAAAAAAATAGTTTGGGAATAAACATTGTTTTAGTCTGGAAACGACTTATTGTAGAGTGATTTTTGGTTGGATACATTCATGTGTGTTCGATTGGCTTTGGATGGCTGATATTGAACCAAAGTCAACGCTGGGCTTTTGACCTGAACGTCACTGGAGCTGCGTCAAAAGTCCAGCCATGACTTTGTCTCAATAACAGCCATCAAAAGCCGATCGAACGCACAGGAATGGATCCAACCAAAAATCACTCAACCGCTGGAATTTTGACCTGAAAGTCACTGAAGCTGTGTCCATACTTGCCCAACAGGTTGCGTATGAATGTAAACCAACATATCTGAGCAAACAGGTCGAATATAAAACTATATAACTAAATGCCACGTTATTTGAGCCGATTTCAGCAAACCAACTGAGGTCTATTTTTTTTAGGCTGGACAGTGGTTTCCTCGCTGTGTATTTTTCACTGTAATAAAAAAGAGGGAAAATGTTACTGGAGAGCAGCAACTAAAAGGATCATAGATCCCAAACAGCAAAATCTAGCTAAAAAGGTTATACCCATGATGATAAGCCATGATATGATTTCCTCTTTGCCTTACAAACAAACAGTGTACAGTACGAACGAATTCGAGCAAATAGGTAAAGCGGAAAACAATGTCAAACAAACACATCGAGAGGAAAACAATATCAACCGATCGATTCGAACGAACTAACGAACTTATAAGGGCTGGGCGACGGCGACTGACTTCGATTGAGCTATAATGAATCGTACTTGCCCAGGCCTGAAGATAGCATGCATACCGTGAGGATCTACCAGCTGACCGCGCCTGCCGGTGCGGCTGGAGAAGAACGGCGCCACCAGCAGTCGCCGGCTGACGCGGCTGATAGACAGCGTGGGGAAGTTTTGGTGCGCGGCCTGGTTCACCGAGGGTGTGTCTAGAGAAGAACAGGGCGCCGAAGGAGGTGTCTAGAGAAGAACAAGGTGGGCTGGGTGCTGAGTTAAAGGCGAGCGTTCGAAATATTGGGCGCGCGTTCGAAAGTTTAGGTGCGCGAGGGAGGTGTCTGCTGAGTTAAAGGCGAGCGTTCGAAATTTCCCCGTCCTCTTCTTTTTTGGGCTAATCTATCTATACCTCTATTCTATCTACATGTTTTTTATTTTTTTCTATTCTATACATGAGTTTTTGAATTTGAATTTTTTCACTCTGTCAGCCTTCCGGCCAATGCTCATTTGAAGTAATTGAAGCTGTTGATTTGCAGCTTAGAGGTGCTATCTACCGCTCATCATACAAGGACTCTTCAGATCTAACGGCTGTGAATGCACGGATTCGTCACCCATCCTTCCCTTGGACTGGCGATGCTGAAAGCCTGAAACACTGGAACCCTCTAGATACTTCGGGATACCTCACTGCCCCACATTATTAAACAGGCCTTTTCCGACACGGGAAGTCAAAAGTTGGGGGCTCCATGCAGTACATATGAATACTCGCTAGCTGCATGGTCTAGAAGCAGACTAGAGTAAATCATCAATTCGTCAAATCAATTGGTGTATAATTTTTTTTTAGGAGCTAAGACGCCGGCATGAACCATTTTATCAACTTGAATGCTTACTACATGACATAAGAAGACTATGTACTTTGGTTTTTCATTTTTCTGATTTTTTAAATTTTGTGCCCATTTGAATCTTGGTCAAATCCTAGGTTTGACCAAGATTAAACAAGTTTAAAACATGAAAATGAAAAGGTAATCATGGATCCTTCTTAGTCACTCTAAAATGAAGCTTTTGGGATGTTCTTGAAATTTCCATGTTTGAAACCCAAAACGACTTCTCTTCATGCTTGACTTCATAAGACAGAGTTTAGGGGTTAGGGGGTAGATACATGATTTGTCTAGTTTGCATATGTCTAGACCTTGTTTATCAACTTTAATGCTTACTATATGACATAAGAAGACTATGTGCTTTGGTTTTTCATTTTTCTATTTTTTTTGAATTTTATGCCCATATATTTGAATCTTTGTCAAATCCTAGGTTTGACCAGGATTTAAACAAGTTTAAAACATGAAAATGAAAAGGTAAGCCTGGATCCTTCTTAGTCACTCTAAAATGAAGCTTTTGGGAGGTTCTTGAAATTTCCATGTTTGAAACCCAAAACCACTTCTCTTCATGATTGACTTCATAAGACAGAGTTTAGGGTTAGGGGTAGATATATACATGATTTTCTGGTTTGAATATGTCTAGACCTTGTTTATCAACTTGAATGCTTACTATATGACATAAGAAAACTATGTGCTTTGGTTTTCATTTTTCTGATTTTTTATGCCCGTTTGAATCTTTTGGTCAAATCTTAGGTTTGACCAAGAATTGAACAAGTTTAAGACATGAAAATGAAAAGGGGATCATGCATCCTTCTTAATTAGTCACTCTAAAATGAATTTTGTAAGAGGTTTTTGAAATTTCCATGTTTGAAACCCAAAACCACTTCTCTTCATGTTGGACTTCATAAGACAGAGTTTAGGGGTTAGGGGGTAGATACATGATTTGTCTAGGTTGAATATGTCTAGACCTTGTTTATCAACTTTAATGCTTACTATATGACATAAGAAGACTATGTGCTTTGGTTTTTCATTTTTCTATTTTTTTGAATTTTATACCCATATATTTGAATCTTTGTGAAATCCTAGTTTTGACCAGGATTTAAACAAGTTTAGAACATGAAAATGAAAAGGTAAGCCTGGATCCCTTCTTAGTCACACTCTAAAATGAAGCTTTTGGGAGGTTCTTGGAATTCCATGTTTGAAACCCAAAACCACTTCTCTTCATGATTAACTTCATAAGACAGAGTTTAGGGTTAGGGGTAGATATATACATGATTTTTCTGGTTTGAATATGTCTAGACCTTGTTTATCAACTTGAATGCTTACTATGTGACATAAGTAGACTATGTGCTTTGGTTTTCATTTTTCTATTTTTTATATTTTATACACATATATTTGAATCTTTGTGAAATCCTAGGTTTGACCAGGATTTAAACAAGTTTAGTACATGAAAATGAAAAAGGTAAGCTTGGATCCTTCTTAGTCACACTCTAAAATGAAGCTTTTGGGAGGTTCTTGAAATATCCATGTTTGAAACCCAAAACCACTTCTCTTCATGATTGACTTCATAAGACAGAGTTTAGGGTTAGGGGTAGATATATACATGATTTTCTGGTTTGAATATGTCTAGACCTTGTTTATCAACTTGAATGCTTACTATATGACACAAGAAGACTATATGCTTTTGTTTTTCATTTTTCTGATTTTTTTTGAATTTTATGCCCGTTTGAATCTTTTGGTCAAATCTTAGGTTTGACCAAGATTTAAACAAGTTTAAGACATGAAAATGAAAAGGGAAGCTTGCATCCTTCTTAGTCACTCTAAAATGAATTTTTAAGAGGTTTTTGAAATTTCCATGTTTGAAACCCAAAACCACTTCTCTTCATGCTTGACTTCATAATACAGAGTTTAGGGGTTAGGGGGAGATACATGATTTGTCTAGTTTGAATATGTCTAGACCTTGTTTATCAACTTTAATGCTTACTATATGACATAAGAAGACTATGTGCTTTCGTTTTTCATTTTTCTATTTTTTGTATTTTATACCCATATATTTGAATCTTTGTGAAATCCTAGGTTTGACTAGGATTTAAACAAGTTTAGAACATGAAAGTGAAAAGGTAAGCCTGGATCCTTCTTAGTCACACTCTAAAATGAAGCTTTTGGGAGGTTCTTGAAATTTCCATGTTTGAAACCCAAAACCACTTCTCTTCATAAGACAGAGTTTAGGGTTAGGGGTAGATATATACATGATTTTTCTGGTTTGAATATGTCTAGACCTTGTTTATCAACTTGAATGCTTACTATATGACATAAGAAGACTATATGCTTTTGTTTTTCATTTTTCTGATTTTTTTGAATTTTATGCCTGTTTGAATCTTTTGGTCAAATCTTAGGTTTGACCAAGATTTAAACAAGTTTAAGACAAGAAAATGAAAAGGGAAGCCTGCATCATATCCTTCTTAGTCACTCTAAAATGAATTTTTAAGAGGTTTTTGAAATTTCCATGTTTGAAACCCAAAACCACTTCTCTTCATGCTTGACTTCATAAGACATAGTTTAGGGTTAGGGGTAGATACATGATTTGTATGGTTTGAATATGTCTAGACCTTGTTTATCAACTTGAATGCTTACTATATGACATAAGAAGACTATGTACTTTGGTTTTTCATTTTTATGATTTTTTTAATTTTCTGCCCATTTGAATCTTGGTCAAATCCTAGGTTTGACCAAGATTTAAACAAGTTTAAAACATGAAAATGAAAAGGTAAGCCTGGATCCTTCTTACTCACTCTAAAATGAAGCTTTTTGGGATGTTCTTGAAATTTCCATGTTTGAAACCCAAAACGACTTCTCCTACATTTGTACATACTCTCAGATAATCTGGCCCGTAATTTGCACCTATGTTTAATGGATCATATGTGCCCAGAAATGGCTCATATTAGAATAGTAGACTCATATTAGTGTTCTTGACATTCTGTAAAATTATCAGATTTTTCGAAGTTTGATTTTTTGGACAAAATTTTACCAATTTCTAGACAGAACAGAAAATGTCAGTCTTTTTATGCAAATCTGCACATAAATGGCTCAAATTAAAACAGTATACTCGTTTCAGTGTTTTTGATTTCCTATAAAAAAATAGATTTTCCTGAGAAGTTCTAATTTTTGCCAGAATTTGAAAATTTTGGATTTCTTGTGTGCCCGAAACACCCAAAAGTCGCTCCAAATCTGAACACAGGATTATTTTGGTCAATACGAAAGTATAAACTGAAATACGACTATTTATTGAACCGTTTTCATGTTGTATTGTTGAAAATGGCATAGAAGGGGGTATTGAGAATTGAGAGTGGCATAAACACAACTTCAGTTTTTGGAATGGCATAAACACAACTTGTGAACTGAGGAGTGGCATAGAACCAATTAATCCTAGAACCAATTAACCCCACCAAAAATGGGTGATGCATGTCTCCTTCACCAAAACAGCAATACCTGTCTGAAACAAGTACATGAACACAAGTACACCACCATAATAATACTTGACAATCATGCATCTCCCTTGCAATCGAACGAAATCTGAGAAAGTCGTCGAAAAACTGGCAGAATGTTGAGAAGAGGCAAGGGTTACTCGTCGGTATATATTTGTGATAATCGCCTAGAAGCTAATCTAAATTGCCGGCTGGATGTCGGGAATGGATTGGCTCATGATAAGACCAATCAATTTAAAGGGAGACGATGGCTTGGCTGCCTCCATCAGTTCCTTCCTCACGATCTGCTGCCTTTCCATCAGTTTCTTATGTGTTATTATGGTGGAGGATCGGAAGTGGAGCAGATAGAGAAGACAACGCAGTGGCATGCATACTGTTGGAGAGGTGACCTGCAGGATACAACTAATTAACGGAGAAGACCAAGGATCGTGCGCAAGCAGATGACATGCTCGGGTTTTTTTGAACTGTAGATAATGTGGGCTTTTAATCGATTGATGACGTGGAGATTGCATGCTTAGACAAATAGGCAAATGATGTGGCATAGCTGCATGTTGAGAGAAGCCCTTGTAGTGGGGTGCTCCTATTTAGAAATAGAAGATAAAGTAAGAGTACTAGTTTGTTTACATTTCCACAGGCCAATTTTACGAACAAAATTTCGAAAATTAATCTTCAGAAACTCGGAAGCCAGGTGACACAGCAGTCATCAAGGATTGCAGCTAGTGGTACACAGTGACCTGGTCAAGATCTACCTTGAGCCTGCTTGACGCTTCAGCTCGGAGTTGAGAGCCTTCTCCTGTGACAGCTCGGCCTCTAGTTTGTCCGTCCTAACCGTGAGGTTCAGGATCAGTCCGGCGAGTTTGTCCATGGTCTCCGCCTGGCCGAGGCTCCGCCGCTGGATCTCATTACTCGCAGTGAACGATTTCATGGCGATATCGTCGAGAATGCGAATCCGGATCTTCTCAGTGGCGAGCTCAGAATAAAGTCTCATGCACTCATCGGCGAGGGCGCTTCTGTCCGCCGTCTCGACGCAGAAATCGCCCATAACCATTTCTAAAATGGGCCCGATCTCGTAGCGGGGCTTCTATCAGATGGGGATGGAGCACAAAATCAGAAGTGTACCCAGAGAAGTACCAAGAAAGAGAAAATGGGAATCCCAATTTGCACGAATGTCTATACCTCGCTGCTTTGAGAACTTGGCTCCGTGGAAGATGTTTCCGCAGGCAGGAGGGCTGCGGGAAAACTAAGGCCGCCCGACCTGAATATACGATTGAGAGAAGGTAAGAAAAGGAGGGGATGATAAGTTGTGAAAGACATAGAAAGATGCGCAAGAACGGAGGATCGCCTGAAGGTAGCAGTCGCGGGCTGCGACGCCCTTGAAGACTCTTGCGCAGAAGGCACCTCGACAGCAGCACAGGGACGCCATTGCTGGGATTCCCTCAGCTTCGCCGCAGCCGCACGAGCCCTTCTGTGGCGAGACTTGCTCCCGGTCATGGTGGCGAAGTAGTATTCCAAGAGGTAAACAAAGTGGTGAACTGAGGAAGACGGCAAGAGCAAAGGTTAGTCCTTAAATTTGGCCTCCCCGTCTCCTCGGCACCTCGCGAGTAGTAATACTTATCTGGTCAAAGAGCAAACTTCAAGGCAGAGACTTGGTGGGCCATTCATCTCCAACTATACTTCCTCCGATCCGTATGATACTACTACATTTATACAAAGTTTCCTATGGATTCAAGGGTACGAAAGCCAAGTTAAATCATTTACATGACATTATTTTTTCCATGAAGCCAAGTTAACTCATTTATCAATTGGTACATTTTGGAGTGACTAAGAAGGATCCAGGCTTACTTTTTCATTTTCATGTTTTAAACATGTTTAAATCTTGGTCAAACCTATGACTTGACCAAGATTCAAATGGGCATAAAAAATCAAAAAAAAATCAAAAAAAAGCAGTCTTCCTATGTCATATAGTAAGCATTCAAGGTGATAAACAAGGTCTGGCATATTCAAACCACAAAAATCATGTATCTACCCCCTAACCCTAAACAAGGATCCAGGCTTACCCTTTTCATTTTCATGTTTTAAACTTGTTCAAATCTTGGTCAAACTTAGGATTTGACGAAGATTCAAATGGGCGTAAAAATACTTAGAAAAATCATGTACGTATCTACCCCAAACCCTAAACTCTATCTTACGAAGCCAAGCATGAAGAGAAGTGGTTTTGGGTTTCAAACATGGAAATTTCAAAAACCACCCAAAAGCTTCATTTTAGAGTGACTAAGAAGGATCCATGCTTACCTTTTATTTTCATGTTTTAAACATGTTCAAATCTTGGTCAAACCGTACGTACCTAGGATTTGACCAAGATTCAAATGGGCAGAAAAATTCAAAAAAATGAAAAACCAAAGCACATAGCCTAGCTTCTTATATATGCCATATAGTAAGCACTCAAGTTGATAAACAAAGTCTAGACATATTCAAACCAGAAAAATCATGTATCTACCCCTAACCCTAAACTTTGTCTTAATTATGAAGTCAAGCACGAAGAGAAGTCGTTTTGGGTTTCAAACATGGACATTTAAAAACCCTCCCAAAAGCTTCATTGTGGTGTGACGTACTAAGAAGGATACATGCTTACATTTTCAACAACCCCCCTAAAAGCTTCATTATAGAGTGACTAAGAAGGATCCAGTCTGGCGGGCTTACCTTTTATTTTCTTGTTTTAAACTTGTTCAAATCTCGGTCAAACCTAGGATTTGACCAAGATTCAAAATGTGCATCAAAATTCAAAATAAATTATAAAAATTAAAAACCAAATTAAAGCACATAGTGTTCTTATGTCATATAGTAAGCATTAAAGTTGATAAACAAGGTCTAGACACATATTCAAACAAGACAAATCATGTATCTATACCCCTAACCCCTAAACTCTATCTTATGAAGTCAACAACATGAAGAGAAGTGGTTTTGGGTTTCAAACATGGAAAATTCAAAAACCTCCCAAAAGCTTCATTTTAGAGTGACTAATATATATAAGAAGGATCCATGCCTGCTTACCACCTTTTCATTTTCATATTTTAAACTTGTTTAAATCCGTGTCAAATTAAACCAAGGATTTGACCAAAAGATTCAAATGGGCATAAAATTTAAAAAAAATCAGAAAAATGAAAAACAAAAGCATATAGTCTTCTTATGTCATATACTAAGCATTCAAGTTGATAAACAAGGTTTGGACATGCATATTCAAACCTAGGCAAATCATGTATCTATCCCCTAGCCCCTAAACTATATCTTATGAAGTCAAGCATGAAGAGAAGTGGTTTTGGGTTTCAAACATGAAAATTTCAAGAACATCCCAAAAACTTCATTTTAGAGTGACTAAGAAGGATACATGCTTCCCCTTTTCATTTTCATGTTTTATACTTGTTTAAATCTTGGTCAAACCTAGGATTTGGCAAAGATTCAAATGTGCATCAAAATAAAAAATCAGAAAAATTAAAAACCAAAGCACATAGTTTTCTTATGTCATATAGTTAGCATTAAAATTGATATAAACAAGGTCTAGATATATTCAAACAAGAAAAATCATGTATCTACCCCTAACCCTAAACTCTGTATGTCTTATGTAGTCAAGCATGAAGAGAAGTGGTTTTGGGTTTCAAACTTGGAAATTTCAAGAACCCCCAAAAGCTTCATTTTAGAGTGACTAAAGGATCCAGGTCGGGCTTACCTTTTATTTTCATGTTTTAAAATTGTTCAAATCTTGGTCAAACCGTACCTAGGATTTGATCAAGATTCAAAAATGGGCATAAAATTTCCAAAAAAAAATGAAAAACCCAAGCATATAGCCTTCCTATGTCATATAGTAAGCACTAAAGTTGATAAACAAGGTCTAGACATATTCAAACCAGAAAAATCATGTTTCTACCCCTAGCCCTAAACTTTGTCTTATGAAGTCAAGCACGAAGAGAAGTCGTTTTGGATTTCAAACATGGAAATTTCAAAAACCTTCCCAAAAGCTTCATTTTGGAGTGACTAATTAAGAAGGATACAGGCTTACCTTTTCATTTTCATGTTTTAAACTTGTTTAAATATTGGTTAAGCCTAGGATTTGACCAAGATCAAATGGGCATAAAAATTCAGAAAAAATCAAAAAAAATGAAAACCAAAGCACATAGTATTATTATGTCATATAGTAAGCATTCAAGTTGATAAACAAGGTCTAAACAACAAACTAGACAAATCATGTATCTACCCCCTAACCCTAAATTAACTCTGTCTTATGAAGTCAAGCATGAAGAGAAGTGGTTTTGGGTTTCAAACATGGAAATTTCAAAAAACTCCCAAAAGCTTCTCATTTTAGAGTGACTAAGAAGGATTCAGGCTTACCTTTTCATTTTCATGTTTTAAACTTGTTCAAATCTTGGTCAAACTTAGGATTTGACCAAGATTCAAATGGGCATAAAAATTGGGAGGAAGGGTATGAATTACAATTCAAAAAAACAAGGTAACTTAAATACTTGGATGCCCCAAAGATGTGTGGAAGCCCAAAACAATGGCAAAACATGTGCGCACGCTGCATCCAATTCAAGTAGAACACATAGTAGGCATCGATAGTTTGACCTAAATTTGAAATCAAAGAGAAGGTGGTTAGAAAAAATCGAAATTGGCAAAGCAAAGCATGAAATCATAAATTTGTGATGCACTATAGCTATGAAAAGTATCAAACAATGCATACCAAAATGATTTTTTAGAGGAATACTAGTTCAACTTATTTTAATTTTATATTAGTAGCCCAAAATCGAACTAGTAGTTGGATATTTTTGAACATGATCTGTAGTAGTGGGCAAAACCCTAGTTTAACCTATTTAATCATAGATTCGTAGGTCGATTTTTCTACTTTTTTATTATTACTATGCAGCACATGTGTGTTTGCCCGTCGAGTGAAACTCGGAGGAAGAGGGATCACTCGGAAGGAGAGAAGAAGGGAGAGAATTATGGTGTCTCCCCTTTTTCGTGTGATGATGTTGACTTTTGTGCAGGGTTTGTCAGTGAGCAGGACGGCGAGCGAGCGAGCGAGTCGAGCGAGGCCGAGAATGAGAGAGATTTGTTTTTTTTTTTGAGAGGGACAACCGAAGGATCCAGAAGGACCCACATACTTCCGATACGCATCCTGATGCGTCTTCTCTTGACAAAGAAAATGGCTGGGAGTTTGCGTACCTATTGCACGTGACTTGTGCTCACTGAAGTGTGGGACCTCACGCATGGGCACCACACGTAAGTGACAGACCTGTTGATGTAAAAACTCGGTTGATTATTATACTACTACATTTATACAAAGTTTCCTATGGATTCAAGGGTACGAAAGCCAAGTTAAATCATTTACATGACATTATTTTTTCCATGAAGCCAAGTTAACTCATTTATCAATTGGTACATTTTGGAGTGACTAAGAAGGATCCAGGCTTACTTTTTCATTTTCATGTTTTAAACATGTTTAAATCTTGGTCAAACCTATGACTTGACCAAGATTCAAATGGGCATAAAAAATCAAAAAAAAAACAAAAAAAAAAACATAGTCTTCCTATGTCATATAGTAAGCATTCAAGGTGATAAACAAGGTCTGGCATATTCAAACCACAAAAATCATGTATCTACCACCTAACCCTAAACAAGGATCTAGGCTTACCCTTTTCATTTTCATGTTTTAAACTTGTTCAAATCTTGGTCAAACTTAGGATTTGACGAAGATTCAAATGGGCGTAAAAATACTTAGAAAAATCATGTACGTATCTACCCCAAACCCTAAACTCTATCTTACGAAGCCAAGCATGAAGAGAAGTGGTTTTGGGTTTCAAACATGGAAATTTCAAAAACCACCCAAAAGCTTCATTTTAGAGTGACTAAGAAGGATCCATGCTTACCTTTTATTTTCATGTTTTAAACATGTTCAAATGTTGGTCAAACCGTACGTACCTAGGATTTGACCAAGATTCAAATGGGCAGAAAAATTCAAAAAAAATGAAAAACCAAAGCACATAGCCTAGCTTCTTATATATGCCATATAGTAAGCACTCAAGTTGATAAACAAAGTCTAGACATATTCAAACCAGAAAAATCATGTATCTACCCCTAACCCTAAACTTTGTCTTAATTATGAAGTCAAGCACGAAGAGAAGTCGTTTTGGGTTTCAAACATGGACATTTAAAAAACCCTCCCAAAAGCTTCATTGTGGTGTGACGTACTAAGAAGGATACATGCTTACATTTTCAACAACCCCCCTAAAAGCTTCATTATAGAGTGACTAAGAAGGATCCAGTCTGGCGGGCTTACCTTTTATTTTCTTGTTTTAAACTTGTTCAAATCTCGGTCAAACCTAGGATTTGACCAAGATTCAAAATGTGCATCAAAATTCAAAATAAATTATAAAAATTAAAAACCAAATTAAAGCACATAGTGTTCTTATGTCATATAGTAAGCATTAAAGTTGATAAACAAGGTCTAGACACATATTCAAACAAGACAAATCATGTATCTATACCCCTAACCCCTAAACTCTATCTTATGAAGTCAACAACATGAAGAGAAGTGGTTTTGGGTTTCAAACATGGAAAATTCAAAAACCTCCCAAAAGCTTCATTTTAGAGTGACTAATATATATAAGAAGGATCCATGCCTGCTTACCACCTTTTCATTTTCATATTTTAAACTTGTTTAAATCCGTGTCAAATTAAACCAAGGATTTGACCAAAAGATTCAAATGGGCATAAAATTTTAAAAAAATCAGAAAAATGAAAAACAAAAGCATATAGTCTTCTTATGTCATATACTAAGCATTCAAGTTGATAAACAAGGTTTGGACATGCATATTCAAACCTAGGCAAATCATGTATCTATCCCCTAGCCCCTAAACTATATCTTATGAAGTCAAGCATGAAGAGAAGTGGTTTTGGGTTTCAAACATGAAAATTTCAAGAACATCCCAAAAACTTCATTTTAGAGTGACTAAGAAGGATACAGGCTTCCCCTTTTCATTTTCATGTTTTATACTTGTTTAAATCTTGGTCAAACCTAGGATTTGGCAAAGATTCAAATGTGCATCAAAATAAAAAATCAGAAAAATTAAAAACCAAAGCACATAGTTTTCTTATGTCATATAGTTAGCATTAAAATTGATATAAACAAGGTCTAGATATATTCAAACAAGAAAAATCATGTATCTACCCCTAACCCTAAACTCTGTATGTCTTATGTAGTCAAGCATGAAGAGAAGTGGTTTTGGGTTTCAAACTTGGAAATTTCAAGAACCCCCCAAAAGCTTCATTTTAGAGTGACTAAAGGATCCAGGCCGGGCTTACCTTTTATTTTCATGTTTTAAAATTGTTCAAATCTTGGTCAAACCATGCCTAGGATTTGATCAAGATTCAAAAATGGGCATAAAATTTCCAAAAAAAATGAAAAACCCAAGCATATAGCCTTCCTATGTCATATAGTAAGCACTCAAGTTGATAAACAAGGTCTAGACATATTCAAACCAGAAAAATCATGTTTCTACCCCTAGCCCTAAACTTTGTCTTAATGAAGTCAAGCACGAAGAGAAGTCGTTTTGGATTTCAAACATGGAAATTTCAAAAACCTTCCCAAAAGCTTCATTTAGGAGTGACTAATTAAGAAGGATACAGGCTTACCTTTTCATTTTCATGTTTTAAACTTGTTTAAATATTGGTTAAGCCTAGGATTTGACCAATATCAAATGGGCATAAAAATTCAGAAAAAATCAAAAAAAAATGAAAACCAAAGCACATAGTATTATTATGTCATATAGTAAGCATTCAAGTTGATAAACAAGGTCTAAACAACAAACTAGACAAATCATGTATATCTACCCCCTAACCCTAAATTAACTCTGTCTTATGAAGTCAAGCATGAAGAGATGTGGTTTTGGGTTTCAAACATGGAAATTTCAAAAAAAACTCCCAAAAGCTTCTCATTTTAGAGTGACTAAGAAGGATTCAGTCTTACCTTTTCATTTTCATGTTTTAAACTTGTTCAAATCTTGGTCAAACTTAGGATTTGACCAAGATTCAAATGGGCATAAAAATTGGGAGGAAGGGTATGAATTACAATTCAAAAAAACAAGGTAACTTAAATACTTGGATGCCCCAAAGATGTGTGGAAGCCCAAAACAATGGCAAAACATGTGCGCACGCTGCATCCAATTCAAGTAGAACACATAGTAGGCATCGATAGTTTGACCTAAATTTGAAATCAAAGAGAAGGTGGTTAGAAAAAATCGAAATTGGCAAAGCAAAGCATGAAATCATAAATTTGTGATGCACTATAGCTATGAAAAGTATCAAACAATGCATACCAAAATGATTTTTTAGAGGAATACTAGTTCAACTTATTTTAATTTTATATTAGTAGCCCAAAATCGAACTAGTAGTTGGATATTTTTGAACATGATCTGTAGTAGTGGGCAAAACCCTAGTTTAACCTATTTAATCATAGATTCGTAGGTCGATTTTTCTACTTTTTTATTATTACTATGCAGCACATGTGTGTTTGCCCGTCGAGTGAAACTCGGAGGAAGAGGGATCACTCGGAAGGAGAGAAGAAGGGAGAGAATTATGGTGTCTCCCCTTTTTCGTGTGATGATGTTGACTTTTGTGCAGGGTTTGTCAGTGAGCAGGAGCGAGCGAGCGAGCGAGCGAGTCGAGCGAGGCCGAGAATGAGAGAGATTTGTTTTTTTAGAGGGACAACCGAAGGATCCGAAGGACCCACATACTTCCGATACGCATCCTGATGCGTCTTCTCTTGACAAAGAAAATGGCTGGGAGTTTGCGTACCTATTGCACGTGACTTGTGCTCACTGAAGTGTGGGACCTCACGCATGGGCACCACACGTAAGTGACAGACCTGTTGATGTAAAAACTCGGTTGATTATTATACTACTACATTTATACAAAGTTTCCTATGGATTCAAGGGTACGAAAGCCAAGTTAAATCATTTACATGACATTATTTTTTCCATGAAGCCAAGTTAACTCATTTATCAATTGGTACATTTTGGAGTGACTAAGAAGGATCCAGGCTTACTTTTTCATTTTCATGTTTTAAACATGTTTAAATCTTGGTCAAACCTATGACTTGACCAAGATTCAAATGGGCATAAAAAATCAAAAAAAAATCAAAAAAAGCACGCCGTCTTCCTATGTCATATAGTAAGCATTCAAGGTGATAAACAAGGTCTGGCATATTCAAACCACAAAAATCATGTACTCCCTCCGATTCATATTAATTGACTTCAATATGGATGTATCTAGAACTAAAATGTGTCTAGATACATCCATATTAGAGTCAATTAATATGAACCGGAGGGAGTATCTACCCCCTAACCCTAAACAAGGATCCAGGCTTACCCTTTTCATTTTCATGTTTTAAACTTGTTCAAATCTTGGTCAAACTTAGGATTTGACGAAGATTCAAATGGGCGTAAAAATACTTAGAAAAATCATGTACGTATCTACCCCAAACCCTAAACTCTATCTTACGAAGCCAAGCATGAAGAGAAGTGGTTTTGGGTTTCAAACATGGAAATTTCAAAAACCACCCAAAAGCTTCATTTTAGAGTGACTAAGAAGGATCCATGCTTACCTTTTATTTTCATGTTTTAAACATGTTCAAATGTTGGTCAAACCGTACGTACCTAGGATTTGACCAAGATTCAAATGGGCATAAAAATTCAAAAAAAAATGAAAAACCAAAGCACATAGCCTAGCTTCTTATATATGCCATATAGTAAGCACTCAAGTTGATAAACAAAGTCTAGACATATTCAAACCAGAAAAATCATGTATCTACCCCTAACCCTAAACTTTGTCTTAATTATGAAGTCAAGCACGAAGAGAAGTCGTTTTGGGTTTCAAACATGGACATTTAAAAAACCCTCCCAAAAGCTTCATTGTGGTGTGACGTACTAAGAAGGATACATGCTTACATTTTCAACAACCCCCCTAAAAGCTTCATTATAGAGTGACTAAGAAGGATCTGGCGGGCTTACCTTTTATTTTCTTGTTTTAAACTTGTTCAAATCTCGGTCAAACCTAGGATTTGACCAAGATTCAAAATGTGCATCAAAATTCAAAATAAATTATAAAAATTAAAAACCAAATTAAAGCACATAGTGTTCTTATGTCATATAGTAAGCATTAAAGTTGATAAACAAGGTCTAGACACATATTCAAACAAGACAAATCATGTATCTATACCCCTAACCCCTAAACTCTATCTTATGAAGTCAACAACATGAAGAGAAGTGGTTTTGGGTTTCAAACATGGAAAATTCAAAAACCTCCCAAAAGCTTCATTTTAGAGTGACTAATATATATAAGAAGGATCCATGCCTGCTTACCACCTTTTCATTTTCATATTTTAAACTTGTTTAAATCCGTGTCAAATTAAACCAAGGATTTGACCAAAAGATTCAAATGGGCATAAAATTTTAAAAAAATCAGAAAAATGAAAAACAAAAGCATATAGTCTTCTTATGTCATATACTAAGCATTCAAGTTGATAAACAAGGTTTGGACATGCATATTCAAACCTAGGCAAATCATGTATCTATCCCCTAGCCCCTAAACTATATCTTATGAAGTCAAGCATGAAGAGAAGTGGTTTTGGGTTTCAAACATGAAAATTTCAAGAACATCCCAAAAACTTCATTTTAGAGTGACTAAGAAGGATACATGCTTCCCCTTTTCATTTTCATGTTTTATACTTGTTTAAATCTTGGTCAAACCTAGGATTTGGCAAAGATTCAAATGTGCATCAAAATAAAAAATCAGAAAAATTAAAAACCAAAGCACATAGTTTTCTTATGTCATATAGTTAGCATTAAAATTGATATAAACAAGGTCTAGATATATTCAAACAAGAAAAATCATGTATCTACCCCTAACCCTAAACTCTGTATGTCTTATGTAGTCAAGCATGAAGAGAAGTGGTTTTGGGTTTCAAACTTGGAAATTTCAAGAACCCCCCAAAAGCTTCATTTTAGAGTGACTAAAGGATCCAGGCCGGGCTTACCTTTTATTTTCATGTTTTAAAATTGTTCAAATCTTGGTCAAACCGTGCCTAGGATTTGATCAAGATTCAAAAATGGGCATAAAATTTCCAAAAAAAATGAAAAACCCAAGCATATAGCCTTCTTATGTCATATAGTAAGCACTCAAGTTGATAAACAAGGTCTAGACATATTCAAACCAGAAAAATCATGTTTCTACCCCTAGCCCTAAACTTTGTCTTATGAAGTCAAGCACGAAGAGAAGTCGTTTTGGATTTCAAACATGGAAATTTCAAAAACCCCAAAAGCTTCATTTTGGAGTGACTAATTAAGAAGGATACAGGCTTACCTTTTCATTTTCATGTTTTAAACTTGTTTAAATATTGGTTAAGCCTAGGATTTGACCAAGATCAAATGGGCATAAAAATTCAGAAAAAATCAAAAAAAAAAACCAAAGCACATAGTATTATTATGTCATATAGTAAGCATTCAAGTTGATAAACAAGGTCTAAACAACAAACTAGACAAATCATGCATGTATCTACCCCCTAACCCTAAACTCTGTCTTATGAAGTCAAGCATGAAGAGAAGTGGTTTTGGGTTTCAAACATGGAAATTTCAAAAAAACTCCCAAAAGCTTCTCATTTTAGAGTGACTAAGAAGGATTCAGGCTTACCTTTTCATTTTCATGTTTTAAACTTGTTCAAATCTTGGTCAAACTTAGGATTTGACCAAGATTCAAATGGGCATAAAAATTGGGAGGAAGGGTATGAATTACAATTCAAAAAAACAAGGTAACTTAAATACTTGGATGCCCCAAAGATGTGTGGAAGCCCAAAACAATGGCAAAACATGTGCGCACGCTGCATCCAATTCAAGTAGAACACATAGTAGGCATCGATAGTTTGACCTAAATTTGAAATCAAAGAGAAGGTGGTTAGAAAAAATCGAAATTGGCAAAGCAAAGCATGAAATCATAAATTTGTGATGCACTATAGCTATGAAAAGTATCAAACAATGCATACCAAAATGATTTTTTAGAGGAATACTAGTTCAACTTATTTTAATTTTATATTAGTAGCCCAAAATCGAACTAGTAGTTGGATATTTTTGAACATGATCTGTAGTAGTGGGCAAAACCCTAGTTTAACCTATTTAATCATAGATTCGTAGGTCGATTTTTCTACTTTTTTATTATTACTATGCAGCACATGTGTGTTTGCCCGTCGAGTGAAACTCGGAGGAAGAGGGATCACTCGGAAGGAGAGAAGAAGGGAGAGAATTATGGTGTCTCCCCTTTTTCGTGTGATGATGTTGACTTTTGTGCAGGGTTTGTCAGTGAGCAGGAGCGAGCGAGCGAGCGAGTCGAGCGAGGCCGAGAATGAGAGAGATTTGTTTTTTTGAGAGGGACAACCGAAGGATCCAGAAGGACCCACATACTTCGATACGCATCCTGATGCGTCTTCTCTTGACAAAGAAAATGGCTGGGAGTTTGCGTACCTATACTTGTGCTCACTGAAGTGTGGGACCTCACGCATGGGCACCACACGTAAGTGACAGACCTGTTGATGTAAAAACTCGGTTGATTATTATACTACTACATTTATACAAAGTTTCCTATGGATTCAAGGGTACGAAAGCCAAGTTAAATCATTTACATGACATTATTTTTTCCATGAAGCCAAGTTAACTCATTTATCAATTGGTACATTTTGGAGTGACTAAGAAGGATCCAGGCTTACTTTTTCATTTTCATGTTTTAAACATGTTTAAATCTTGGTCAAACCTATGACTTGACCAAGATTCAAATGGGCATAAAAAATAAAAAATAAATCAAAAAAAGCACTAGTCTTCCTATGTCATATAGTAAGCATTCAAGGTGATAAACAAGGTCTGGCATATTCAAACCACAAAAATCATGTATCTACCCTAACCCTAAACAAGGATCCAGGCTTACCCTTTTCATTTTCATGTTTTAAACTTGTTCAAATCTTGGTCAAACTTAGGATTTGACGAAGATTCAAATGGGCGTAAAAATACTTAGAAAAATCATGTACGTATCTACCCCAAACCCTAAACTCTATCTTACGAAGCCAAGCATGAAGAGAAGTGGTTTTGGGTTTCAAACATGGAAATTTCAAAAACCACCCAAAAGCTTCATTTTAGAGTGACTAAGAAGGATCCATGCTTACCTTTTATTTTCATGTTTTAAACATGTTCAAATCTTGGTCAAACCGTACGTACCTAGGATTTGACCAAGATTCAAATGGGCATAAAAATTCAAAAAAAAATGAAAAACCAAATAGCCTAGCTTCTTATATATGCCATATAGTAAGCACTCAAGTTGATAAACAAAGTCTAGACATATTCAAACCAGAAAAATCATGTATCTACCCCTAACCCTAAACTTTGTCTTAATTATGAAGTCAAGCACGAAGAGAAGTCGTTTTGGGTTTCAAACATGGACATTTAAAAAACCCTCCCAAAAGCTTCATTGTGGTGTGACGTACTAAGAAGGATACATGCTTACATTTTCAACAACCCCCCTAAAAGCTTCATTATAGAGTGACTAAGAAGGATCCAGTCTGGCGGGCTTACCTTTTATTTTCTTGTTTTAAACTTGTTCAAATCTCGGTCAAACCTAGGATTTGACCAAGATTCAAAATGTGCATCAAAATTCAAAATAAATTATAAAAATTAAAAACCAAATTAAAGCACATAGTGTTCTTATGTCATATAGTAAGCATTAAAGTTGATAAACAAGGTCTAGACACATATTCAAACAAGACAAATCATGTATCTATACCCCTAACCCCTAAACTCTATCTTATGAAGTCAACAACATGAAGAGAAGTGGTTTTGGGTTTCAAACATGGAAATTCAAAAACCTCCCAAAAGCTTCATTTTAGAGTGACTAATATATATAAGAAGGATCCATGCCTGCTTACCACCTTTTCATTTTCATATTTTAAACTTGTTTAAATCCGTGTCAAATTAAACCAAGGATTTGACCAAAAGATTCAAATGGGCATAAAATTTTAAAAAAAAATCAGAAAAATGAAAAACAAAAGCATATAGTCTTCTTATGTCATATACTAAGCATTCAAGTTGATAAACAAGGTTTGGACATGCATATTCAAACCTAGGCAAATCATGTATCTATCCCCTAGCCCCTAAACTATATCTTATGAAGTCAAGCATGAAGAGAAGTGGTTTTGGGTTTCAAACATGAAAATTTCAAGAACATCCCAAAAACTTCATTTTAGAGTGACTAAGAAGGATACATGCTTCCCCTTTTCATTTTCATGTTTTATACTTGTTTAAATCTTGGTCAAACCTAGGATTTGACAAAGATTCAAATGTGCATCAAAATAAAAAATCAGAAAAATTAAAAACCAAAGCACATAGTTTTCTTATGTCATATAGTTAGCATTAAAATTGATATAAACAAGGTCTAGATATATTCAAACAAGAAAAATCATGTATCTACCCCTAACCCTAAACTCTGTATGTCTTATGTAGTCAAGCATGAAGAGAAGTGGTTTTGGGTTTCAAACTTGGAAATTTCAAGAACCCCCCAAAAGCTTCATTTTAGAGTGACTAAAGGATCCAGGTCGGGCTTACCTTTTATTTTCATGTTTTAAAATTGTTCAAATCTTGGTCAAACCGTACCTAGGATTTGATCAAGATTCAAAATTGGGCATAAAATTTCAAAAAAAATGAAAAACCCAAGCATATAGCCTTCTTATGTCATATAGTAAGCACTCAAGTTGATAAACAAGGTCTAGACATATTCAAACCAGAAAAATCATGTTTCTACCCCTAGCCCTAAACTTTGTCTTATGAAGTCAAGCACGAAGAGAAGTCGTTTTGGATTTCAAACATGGAAATTTCAAAAACCCTTCCCAAAAGCTTCATTTTGGAGTGACTAATTAAGAAGGATACAGGCTTACCTTTTCATTTTCATGTTTTAAACTTGTTTAAATATTGGTTAAGCCTAGGATTTGACCAAGATCAAATGGGCATAAAAATTCAGAAAAAATCAAAAAAAATGAAAACCAAAGCACATAGTATTATTATGTCATATAGTAAGCATTCAAGTTGATAAACAAGGTCTAAACAACAAACTAGACAAATCATGCATGTATCTACCCCCTAACCCTAAATTAACTCTATCTTATGAAGTCAAGCATGAAGAGAAGTGGTTTTGGGTTTCAAACATGGAAATTTCAAAAAAACTCCCAAAAGCTTCTCATTTTAGAGTGACTAAGAAGGATTCAGTCTTACCTTTTCATTTTCATGTTTTAAACTTGTTCAAATCTTGGTCAAACTTAGGATTTGACCAAGATTCAAATGGGCATAAAAATTGGGAGGAAGGGTATGAATTACAATTCAAAAAAACAAGGTAACTTAAATACTTGGATGCCCCAAAGATGTGTGGAAGCCCAAAACAATGGCAAAACATGTGCGCACGCTGCATCCAATTCAAGTAGAACACATAGTAGGCATCGATAGTTTGACCTAAATTTGAAATCAAAGAGAAGGTGGTTAGAAAAAATCGAAATTGGCAAAGCAAAGCATGAAATCATAAATTTGTGATGCACTATAGCTATGAAAAGTATCAAACAATGCATACCAAAATGATTTTTTAGAGGAATACTAGTTCAACTTATTTTAATTTTATATTAGTAGCCCAAAATCGAACTAGTAGTTGGATATTTTTGAACATGATCTGTAGTAGTGGGCAAAACCCTAGTTTAACCTATTTAATCATAGATTCGTAGGTCGATTTTTCTACTTTTTTATTATTACTATGCAGCACATGTGTGTTTGCCCGTCGAGTGAAACTCGGAGGAAGAGGGATCACTCGGAAGGAGAGAAGAAGGGAGAGAATTATGGTGTCTCCCCTTTTTCGTGTGATGATGTTGACTTTTGTGCAGGGTTTGTCAGTGAGCAGGAGCGACGACGAGTCGAGCGAGGCCGAGAATGAGAGAGATTTGTTTTTTTTGTGAGAGGGACAACCGAAGGATCCAGAAGGACCCACATACTTCCAATACGCATCCTGATGCGTCTTCTCTTGACAAAGAAAATGGCTGGGAGTTTGCGTACCTATTGCACGTGACTTGTGCTCACTGAAGTGTGGGACCTCACGCATGGGCACCACACGTAAGTGACAGACCTGTTGATGTAAAAACTCGGTTGATTATTATACTACTACATTTATACAAAGTTTCCTATGGATTCAAGGGTACGAAAGCCAAGTTAAATCATTTACATGACATTATTTTTTCCATGAAGCCAAGTTAACTCATTTATCAATTGGTACATTTTGGAGTGACTAAGAAGGATCCAGGCTTACTTTTTCATTTTCATGTTTTAAACATGTTTAAATCTTGGTCAAACCTATGACTTGACCAAGATTCAAATGGGCATAAAAATCAAAAAAAAAAAAAAAAAGCACGCCGTCTTCCTATGTCATATAGTAAGCATTCAAGGTGATAAACAAGGTCTGGCATATTCAAACCACAAAAATCATGTATCTACCCCCTAACCCTAAACAAGGATCCAGGCTTACCCTTTTCATTTTCATGTTTTAAACTTGTTCAAATCTTGGTCAAACTTAGGATTTGACGAAGATTCAAATGGGCGTAAAAATACTTAGAAAAATCATGTACGTATCTACCCCAAACCCTAAACTCTATCTTACGAAGCCAAGCATGAAGAGAAGTGGTTTTGGGTTTCAAACATGGAAATTTCAAAAACCACCCAAAAGCTTCATTTTAGAGTGACTAAGAAGGATCCATGCTTACCTTTTATTTTCATGTTTTAAACATGTTCAAATGTTGGTCAAACCGTACGTACCTAGGATTTGACCAAGATTCAAATGGGCAGAAAAATTCAAAAAAAAATGAAAAACCAAAGCACATAGCCTAGCTTCTTATATATGCCATATAGTAAGCACTCAAGTTGATAAACAAAGTCTAGACATATTCAAACCAGAAAAATCATGTATCTACCCCTAACCCTAAACTTTGTCTTAATTATGAAGTCAAGCACGAAGAGAAGTCGTTTTGGGTTTCAAACATGGACATTTAAAAAACCCTCCCAAAAGCTTCATTGTGGTGTGACGTACTAAGAAGGATACATGCTTACATTTTCAACAACCCCCCTAAAAGCTTCATTATAGAGTGACTAAGAAGGATCCAGTCTGGCGGGCTTACCTTTTATTTTCTTGTTTTAAACTTGTTCAAATCTCGGTCAAACCTAGGATTTGACCAAGATTCAAAATGTGCATCAAAATTCAAAATAAATTATAAAAATTAAAAACCAAATTAAAGCACATAGTGTTCTTATGTCATATAGTAAGCATTAAAGTTGATAAACAAGGTCTAGACACATATTCAAACAAGACAAATCATGTATCTATACCCCTAACCCCTAAACTCTATCTTATGAAGTCAACAACATGAAGAGAAGTGGTTTTGGGTTTCAAACATGGAAATTTCAAAAACCTCCCAAAAGCTTCATTTTAGAGTGACTAATATATATAAGAAGGATCCATGCCTGCTTACCACCTTTTCATTTTCATATTTTAAACTTGTTTAAATCCGTGTCAAATTAAACCAAGGATTTGACCAAAAGATTCAAATGGGCATAAAATTTTAAAAAAATCAGAAAAATGAAAAACAAAAGCATATAGTCTTCTTATGTCATATACTAAGCATTCAAGTTGATAAACAAGGTTTGGACATGCATATTCAAACCTAGGCAAATCATGTATCTATCCCCTAGCCCCTAAACTATATCTTATGAAGTCAAGCATGAAGAGAAGTGGTTTTGGGTTTCAAACATGAAAATTTCAAGAACATCCCAAAAACTTCATTTTAGAGTGACTAAGAAGGATACATGCTTCCCCTTTTCATTTTCATGTTTTATACTTGTTTAAATCTTGGTCAAACCTAGGATTTGGCAAAGATTCAAATGTGCATCAAAATAAAAAATCAGAAAAATTAAAAACCAAAGCACATAGTTTTCTTATGTCATATAGTTAGCATTAAAATTGATATAAACAAGGTCTAGATATATTCAAACAAGAAAAATCATGTATCTACCCCTAACCCTAAACTCTGTATGTCTTATGTAGTCAAGCATGAAGAGAAGTGGTTTTGGGTTTCAAACTTGGAAATTTCAAGAACCCCCAAAAGCTTCATTTTAGAGTGACTAAAGGATCCAGGTCGGGCTTACCTTTTATTTTCATGTTTTAAAATTGTTCAAATCTTGGTCAAACCGTACCTAGGATTTGATCAAGATTCAAATGGGCATAAAATTTCAAAAAAAATGAAAAACCCAAGCATATAGCCTTCTTATGTCATATAGTAAGCACTCAAGTTGATAAACAAGGTCTAGACATATTCAAACCAGAAAAATCATGTTTCTACCCCTAGCCCTAAACTTTGTCTTATGAAGTCAAGCACGAAGAGAAGTCGTTTTGGATTTCAAACATGGAAATTTCAAAAACCCTTCCCAAAAGCTTCATTTAGGAGTGACTAATTAAGAAGGATACAGGCTTACCTTTTCATTTTCATGTTTTAAACTTGTTTAAATATTGGTTAAGCCTAGGATTTGACCAAGATCAAATGGGCATAAAAATTCAGAAAAAATCAAAAAAAAATGAAAACCAAAGCACATAGTATTATTATGTCATATAGTAAGCATTCAAGTTGATAAACAAGGTCTAAACAACAAACTAGACAAATCATGCATGTATCTACCCCCTAACCCTAAATTAACTCTGTCTTATGAAGTCAAGCATGAAGAGAAGTGGTTTTGGGTTTCAAACATGGAAATTTCAAAAAAAAAAGCTTCTCATTTTAGAGTGACTAAGAAGGATTCAGTCTTTTCATTTTCATGTTTTAAACTTGTTCAAATCTTGGTCAAACTTAGGATTTGACCAAGATTCAAATGGGCATAAAAATTGGGAGGAAGGGTATGAATTACAATTCAAAAAAACAAGGTAACTTAAATACTTGGATGCCCCAAAGATGTGTGGAAGCCCAAAACAATGGCAAAACATGTGCGCACGCTGCATCCAATTCAAGTAGAACACATAGTAGGCATCGATAGTTTGACCTAAATTTGAAATCAAAGAGAAGGTGGTTAGAAAAAATCGAAATTGGCAAAGCAAAGCATGAAATCATAAATTTGTGATGCACTATAGCTATGAAAAGTATCAAACAATGCATACCAAAATGATTTTTTAGAGGAATACTAGTTCAACTTATTTTAATTTTATATTAGTAGCCCAAAATCGAACTAGTAGTTGGATATTTTTGAACATGATCTGTAGTAGTGGGCAAAACCCTAGTTTAACCTATTTAATCATAGATTCGTAGGTCGATTTTTCTACTTTTTTATTATTACTATGCAGCACATGTGTGTTTGCCCGTCGAGTGAAACTCGGAGGAAGAGGGATCACTCGGAAGGAGAGAAGAAGGGAGAGAATTATGGTGTCTCCCCTTTTTCGTGTGATGATGTTGACTTTTGTGCAGGGTTTGTCAGTGAGCAGGAGGAGCGAGGCGAGTCGAGCGAGGCCGAGAATGAGAGAGATTTGTTTTTTTTGTGAGAGGGACAACCGAAGGATCCAGAAGGACCCACATACTTCCATACGCATCTGATGCGTCTTCTCTTGACAAAGAAAATGGCTGGGAGTTTGCGTACCTATTGCATGTGACTTGTGCTCACTGAAGTGTGGGACCTCACGCATGGGCACCACACGTAAGTGACAGACCTGTTGATGTAAAAACTCGGTTGATTATTATACTACTACATTTATACAAAGTTTCCTATGGATTCAAGGGTACGAAAGCCAAGTTAAATCATTTACATGACATTATTTTTTCCATGAAGCCAAGTTAACTCATTTATCAATTGGTACATTTTGGAGTGACTAAGAAGGATCCAGGCTTACTTTTTCATTTTCATGTTTTAAACATGTTTAAATCTTGGTCAAACCTATGACTTGACCAAGATTCAAATGGGCATAAAAAATCAAAAAAAAATCAAAAAAACGTCTTCCTATGTCATATAGTAAGCATTCAAGGTGATAAACAAGGTCTGGCATATTCAAACCACAAAAATCATGTATCTACCCCCTAACCCTAAACAAGGATCCAGGCTTACCCTTTTCATTTTCATGTTTTAAACTTGTTCAAATCTTGGTCAAACTTAGGATTTGACGAAGATTCAAATGGGCGTAAAAATACTTAGAAAAATCATGTACGTATCTACCCCAAACCCTAAACTCTATCTTACGAAGCCAAGCATGAAGAGAAGTGGTTTTGGGTTTCAAACATGGAAATTTCAAAAACCACCCAAAAGCTTCATTTTAGAGTGACTAAGAAGGATCCATGCTTACCTTTTATTTTCATGTTTTAAACATGTTCAAATGTTGGTCAAACCGTACGTACCTAGGATTTGACCAAGATTCAAATGGGCATAAAAATTCAAAAAAAATGAAAAACCAAAGCACATAGCCTAGCTTCTTATATATGCCATATAGTAAGCACTCAAGTTGATAAACAAAGTCTAGACATATTCAAACCAGAAAAATCATGTATCTACCCCTAACCCTAAACTTTGTCTTAATTATGAAGTCAAGCACGAAGAGAAGTCGTTTTGGGTTTCAAACATGGACATTTAAAAAACCCTCCCAAAAGCTTCATTGTGGTGTGACGTACTAAGAAGGATACATGCTTACATTTTCAACAACCCCCCTAAAAGCTTCATTATAGAGTGACTAAGAAGGATCCAGTCTGGCGGGCTTACCTTTTATTTTCTTGTTTTAAACTTGTTCAAATCTCGGTCAAACCTAGGATTTGACCAAGATTCAAAATGTGCATCAAAATTCAAAATAAATTATAAAAATTAAAAACCAAATTAAAGCACATAGTGTTCTTATGTCATATAGTAAGCATTAAAGTTGATAAACAAGGTCTAGACACATATTCAAACAAGACAAATCATGTATCTATACCCCTAACCCCTAAACTCTATCTTATGAAGTCAACAACATGAAGAGAAGTGGTTTTGGGTTTCAAACATGGAAATTCAAAAACCTCCCAAAAGCTTCATTTTAGAGTGACTAATATATATAAGAAGGATCCATGCCTGCTTACCACCTTTTCATTTTCATATTTTAAACTTGTTTAAATCCGTGTCAAATTAAACCAAGGATTTGACCAAAAGATTCAAATGGGCATAAAATTTTAAAAAAAAATCAGAAAAATGAAAAACAAAAGCATATAGTCTTCTTATGTCATATACTAAGCATTCAAGTTGATAAACAAGGTTTGGACATGCATATTCAAACCTAGGCAAATCATGTATCTATCCCCTAGCCCCTAAACTATATCTTATGAAGTCAAGCATGAAGAGAAGTGGTTTTGGGTTTCAAACATGAAAATTTCAAGAACATCCCAAAAACTTCATTTTAGAGTGACTAAGAAGGATACATGCTTCCCTTTTCATTTTCATGTTTTATACTTGTTTAAATCTTGGTCAAACCTAGGATTTGGCAAAGATTCAAATGTGCATCAAAATAAAAAATCAGAAAAATTAAAAACCAAAGCACATAGTTTTCTTATGTCATATAGTTAGCATTAAAATTGATATAAACAAGGTCTAGATATATTCAAACAAGAAAAATCATGTATCTACCCCTAACCCTAAACTCTGTATGTCTTATGTAGTCAAGCATGAAGAGAAGTGGTTTTGGGTTTCAAACTTGGAAATTTCAAGAACCCCCCAAAAGCTTCATTTTAGAGTGACTAAAGGATCCAGGCCGGGCTTACCTTTTATTTTCATGTTTTAAAATTGTTCAAATCTTGGTCAAACCGTGCCTAGGATTTGATCAAGATTCAAAAATGGGCATAAAATTTCCAAAAAAAATGAAAAACCCAAGCATATAGCCTTCTTATGTCATATAGTAAGCACTCAAGTTGATAAACAAGGTCTAGACATATTCAAACCAGAAAAATCATGTTTCTACCCCTAGCCCTAAACTTTGTCTTATGAAGTCAAGCACGAAGAGAAGTCGTTTTGGATTTCAAACATGGAAATTTCAAAAACCTTCCCAAAAGCTTCATTTTGGAGTGACTAATTAAGAAGGATACAGGCTTACCTTTTCATTTTCATGTTTTAAACTTGTTTAAATATTGGTTAAGCCTAGGATTTGACCAAGATCAAATGGGCATAAAAATTCAGAAAAAATCAAAAAAATGAAAACCAAAGCACATAGTATTATTATGTCATATAGTAAGCATTCAAGTTGATAAACAAGGTCTAAACAACAAACTAGACAAATCATGCATGTATCTACCCCTAAACTCTGTCTTATGAAGTCAAGCATGAAGAGATGTGGTTTTGGGTTTCAAACATGGAAATTTCAAAAACTCCCAAAAGCTTCTCATTTTAGAGTGACTAAGAAGGATTCAGTCTTACCTTTTCATTTTCATGTTTTAAACTTGTTCAAATCTTGGTCAAACTTAGGATTTGACCAAGATTCAAATGGGCATAAAAATTGGGAGGAAGGGTATGAATTACAATTCAAAAAAACAAGGTAACTTAAATACTTGGATGCCCCAAAGATGTGTGGAAGCCCAAAACAATGGCAAAACATGTGCGCACGCTGCATCCAATTCAAGTAGAACACATAGTAGGCATCGATAGTTTGACCTAAATTTGAAATCAAAGAGAAGGTGGTTAGAAAAAATCGAAATTGGCAAAGCAAAGCATGAAATCATAAATTTGTGATGCACTATAGCTATGAAAAGTATCAAACAATGCATACCAAAATGATTTTTTAGAGGAATACTAGTTCAACTTATTTTAATTTTATATTAGTAGCCCAAAATCGAACTAGTAGTTGGATATTTTTGAACATGATCTGTAGTAGTGGGCAAAACCCTAGTTTAACCTATTTAATCATAGATTCGTAGGTCGATTTTTCTACTTTTTTATTATTACTATGCAGCACATGTGTGTTTGCCCGTCGAGTGAAACTCGGAGGAAGAGGGATCACTCGGAAGGAGAGAAGAAGGGAGAGAATTATGGTGTCTCCCCTTTTTCGTGTGATGATGTTGACTTTTGTGCAGGGTTTGTCAGTGAGCAGGAGCGAGCGAGCGAGCGAGTCGAGCGAGGCCGAGAATGAGAGAGATTTGTTTTTTTTGTGAGAGGGACAACCGAAGGATCCAGAAGGACCCACATACTTCCAATACGCATCCTGATGCGTCTTCTCTTGACAAAGAAAATGGCTGGGAGTTTGCGTACCTATTGCACGTGACTTGTGCTCACTGAAGTGTGGGACCTCACGCATGGGCACCACACGTAAGTGACAGACCTGTTGATGTAAAAACTCGGTTGATTATTATACTACTACATTTATACAAAGTTTCCTATGGATTCAAGGGTACGAAAGCCAAGTTAAATCATTTACATGACATTATTTTTTCCATGGCCTTAACTTTCATTTATTAAAATTGTTCAAATCTTGGTCAAACCGTGCCTAGGATTTGATCAAGATTCAAAATTGGGCATAAAATTTCCAAAAAAAATGAAAAACCCAAGCATATAGCCTTCTTATGTCATATAGTAAGCACTCAAGTTGATAAACAAGGTCTAGACATATTCAAACCAGAAAAATCATGTTTCTACCCCTAGCCCTAAACTTTGTCTTATGAAGTCAAGCACGAAGAGAAGTCGTTTTGGATTTCAAACATGGAAATTTCAAAAACCTTCCCAAAAGCTTCATTTTGGAGTGACTAATTAAGAAGGATACAGGCTTACCTTTTCATTTTCATGTTTTAAACTTGTTTAAATATTGGTTAAGCCTAGGATTTGACCAAGATCAAATGGGCATAAAAATTCAGAAAAAATCAAAAAAATGAAAACCAAAGCACATAGTATTATTATGTCATATAGTAAGCATTCAAGTTGATAAACAAGGTCTAAACAACAAACTAGACAAATCATGTATCTACCCCTAACCCTAAATTAACTTTGTCTTATGAAGTCAAGCATGAAGAGAAGTGGTTTTGGGTTTCAAACATGGAAATTTCAAAAACTCCCAAAAGCTTCTCATTTTAGAGTGCCTAAGAAGGATAGGCATTCAAGTTGATAAACAAGGTTTGGACATGCATATTCAAACCTAGGCAAATCATGTATCTATCCCCTAGCCCCTAAACTATATCTTATGAAGTCAAGCATGAAGAGAAGTGGTTTTGGGTTTCAAACATGAAAATTTCAAGAACATCCCAAAAACTTCATTTTAGAGTGACTAAGAAGGATACAGGCTTCCCCTTTTCATTTTCATGTTTTATACTTGTTTAAATCTTGGTCAAACCTAGGATTTGACAAAGATTCAAATGTGCATCAAAATAAAAAAATTAGAAAAATTAAAAACCAAAGCACATAGTTTTCTTATGTCACATAGTTAGCATTAAAGTTGATATAAACAAGGTCTAGATATATTCAAACAAGAAAAATCATGTATCTACCCCTAACCCTAAACTCTGTCTTATGTAGTCAAGCATGAAGAGAAGTGGTTTTGGGTTTCAAACTTGGAAATTTCAAGAACCCCCAAAAGCTTCATTTTAGAGTGACTAAGAAGGATCCATGCTTACCTTTTCATTTTCATGTATTAAACTTGTTTACATCTTGGTCATAGCTAGTGTATTTGACCAAGATTCAAATGGGCATAAAATTAAAAAATGAAAAAATGAAAAACCAAAGTACATAGTCTTCTTATGTCATATAGTAAGCATTCAAGTGATAAACAAGGTCTAGACATATTCAAACCAAACAAATCATGTATCTACCCCCTAACCCCTAAACTTTATCTTATGAAGCCAAGCATGAAGAGAAGTGGTTCTTGGTTTCAAACATGGAAATATCAAAAACCTCCCAAAAGCTTCATTTTAGAGTGACTAAGAAGTATCCATGCTTACCTTTTCATTTTCATATTTTAAACTTGTTTAAATCATTGTCAAACCTAGGATTTGACCAAGATACAAGTATGGGCACAAAACCCTCTTAGCCAAAATCAACTACGAGCAAGATTTTCTGTATTGTAGATGCCCCAATTGACTCTCATCCCCAATGTAGTCTTTTTTATGTCAGTATAGACTTCTTTACTGGATGTATACTATCGTACATGGCATGCATTTGCCTAATGAGCAGCATTGTTTAGCCGTTCTAGCCAACCCGATCAATCTGTCAAGCTTCATGCACGAGATGCCAATTTACTCCCTCGCTCCGATCCATATTTCTTGGTGCTAAAAAGAATGTGAATCGGAGGGAGTACTTTTCTTAGATAGTACTATATCAGTTCAAAAAAAAGTACAGTACTACTACATCACAAATGCATCAAAAGAGTACTACTGTACATCACAAGACCACGACAGTTGTATAGTAGAGTTTAATGCTGAACTTTAAACAGGACCAGGAGCATCAGGGCCAGCAGCAGGGGCGTTGACCGGCAACAAACCAGTCAAAAGACGTAAGGAAGAGGCCATATGCTGCGTGCTTGGCCTTGATTGCAGGGTGGTGATTCTTCGCCGCTCGCCATGTATTCACGCCGTACCAGTTCCGCGTCGCCCGCGAGCGGATCGAAGCGATCCCGCGCGCCGGACACGCTCGAGGAGGCGTGGCGGCTCCAGTGCAAGCAGTCCGCCGCCGGGAGTCGGCGCGCGGCGTGCAGGTACAGAGGCTCCCTGTACATGCCGTCGTCGCTCCGCGAGTTCGCCCCGGGCGGGCTCTGGTACAAGGCGGATCCGCCGCTCAAACCGATGAGCGGCCCCGTCTTCAACAAATGGCGCGCCGACCGGGAGAGGAACCGCCGGTCGAAGGCGGCGTGGGAGGCGAGCACCAGCGGCGGATTCGCGCCGCCAGCCGGCGAGGAGGCGGAGGAGGCGGAGGAAGGGGAAGACCCCCTCTTCTTGAAGGCGCTGGCCGCGTCCCTCAAGGACGATGCCGACAAGAAGAGGGCGGAGGAAGAAGACAAGGCGGCGGCCATCGCCGCCGTGAAGGAGAAGGAGGCGCGGGATGCGGAGGAGAACGCGACCATCATCTTCCTCGACGACTAGATAGGTTAGAAGTCGCGATAAGGATCGCGCAATTCTGTATGTATGATCCGTATGTATGATCAACTATGAATTATGAACAATGAACTATCAAACCAAACCACATAGTTTTTTTATGTCATATAGTAAGAATTCAAGTTGATAAAACAAGGTCTAGACATATTCAAACTAGACAAATCACGTATATCTACCCCTAACCCTAAACTCTGTCTTATGAAGTAAAGCATGAAGAGAAGTGGTTTTGGGTTTCAAACATGGAAATTTCAAAAACCTTCCCAAAAGCTTCATTTTGGAGTGACTAAGAAGGATGCAGGCTTACCTTTTCATTTTCATGTCTTAAACTTGTTTAAATCTTGGTTAAACCTAGGATTTGACCAAGATCAAATGGCAAAAAAATCAGAAAAAATCAAAAAAATGAAAACTAAAGCACATAGTATTCTTATGTCATATAGTAAGCATTCAATTTGATAAACAAGGTCTAAACATATTCAAACCAGACAAATCATGTATCTACCCACTAACCCTAAATTCTGTCTTATGAAGTCGATCAAGCATGAAGAGAAGTGGTTTTGGGTTTCAAACATGGAAATTTCAAAAACCTCCCAAAAGCTTCATTTTAGAGTTACTAAGAAGGATCCATGCTTACCTTTTATTTTCATGTTTTAAACATGTTCAAATCTTGGTCAAACCGTACCTAGGATTTGACCAAGATTCAAATGGGTATAAAAATTCAAAAAAACTGAAAAACCAAAGCACATAGCCTTCTTATGTCATATATAGTAAGCACTCAAGTTGGTAAACAAGGTCTAGAGATATTCAAACCAGAAAAATCTTGTATCTACCCCTAACCCTAAACTTTGTCTTATGAAGTCAAGCACGAAGAGAAGTCGTTTTGGGTTTCAAACATGGAAATTTCAAAAACCTTCCCAAAAGCCTCATTTTGGAGTGACTAAGAAGGATGCAGGCTTACCTTTTCATTTTCATGTTTTAAACTTGTTTAAACCTTGGTTAAACCTAGGATTTGACCAAGATCAAATGGGCATAAAAATTCAGAAAAAATCAAAAAATGAAAACCAAAGCACATAGTATTCTTATGTCATATATTAAGCATTCAAGTTGATAAACAAGGTCAAGACATATTCAAACCAGACAAATCATGTATCTACCCTAACCCTAAACTCTGTCTTATGAAGTCAAGCATGAAGAGACGTGGTTTTGGGTTTCAAACATGGAAATTTCAAGAACCCCCCAAAAGCTTCATTTTAGAGTGACTAAGAAGGATCCAGGTCGAGCTTACCTTTTATTTTTATGTTTTAAACTTGTTCAAATCTTGGTCAAACCTAGGATTTGACCAAGATTCAAATGGGTATAAAAAAATGAAAAACCAAAGCACATAGCCTTTTTATGTCATATAATAAGCACTCAAGTTGATAAAAAAGGTCTAGACATATTCAAACCAGAAAAATCATGTATCTACCCCTAACCCTAAACTTTGTCTTATGAAGTCAAGCACGAAGAGAAGTCGTTTTTGGGTTTCAAACATGGAAATTTCAAAAACCTTCCCAAAAACTTCATTTTGGAGTGACTAAGAAGGATGCAGGCTTACCTTTTCATTTTCATAATTTAAACATGTTTAAATCTTGGTCAAACCTATGATTTGACCAAGATTCAAATGGGCATAAAAATAGTTAGAAAAATCATGTACGTATCTACCCCTAACCCTAAACTCTATCTTACGAAGTCAAGCATGAAGAGAAGTCGTTTTGGGTTTCAAACATGGAAATTTCAAAAACCTCCCAAAAGCTTCATTTCAGAGTGACTAAGAAGGATCCAGACCGGGCTTACATTTTATTTTCATATTTTAAACTTGTTCAAATCTTGGTCAAACCGTACCTAGGATTTGACCAAGATTCAAAAAAAAAATGAAAAACCAAAGCACATAGCCTTCTTATGTCATATAGTAAGCACTCAAGTTGATAAACAAGGTCTAGTCATATTCAAACCAGAAAAATCATGTATCTACCCCTAAGCCTGAACTTTGTCTTATGAAGTCAATCACGAAGAGAAGTCGTTTTGGGTTTCAAACATGGAAATTTCAAATACCTTCCCAAAAGCTTCATTTTGGAGTGACTAAGAAGGATGCAGGCTTACCTTTTCATTTTCATGTTTTAAACATGTTTAAATAAGGATGCGTGGTTCTGAAACCTCATACACATTGTTGCAAAAGTAATTACATCACCTAAACAATACTACCAGTTCATAATTCTAAACTTATGTACAATCTTGGAAACATATAACGCCAGCCTAGTTCACCAATTATCATCATCCCTCTTGATGCGCTTGCCGGTGCCGCTTGTACCTGCCTCCCATGGGTTGGCAGTCCAAGTTCTGCACTCGTTCGCACTTCGTGTGTCGGGAATCCTTGTTGGAGCTTCCCAACCAGATACAGGCCCTGCCCTTGCTAGCTCACCACATCCAGCCGTTGCCCTAGCTTGCTCACCATGTGAACCGCCATCCCACGGAGACCCCGAAGTAGGCTCGCACGGGTCCTTTATCCATGGTGGCATATTCTTCGGATCAAATGGTATGTTGTGCCTAAAGCAATAAGATACAAATTCCCAGTAGGTTGTCCCGACACACTGCTTCTTCTCGTCGCGCCAGGCAGGGGGAAGAGCGGCCAACCTAGCCGCTTCCTTGCAATCCGGGCAAACCACTTCCCTTGGAATTGGTTGTGCTTGACGCTGCCCATCATTGATTTTTTTGAGTCGCCTGTACAACTCAAAACTGACATACCCATCAATCGCAGCATACCTCAAGTTTACTTCAGGCAATGGCATGCACTCCCATTGATCGTGGCTGCTAGTAGGGAACTTGGTCTTCATGTCTTTGTAAGATGGGTCAATGATGGCGGCTGCCAAATCACCCATGCCAGTCCTATTGCCAGGACCATTGAAATTGATCATATCCTGAATGTCAATCCAATTATGTTTAGGAATTTTAATGCCATCTCTAGCAAACCTGCTAGAGTCACCCCTGATGTCAACAGTTGTGAAACAAATTCCTTTATGTTGAAGGAATTCTTGCAGTGCCAGATTATCAGGACTCCTGCATGTTAACACAAATCAATCTTGTAAGATCGTATATGCTGAAATAGTACACATATTTTTCTTCCAGTAAACTGTATACTTGTTGCAGTGAAACAATGATTTTGCATCAGTGATACACATCAAAATAACATGAATTATTGTTGCGACTATATGATCTAATTATTTAAGTGTCAAGTTAAGATTCAGTTACTATATGTTAATATCTTGACATCCATGCCGATTATCGGTGAGTATGAGTACATGAAATTTGTGCAAATTTTGAGTACCAAAATCATGAAACTAGATATCGTGGTCAATCCAAAAAAATTATACAAGTATGTTGGATATTACGTTCCAGACCACATTTTTCATACAAGTTAGTTTGTTCGTGTTTTCATACAAGTTAGAACCTAGTCTATTTCGAAATAAAAAAGCAGATCCAAGATAAAGGAAGAGTTTCTATATTAAAAAACAAAAGGATAAAGGAAGGCATGTGAAGAACATACCTGCAGAAATGGTACACCAGGACGTGGTCGTCCATGGCCAACTGAACGACGGCGGTACTTACTTGGTCCGCAGTGTATTCTAGGTCGAGGCCGACGAACCTGGGCCTGTCCTCTAGTAGCTTTTGTTCGTACATCTTGAGGGTGTGCTCGAGAACGGAAGGGTCATTCGTGTAGACCACGTTCACCTTGGTCGTCCCATGGGGAACGACGCTCCTCTTTAGCGTAAACAGGCCGCCGTCGGCCATGGCAGCGCTGAAGCACGTCGAACTGATCGGAGGGATTGAGGGGGAGGGAGGGAGAGCAACTGCAAACAATGGGGTTTTTTGGAACTTGCCGAAATGCAGGGGAGAACGAACCGCCAGGGGTTGTTTAGTGGGGACAGATGGGAATAATACTGCGATGAGGTTGAGGAATTAACTCCAACCGCCATTTAAATCTAGTACTCCCTATAGTCAGTTGATAGGAAATGGACGGGCAAGATTGATTCTAGGGAGGCGAATCCCAGTATTTTCCCAATTTATTTGAGTTGTAATATAACCATCGTTAATACTTGAATTGAAAAATATTTACAAAATTAATTTATTATATACTACATGATGAGATAATCCAACAAACCATGGAAATGCATGGCCATCCAACCATGTCACCCGCTTGTGAAAATTGTATAGGTGGTAGTGTGCGCAATACACGCGGTAGCCACTTCACAAATACATCCTTTTAATTTTGCCCCCCTTAATTCGGCCAATAAAAATGAAAAGACTTTATGTGGAAAACCAAAAAAACTGTATTTGGCAAAGTATAGTCGAAAATAAGAAGTTTTTCATTGATCTCTTAAAAAAGGGGTCATGATTCGAAAGTTCGCCATGCATGGTTCTTGCGGTAACCAAGCTAGCTCACCCATGTGGCAAGAAGAGAATCAATGTCCAACATGCATGGTTCCAAAAATATATATTTACAGAATGATTCTGCTTCTCAAGAATATTTGCATGCCATCATGTTTGTTATTTTTCCTAGATAAAAGTAGTAATTGGTGACTTCGTGATTGCCTTGCTTGCTGATTTCAATAAGTTTGAACCTCATTTTTGGCTTTTTTTCAAATTTAGGCAAAAACTTCTTGGCAATCGACTTTGTGAGCTACTATACTTGGATGCAACCCACATTTTCGTTGGCTAATTAATGTTTTCTGATTCCACAACAATAGGGCACATCCCTATATCATCCCAAATTTTGAATTCTTATTAGTTTGGTTGATGACCACCATTCATATCCGAACTTAATTAATTGGAGTACAAATGATGGTTTCATGGTAAGCTAGTTTGACAAATTAGCCTTCGAAATGGCGATTCGCCTACCATGCATGCATGTTTGGCCTACCCGTGAAATTTTGATTTGTGGTATTGTGCACACACTGCACATGATAGCGAATAAACAAAACACATATTTGGACCCCTTTGGCCAGCAAGGGCATGTTTGGTTCCTAGCCACAATTTGTCAAGAAGCCAAAATTTGGCAGCCATGCATATAGTTTATTTGGCATGTGTTTGGTTTTTGCCACAATTTGGCTTATCACACTTCATTGCATGTATATATGGTCCATTTGTCATAGACTCAACTTTTTTTTACAAAGTTTTGACAAAGTTTGGCTTTAATATTTTAAGCCACAATTTGGTGGCTAGCCATACTAGCTTTTTTTTTGCTAACCACACTTTGGCTTTGGAAAAATGTGGCTACCAAACATGGGTCCTAATAAAAAGAAAACAACACACTAATGTGTGGTAAACCAAAAATCCCTACTTTGCAAAGTTGCATATGTGCAAAAGGGGGGCAATGCATGCATTATTCAGAAGTTGATTGTGGTTTTCGTAGTGTAACCAATTAATTAAGCTTACATATGGGAAGAGGCTAGCGAGGCGAACTCAAGCAGCTATGGTTCCAATGTTGTCAAGTTTGAAGTGGACACTGCATGAAGCTTGCTCAAATTAATGGGTAGAAAGCCAAAAGTAGTCCATATTTATTCTATATGTGTGTGAATAATAACTCTTCACCCCAAACCTCTATGTATGATAGGGTTTTATATTTTTTACTTGTTAGTAGTAAGTACATGTCATGTGATGGCTCCATGCACATGTTTCACAACTTTTTTTTGATTTGTTTCTACCTCATTTGGTTGGTTTCAAATTTGCTCAAACTTCCTATGCGCGCTATGTTGTACTATTGGGACCCATGTTTGGGCTTTGTTTGTGGTACCACACTTGCAGGGTACCTCCAAGTATTTTATTCCCAAAAATTATGAATTCTAATTAAATGGTGAACTATAAACTGATCATCTAAAGTTGGAAAATAAAATCCATATATAGCTACACATCGAGATATGTGTATAAGGTAGACAAACTGCATTGCCACACATGCCTTATATAAGTTTGTTTTTTCTAGCGGAGTGGATTCCCTAATCACCCCACGGTTGTGACATTGTCAATGTTGTCATGATAAATAACATTGCGAGACTTTCCATCTTATTCTTTTTTGTAGAAATGATTGTCCCATTATGGCAAACGTCCCCATTCGTTTTTCAAATTAAGTAAACGTTATAGGATGAAAATTCATTGAAGTGACAAATTTTCTAGATTTCTAACTATTTTAGCTCATTCAAACAAGTTTGCAATAGGCCGACCTGTTGTCCAGTGACAATTTTAGAGTACAATTTGATCAACATCACAAAAAAGTGCTTTTAAGGCTCGTAAGTAGTATCATACATGCCATGTTGGCAAAAATCTAATGTGTCACATCAATTATGAGGTGAGAGATGAGAGTAGTATTATAACACATAAACCTAGAAAACTTAGAAAACTTCATGACAAATACATCATGTACACACATTTGCATTGAGATTCTACAAAACTTTAAATATGACATAAGTATGAACCATATTATGATACTATGCATTGTGGAGGTAGTATCACAAACTAGTAGTGTATGATACTACGTACTACGTACTTCCCATTGTGACTAGTCTTAATCACTCTGACCTCGCCGTCTCGCCGTCTTACTATAGTACATACTACACCCCCACTCCGTCTCTCATACATCGCCCCACTCGTTTCCCACTCCGTCTCTCATACAGCGGCTGCGCCTGTAGATATCTTCGAGGATCTGGGCGATTTTGACCCGCTTTTCGGCGCTCGCCGTTTCAAGGTGAAGACCCCAATCTTAGCATGCATGTTGGACCAATTAGGAGTACAAAATTATGTTCTAAATGTTGCTCAAACTTTCCATACAACTAATATATAACTTATACTACGTAGGTTACACCATCGAAAAAGGTATGACCAGTTGAGAAATGGGAACAATAACTTGGAACCTTTCTTACTATCGAGTGGGACGTGTGATATTGGTGTGACCCTGCTTTTTTCTTCTTCTACATAATGGCTACATGATGGTTCTAGAAAGAAGTGTATGCTGTTGTGGTATCTCTTGACGCGAATCCCTCTAATCACAAGCGTTAGATTTTGGAAACCAACGGTTAGTACTGCTGTTACATGTCTAGTTCAAAACTGGTGCATTTTGTATGTTGTTGTAGTAGTCTAGTAGATAGATTCAGATGCATGGTCAGGAGTGCAAACATTTCGCAACTAGTTGATCCCTCATCTTATTGTCGGATGTCACATTTCGAGTTTGTAAAAAAATGTAAATTCAAATCATAGTCACGGGTTATGTTGTATCTTTCGCACATCTAAACATTTGTTTCAAAAAGTGACCATATGTGAGCTGTGGAAAAAAGAAAAGACCAAAGTGAATAATATTCCTTAACTATTCACATATCATTTGTCTTTTTTGTGCAAGCTAGATTTTTTTTTACATACTCATCTGTGACCTGTGGAGCAATACACAACATAATATGTGTCCCAGTTTTGTTTTTCTTCATATTTTTTAAAAGTGCAGAAGTGTGATATCCGATAATAGGATGCGAGTGCAACTAGTTGCAAATGAGATGCTAATGCATGCTGATATGATACTACCTCTGTCCATAAATAGATGTATGTCTTTTGTCGTGGCCCCATCCTACTTCTGCATTTTCTTTACGGCCATTTTTGAGTAGTTGGGACCTGGACGTGATCGGACTAGTCGATACTCGATAGTAGTCGTAGTACTGTACAACTTCTGCATGTGGCGTCAGCCTCTAGAGTAGTAGTACTAGCTAACGGATAGATTATATCTGGAGAAACTGACATGGCCATTGATATGACAAGACTATACCCGGATTCGGACGCATTGTAGTGACTCCATCAATGTTCCGCTATGATGGTCTATTTTACTGCTACACCAGATTGTCGACGCAGAGGATTCCTTGGCTTCCGCGCAAGACCCTTCCCAAAGAAGGCATCTGCTCTGGCCCGTTGATTCTATGTGGACGGTTCCAGATTGCTTTATGTGTTTTTGTACAGTATCAGATACTAGGTTTTCCTTCCCTCCATATTAGGGGTTGTTTGGTTTAGGAGATAGGTTTATGGGGTGAGAGTATCCCCAACCACCTGGCTAGGGATAGCCAATTTTTGTTGTTTGGTTGTGTAGGAATTGAGTGTAGGACGAGAGGTGGGTAGTGGTATAGATTTTTTTTGTTTGCTCGAAATGTTAGGGGTGGCTATAAGATGGTGAGATTATCTCTACACACATCAAATATACCACACCTCCTATTTTTATAGCCCAAAAAAATACATAACCGGTGGTATGTGAATTGATCTGGGTAAAAATATTACACAACCGTACAAATATTCAAATCCTATAGTCAAATCCTACATAACTCCTATAGTCAAATCCTACATAACTCCTATACAAATTGTACGAATCAAAGGATATGATTTTCCCCCTATATAGCTTGTTTGATTTGAAGAATTGAATCCTCCAAAATTTCTATGTATTGTTTTCTTATACTAGTACAACCCTATGGGATTTCTAATAAGAGGTTAGACCTCTTGGAAAAATTCATATGCATCTGTGACAACTATGCTATGCACTCTCAATCTATATAGAAATTTCCTTTGTCTTTCCTATGATACCATCACACACCTAGCTCTACCAATTCCCGTAGATTTCTTTCCCGTAGGATTCAAGGAGGCATATGTCATAGCGATTCTCCATTATTCTATCATATGAATCTAACATGCACTCTCAGTTTGAGTGATGCAAAGTGGCCACTATAAGATTTATTTAGTCAGATTAATTGGTCATGCATACACTAGTTGTTTTCTATCTTTCCTACACATGTCAATTAGCGAAATTTATAAGTAAAATCCTAAAATTCAAATAAATTGCTGAAAATTGGAAATAATATTACAGTTGTAGCAAATTACTAAATCGATCCAGAAAATATGTACATGGCTTCAAGAATCTTTTTGCCGAACTGAGTAGTCCGTAAATGATGTCCTTGGAGTAGTTTGTGAGTTAAAGAACGTCCATTTCGTCAAACTGACATGGCCTTTGATTTGACAAGAGAACACTAATATTTTGGACCTGAATCAGAGTGGTAAAGGCGTACAGCTCGATCAATGCAATGGTATGATGGCTATGCAGCTATACCTATATAGGAGTAGACTACTAGTAGACTTTGGGACACAGAGATTTGGCTTCCGCGGCCGACCCCGAACAAGATTCTTTTACATTGCCCATCTTTTCACTGACATTGAATCGCTGAAACTTGGGGTCCGCCTGTGGCAGGACCAGCCTGTCAATGGCCCAAAGTCTTATGTGCTCCCGCCCTTTGATTTTGGATGGACGGACAAGATTGCCCAGTCCCATCCCTGTCCTGTTCGTTCCAGTTTTCATCCTCCTCCCCGGGGAACCCTCCCCGGAGAGCTCTACACCGACCCCTTCTATCCCCACCTGCTTGTCCCTTCCTTCTTCCTCCAGCGATTCATCCATCGTTCAACAAGTTGTCTAAGAAGAACATGAAGAAGTGTAAGAAGAGGAAGGAGGCGTTGTTGTCTGAGACTAAATCCGCGGTGAAATCCATCCCGCTGAAAGTCCTGCAAACTCCGACTTTGAAAGTGTACCAGCGGCGCCGGCGGACAGGCATGTCTGCGCTTCCATCGCAAGCTCAGTCTGCGCTTCCATCGCAAGCTCAGTCTGCGCTTCCATCGCAAGCTCAGTCTGCTTCGGGCTTGTTGGGTCAGGGCAGAGTAATCCAGCAAGAGTCCTGGTAGGTTTTTATCGCCATGTGCTTTCTTTGCCCCCATGAACGCAGATTACAGCAAGGCAAACAGATCCAACTATTTTTTTACCCGGGAGAACCAGCTATTTGACCGTCTTTCTTCCAGGGCCGCCCGTTCAAGTGTCGCCCTTCCTACCGATGCCGAGAAATCGACCGTGTTTCGCCAAGATGGTGGGTACGTAGCTCCCCGGTATGTTTCCATCGCCATGCCGAAGTTTCTCTGCCTTCTGGCTGGCTAGCGGATCAAACAATTTAACCGTCTTTCTTCCATGGCGGCTGGTTTCAGCGCCATTCCTACCCAAGTTGAGAAATCGCTCGTTTCTCGCCAACCTGGTGGGTACGAAGCTCCTGGGTATGTTTCCATCGCCATGCCGGATTTTCGTTGAGTCCTTGCTGGCAGGCGGTGCCAACTAAACCGGCTATCATCTTCCAGGGCCGACGGTTCCAGGCTCGTGCTTTCTACCGCAGGATCCACTTCGTACTTAGCTATCGAGGACCCGTTGTTTGATGAGCACTTGTTAGCTCTCAAGAGCATTAATAATGTATGCACTATAATATACGAAGTATATCCATTGCTTTTTTTTCTTCCTCTTCATCTCCGTACTGCATGAGGGCTTCTTTAATTCGTAGGACTTCTATAAGAATTGTGTAGCATTTAGATCCTATGGGTTCTTCCCTACATTAGTTGTTTGATTTATAGAAATATATCCTATGTTTGTTCCTTTTTTCGAAATGGGGGACATATCACAGCCTCTGCATCAAAATGATGTATATGGCTGCTTTATTGCTTTCTTCAGTTCATACACAAATTATGACAACTTCTCACGGATCAGCTAGAGTCGACACAAAGATCCACCAACGAAACATAGAAAACAGCGGGTGCCAAAAAGGCAAAAACACATCAGTAAGTAATTCTATGAGGAAACTGCCAGCCACCCTGGCTGTAAAAATCCCGTGCGGCTGTCTCTAGTCAGTTGCACCCAGACTCCATGATATCCTGCTGATCCTCGGGCTGGAGATAAGAAACATACGGATCTAGTGAATAATCATAGGGATAACCTGCAAGAAGGGATGAGATTTGGGTTTATTAAACACGACTTCATTTTGTACATTCCAAAATAGCCCATAAAATAGCGCATACACCCTCTCTAATGTATACAAAATCCTATGCTTTTCCTAATCTTATGATTTTCATATCCTGTGAATGAAAAAGGATCCCTGATTCGTTCCTGGTGAATTTTTCCATGCAGGAAGGGATTATGAGATTAAAGGGCCACAACACCACCCTTCAGAACAGAAACCTCAAACTCTTGCATAGGTTTGGTATCCTGAATGCAGAATCAGAGACGAATGCTCAGTCTCCGGGAGAGGAGCAGCCAGTGCGCGTGTGTGCATCTTCGGCCGTGTATGTTTCCATTGCCGTGCCGCAGTTTCATCGCCTCCTTGCTGGCTGCCAGATCCAACTACTTAACTGTCTTTCTTCCAGGGATGGCGGTTCCATAGTTGAAGAGGTTCCTATGGACAAGGACTTTGCAGCTCTCAGGCATATTGAAGAGGTTGGCACTCCATTTGTTTATTTCTCCCCCCTCATCTGCACTCTGCATACTTCATTGCTGTTGAATTTGCAATGCAGGATGTGATAACACGATTCTCCGCGAAACTGGACCAGATCAAGGGCCACAACACCATCCTTCATAAGAAAATCCGCCACCTCGTGGGCAGGTGCATTTTAAATCGTGCCATATCGAAGGAGAATGCCCGTTCCGTGCAATCTTCTTTTGATAAACGGTACTCAGACGTTCTCGCGGAGTGTAAGAAGTTGAAGAAGGAAGTCGAGGAACTACGCGCCCAGCCACCGATGAGTGTGGTCACTGACAAGGCTGGTCAGTGTGATTGCAACTGTGACTGTGAAAGTTTTCAACAGGAAGTGGAGTTGCATGCTGAACATGCGCAATATTTCGAGACGAAGTACTTGAAAGTTCGCACAGAGTGCGATAAGTTGAAGAAGGAAGTCGAGTGTCTCCGCTCCCAGCAGCCAACTATTGCGACATCAGGAGACCAGGGTGTGCTAATTGCAGCCAGAATTTTGGAATCGATGAAAAGTTGAATTTGGCTTTGTTGTGCAATATAGCAAGACCTGTTCCTCCTCTGCCTTCGTCTTTTGGCATAATTGCTTTGTCTTCAGTATTGACTCCTGAATGATTCGTATATTTCTGACGGTTTCTGAATTATGTACAACTTTTGTAATATTGGTCAAACTAGTTTTGACCAGGGTTTGTGTAGGGTGGTTGAATTTTTTTGGTTGGTCCAAATTGTGTTGTGTGGTCCAAATGTGATGTATCATCACACCACCATGTGCCCCGCCACCCCCAGGTTTTGGTAATGCCATTCTGATACATGCTTCATAGAAGGAACATACATTTTTTCCGTTAGGGCATGACAATTTTGAAAAATTCAAACAAAAATGGGAAGAGAGAATGGTAACATCATTTTCCATGTGATGCCCCTGTGCCAAATTTTGGTTCATTTTAAGAATGTAAGGTGACAAATTACTCGAGGAAGCTAGTTGGAGTAGACGGGCATGACCGGATTGGCATAGGGGATTTATTTTTTGAAGGATGTTATTTTTCATGGACAATATCTGACACAAACAATAAAATGTTAAGGTCTCATATTATTCTGAATGATTGTGAATTACTTATGACGTTTGGAAGTATTGGTATACGTGAGAATCGAGTACATGCACGACTTCACGCGTCCACAACTAATCGGCCTCATCGTCTGTCGCGTCCACAACTAATGCCATTCTGATACAGAGAGTCAGAGGCTATAAAATAATCGGCCTCATCGTCTCTCGCGAGCTCGTCCTCTCCCCTCCCATCAACTCACCGCACCTCCGAGGCATCGACTTCCTCGTTTCCAACCGCAGCAGCATGAAGACAGGTCTTGCGTACGAGGCGGAGCAATCGGCGGCCGCTCGCGCAGAGGATGCCTCTGCGGTAGTGGCCGTCGCGGCGGGTGAGGCTTCACCGGGCACCCAGGCCGCTCGTCTCCTCTGCTTGTCTGATTCTTCGACCTCGGTCGAAACGGGCGTCCTGGCCGTCGAGGAGAAGGTGGATAGCAACGCCGTTGCTCCCGCCGAAGATCCGCAAGGCGTTGCAGGCCACCACGGCGAGGTCTTCCTAGACCCGGTGCTGGACGCGGACCTCGACCCCTTCGACGATTTCGGCCCAAACGTTCAGTTCCAGGAGGATGTCGAGGGTGACGACGAGGAGGTACTGCTCTTTTACCGAAACTGTCCCGATCCTTTTTGTGTCATATTACTGTTCACGTGGTTTGCACGAACCTGGTTCTTGATTGATTTGATCCCCTACCTTGTTCTTGTAGACGTACTTGATTCTACGGTTCGTACGGTCAGATTCTAGTTTAATTTCGACTAATCTGCCATGTAGTTGGCTTGATTTGTCATATAATTAATTTATGTGTTCATACTTAGTGGACTTGCAATTGTTGTGGCTTATGTTCATTGCTGTTCATAGGGTTTTCTCGTGATTTAGTATGATTTCTTCTGCCATTTACTTGTTCTACACATTTAATTTTAGGGTTTCTAAGGTTTGCTTATGATAGTGCAGTATTTATTCGATCTTTCATTAAGCACCTGATTATTATGTACTTTATAATTCACAGGAATATTCTGATGACATGGACGACAACAAGGAGCGCAGGGACCAGAAGAGCCGCTACGTTCTGAAGCGGCTGAAGGGTGGTGAAATTCGTTTCCGCATGCGCGGGGAGCTATTTTGCCCATTCTGTGGCAAAATCCTCCAGAAGGACATCCGCAGCCTGATCCAGCATGCGACGGGTGTAGGCCTAAGTACATCGGGGAAGCACCGCCCTGCAACCAAGGCCAAGCACGCAGCATATGGCCTCTTCCTCCAGAATTACGTCTTGCCTGGCTTGTTCCCAGTCAACGCCCCTGCTGCTGGCCCTCATGCTCCTGGTCCTGTTTAAAGTTCATATGTGTAATCTTATTCCCTTTGGAAGTTCAGTATTAAACTCTACTAGTACAACCGTGGTGGTCTTGTGATGGTAGTACTCTTTTGATGCATTTGTGATGTAGTAGTACTAGTATTTTTTTTGAAATGGTATAGTACTATCTAAGAAAAGTACTCCCTTCGATTCACATTCATTTTACACCAAGAAATATGGATCGGAGTGAGGGAGTAAATTAAACATGGCATCTCGTGCATGAAGCTTGACATATCGATCAGGTTGGCTAGAATGGCAATACAATGCTGCTCATTAGGCAAATGCATGCCATGTAAAGAAGTCTATACTGACATAAAAAAAGACTACATTGGGGATTAGAGTCAATTGGGGCATCTACAATACAGAAAATCTTGCTTGTAGCTGATTTTGGCTAAGAGGGTTTTACTCACATTACACGTGCCACTTTCCTTGTCTGCAAAACAAGTTCCAATAAAGGAAGAGGAAAGAAAAGGACATTGTGGGCGAGATTGAACACCTTTTTTATGTGTTAAGCTGAGGCCTCGTTTAGCTGAGGATTTCGACTTAGGCCTAACAGCTCAGCACACCCACAAATAAATCTCCTTGCGCGCACCACTGTCAGCAAAAATAACAAAATTAGCACGCAAGATTAAGAACGAAGTGAATTTAATTAACTTGGTTAGCTTTTCAAGCAATATATTCAGAGAAAGAGCACACATGTTCGGCTCGAAATAATCGTAAGAGAAGAACAATAAATCTAAGGCACCCCACTTCATCGGAAGAAGGGGCGCGACAACGCATGGATTCATACCTTGAGTCGACGCTGGCTCGTAGAAGGGCGGCCGCGCCTCGAGGATGCCGGCGACGTCTCCACCTCGGTATCACATGTGACTGCTTCTCGATGGGCGGTGCGCCACGCCATGTAGAAGATCTATCAAAAGAGGAGAGCCCGATGACGCTACTGACGCCTCAACCTTGATAGCACCGGCCTGTTGCTCCGCACTGAGATGCGCCACATGCAAGATTTAGCGGATGCGCCAATTTCAGAGATATGTCATGATCGTTGTAACAAATTTCACCGTGATGATGATTTGATCCTGCACTCGGCCTTGAACACAAGTACTAGTACAGTCTCACAATTTTTTTATCATTATACTTTGCGAGATTTAGCGGATGCGCCAATTTTAGAGATATGTCATGATCGTTGTAACGAATTTCAACGTGATGATGATTTGATCCTGCACTCGGCCTTGAACATAAGTACTAGTACATTCTCACAATTTTTTTATCATTATACTTTGCGAGATTTAGCGGATGCGCCAAATTCAGAGATAGATCATGATCATGGTAACACACTTTTCAATGTAATGATGATTTGATGTTGCACTCGACCTTGAACATAAGTCCTAGTACGGTCTCACAATTTTTTATCATTATACTTTGCAAGTTTTAGCGGATGCGCCCATTTTCAGAGGTAGATCATGATCATGGTAACAAATTTTAAACGTGATGATGATTTGATGTTGCACTCGACCTTGAACAGAAGTACTACTACTGTCTCACAATTTCTTTATCATTATACTTTGCCAGATTTAGCGGATGCGCCAAATTTAGAGATAGATCATGATCATGGTAACAAATTTTCAACGTGATGATGATTTGATGTTGCACTCGGGCTTGAACATAAGTACTAGTACGGTCACTCAAAATTTTAGCATTATACTTTGCAACGGATGCACCAATTTCAGGTGCATGTCACCAGATCTGTGTCCGATGATGATCATGGTAGTAACCGATGTTCAACTTGATGATGATTTGATTTTACAGTCGGCCTTGAACAGAGGTACTAGTACGGTCTCACAATTTTTTATCATTATACTTGGACCTTAGCGAAATTCAAAATCTCATAGCGGCAAAACTTCCCGCCCACAAAATACAAAAATTTCACACGCTTCCAAATTCCGATTCTACCCCTGTGGAGATGACAGCAAAGTCGGTTGGTGGGGGGGTCTGGCCGTCATTTTTTGGATCACCACCTCCCTAGCCCCGGATACCCTCCCAAAAAAATTCATTTCCCTCAGACCACCCACCGGAACTTCCCAAGTCCCTCTCTCTACCACCTCCACGACCACCGCACCGGAACATCCCCGCCGGACTTCCCTGGCCTACCCGAGCCCTCGCGATCCTCGTCATCCGGCTGCCTGCCGGAGCCGCTTCATCGACGCCGTCATCAACCGGACCGGATCATCCCCGCCGAACCTCGAAACCATATGCTCATCCAGCAGTCTACCGCAGTCGCTTCAGCTGCGGTATCGTCCACCCCACCGGAGCCGCTTCGCCGGATCCGTCGTCCACCGCATCGGATCTAGCTCACCGACACCGCTGTGCATGAACCGGATCTGCTTCACCCGCGCCGTGCATGATCTAAACTCTTCTACTGTCGCTTTTCTATTGCTTGCCTGCAAGTTCTTGTTTAATCTTGGGGGAACCTGTTTGTGCTAACGACGCGCCGTTACGTTTTTGCAGATGAGATGAGTAACCATGAAGTGTAATGGCCGTCTCTCCAACCCCAAGTAGCACATGTAGCGTACTTCATCACCGGATCTATCAACCCCAGGAAGATCTGCTGTGACTCCCACAGAGTGCTTCTCCTAATGTAAGTCCCTTGTTTTAGCGCCATGTTCTGGGTTCAGATGCTTGTTTGTCTGAAGCTCTTTTAGTTCATTCCTAGCTATGACCGTAACACGTTGCTATTTTCTACTTCATTGCTAACTTTAAGCGATTGAACATTTTGGTTTGCATTCCCTGCTCTGTAGATGTAGCCATCATAACTTCTATCTTGCTCAGTCGTTGTTACAAAAATTATAGGTATTATAGTAACATCCTGCTATTATTTAGTTCACGGCCAATTTTAAGTAATTGCACATGTTGGTTCGCATTCCCTGCTCTATAGCTTTTGGCATCGTAACTTCTATATTTGGTTTACATTCCCTGCTCTGTAGATCTAGCCATCATAACTTTATCTTACTCAGTCGTTGTTACAAAAATTATGGCCTGCTACTATGTTGTTTGTGCCAATTTTTTACTCCATGAACATGTTGGCTTGCATTCCCTGTACTACAGGTGATGCCATTGTTTTGTATCTAGTTCATTGTAAGCTAACAAAGTAAGGACTTAGTTTGGCATGCTATCACTCTGCTATCTAGCCTGTAGTACAAATAAACTTGTCATACTACTAGATAATAATTTTGCGTGCCATCTTGTTCTTCAAAAGCTGCATTATTGACTTGTTTCTCTGACTTGGCATGACGCTCACATATGGAAAGCTGAACATATTGGTTTGCATTCCCTCTTATACAAGTTCACAGGTGATCCCACTATATTCTGTATCTGGTCCATCCTAAGCTCCAGCATTAACTATCCTCTATGTGTTGCTCATTACAAGTTTATATCCCGAAACATCTTGATTTGCATCCCCTTCACTATAAGTTCAGGAGTATTATTTAGTTCACGGCCAAAATGAAGTAATTGCACTTGGCACATGTTGGTTCACATTCCCTCCTCTTTAGCTTTTGCCATCGTAACTTCTATTTTTGGTTTACATTCCCTGCTCTGTAGATGTAGCCATCATAACTTCATCTTGCTCAGTCGTTGTTACAAAATTTATAGCCTGCTACTATGTTGTTCATGCCAATTTTGTACTCCCTGAACATGTTGGTTTGCATGGGACTCGACAGTAGTAAGTCTGCTGTTTCATTCTAACATGCTCTGTTATATTGGCTGTTGGTATGCGGCATGCACTCTTTGTTTGCTTATTGTGCGCATTACAATGATCTTGTTATAACGACGAAATGATGAGTTCCAAATTCTTTGGCAAACAATATTGCAGTGTCTTTGCGTTTCCATTGTTGCTGTCTTAACTTGTAATGTCTTTGTTTCAGATATAGGTGCTGCATGGACAACTTAAAAGATTGCCGGATCGCTTCATTGTATTGCTAGGTTTAATTACCATTCAATTTCTCTGGGTTCTGTAATATTTTTTCAAAGCCTTGCAGCTGATGTAATATTTAGTTAGTTTTTATAGTTCTTTCGCGCATTTTTTCTTTGGTGCTTGTCGTAAGTGAGGCTATCCGACAGAAATCAATGCTGCGTAAATATTCTCAGTATCTAAATCACGAATTCCCATCCCTTAAACGGCCCAATTAAGCGAAATCACATACGTGCCGGCCCGCAAAATCCTAAAGCGCCTTTTACGCCGGCATATAAACAGCAACTAAACGGGCTGGCCCACTTACTTATTGGGCCAGCCCACTTGATTTACTGTGGACCCCACACTTTTATTGGGCCGGCCCACTTGCTTTATGGTGCCCCACCCACTACTGGGCCGGCCCACCAACTAGTTGGGCCAGCCCAATTGCTTTTGTGTGGTCCCCTACTAAACCGGCCCTTTAAGACGAACCCACCTGTGTTTTGGCCCGCTAGCGTGTTGGGCCGGCCCACTTGCTGTATGGTGGACCCCACATACTAAATGGGCCGGCCCTTTTACGGGAAAGTGGGACCCACCAGTTTTTGGCCGGCCCACTAGCGTGTTGGGCCGGCCCTTGCTATACGGTGGACCCCACATACTAAATGGGCCGGCCCTTTAACCAAAGTGGGACCCACCGGTGTTTTGGCCCGGCCCACTATCTTGTTGGGCCGGCCCACTTGCTATATGGTGGACCCACATACTAAATGGGCGGCCCTTTAACAGGAAAGTGGGACCACGTTTTGGCCGACCCACTATCTTGTTGGGCGGCCCACTTGCTATATGGTGGACCCCACATACTAAATGGGCGGCCCTTTAGCAGGAAGTGGGACCCACCGAGTTTTGGCCGGCCACTATCTTGTTGGGCGACCACTCGCTCTATGTGGACCCCACATTCTAAATGGGCCGACCACATGGGAAAGTGGGACCCACTGTGTTTTTGGCCGCCGCTATCTTGTTGGGCCGGCCCACTTGCTATATGGTGGACCCCACATTCTAAATGGTGGCCTTTTAAGGAAAGTGGGACCCACATGCTAATTGGGTCGGCCCACTAACTTCTTGGGCCGGCCCATTTGCTTTAATGTGGACCCCACTTTGTAAATGGGCCGGCCCGATAACAGTGGGACCCACATGTCTTGTGGGCCGGCCTTTTGCCTGTTGACCGGTCAAACGAGTGCATTCGGCCCGGCCCACATGCTTAGTGGGCCGGCCCATTAAAGTTTTGACCAGTCAACCTTAGAGGTTAGGCCCGGCCCACGTAACTAATGGACCAGCCCAGCTATATAGTTGACCGGTCAAACTAAGTCAGCTGGGCCCGCAAACTTAATGGGCCGGCCCGCTTAAGACGTGGCAGGCCTCGTGTGGGCCTACCATCTACCACGGGGTTTCAGTTGCCGTTAACGCGATTAACGGCGTGCACGTGTCGGTTGCATGACGTCAGTCAACGGGCTCCGGAAACACTTGGGCAACGGTCCGATTTTCCGTGGCGGAAGGGCGCCCAAGCGCGACGGACCGAAAAAATCGTCGTAGGACTTTGCCTGACGCAGTTTCCACAACAGAACCCATATCGTCGGGTTAGGCCCATGGGCGACGAAAAATACCCCTTAGCGGACGATTTTGAGACGTTGTCTATCAGAACTTTTCTTGTAGTGATAAGATGTGACGGAATAAAAATATAGTTTCACTAGAGGTGACCTGATAAATTGTCGATGAAGAAGGGGATGCCTTGGGCATCCCCAAGCTTAGATGCTTGAGTCTTCTTGAAATATGCAGGGATGAACCACGGGGGCATCCCCAAGCTTAGACTTTTCACTCTTCTTGATCATATTGTATCATCCTCCTCTCTTGACCCTTGAAAACTTCCTCCACACCAAACTTAAAACAAACTCATTAGAGGGTTAGTGCATAATAAAAAATTCATATATTCAGAGGTGACATAATCATTCTTAACACTTCTGGACATTGCACAAAGCTTCTGAAAGTTAATGGAACAAAGAAATCCATCAAACATAGCAAAACAGGCAATGCGAAATAAAAGGCAGAATTTGTCAAAACAGAACAGTCCGTAAAGACAAATTTTTCAGGCACTTAACTTGCTCAGATGAAAAAGCTCAAATTGAATGAAAGTTGCGTACATATCTGAGGATCATGCACGTAAATTGGCAGATTTTTCTGAGTTACCTACAGACGCTGCTAAATTTTGTGACAGCAAGAAATCTGTTTCTGCGCAGTAATCCAAATCTAGTATCAACATTACTATCAAAGACTTTACTTGGCACAAAAATGCAATAAAATAAAGATAAGGAGAGATTGCTATAGTAGTAACAACTTCCAAGACACAACAAAACAGTAGCAAAATAAAAACATGGGTTATCTCCCAAGAAGTGCTTTCTTTATAGCCATTAAGATGGGCTCAGCAATTTTAATGATGCACTCGCAAGAAATAAGAGTTGAAGCAAAGAGAGCATCAAAAAGCAAGTATGAAACAAATTTAAGCCTAACCCACTTCCTATGAAAAGGAATCTTGTAAATAAACAAGTCATGTAGGCATAATGCAACAAGCATAGAAAAGTAACACAAGCGCAATTTCAAGATTCTCAACATAAAGAGGGGAAACTTAATATTATTAAGATGCATATAACCATGTTTCCCTCTCTCATAATAACTTTCAGTGGCATCATGAACAAACTCAACAATATAACTATCACATAAAGCATTCTTATTCACATGCATAAAAGTATCATTACTCTCCACATAAGCATAATCAATTTTATTAATTGTAGTGGGAGCAAATTCAACAAAGTAGCTATCATTATTATTCTCATCACCATAATCATCAAATATAGGAGGCATAGTATAATCATAATAAACTTTATCCTCCATAGTAGGTGGCACCAAAATACCACTATCATTATAATCATCATAAATGGGAGGCAAAGTATCATCAAAGTAAATTTTCTCCTCCATGCTTGGGGGACTAAAAATATCATGCTCATCAAAACCAGCTTCCCCAAGCTTAAATTCTTCCATAGCATTAGCAATAATAGTGTTCAAAGAGTTCATGCTAATAACATTGCTACAACTATTTTGCAAACAAAGTTCCATGGGTTTTTTAATTCTCTCTTCAAACACATCATGTCCTAATTCAATATAAAGTTCATAAAGATCTCTAATTTTTTTGTTGTTTTCCATTAAGCCTAACTAGTGAAAATAAAAACAAGAAACAAAAAGATGCAATTGCAGGATCTAAAGGAAATAGCTTCGAGCACTCACACACCGGCAACAATGCTAGGAAATAGCTTAGTAGTCGGAGGATGTGAATACGTTTTACCTTACCTCCCCGGCAACGGCGCCGAAAATAGCTTGATGTCTAGGCACGCTTCTATTCCTGTAGACAGTGTTGGGCCTCCAAGAGCAGAGAGTTTGTAGAACAAAACAAGTTTCCCTTAAGTGAATCACCCAAGGTTTATCGAACTCGGGGATGTAGAGGTCAAAGATATCCCTCTCAAGCAACCCTGCAATTACGATACAAGAAGTCTCTTGTGTCCCCAACACACCTAATACACTTGTCGGATGTATAGGTTCGGCGAAGAGATAGTAAGATGCAAGTGATATGGATGAATATGAGTGGTAATAACAATCTGAATAAATATGGCAGCAAGTAAACATCTAACAGAACAGTAAATAAACGGAGTTTTGATATTCGGAAACAAGGCCTAGGGATCTGATACGTCCCAAATGTATCTATAATTTCTTATGTTCCATGATACTTTTATGATGATACTCACATGTTTTATACACATTATATGTCATTTATGCATTTTCCGGCACTAACCTATTGACGAGATGCCGAAGAGCTAGTTGCTGTTTTCTGCTGTTTTTGGTTTCAGAAATCCTAGTAAGGAAATATTCTCGGAATTGGACGAAATCAATGCCCAGGGTCCTATTTTTGCACGAAGCTTCCATAAGTCCGGAGAGGAAACGAAGTGGGGCCACGAGGTGGCGACACACCAGGGCGGCGCGGCCCAAGCCCTGGCCGCGCCGGCCTGTTGTGTGGGCCCCTCGTGACGCCCCTTGACCTGCCCTTCCGCTACTTAGCCTTCGTCGCGAAACCCCGTTCCGAGAGCCACGATACGGAAAACCTTCCCGAGAGACGCCGCCGCCGCCAATCCCATCTCGGGGGATTCGGAGATTGCCTCCGGCACCCTGCCGGAGAGGGAATCATCTCCGGAGGTCTCTTCATCGCCATGATCGCCTCCGGATCGATGTGTGAGTAGTCCACCCTGGACTATGGGTCCATAGCAGTAGCTAGATGGTTGTCTTCTCCTCATTGTGCTATCATGTTAGATCTTGTGAGCTGCCTATCATGATCAAGATCATCTATCTGTAATTCTTCATGTTGTGTTTGTTGGGATCCGATGAATATTGAATACTATGTCAAGTTGATTATCAATCTATCATATATGTTATTTATGTTCTTGCATGCTCTCCGTTGCTAGTAGAGGCTCTGGCCAAGTTGATACTTGTGACTCCAAGAGGGAGTATTTATGCTCGATAGTGGGTTCATGCCTCCATTAAATCTGGGACAGTGACAGAAAGTTCTAAGGTTGTGGATGTGTTGTTGCCACTAGGGATAAAACATCGATGCTTTGTCTAAGGATATTTGTGTTGATTACATTACGCACCATACTTAATGCAATTGTCTGTTGTTTACAACTTAATACTGGAAGGGGTTCGGATGATAACCTGAAAGTGGACTTTTTAGGCATAGATGCATGCTGGATAGCGGTCTATGTACTTTGTCGTAATGCCCTGATTAAATCTCATAGTACTCATCATGATATATGTATGTGCATTGTTATGCCTTCTTTATTTGTCAATTGCCCAACTGTAATTTGTTCACCCAACATCTGCTATCTTATGGGAGAGACACCACTAGTGATCTGTGGACCCCGGTCCTATTCTTTACATCTGAAATACAATCTACTGCAATTGTTCTTTACTGTTCTTCGCAAACAACCATCATCATCCACACTATACATCTAATCCTTTGTTTACAGAAAGCCGGTGAGATTGACAACCTCACATTACGTTGGGGCAAAGTTCGTGATTGTGTTGTGCGGGTTCCACGTTGCGCCGGAATCCCTGGTGTTGCGCCGCACTACACTCGCCGCCATCAACCTTCAACGTGCTTCTTGGCTCCTCCTGGTTCGATAAACCTTGGTTTCTTTCTGAGGGAAAACTTTGCGCATCACACCTTCCTCTTGGGTTCCCAACGGACGTGTGTTAACTGCACACATCAAGCTCTTTTTCTGGCGCGTTGGGAGATCAAGACACGCCAAGGAGTCTCCCACTTCCAATCTCTTTACTTTGTTTTTGTCTTGCTTTACTTAATTTTATTTGCTGCTTTGTTTGCTTCTTATATCAAAAACACAAAAAAATTAGTTGCTACCTTTACTTTATTTACTGTCTTGTTCTCTATATCAAAAACACAAAAAATTAGTTACTTGCATTTACTTTATTTAGTTTGCTTTATTTACTACTGCTAAAATGGGTACTGTTGAGAATACTAAGTTGTGTGACTTCACTAGCACAAATAATAATGATTTCCTATGCACACCTATTGCTCCACCTGCTACTAAGCAGAATTCTTTGAAATTAAACCTGCTTTACTGAATCTTGTTATGAGAGAGAAATTTTCTGGTGTTAGTTCTGATGATGCTGCTGCCCATCTTAATAATTTTGTTGAACTATGTGAAATGCAAAAGTATAAGGATGTAGATGGTGACATTATAAAATTGAAATTGTTTCCTTTCTCTTTAAGAGGAAGAGCTAAAGATTGGTTGCTATCTCTGCCTAGAAATAGTATTGATTCATGGACTAAATGTAAGGATGCTTTTATTGGTAGATATTATCCTCCCGCTAAAATTATATCTTTGAGAAGTAGCATAATGAATTTCAAGCAATTAGATAATGAACATGTTGCTCAAGCATGGGAGAGAATGAAATCTTTGGTAAAGAATTGCCCAACCCATGGACTGACTAATTGGATGATCATCCAAACCTTTTATGCAGGATTGAATTTTCCTTCGCGGAACCTATTGGATTCAGCTGCTGGAGGTACCTTTATGTCCATTACTTTGGGGCGGCAACAAAGCTTCTTGATGATATGATGATAAATTACTCTGAATGGCACACTGAAAGAGCTCCACAAGGTAAGAAGGTAAATTCTGTTGAAGAAACCTCCTCCTTGAGTGATAAGATTGATGCTATTATGTCTATGCTTGTGAATGGTAGATCTAATGTTGATCCTAATAATGTTCCTTTAGCTTCATTGGTTGCCCAAGAAGAACATGTTGATGTGAATTTCATTAAAAGTAATAATTTCAACAACAATGCTTATAGGAATAATTCTGGTAACAACTATAGGCCATATCCTTCTGCTAATGGTAATAGTTATGGTAATTCTTATGGGAATTCTTACAACAATAATAGGAGTGTACCCCTGGTCTTGAAGCCATGCTTAAAGAATTTATTAGTACACAAACTGCTTTTAACAAATCTGTTGAGGAAAAGCTTGATAAAATTGATATTCTTGCTTCTAAGGTTGATAGACTTGCCTCTGATGTTGATCTTTTAAAATTGAAAGTTATGCCTAATAAGGATATTGATAATAAAATTGTTACTACAGCAAATGCCATCCAAGTTCGAATTAATGAGAATATTAGATTGATGGCTGAATTGCATGCTAGGTGGGAAAGAGAAGAAAATGAAAAACTAGCTAAAGAGAATAATGTAGCTAAAGTTTGGACTATTACCACCACTAGTAATGTTAATGATTCACATGTTGCTACACCTCCTACTATCAATGGTAAAATAATTGGTGTTGGCAATGTTACTACTCCTAGTGCAAAGCGTGCAAAATTGCCTGAAACTGCTAAAACTGCTGTTGATAAAACTGCTGAAATTTTTCAAAATATTGGGGACAATGATTCCCATTGCTGTAGATCATAATGATTTAGACTTTGATGATTGTCACATCTCTGAAGTTATAAAGTTCTTACAAAAGCTTGCTAAAAGTCCCAATGCTAGTGCTATAAATTTGGCCTTTACAAAACATATTACAAATGCTCTCATAAAAGCTAGAGAAGAGAAACTAAAACTTGAAACTTCTATTCCTAGGAAGTTGGAAGATGGTTGGGAGCCCATCATTAAGATGAGGGTCAATGATTTTGATTGTAATGCTTTATGTGATCTTGGTGCAAGTATTTCTGTTATGCCTAAGAAAATCTATGATATGCTTGACTTGCCACCATTGAAAAATTGTTATTTGGATGTTAATCTTGCTGATAATGCTATAAAGAAACCTTTGGGGAGGATTGATAATGTTCGTATTATGGTTAACAATAACCTTGTCCCCGTTGATTTTGTTGTCTTGGATATTGAATGCAATGCATCTTGTCCCATTATATTGGGAAGACCTTTTCTTCGAACTGTTGGTGCTACCATTGATATGAAGGAAGGTAATATTAAATATCAATTTCCTCTCAAGAAAGGTATGGAACACTTCCCTAGAAAGAGAATGAAGTTACCTTATGATTCTATTATTAGAACAAATTATGATGTTGATGCTTCGTCTCTTGATGTTACTTGATACACACTTTCTGCGCCTAGCTGAAAGGCGTTAAAGAAAAGCGCTTATGGGAGACAACCCATTATTTTACTTCTGCACTTTATTTTATATTTGAGTCTTGGAAGTTGTTACTACTGTAGCAACCTCTCCTTATCTTTATTTTATTGCATTGTTGTGCCAAGTAAAGTCTTTGATAGTAAAGTCAATACTAGATTTGGATTACTGCGCAGGAACAGATTTCTTGCTGTCACGAATTTGAGCAGTAGTATCTGTAGAAAAATTAAACAAATCTGCCAATTTACGTGAGTGATCCTCAGATATGTATGCAACTTTCATTCAATTTGGGCATTTTCATCTGAGCAAGTCTGGTGCCACTTTAAAATTCGTCTTTACGAACTGTTCTGTTTTGACAGATTCTGCCTTTTATTTCGCATTGCATGTTTTGCTATGTTTGATGGATTTCTTTGTTCCATTAACTTTCAGTAGCTTTGTGCAATGTCCAGAAGTGTTAAGAATGATTATGTCACCTCTGAATATATGAATTATGCACTGACCCTCTAATGAGTTTGTTTCGAGTTTGGTGTGGAGGAAGTTTTCAAGGGTCAAGAGAGGAGGATGATACAATATGATCAAGAAGAGTGAAAAGTCAAAGCTTGGGGATGCCCCCGTGGTTCATCCCTGCATATTTTAAGAAGACTCAAGCGTCTAAGCTTGGGGATGCCCAAGGCATCCCTTCTTCATCGACAACTTATCAGGTTCCTCTAGTGAAACTATATTTTTATTCCGTCACATCTTATGTGCTTTACTTGGAGCGTCTGTTTGTTTTTATTTTTGTTTTTGTTTGAATAAATTCGGATCCTAGCATTCTTTGTTTGGGAGAGAGACACGCTCCGCTGTTTCGTATGAACACATGTGTTCTTAGCTTTATCTTTAATGTTCATTGCGAAAGTTGGACTATTTCATTCATTGTTATATGGTTGGAAACGGAAAATGCCGCATGTGGTAAATGGTTTAATGTCTTGAATAATGTGATACTTGGCAATTGTTGTGCTCATATAGATCTTGTTTAAGCTCTTGCATCATGTACCTTGTACTCATTAATGAATAACTACATAGAGCTTGTTAAAATTTGGTTTGCATGATTGATCTCTAGAGTCTAGATATTTTCTGGTTGAGGTGTTTGAACAACAAGGAGACAATATAAAGTCTTATAATAGTTACAATATGTTCATATGTGAGCTTTGCTGCACCTTTTATACTTGAGTTTGCTTCAAACAACCTTGCTAGCCTAGCCTTGTATTGAGAGGAATTCTTCTCGTGCATCCAAATCCTTGAGCCAATAACCATGCCATTTGTGTCCACCATACCTACCTACCACATGGTATTTCTCCGCCATTCCAAAGTAAATTACTTGAGTGCTACCTTTAAAATTTCTATTCTTTGCCTTTGCAATATATAGCTCATGGGAAAGTAGCCTTAAAAACTATTGTGGTGAAGAATATGTACTTATGTGTCTTATTTCTTAATAAGTTGCTTGTTGAGCGGTAACCATGTTTCTGGGGACGCCATCAACTTTTACCTTTGTTGAATATCATGTGAGTTGCTATGCATGTTCGTCTTGTCTGAAGTAAGGGCGATTTTCATGATCAAGTGGTTTGAGTATGCATATTGTTAGAGAAGAACATTGGGCCGCTAACTAAAGCCATGATTCATGGTGGAAGTTTCAGTTTGGACAATCAATCCTCAATCTCTTATGAGAATTTTAATTGTTGTTGAATGCTTATGCATTAAAGAGGAGTCCATTATCTGTTGTCTATGTTGTCCTGGTATGGATGTCTAAGTTGAGAATAATCAAAGCGAGAAATCCAATGCGAGCTTTCTCCTTAGACCTTTGTACAGGCGGCATAGAGGTACCCCTTTGTGACACTTGGTTGAAACATATGCTATGCAATGATAATCCGTGTTAATCCAAGCTAATTAGGACAAGGTGCGAGCACTATTAGTATACTATGCATGAGGCTTGCAACTTATAAGATGTCTTATACATAACACATATGCTTTATTACTACCGTTGACAAAATTGTTTCTTGTTTTCAAAATGAAAAGCTCTAGCACAAATATAGTAATCAATGCTTCCCTCTGCGAAGGGCCTATCTTCTACTTTATTGTTGAGTCAGTTTGCCTATTCTTTCTATCCCAGAAGCAAACACTTGTGTCAACTCTGTGCATTGATTCTTACATGTTTACCTATTGCACTAGTTATATTGCTTTGTGTTGACAATTATCCATGAGATATACATGTTGAAGTTGAAAGCAATCGCTGAAACTTATATCTTCCTTTGTGTTGCTTCAATGCCTTTACTTTGAATTTATTGCTTTATGAGTAACTCTTATGCAAGTCTTATTGATGCTTGTCTTGAAAGTATTATTCATGAAAAGTCTTTGCTATATGATTCATTTGTTTACTCATTATCTTCATCATTGCTTCGAATCGCTGCATTCATCTCATATGCTTTACAATAGTATGATCAAGATTATGATAGCATGTCACTTCAGAAATTATCTTTGTTATCGTTTACCTACTCGAGGGCGAGTAGGAACTAAGCTTGGGGATGCTTGATACGTCCCAAACGTATCTATAATTTCTTATGTTCCATGCTACTTTTATGATGATACTCACATGTTTTATACACATTATATGTCATATTTATGCATTTTCCGCACTAACCTATTGACGAGATGCCGAAGAGCCGATTGCTGTTTTCTGTTTTTGGTTTCAGAAATCCTAGTAAGGAAATATTCTCGGATTGGACGAAATCAACGCCCAGGGTCCTATTTTTGCACGAAGCTTCGGAAGTCCGGAGGAAACGAAGTGGGGCCACGAGGTGGCGACACACCAGGCGGCGCGGCCCAAGCCCTGGCCGCGCCGGCTGTTGTGTGGGCCCCTCGTGACGCCCTGACCTGCCCTTCCGCCTACTTAAAGCCTTCGTCGCGAAACCCCCAGTACCGAGAGCCACGATACGGAAAACCTTCCAGAGACGCCGCCGCCAATCCCATCTCGGGGGATTCGGGAGATCGCCCCGGCACCCTGGGGAATCATCTCCCGGAGGTCTCTTCATCGCCATGATCGCCTCCGGATCGATGTGTGAGTAGTCCACCCCTGGACTATGGGTCCATAGCAGTAGCTAGATGGTTGTCTTCTCCTCATTGTGCTATCATGTTAGATCTTGTGAGCTGCCTATCATGATCAAGATCATCTATCTGTAATGCTACATGTTGTGTTTGTTGGGATCCGATGAATATTGAATACTATGTCAAGTTGATTATCAATCTATCATATATGTTATTTATGTTCTTGCATGCTCTCCGTTGCTAGTAGAGGCTCTGGCCAAGTTGATACTTGTGACTCCAAGAGGGAGTATTTATGCTCGATAGTGGGTTCATGCCTCCATTAAATCTGGGACAGTGACAGAAAGTTCTAAGGTTGTGGATGTCTGTTGCCACTAGGGATAAAACATCGATGCTTTGTCTAAGGATATTTGTGTTGATTACATTACGCACCATACTTAATGCAATTGTCATTGTTTACAACTTAATACTGGAAGGGGTTCGGATGATAACCTGAAAGTGGACTTTTTAGGCATAGATGCATGCTGGATAGCGGTCTATGTACTTTGTCGTAATGCCCAGATTAGATCTCATAGTACTCATCATGATATATGTATGTGCATTGTTATGCCTTCTTTATTTGTCAATTGCCCAACTGTAATTTGTTCACCCAACATCTGCTATCTTATGGGAGAGACACCACTAGTGATCTGTGGACCCCGGTCCTATTCTTTACATCTGCATACACTATGCAATTGTTCTTTATTGTTCTTCGCAAACAACCATCATCATCCACACTATACATCTAATCCTTTGTTTACAAGCGGTGAGATTGACAACCTCATTACGTTGGGGCAAAGTTACGTGATTGTGTTGTGCAGGTTCCACGTTGGCGCCGGAATCCCTGGTGTTGCGCCGCACTACACTCCGCCGCCATCAACCTTCAACGTGCTTCTTGGCTCCTGGTTCGATAAACCTTGGTTTCTTTCTGAGGGAAAACTTGCTACTGTACACATCACACCTTCCTCTTGGGGTTCCCAACGGACGTGTGTTAACTGCACGCATCAGGATCATACTTTCACTAGTGGACACTCTCAACATTGATCACATAACTGAATAAATAAATGCTACACTCTCTTGTTGGATAACAAACACCATTCATTGTGTAGGGCTACAAAAGCACACCTCAAGCCGGAGTTAACAAGCTCCACAACTTCATAAAGGAATCACACACGATGCGCACACCGTCACCGTCACACCGTGGAGAGTGAATCCGGAGTTCATATTAAAGTAACCTCTAGAGTGTATAATAGTGCTACTCTGGATAACTCTCCTAATGGAATCACTAATCGTGTAGTGGCTACAAAAGCTCCGCTCAGAGTTCATCAAGTACTTGACAAACACCACTCATAGGGATATCCACGTCAAATCATAAATCCAAGATAATATATTTATCATAGTGATAGTTAACTCCATAATCTATAAGAGATCACAATCATAACCTACGCCAAGTACTACATGATGCGCACACTGTCAACATTACATCATGGAGGACGAATAGAGTACTTTAATAACATCACTAGAGTAGCACATAGATGATATTCAACTAGATCACAAAGAGAGAGATGAACCACATAGCTACGGTACAGCCCTTAGCCTCGGGGGAGAACTACTCCCTCCTCATCATAGGAGACAATAGCGTTGATGAAGATGGCGGTGGTGTCGATGGAGATGCCTTCCGGGGGCAAGTCCCCGTCCCGGCGTGCCGGAACAGAGACTTCTGTCCCCCGAATCTTGGTTTCGCGATGGCGGCGGCTCGGAACTTTTCTCGTATCGTGGCTTATCGTCTAGGGTTTCGCGACAGGCTTTAAGTAGGCGGAAGGGCAGCCTCGGAGGAGTCCTGGGGCAGCCAGACCATAGGCCCCCCCCCTGGTCGCGCCGCCAGGTGGGTGGAGCCCAGGGCTCCCCAGTCCCCTCGGCTCTTTGGAAGCTTCCGTGAAATATAAGACCACTGGCGTTGATTTCGTCCAATTGAGAATATTTCCTTTGTAGGATTTGAAACCAAAAACAGCGAAAACAGGAACGGCACTTCGGCATCTCGTCAATAGGTTAGTTCCGAAAAATGCATCAAAACGATATAAAGTATGAATAAAACATGTAGGTATTGTCATAAAACTAACATGGAACATCAGAAATTATAGATACGTTGGAGACGTATCAACCCCCCTTCATCAACATCACCTTCGTCGCCACCATGATGAAGAGAGACTACGGATATCTATATGGTGTTTATAATTACACACATGTAATTAGGTTTCCTCCAATATCAAAATATCTAGATCTAATACAATTATATCATAGAACTATAAAATGTAATTATGAAATATATATAATGCAACTGAAAGTACATGGAGTCCCATGTGGGGTTTTGGTAATTAATGACAATTCCTATAGACTAATGTTTGCATTGAGTTATACTTTAAGATTTTTTCCATAGGCGAATGCTTGAACCATATGGTGACTTGAAGTTTAAAAGAAGAAGAAAGTGAAGAAGATCAAGTGATGTCCATCCAATGAATGGACGTAACAGAGTTGAACATATTGGAAGCATGTCTTGAATAAGAAGAAGAAGATTGCGTGAGTATTCACCGTTAACTTCAAGAAATCATCATTATGAAGAAAGAATAAATTTGTAATGGTTGATAAAGTCCACATGTAAGTTCAACATGAGAATCTCGAAGAGATCATATGCTTGAAGCTTGCTAGCTAATTGGAGATAATGGATATTTGAAGATATGTCGTAAGTGAGGTTCTCCCACAATAGGGTATGCGGGAGGAATCCGTAAGACTTCACCAAGCAAGAACAAACAAGAAATGTGTTCCATCTTGAAGCTGACAAGATCATCACCATCAGTCTCAAGTGGAATGTGCAAGGTTTTTTTTCTTGATACGATTCTCTTTTACTGGTCTCATGTTGTTAGCTGGGAGACCAGGTTTAAGATCGATAGTCGTTCTATCAAGAGTGCATCTTGAGTGAGTAACTTGATCGTATATTTCGGAGAGATCTCCAACCCTTGCATTCTTGACATCTGTTATCACCAGAATTTAACCAAGTCTGGAGATGGGCCGTGATTAAATGGGCTTAGTGGATATGCATGGAAAATATTCCCGAACCGGCCTTGTACAAGAAGTTTGGGCAAGATTGCCCGTGTATCTGTAAATTATAGTAGGTACGTGTCGGTTAGAATTAAGAGATAGAGTTTAGCTCGTACACGGTTGGGTTTATTCCCAAGTTAGAAAGTCTACGGACTATAAATATGTATCTAGGGTTATTGAGAAGGAGGACGATCACGTTCACAACAAATCAATCTAGGCGCATCGCCACCCCTTGTTTCGAGGGTTTCTCTCGGGTAAGCAACATGCTGCCTAGATCGCATCTTGCGATCTAGGCAGTATCAGTTTATTCGTTGTTGGTGTTGCTCGTGCTGAAGCCTTTTTGATGGCGAGCAACACCCTTATCTTAGGTGTTTTGGGGTTGATGACAATGCTTTCACGATGTACTTGTTTAGCTACGCTGCCCCTCGATATCTAGCTGCCCTTACACCTATTTTAGGTGTAAGGGCAGCATCTTGCTTGTTCTTTATTTAGTAGATCTAATCCGTTATAGTTGCTCCTTGTTCTTCAAGGATTGGTTTGATATCCGTATGGTTAGGCCTTATAAACGGGTTGAACGATCCGGTAGTGCGTAAGGTGTGGTTTATTAAGCTCTAGAGGGATTGTTCCGGGGATCAACTTCACGTTGGTTTTTAGGCCTCTTTAGGGTTGGTTTTCCATCATCTTACGTATCTGCTAGGCTCAATTACGCATAGGATGTTCCGATTATACGGTGAAAACCCTAGACTATCGTAGATTAGTTTAGCTTGATATTGATAAAGCATGATCCCCATGTCCTTATAAATCTAACATGAACCATGGGGCAATCGGCTCTTTGAGCCGATCCACAGAACAACTTAAGAGCCGATCGGGGCTCGTATTTAATGTTTACGTGTTTGCCATGCAGGAAACTAGTCGAAGCAAACCATCACCTTCCTGACCAGGTATAGGTCAGGTGGCACGCCCTCGTAAACACCGGATGTGTGCCGAGAAGGCATTGCGGGCCGTCGCCCGAGGGACCAGGGTCAACCGCAATCCAGGAGCCTCCCGGCTCTACGTGTTGCCCGTTGCTCTGCGGTGGGTTTTGACCGCAACACATTCTGCACGCCGGTGGGACATGCAACAACAACAACATCGACATCTGCAGCAACCATGTCAAAAGCTGCGGATGAGGTGGTGGGCGAACCAGTCACGTACGCAGATCTGCCCGAAGAGCACAAGAAGAAGTACGATGAGATGAAAGCCATCTTGGAAGCCGATCTCATCGGCTCTTTCATGAAGACCCGTTCACATGGCATCAGATGGAAAGGGTTCTCCCCTGAAGGTGCTCTCGATGAAGTAGACCTGTCTACCCCTTCGGAGGAACGTACCAGAGCTCTGCGCCAGGAAATCAATTACATGGCGGCTCATTCTCTACACCGCTATTCTGAGAGCCTGGTGAATACTCTCGAGCGTGTCGCGGTCCGTGTGGTGCGAGAAAATCATGAAGCATCAGTACTCCCCGTCAGGACCTACCCTAGGGACTCACCAGGGAGAGATACCTCCAAATCAGACCGCCTGCCATTCGCGCTTGGAGCACCAGAGCCGCCGGGTTCACCGGCGTACGTTGTCTACAAGGTTGGAGGCGATCCTAGTGATTGCCAGTTCCTATATGAGCCGCCTAAGGAGATCCCACATGGATACGTGTGCACCTACGTGTCGGACTGCAATGCCTGGGCGAACCAGATTGCACCAGGGATTTCTGGAGCAGACGCTGACAAACAAGCATGGCTAGCTAAATATGCTACTGGAACGAGTCATGAAGGCTCGGTCCCTACAGCTAATACCATGGACAGATCAGCACCATCTTGAGAGACCAGTTCGGCATCTTGCCGAAGAGGAAAACAATCGGCTATTCCAAGCCGTACCCCGACGAGTACGATCTGATCCCGCTGCCACCCAAATATCGGCTCCCTGAATTCTCAAAATTCAATGGAGCAGAAGGATCTAGCTCAATAGAGCACGTAAGCCGATATTTGGCACAGCTGGGCTTGATTTCAGTATCAGACCCGTTACGTGTGAGGTTTTTCGCACAATCTCTTACGGGATCAGCCTTTGGGTGGTACACCTCGTTGCCACCAAACTCAGTCCGCACATGGAAGCACTGGAAGACAGTTTCATGTGCAATATCACTCAGATGCTACGAAGCTGGCATTGCCGATCTAGCACGAGTGCGACGAGCGGGAGAAACGTGTGCGAATACATCCAACGTTTCAGAGTGTCGAACCGATGTTATTCGGTTCGTTTACTGAGAAGGAAGCTCGATCTGGCAGTATTGGGCCTCTCAACGCCGATCAAGGATCTGACTTCCCAAGCAGGTACAGTTCATTGTCGCACATGGTGCAGAAACTCACATCGTATGAGCGGCGGCATCTGAATTGTACCAAGACAAGTTCAAGCGTCCGATAGGCCTGGTTGAGATGGAAGAAACTGAAGATCTGCACCAGACCTAGAGGTGGCTGTAGCTGAATGGGCTCGGGGGCAAACCCCGTGTCCTGCAAATGGGTAAACCACAAGGGCCTGCAAGAGGTTTGACTTCGATTTGAGCAAAGCTGAGCAGATTTTCGATCTGCTTAAGGAAAAACAGCTGAAGTTACCGACGGCCATAAAATCCCTACGGCACAAGAAATGAACGGGAGGCCGTACTGCAAATGGCATCACTCGTTCACCCATACCACCAATGACTGCAAGGTGTTTCGTCAGCAGATCCAAATGGCGATAGAACAAGGCCGATTGCTCTTTGGGCAGTTTGCCATGAAAGTGGACACACATCCGTTCCCTGGCGTCAACATGGTGGAACCTAACCACTCCGCGAGGCGTCATTGGATTTCTCGTTTGATGTTAACATGGCAGGGCCTGTGTGCGCCACCATGGCAAGGATAAAGAGGAAAGCGTCACTCCCGCAACAAGGAAAAGGAGGAGGCCGATCCACGTATGATGACAAGCGGTACCTCACCAAGGAACAAGTGAGAAGCGTGCGATACCAAAAACCACTTTCCGCATCTCCTCAACAAATATGAATATCAGTATGACCGACGTCGGCAGACGACGAAACGACGAGAGATACAATCGGTCCGATGAAGATAAAGGAAGGTACCGTCGGCACGACGAGGCGACGAAGGACGTGAGCGCTAAGGAAGGTCAAGGGAGCGGGAAGACATGGACAGACACGGGACTGTCCCTTCTTTAAACACTTGGGATTCGGGGATGAGCCGATTGCCTACAATCGACAACTGCCCGAGTGTAGACGCAAGAAGGATGCAGGGAAGTTTCAGTTTTCAAGCGTCTAGGACCTCTCCCACCAGAACAAACGAGTTGAGTCCTCTCAAGATGAAGACTTTGAGGAGTCGGAAAAGATGAAGAAGAGGATAGGTACCACCGGCCAAGGTGGTAGATGGACTCAGCCACTCCCAAAAGCGGGATTCAGCGGCTACGTAGCTTGGAGCAAGCCGAAGCGCGATACTTGCACACGTTGAGTAAAGCGCGGCCCGATCTGGCCGTGAAAATTCACAGACTTTGGACGAAGAGACTCGTCCACCAAAAGTTTGGCGTCCCAAGCAAGAAAAAGCCGATGTGGGTACATCGGCTGGCACAAACATGGTGTTCTTCCTTCCCTCAGAGTTTTGTGCCCCAGGAACGAAGAAGTGCCGATAGCACGGTTTGTGCGGTCCACAGCCCGTCATCTTTGAAAAGCCACGGGAGAAGGGCTACAAACACATGAAGGCCCTGTACCTAAAGGGTTATATCAATGGGCAGCCCGTCGGCAGGATGTTGGTTGACACGGGAGCGGCGGTCAATATAATGCCATATTCCATGCTACGGCGTTTGGGACGCTCCAGTGCCGATCTGATCAAGACCAACGTCACACTAAACGACTTCAACGGCCAAGCATCAGGGACGCAAGGTGTCCTGAACGTGGATCTAACCATAGGCCGAAAGACGATCCCAACGACATTCTTCATCGTCGACAGCAAGAGCACCTACGCTGTCCTGCTAGGAAGGGATTGGATTCACGCCAACTGCTGCATTCCATCTACAATGCACCAATGCCTGATACAGTGGGATGGAGACGACGTAGAAGTCGTGCATGCAGATGACTCGATCGACGTCTCAATAGCCGGCATGAACATTTGGGACTCGGAAGACCAAGAGCCGCTCTCTGGAATCAGTTTGGACGGCTGTGATCGCATCGAGGTGACAAAAAACGGGGTGAGGCTGGTCTTATCCACCGGCCTGATAGAGTAGCAAGAGCAACATCCATCGACATACGTGGCAAGGCCGATCCCTGCGATCGGCCCCAAAAAATAAAAAGCAAGGATCTCACTTCAAACATGTCACGTAGTCGTAGGGAGAGTAAGCACATACAAGTTGTAAACCTTCATTGAGCAATTCAATCAACATGGAGGCCGATTCCAGCAATCGGCCAAAATTATCCTACGTTACCTGTGTTCAGCTGATCTAACAACGACGGAAAGCTAGGGTATGGGTTTACGTCGGCTGATGAGCTAGAAGAGATTGACATTGGTCCTGGGGATAAGCCACGACCAACATTTATCAGCAAAAAGTTAGATCCGCATCTGAGGGGCCTGATGATAGCTTTGTTGAAAGAATACCCAGATTGTTTTGCCTGGGATTATACAGAGATGCCTGGGCTAGACAGGAGCATCATTGAGCATCGGCTACCTCTTAAGAAAGGATTTCGGCCGTTCCAGCAACGAGCACGGCAGATGAAGGCCGAAATTCTAGAAGAAGTCAAGAAGGAGATTGAGAAGATGTTGAGCGCCGGGTTCATCAGGCCATGCAGGTATGCTGAGTGGATATCTAGCATCGTACCTGTGGAGAAGAAGGACGGCCGATGGCGCGTCGCCATAGATTTTCGCGATCTCAACAGAGCCACTCCGAAGGATGAGTACCCTATGCCGTGTGAAACGTTGATCAATGCAGCTGCTGGCCATAAGGTTTTAAGCTTCATGGATGGCAATGCCGGTTACAACCAGATTTTCATGGCCCCAGAAGATATACACAAGACTGCATTCAGAGTACCAGGTTCGGTGGGCTTGTTCGAGTATGTGGTCATGACATTTGGGTTGAAGAATGCCGGTGCAACGTACCAACGAGCCATGAATTACATCTTTCATGATCTGATCGGCAAGTTGGTGGAGATCTACATTGATGACGTGGTGGTCAAGTCTGTCTCAGTGGAAGGACACATGGAGGATTTGCGACGCATCCTGGACCGAACTAGAAAGTTCGGACTTAGAATGAATCCAAAGAAGTGCGCTTTTGGTGTGACGGCCGGTCAATTCCTGGGTTTCCTAGTTCATGAACGTGGAATTGAGATCGGCCTGAAAAGTCAAGAGGCAGTGCGAACAATGAAGCCACCTACCACCAAGAAGGAACTCCAAAGTCTCATCGGCAAAATCAATTTCGTCAGAAGGTTCATCTCTAATCTGTCAGGACGAATTGAGCCGTTCATGGGATTGGTAAAAATCAAACCTGATGAGGAGTTTCACTGGGGGGCAGAGCAACAGCGAGCGTTTGATGAGATTAAAGAGTATCTAACGAAGCCGCCCGTGTTGGTTCCGCAGCAAGACATGCCATTCTATATTTACACATCGGTAGCCGATACCTCTATCGCCTCGTGGTGGTGCAAATCTATGATGGCATGGAAAGAGTCGCTTTCTACCTCAGCAGAAGGATGTTGGATGCGAGACGAGGTACCCGGAGATCGAGAAGTTGTGCCTCTGCCTATTTTTACCTGCACCAAGCTTCGTCACATCTTTCTGACGGCAGAAATCGTCATCATTTGCAAATCAGACGTCATCAAGCACATGCTGTCGGCTCCTGTTTTGAAAGGCCGACTCGGTAAATGGATGTTTGCGTTATCGGAATTAGATCTCCGGTATCAGCCTGCGAAAGCAGTCAAAGGACAGGCCTTGGCCGATCGATCGCTGAGCGAATCAACACTAATATAGCAGCACTATCTATACGTGCATGGGCCATGTTCTTCGATGGGTCAGTTTGCGATGATGGTTGCGGCATCGGCATCCTACTCGTGTCGCCCCGGGGGGCAACCTACACCTTCTCCATCAGGCTATCTACCCCTTGCACCAATAATGTTGCTGAGTATGAAGCAGTACGTAAGGGGATGGAGTTGCTAATTGAAGCCGGGGCGAAGCGGTGGAACTCTTTGGAGACTCAAAGTTGGTGATCTCCCAGCTCACGGACGAATACAAGTGTGAGAGCGAGTCGCTCTTCCCGTTATGGATGCATTGCCGCGAGCTGATGACACGGTTTAGGTACATAAACTTCAGGGTCCCGAGGTCGCAGAATACGGAGGCGAATGATCTCGCACAGATGGCGTCAGGCTATAAGGAGCAGTGGAAGGAGCCGATGTCCAGATACATTTCATGGAGCCGGATGATTGGAGAGCCGATATCTTCAATTACTTGAAAGATCCGGCTCGGGGGGCACCTAAACGGATAAGATACAAGGCCATGAAGTATGTCCTTATTGGAGATGACATGTTCTATAGGACCTTGGAAGGGTTACTTCTCAAATGTTTGGGAACAGCCGAGGCAAATCGGCTCTTACACGAGGTACATGAAGGCGCCTGTGGAACTCATCAATCGGCTCATAAGATGAAGTGGTTGATCAGGCGATCAGGGTTTTATTGGCCCACCATGCTTGAGGACTGTTTCAATTACTATAAAGGGTGTCAAGCATGTCAGAAGTTTGGGAGCATTCAGATGGTACCCGCATCAGCAATGAACCCCATCATCAAGCCTTGGCCATTTCGAGGATGGGGCATGGACATGATCGGCAAAATCCATCCTGCATCGAGCAAAGGCCACGAGTGGATCTTGGCCATTACAGATTATTTCACTAAATGGGTGGAGGCCATCCCTATGAAGTCAGTGCATCGAAAGACTGTTATCAGTTTCGTGAAAGAGCATGTCATTCACAGATTTGGGATTCCCCAGACCATCACGACCGATGGAGGTTCGGTCTTCGTTTCTAAAGAGTTCAGAAAGTTCTGCGACGACATGGGAATTAAGCTGATCCGATCGTCTCCATACTATGCTCAAGTAAATGGGCAGGCTGAAGCGTCCAACAAAAGCCTTATCAAGCTGATTAAGAGGAAAATCGACGAGTACCCTAGGCGTTGGCACGAGGTTTTGTAGGAGGCTTTGGGCTTATCGCATGTCATGTCATGGGGCGGTAAAGACCTCGCCGTACCATCTGGTCTATGGACAAGAAGCCGTGTTACCCTGGGAGATCACGGCTGGGTCGAGACGTGTCACGTTTCAGAATGACTTGACAACTGAAGAGTATGCAGCCCTGATGAGTGATAGCGTTGAGGATCTGACGGAACTTAGACTTTGGTCACTTGAGAAAATTAAGGAGAACAAGGCCAAGGTGGCTCGTGCATATAATAAGAAGGTGAAGCCAAAGGAGTTCCACGTTGGTGATCTGGTATGGGAAGCTGTATTGCCGTTGGGGACTAAGGACAAGGCATATGGTAAATGGTCTCCAAATTGGCACGGGCCGTACAGGGTTGACCAAGTCCTAAAGGGCAATGCATACATGCTCGAGCAGTTGGATGGTGTGAAGTTCCCAGTGGCCGTCAATGGCCAGCATCTCAAGAAGTATTTCCCAAGTATGTGGGATGATAGGCAGTGAAATACGGGGGCCGATTTTAAATCGGCCAGTAAAAAAATCGGCCGATAAAAAGAAATGCATGTGCAAAGCAAGAGCCGATGCACGGTCATCGACTGAAGAACAAAACAGCCGATGCGCAGCCATCGACTATAGAGGAACAACGATATTTCAGGTCACCATTCAATTTACATTCGATTGTGGGACGCCTTGCGGCGTTTTGGGCAAAGACCGATGTATTGCCATCGGCTTCTCGAGCAATGATTTATTTTGATAATCGGAAGAATTAAGCATGGAATCCTTCTTCATTGATTTAAAAGGGGATTTTTACAAGGAGGAGCCGATTGCTCAGAGAACGGAGGAACAAGGGGACGATTGCTACTACTAGTCCTATGATAGTGGTCCTACTCTAAGGACCGTCGCTGTCCTCGTCGTCGCCGTTGTAGCCGCCGCCGGTGCGCTGGCGAGCTCGTCATCGCCGTAGCCCTCAATAGGGCTTCTTCCTCCTCATCATCGTCCTCTTCGTCGTCATCGACGGGCCCGCCGCGGAGCGCTTCGCCGGCGGCTCGTCGGAGGAGGTGTCGTCCTCCTTTCCTCCTCGTTGGAGGGGGTCGTCCTCTCGTCCTCCTCTTCTTCCTCTTCGTCGGAGGGGGTGAAGTGCCGGAGAGGAGGTCATCCTCCTCTCCGCCTCCAGTTCCCCGTCGATGAGGAACCGGAGGTCCTCCTCCATCGGTAAATCACCATCGACCTACGAGGGCTCGGGTGGGCCATCTTTGTCGAAGTCCACTCTGCTCTTCCCATTGGTTGTGCTGCGCGGCTCGCTTGAGGAAGAAGATTGGGGAGAGGAGATGAAGCAGAGGAGGAGGATGAGTCCATGGTGGAGGAGGGCTTTCCGATGGCTAGTATTGAGCGGGGGATGAAGAAGCGAGTTGCTCGATGCGGTTAAATAAAAGGGGATATAGTGGAGATTTAATGCTATAGCGGTTTCGAAATGGTGCCGAATCTATCAAATCATGCAGAGAAGTTCAGAAGGCAAGGCATCATGATGAAGGATACTGCGACGGTGCTACTCTGCCACGACGTGACCTTACGAAGCGGAAAAAACGGATTGGTTTTGAAATTATCATTGCCAAAACCAGGGGGCATGTGTTATCACCAGAATTTAACCAAGTCTGGAGATGGGCCGTGATTAAATGGGCTTAGAGGATATGCACGGAAAATATTCCCGAACCGGCCTTGTACAAGAAGTTTGGGCAAGATTGCCCGTGTATCTGTAAATTATAGTAGGATACGTGTCGGTTAGAATTAAGAGATAGAGTTTAGCTCGTACACGGTTGGGTTTATTCCCAAGTTAGAAAGTCTACGGACTATAAATATGTATCTAGGGTTATTGAGAAGGAGGACGATCACGTTCACAACAAATCAATCTAGGCGCATCGCCACCCCTTGTTTCGAGGGTTTCTCCCGGGTAAGCAACATGCTGCCTAGATCGCATCTTGCGATCTAGGCAGTATCAGTTTATTCGTTGTTGGTGTTGCTCGTGCTGAAGCCTTTTTGATGGCGAGCAACACCCTTATCTTAGGTGTTTTGGGGTTGATGACAATGCTTTCACGATGTACTTGTTTAGCTACGCCGCCCCTCGATATCTAGCTGCCCTTACACCTATTTTAGGTGTAAGGGCAGCATCTTGCTTGATTCTTTATTTAGTAGATCTAATCCGTTATAGTTGCTCCTTGTTCTTCAAGGATTGGTTTGATATCCGTATGGTTAGGCCTTATAAACGGGTTGAACGATCCGGTAGTGCGTAAGGTGTGGTTTATTAAGCTCTAGAGGGATTGTTCCGGGGATCAACTTCACGTTGGTTTTTAGGCCTCTTTAGGGTTGGTTTTCCATCATCTTACGTATCTGCTAGGCTCAACTACGCATAGGATGTTCCGATTATACGGTGAAAACCCTAGACTATCGTAGATTAGTTTAGCTTGATATTGATAAAGCATGATCCCCATGTCCTTATAAATCTAACATGAACCATGGGGCAATCGGCTCTTTGAGCCGATCCACAGAACAACTTAAGAGCCGATCGGGGCTCGTATTTAATGTTTACGTGTTTGCCATGCAGGAAACTAGTCGAAGCAAACCATCACCTTCCTGACCAGGTATAGGTCAGGTGGCACGCCGTAAACACCAGGACGTGTGCCGAAGGCATTGCGGGCCGTCGCCCGAGGGACCAGGGTCAACCGCAATCCTGGGAGCCTCCCGGCTCTACTGTGTTGCCCGTCGATACTCGCCGGTGGGTTTTTGACCGCAACAACATCATATTTCTTTTTTTACTTAGATCTTATCCATGTGATGTTTTAGAACTTGTGATTATTTCCACGACAAGCTCTATTTCATCAAAAACGGATTATGGAAAACTTATTGCATTTCGATGTTGCATTTTTTACCGGATCTTAGTTGAAGGAGTTTCCTCACCTCTAAATTGGTGGTAAAATCTCATTTTCTATTTTGCGGGATGCTACTCATTGTTATCTTTCCAACAAAATTGTTTTCATCCTATTTGGAGTTTGGATGTGAAAGTTCTTGCAGTTTGAGTTTCAACTACTTTTGGATATCTAGACCAGAGACTCTGGTATTTTTTAGTATGGAGACTCCAACCTTCATAGAAAGGAGACTCCAACCAAACACTCTGTCCCACGTATGTTCACAAAGATGCAAGCTTGTCTTTCTCTCGGTGCCTAGGGCGGAGACTTTGGCTAGACACTGGAGATTGCAGTCTGGAGACTATGGATCTTGCTGCATTGAAGGCTTTTAGGCTGGAGAGTCGGTTCCTTACAGGCCGGAGACTCCGGCCTTTCTAGATGTTGAGGAAGCACATGTCGGATACTCTTGTGCCTCTTAGGTTGGAGCCTACGTGGTAAGTTTCCTGCAACGACTAGTATTTGGTGAGTACTATATAAAGCTTCCTTCCTCCCCAAGTGGAGGTAGTTGTTCCGATTTCTCTCTCTTCCATTGTTAACCTTGAGAAGCTTGCCCTATCTCACCATTCCTCCTATGCTTCTTCAATATTTTTGGGGAAAAAGTGATAAGACATTTAGATCTACATTTCTACCAATCAATATCCTCTCTAAATGCGGGGAACACAGTGGATCTAGATCTTGGAGTTCTTTGTGGATTTACTTTGTTATTCCTCTCTTATTCCCCAATAGCTTTTTAGATTTGGTATAATTTGAGAGTGAAGGATTTGAGCACCTTGGGTGGTCTTGCCACTGTATTTGGTGCATTGGTTTGAGTTCTCCTTGATGATTCGTGGAAGTGGAAGTTCTAATTACACTCAGGTGCTTGTACCCGTAACTTGTTCCTCTTGGGTCCTTAGAATCTAGATGGATTTGTGGCTTGGTGGTGTCGTGGATCTCAATCATTCTGGTGTATAACGCGCGTTGGATTTCTTGGGTGCCTCCAATTAAGTTTTCCCCTAGTGGACCAGCCTCAAGGCTCCCCTAATCGAGAGGAACAAGCTATTTTCCTCAAGGGTCCCTAGTGGATGGTAGCATCTTGCATTGTGCAAGAGCACGAGGAGATTATAGTGAGCTATCGTTGCGCTTAGAAAGGCTTTGTGCTTCCACACCACTCCTACAGAGACTAGCTTCCTTTGGGAAGTGAACTTCAATTCGGGATAAATATTCTCCATGTATCCTCGGTTATTCCTATACACGAGCCCTTTAGTTATCACTTTACTTTGTGATAGCATTTGTGCATGGAGTTATATATCTTGCTATCACATAGTTGCTAGTATTTCTTAGCGTAAGTTGTTGGTTCACATATGTGAACCCTAGTTTATATAGGTTTTGTGCTTGACAAATTAAATACTAGTTTTATTCCGCATTTGTGAAGCCCTCTCATAAATGTTTTAGACCGCCTATTTAGCTCCCCCTGTAGGCGGATGTGTCCTTTTTTCCTCTAGGGCATATTAGAATCTTAGGTTTCATATTTCATGTGCATAGAGATGCTATACATCTTACACTGGCTATGCAAAAGAACTATGTTAGCCGAACTGAACCAAGTATCAAGTCGGCCTAAGGAAGTCATCATGTGCACCGAATTGAGAATGGTATCCTTATATCGTGAGGCGAAGGGACTTAGATAGAACATTACATTGATAGGATACTCAAATGCAACCGAGAGCCATCAAACTTTGTTAGAAGCCACTGTCGTTTATCATTTTTTTAGCGTATCTATAACAGAACTGTGTCTGGCTTGCCTAGCTTGTGGGTTACACACACTTAATAGACTGGAACCAGTCCGATCAGATCCGACTGAATGAAGCCAACTAATTGGAGACTTTGGCGGAGAGGGACACATGCTAATGGGTTGGACCCACTTTGACTAGGGTTAGGATTTGTGGTGCGGACACCAGTGATGGCTCCCTCAACCACTGCCTATATAAAGGAGGAGAGTAGTGGCGGCTGATACGTCTCCGACGTATCGATAATTTCTTATGTTCCATGCCACATTATTGATGATATCTACATGTTTTATATACATTATATGTCGTATTTATGCATTTTCCGGCACTAGCCTATTAACGAGATGCCGAAAGAGCCATTCTTTGTTCTGCTGTTTTTGGTTTAAAATCCTACAAAGGAAATATTCTCGGAATTGGACGAAATCAACGCCCGGTCCTATTTTCGAAGCTTCCGAGCCAGGGAAAGGAAGTGGAGCCACGAAGCGACACAACAAGGCGCGCGGCCTGGCCCTTGGCCGCACGGCCCTGCTGTGTGGGGCCCTGTGGCCCCCGCGTTGCCCTTCCGCCTACTTAAAGCCTTCGTCGCGAAACCCCGTGCCGAGAGCCACGATGGGAAAACCTTGCGAGACGCCGCGCTGCCAATCCCATCTCGGGTTCAGGAGATCACCTCCGGCACCCTGCGGGAGAATCATCTCCCGGAGGACTCTTCACCCATGGTTGCCTCCGGGTGATGAGTGAGTAGTTCACCCCGGACTATGGGTCCATATCATAGCTAGATGGTTGTCTTCTCCTCATGTGCTTCATTGTCGGATCTTGTGAGCTGCCTAACATGATCAAGATCATCTATCGTAATTCTATATGTTGTGTTTGTCGGGATCCGATGGATAGAGAATACTATGTTATGTTGATTATCAATCTATTACCTATGTGTTGTTTATGATCTTGCATGCTCTCCGTTATTAGTAGAGGCTCTGGCCAAGTTTTTACTCTTAACTCCAAGAGGGAGTATTTATGCTCGATAGTGGGTTCATGCCTCCATAATCTGGGACAGTGACAGAAAGTTCTAAGGTTGTGGATGTGCTGTTGCCACTAGGGATAAAACATTGATGCTATGTCCGAGGATGTAGTTATTGATTACATTACGCACCATACTTAATGCAATTGTCTGTTGTTTTGCAACTTAATACCGGAAGGGGTTCGGATGATAACCGAAGGTGGACTTTTAGGCATAGATGCATGCTGGGATAGCGGTCTATGTACTTTGTCGTAATGCCCAATTAAATCTCACAATATTCATCATATCATGTATGTGCATTGTTATGCCCTCTCTATTTGTCAATTGCCCACTGTAATGTGTTCACCCAACATGCTATTTATCTTATGGGAGAGACACCTCTAGTGAACTGTGGACCGGTCCATTCTTTTACATCGAATACAATCTGCAATACTTGTTCTACTGTTTTTTAAACAATCATCATCCACACTATACATCTAATCCTTTGTTACAACAAGCGGTGAGATTGACAACCTCACTCTTTCGTTGGGGCAAAGTACTTTGGTGTGTTGTGCGGGTTCCGTTGGCGTGGAATCCCAGGTGTTGCGCCGCCTACATCCCGCCGCCATCAACCTTCGACGTGCTTCTTGACTCCTCTTGGTTCGATCAACCTTGGTTTCTTCTGAGGAAACTTGCTACTGTGCGCATCACACCTTCCTCTTGGGGTTCCCAACGGACGTGTCAACTACACGCATCAAGCAAATTTTGGCGCCGTTGCCGGGAGATCAAGACACGCTGCAAGAGGTCTCCACAATCCAATCTCTTTACTTTGTTTTGTCTTGCTTTATTTTATTTACTACTTTGTTTGCTGCATTATATCAAAACACAAAAAAATTAGTTGCTAGCTTTACTTTATTCTGTCTTGCACTCTATATCAAAAAAACACAAAAAATTAGTTACTTGCATTTGCTTTACTTATTTCAACATGTTTCCTTTTAATTTTACTGTAAAAGATATACCTGTGGGACAAGGGTCTATAATTGGAAGAGATAATATAGAAGAATTTTTCACCCACGTTAGTATGCATGAAGATCTTAAAGATATACCCCTTGCAAAAGTTGTCCCTACTTATGAAGATGCCTCTGTTTGTTTGGTACGCATGATGGAAGCTAGATTTATTAGTCTCAACCCCATGATACAACACATGTTTCTTACACTTTCTGATATGGAGCGGGGAGAGAAGAGAGATTTTGTTCTAAAAGTCTTAGTGCGAGAATTTGAAGATATAGCTATAGAAGCTAGAAAAGTTTTTATTAAGCATAAGAGGCTTGGCTTTTATACCGACTTTAAAAGAACACTTGAAAAAATGGATATGGATAGAATTAAGTACACTAATAATGTTAATAATGGTGGGGAGATTAAAGCACCAATACCATGTAAGCTCCTAGCGATGCATGAAGCTCTAGATGATAATTATGCTTGGCTTGTTCCTGAAAATTTGTTTGATGAGAGTAGCAAGCCCAAGACTAATGAAAAGGGAGCCGCTGAAACTTATGTATCCAATATACTATGCATTAGAAAACTAAGTAATGATATCAATGCTTCATCTCTTGATAACACTTGATAAACACTTTATGCGCCTAGCTGAAAGGCGTTAAAGAAAAGCGCTTATGGGAGACAACCCATGTTTTTACTACAGTATTTTTGTTTTATATTTGATTCTTGGAAGTTGTTTACTACTGTAGCAACCTCTACTTATCTTATTTTTGTGCATTGTTGTGCCAAGTAAAGTCGTTGATAGTAAGGTTCATACTAGATTTGGATTACTGCGTAACAGATTTCTTTGCTGTCACGAATTTCGACCTGCCTCTCTGTAGGTAGCTCAGAAAATATGCCAATTTACGTGCGTGATCCTCAGATATGTACGCAACTTTCATTCAATTTGAGCATTTTCATTTGAGCAAGTCTGGTGCCTCGATAAAATCCATCTTTACGGACTGTTCTGTTTTGACAGATTCTGTCTTTTATTTCGCATTGCCTCTTTTGCTATGATGGATGAATTTATTTGTTCCACTAATGTCCAGTAGCTTTATGCAATGTCCAGAACTGTTAAGAATGATTGTTTCACCTCTGAACATGCTAATTTTTATTGTACACTAACCCTCTAATGAGTTGTTTCGAGTTTGGTGTGGAGGAAGTTTTCAAGGATCAAGAGAGGAGAATGATGCAATATGATCAAGCAGAGTGAAAGCTTGGGGATGCCCCGGTGGTTCACCCTGTATATTTTAAGAAGACTCAAGCGTCTAAGCTTGGGGATGCCCAAGGCATCCCCTTCTTCATCGACAACATTATCGGGTTCCTCCCGAAACTATATTTTTATTCCATCACATCTTATGTGCTTTGCTTGGAGCGGTTTGTTTTTGTTTTTGTTTTGTTTGAATAAAATGGATCCTAGCATTCATTGTGTGGGAGAGACACGCTCCGCTGTTGCATATGGACAAATATGTCCTTAGGCTTTACTCATAGTATTCATGGCGAAGGTTGAATCTTCTTCGTTAAATTATTATATGGTTGGAATGGGAAATGCTACATGTAGTAATTCTAAAATGTCTTGAATAATTTGATACTTGGCAATTGTTGTGCTCATGTTTAAGCTCTTGCATCATATACTTTGCACCCATTAATGAAGAAACACCTAGAGCTTGCTAAATTTGGTTTGCATATTTGGTCTCTCTAAAGTCTAGATAATTTCTAGTATTGAGTTTTGAACAACAAGGAAGACAGTGTAGAGTCTTATAATGTTTACAATATGTCTTTTATGTGAGTTTTGCTGCACCGGTTCATCCTTGTGTTTGTTTCAAATAACCTTGCTAGCCTAAAACTTGTATCGAGAGGGAATACTTCTCATGCATCCAAAATCCTTGAGCCAACCACTATGCCATTTGTGTCCACCATACCTACCTACTACATGGTATTTCTCCGCCATTCCAAAGTAAATTGCTTGAGTGCTACCTTTAAAATTTCCATTCTTTACCTTTGCAATATATAGCTCATGGGACAAATAGCTTAAAAACTATTGTGGTATTGAATATGTACTTATGCACTTTATCTCTTATTAAGTTGCTTGTTGTGCGATAACCATGTTGGGGACGCCATCAACTACTCTTTGTTGAATATCATGTGAGTTGCTATGCATGTCCGTCTTGTCTGAAGTAAGGGAGATCTACCACTTTATTGGTTAGAGCATGCATATTGTTAGAGAAAAACATTGGGCGCTAACTAAAGCCATGAATCATGGTGGAAGTTTCAGTTTGGACATATATCCTCAATCTCATATGAGAACACTAATTGTTGCTACATGCTTATGCATTAAAGAGGAGTCCATTATCTGTTGTCTATGTTGTCCCGGTATGGATGTCCAAGTTGAGAATAATCAAAAGCGAGAAATCCAAAATGCGAGCTTTCTCCTTAGACCTTTGTACAGGCGGCATAGAGGTACCCATTTGTGACACTTGGTTAAAACATGTGTATGCGATGATCCCGGTAGTCCAAGCTAATTAGGACAAGGTGCGGGCACTATTAGTATACTATGCATGAGGCTTGCAACTTGTAAGATATAATTTACATAATACATATGCTTTATTACTACCGTTGACAAAATTGTTTCATGTTTTCAAAATCAAAGCTCTAGCACAAATATAGCAATCGATGCTTTCCTCTGCGAAGGACCTTGATACGTCTCCGACGTATCGATAATTTCTTATGTTCCATGCCATATTATTGATGATACCTACATGTTTTATGCACACTTTATGTCATATTCGTGCATTTTACGGAACTAACCTATTAACAAGATGCCGAAGAGCCATTGCTGTTTACTGTTTTTGGTTTCAAAATCCTAGTAACGAAATATTCTCGGAATCGGACGAAATCAAGACCCAGGTTCCTATTTTCCGGAACCATCAGGCACCGAGAGCGAGAGGCCACAGGGCCCACACCACACCCAGGCGCGGCCGAGGGGGCCGCGCCGTCTATGGTGTGGTGGCCCCAGAGCCCTCCGAGGCTGCCCCTTCGCCTATTTAAAGCCTCCGTCGCGAAAACCCTGTTACGTTCGACGAAACCCACGAAACCTTCCGGCCGCCATCGCGAAGCCAAGATCTGGGGGACAGGGGTCTCTGTTCCGGCACGCCGCCGGGACGGGGAAGTGCCCCCGGAAGGCTTCTCCATCGACACCGCTGCCATCTCCACCGCCATCTTCATCACTGCTGCTCCCATGAGGAGGGAGTAGTTCTCCATCGAGGCTCGGTGTGTACCGGTAGCTATGTGGTTCATCTCTCTCCTATGTACTTCAATACAATAATCTCATGAGCTGCCTTACATGATTGAGATTCATATGATGATGCTTGTAATCTAGATGTCATTATGCTAGTCAAGTGAATTTTACTTATGTGATCTCCGGAGACTCCTTGTCCCACGTGTGTAAAGGTGACAGTGTGTGCACCGTGTGGGTCTCTTAGGCTATATTTCACAGAATACTTATTCACTGTTATGAATGGCATAGTGAAGTGCTTATTTATATCTCTTTATGATTGCAATGTGTTTTGTATCACAATTTATCTATGTGCTACTCTAGCAATGTTATTAAAGTAGTTTTATTCCTCCTGCACGATGTAATGGTGACAGTGTGTGCATCCGTGTTAGTACTTGGCGTATGCTATGATTATGATCTCTTGTAGATTATGAAGTTAACTATTGCTATGATGGTATTGATGTGATCTATTCCTCCTACATAGTGTGAAGGTGACAGTGTGCATGCTATGTTAGTACTTGGTTTAGTCGTGTTGATCTTTCATGCACTCTAAGGTTATTTAAATATGAACATTGAATTGTGGAGCTTGTTAACTCCGGCATTGAGGTGTAATCCTACGTAATGTGTTCATCATCCAACAAGAGTGTAGAGTATGCATTTATCTATTATGTTATGTGATCAAAGTTGAGAGTGTCCACTGGTGAAAGTCTATTCCCTAGGCCTTGTTCTAAATACTATAGCTGCTTGTTCTTGTTTCTTGTGTTACTCTTCTGCAATACTATCACCATCAACTACACACCAGACAAGCTATTTTAACGCGTTACTATTGCTCATACTTATTCATACCACATGTATTTCTATCTCTTCGCAGACTAGTACACCTATTAGGTGTGTTGGGGACACAGAGACTTCTTGCTTTGTGGTTGCGGGGTTGCATGAGAGGGATATCTTTGACCTCTTCCTCCCGAGATCGATAAACCTTGGGTGATCCATAAGGGAAACTTGCTTCTGTTCTACAAATCTCTGCTCTTGGAGGCCCAACTTTGTCTACAAGAATAGAAGCTCCAGAGAAGGACCTTCTCTTTACTTTTATGTTGAGTCAGTTCACCTATCTCTCTCCACCTCAAGAAGCAAACACTTGTTTGAGCTGTGCATTGATTCCTACATACTTATATTGCACTTGTTATATTACTCTATGTTGACAATATCCATGAGATATACATGTTATAAGTTGAAAGCAACCGCTGAAACTTAATCTTCCTTTGTGTTGCTTCAATACCTTTACTTTGATTTATTGCTTTATGAGTTAACTCTTATGCAAGACTTATTGATGCTTGTGATTCATTTGTTTACTCATGTCATTACCATTGTTTTGATCGCTGCATTCATTACATATGTTTACAATAGTATGATCAAGGTTATGATGGCATGTCACTCCAGAAATTATCTTTGTTATCGTTTACCTTTCGGGACGCGGAACTAAACTGGGGATGCGATACGTCTCAGACGTATCGGTATTTCTTATGTTCCATGCCACATTATTGATGATATCTACATGTTTTATACATTATATGTCGTATTTATGCATTTTCCGGCACTAACCTATTAACGAGATGCCGAAGAGCCAGTTGCTGTTTTCTGGTTTTTGGTTGCAGAAATCCTACAAAGGAAATATTCTCGGAATTGGACGAAATCAACGCCCAGGGTCCTATGCACGAAGCTTCCAGAAGACCGAGGGGAAAGGAAGTGGGGCCACGGGGCGCCGGCACACAACGGCGCGGCTGGCCTTGGCCGCGCGGCACGGCGTGTGGGGCCCTCGTGTGGCCCCCGCGTTGCCCTTCGCCTACTTAAAGCCTTCGTCGCGAAACCCCTGATGCGAGGCCACGATACGGAAAACCTTGCGGGCATGCCGCCTAATCCATCTCACGGGGATTACGGAGATCACCTCCGGCACCACTGCCCGGAGGGAATCATCTCCCGGAGGACTCTTCACCGCCATGGTCGCCTCAGTGATGAGTGAGTAGTTCGCCCCTGGACTATGGGTCCATAGCAGTACCTAGATGGTTGTCTTCTCCTCATGTGCTTCATTGTCGGATCTTGTGAGCTGCCTAACATGATCAAGATCATCTATCTGTAATTCTATATGTTGTGTTTGTCGGGATCCGATGGATAGAGAATACTATGTTATGTTGATTATCAATCTATTACCTATGTGTTGTTTATGATCTTGCATGCTCTCCGTTATTAGTAGAGGCTCGTAAGTTTTTACTCTTAACTCCAAGAGGGAGTATTTATGCTCGATAGTGGGTTCATGCCTCCATTAAATGGGACAGTGACAGAAAGTTCTAAGGTTGTGGATGTGTTGTTGCCACTAGGGATAAAACATTGATGCTATGTCCAAGATGTAGTTATTGATTACATTACGCACCATACTTAATGCAATTGTGTTTGTTTTGCAACTTAATACGGAAGGGTTAGGATGATAACTTTGAAGGTGGACTTTTAGGCATAGATGCATGTTGGATAGCGGTCTATGTACTTTGTCGTAATGCCCAATTAAATCTCACAATATTCATCATATCATGTATGTGCATTGTTATGCCCTCTCTATTTGTCAATTGCCCAATAATTTGTTCACCCAACATGCTATTTATCTTATGGGAGAGACACCTCTAGTGACTGTGGACCCAGGTCCATTCTTTTACATCGAATACAATCTGCAATACTTGTTCTCTTTGTTTTAACATAAATCATCATCCACTATACATCTAATCCTTTTTTCGACAAGCGGTGAGATTGACAACCTCCTTTTTTCGTTGGGGCAAATACTTTGGTTGTGTTGTGCGAGGTTCCACATTGGCGCGGAATCCACAGTGTGCGCCGCTACATCCGCCGCCATCAACCTTCGACGTGCTTCTTGACTCCTACTGATTCGATTAAACCTTGGTTTCTTGCGAGGGAAACTTGCTGCTTGCGCATCACACCTTCCTCTTGGGGTTCCCAACGGACGTGTCAACTACACGCATCAGCGACCATTGATGTGGGCATTACCTTGGAGTAAGGTATTGGCCTACCTCCTCGGTCCAGACGGGGCCGCTAAAGTCACCACAGCCCAAGGTGGATCAACACGTCGGTTGCAGCGGTGGAAAGATGGAAGGAGACGATTCCTTGACGGACAAGGCGAGTAGACGTTGATTAAGGAAATGACAGATTAGATCTTACCTGTAACCTAGTCGATCCGTGCAGGACTCTCGGGACCTGGCCTTCTATATAAAGGCCAGGAGAGGGCCTGCCAGATCCTACCCTCACAACCTACACAATCCCGCACACACCAAACCCTAGAAACCCTGCGTCCCGACGAGATCACCACCATGCAGTCTATCGGCTGCCCCATTGTAACCTTTTTCACCAATAATCAAGATCAGACAAGCAGGAGTAAGGGTTTTACCTCATCGAGGGCTCTGAACCTTGGTAAATCTCGCATCTTGCTCGTTTGGTATCCGATGTCTAGTGCTAACCTACAGGACTCCATCAACCCTAAGCCTCTCATGGTGGGCATTGCCGAGGATCCCCCTCGCCAGCCATCACGAGAGAGCACGAGAGAGCCACCATATTCTTCATCCACACTGGCGGAAAAGAGGCTAACACCTCCCCTTCGCCGTTCCACCTTGTACATGTGTAACCAGTAGATGCACCTCACATGCAATGCTCTAGGCGGCGGAGTAACCAGAGTCGGAGAAGTACCAAGCCAGCGGAGGAGCAAGCTCGCCGGAGTTCATGTCTTCACCGACAAGAACACGGAGGAGCAGTCAGAGACGAGCACAAGGATTGTACATCCCCGAATGACGCGCTACTGACTTTCCGGACCGGCGCGTCTAGCATAAGAAACGTGACCTCTCACATGAGTTGGATCATCGTCACGCCGGAGCCGGTGGAAAAAGGTTTTGTTGGTCTTCATGCTGTGAACAAGACACCCAAAAGTGGTATCAGAGCTTCAGTTTCTGGTTTTTGGCCCAGTTCGTGCGCATGTGATGCATGAGGCGGATATATTGGTTAAATCTTCCGATTTTTGTTTGCCTTTTTTTTAATCTTGTGATCATCTTGGCTTAAGTTGGATCTTGTTTGTGTTGATCGATAAGTCTTATAGAGATGCAATTGGCAAGGAGTTGCTTACTCAGAATTCTAGCCGGCTACCTACTTTTTATGAGTTTTTGTTGGGTTGGCCTACCTACTTTTTATTGGTTTTTTCTGAGCTAGCCTGCTAAATGCCGGGTTAGCCATCCTAAAATCAGATCTACAACGACATGAATTTCCTTCGCTGATGCTCACTCATCTGTCAGGGATGAGTGAGCAACTGATAAGAAACCTGCGGAAGATAAGGAAGCTTGTGGCAACGCTTGAAGTGGAGTTTTGTTTATGGCATATTTCTCTATCCGAAGCTGTTGTTTGTCCTGGCGCATGGTGCGGGCTCTTGTGTGGTTGTGGCCTTTTCGCTTTGCTAGCTCCCTCTTACTATTGGTCCTGTAAAATAATATGTCTAGTTCCTTTTGGTTGATCCAGATTAAATTCTAGCATTAGGACGACGTTTTTCTTTTGCTGTTTGTGTTTTACGTTTGTACTTAACTGAACATGGTTTCATTATCTCAAGTTATAATGGTACTAGGTAAATATATGTTTTTATAGTCTGTTTTGGCAAATATACCACAAATTATAATGGTACTGGGCAAATATATGTTTTATAGTGTGTTTTGGCAAAGGACCGAAAATAACGGTGTCCTCTGGCCAATTTTCCCCAAGAAAAAATAGTGAGGAAAGGTTTTTGGCAACACTTCCCTTGCACATGAGCCCGGCGGCAGCTTTAACAATCCCGCACGCTTTGTTTTTCCCGGAAGCGTGTATGTCACTTTGGATCCGTGACACGGGCCGGGCGGGCCCCCGTCCTTGTGAACGAGACGAGATCTACCAAATCTAGGACGAGGGAGAAAGGGATTGATAGTCGGCACGAGACGATCTGCCCAGCTCGTTCACGCCGCACCCGTCGCATAGATAGCATGGCGCCGGCAGCACCAATTATTCCTCCAAACAGTGTTGGATTGTGTATTTAGAGGACGTGTTTTATTTGTGTTGTGTTTGAGGACGTCGCTCCCCAGTCGGGTTCCCAAAATAACGTCCCCAAATGAATATTTAGTGCACGAAAATAAATGTTTTCATTCAAAATTGATTATATATAACAAAGTTTAAATGAAAACGGCTAGATTCATCTAAACCTAGCCTCTTGACCGCCGCGCGGTGCGTTACGGTCTGCCGTCCGTGCTCACTCCGCCGTAGCTCTGCTGCGGCGCGCCGCTCTCCATGTGTAGTGCGGTGGCCGGACGCGCGCTCGGCTCAGTCGTTCACCTGCCTGCCTCTTCGCCGCTTTGAAGGCTCGACGGTGCGGCGAATATGTGCCTCTTCGCGAGCACGGGCAGCGTGCTGGAGCTTCTTCTCGTCGCCGCACCTCTTCTGCCGTGACGGCGTCGAACGCCGCAATGGTGTCCGCCAACGCATCTTCCTCCCACGACGCGTTCTCGTCGGTGTGGTGCCACGATTGCTGCACGCCTTATCCGCCTTCTTGACCAGACCCGGCGCTGATTGCCTCGCGCCGGCGCGATCGCCTCCCGCCGTTCACGGTCTTCGCCTCATTCCTCGCTGGCGGCGGCGGTGTTCATCGACCCGCTGCCGGCCAATCTCCTCGTCCGGCGCCCGCGTCCTGCTTGTCGTGACGGCGTCGGCAATCGCGGTGTCGCCCGCCTCCTCCTCGCGCGTTTCGTCGTTGCGGGGTCCATCTTGCCCGCCGCCTCACCAGCTAGCGCAGACCGGCTATCGGTGCCTCCTGCCCAGCTTCATCGCCCTGCGCCAAATCTCATGCCGCCGCCCGCTCTTCCGGGGAGTGGCGGCGGCGGATGTCAGCTGGGAGTCGGTGGTGGAGGTGGTGGTGGAGGAACGGCGGTGGAGAGGCCATCGAGGCGGTTCATCATGCGCGGTGGTGGTGGAGGAGGCAGCGGTGGAGCGACGAGGGAGCTTGTGGCGGAGAAAGGGTTCGGAGGCTATGGTGGCTTCCATTGGCGGGATGGCCTTTTATAGAACCGCGTCGGGAAGAAAGCGCGGGAAGAGGCGAAGCGGCGGGAAAAAGCGTGGGAACGCGCGGTGGCTGCGAACGCCGGCGTGCGTGGAGGCTGCGCGACTCGACGGGCGTCTACTTTGCCCTCGTGCGCCATTAAGTCAAGCTGCGACGCCGGTGCGTGTGTCCTTTGCGCGAATAGCTTCGGCTGCGAGGTGGCGACGGTTAGGTCTAAACTTGAATGTGTCGCTGACGCGTCTGCCCTGCCACTACCTCCTCGCTTTTCGTTGTGTCTGGCGTGTCCGGAGCGTCCCCTGTGGACGGCCTTGGAGCGTCAGACAGTGTATCGAACCGTGCGGATAAAAATCAGATTTCGAGGATACGGCTGAAAAAGAATTTATGCGGCACACCCCAAATTCCTTTGGGGAATATTTTGGGGACGCGACTAAAAACGCAGAGCCTGCTAAATCTGGGGTGAAGGGGACGCACCGAGGCGGGCGCGCGCGACCACCTCGCCGAGATCGACGGGCCGACGCAACCCAAGCGCCCCGACGCGATACAACCAACCAACCAGCGCCCTCGTCCTCCTCCTCGTCGCCGAGCTAGCGTGCGGCGAATATTCGAACGGGGCGGCATCCGGCCTTCTTTCTTCCCTTCAGCGACGACGATGGCGATGGCGGCGGTGGAGGAGGCGGAGGTGGAGGGCCCGATGCTGGGGGAGGAGGAGGAGGAAGAAGAAAAGAAGGGGAAGCAGGGCAAGAAGGGGAGGCGGTACGGCCTCGTCGAGTACCGGGCGCTGCCGGCCTACATGCGGGACAACGAGTACATCCTGCGCCACTACCGCTGCGAGTGGCCGCTACCGCAGGTGCTCCTCTCCGCCTTCTCCATCCACAACGAGACACTCAACGTCTGGACGTAAGTAATTCTACACCTCTCTTACTCGTCCCCCACTTGATGATTGTTCCATCCGATTGCTTTTTTCCTGCCTTGCGTGATTATGCCGTAGTCAGATTCCAAGTAATTTTTACCGTGCGCGCCGGAATTGAGCAGCGGATTGAATCCCCTAGACACCCTGATGGCGCTGCGCCATCCCTTGTTCGAACCTTGAAACATTGCGCTTTCCAATGTGTATCCGATGATTTATCTGCACTTCTGTTCGCTCGTCTTGATGCTGCTCAACCAACCATAAAATTCTCTTGTAGATATGGCTAGAAAAGGGGGTCGACTTCATCGGAAACAAGAATTGCCCCGCCCGTTTCGAGTGCAATCATTTGATTCAGCTCACTGAATCTTAGCTTGAAAGTTAAATTAATTCTGATGTAAGGAAAAGCTAAGCAAGTTCAGCATTGAGAATGCATTGTGGCCCTAACTCCGAATTTTTATTTTTGAACTAGCAATAACTCTGAACTTAAAGCATTTGTTGTGCCTTGCTTGTTCATGTCAGCTAGGAGGAGAGGACCACCAATTAACTAAAGTGATCCTCTTTCGATGGATCATGCGCTAAACTGAACCATGGACTTCAAATGTGTCCTTTTTGCTTATGTAATCAGTCGAAATGATAGCCGTCATTTGATTAAGGCCCCTTATGTGCATTATGTAATGTAATTGTTCATGTATGGATTATAGGAAATTGTGGCTGACAAATTTCTGCGTGATATTATTTACTGATGATTTAAAGAGTGAATTATCCAGAATTCTTCTTATCTAATAAAGCATGTTTTTTGTGTGTACTTCAGGCACTTGATAGGATTCTTCATCTTCCTTGCTTTGACCATATACACCGCAACAAAAGTTCCAAGCGTAGATCTTCAGAGCCTCCAGCATTTACCGGAAATGCTGAGGAATGCTGATCTTCATAAGATTCAGGCAGAGCTTGCGGCATGCCTTCCTTCACTACCTAACTTTTCTGATTTACAAAAGATGACGGGTGACTTGAGGACCTCATGGAATTCTATTGATGTGCTTCCTTCAGTATCTCGCTGGCGTCTCTTGGAGTTACTCTCGAGTTGCTTGCCGCACAGATTTACCCATTCCAATGAAACGAATCTTTCAGTTCTTGTAAGTTGCCAACAAAACATCTATTTTATTTCATTCTTCACTCATCACCACTAATACTTTATGCTGGGTTCCAGAAACACAGTGTTAACCTGCTGCATCTAATAGGAAATTCTTATCAGAGCTGTACTATTAAATCAAAGCCATTTAGATTTGTATTTTATTCTAGGTATGCCCAATCTGGCTGATTGTGTCTGACTTTTGAGTTTTGACCAAATTAAGACAGTTTAGGCTGACATTGAACAAGATTTGACTTGTAGATGTTATCAGTAAAAAGAATCTTAAATTCTGCTAGTTAGTAGTAGGTTACTGGAAAAGAAGTTGCATCAAGAAATTTGCCTGTTCACCAAACTAAGAACCTTTATTTAGTATACATCGTTTGACCATCTCAAAACTTATTTTAGATGCAAGCCACTGTTGTTGGTACTTGGTACACATACAGAGAACAAATAAAAATATTTTACTTATATCATCTGGGCGTTATGGCTTTCTGTAAGAACATACCAATGGCCTTTTTATGTATATTTCACTGAAATCCATCCAATGCTCATTAGATTCTATGCATATTGTGTTTTGCAATGCATGACTTATATATACCAGTTCTTTTTAACTGATGTGCTGATAACTTGTGACATAACCAGCATCGATTTTCATCTGTGCAGGAAAACATGAAGGATGATGTAGCAAATTTGCTTGCACCACACTTTATTAGGCCGATCTCTAGGTGGCCGTTCTTTGCATTCTTGGGAGGAGCCATGTTTTGCCTTCTTGCCAGCAGCACATGCCACCTTCTCTCCTGTCACTCTCGCCGCCTTGCATATGTTATGCTTCGGCTTGATTATGCAGGCATTGCTGCTCTTATCGCCACATCCTTCTACCCTCCAGTATACTACTCTTTCATGTGCCATCCTTTCTTTTGCAACCTCTACCTCAGTTGCATAACTATTTTAGGAGTAGCCACTATTGCCTTCTCCCTGCTCCCAGTCTTCCAGAACCCTGAGTTCCGAGTCATACGAGCGTGCCTCTTCTTTGGCATGGGAGCATCGGGCGTGATCCCTGTCTTCCACAAGTTGATCCTCTTTTGGGATCAACCGGAGGCATTGCACACTACTGGATATGAAATTTTGATGGGCCTTTTCTATGGGATTGGAGCATTGGTGTACGCAACTCGGGTGCCTGAGCGCTGGATGCCTGGGAAGTTTGACATTGCTGGGCACAGCCACCAGCTCTTCCATGTCTTGGTGGTTGCTGGAGCGTACACTCACTACAATGCAGGGCTGCTGTATCTTCAGTGGAGAGATCAGCGAGGCTGCTAAAAGTTCAACGGTTACAGGACATGGATAGATTTGCGTGTTTGTATCTCAGTAGCCAGTAGAGGGCTGCTGAACTTGGGCACAAGAACATGCTGTTCAACTGTAAATTGTATAGTACCATGAATATACAACTGAAAGCAGGTATTAAGGTGATTATATTCAGCAACCTTTATTTGAAGATTGGTGCTTACGATATTGTCTTGATGCTGTTGAATGACGATGTGATAAAGGAGCCTTGTAGCAATTGATTCTGTTCACATCCTTGCGCATCACACATCAAGACGATGTTGTATCAGAAACCTGTCACCCAGTAGAAGCACGGCGAAGGATTGCGCGCCTGCCTGCTGGACATCAGTCAGTGTGATGATATTTGGAAGGCTGAGATCCTTGAAACCCATAGATTTTGTTTTTATTTTGCTGGGACAGCCGGTGCACTCATACATAGTGTACAAGACAGAATTTTTAGCTGAAACCTGGCGGCACCCAGAGAAACATTTCCAAGTGTCTGCCTGCTGGCCTGTCATCGATGTGAAATTTGACAGTCTGAAATCGATGGCAACGGTTGATTCCTTTTTTTCTTCCGGTAGGACAGATGGCGCTGCATCTATTTCCCGTGGCACATGCCTCTGTCGCAAAATATCACTCACATGGATCTTTCTCGGCTCGTCGCCGTGGCCGTGCTCCTGGTCGCCCTGCGGCCGCTCCTTTGCCACTCCGCCGGCAACGCCAAGAGCCTGCACCCTGTCTTGCTTGTGCCCGGCTACGCGGCGAACCAGCTCGAGGCGCAGCTGACATCGGCGTACGAGCCGCCGACGCCTTTCTGCGGCGCGCGGAAGGGGAAAGGGTGGTTCCGGCTGTGGCCGATCAACCACACGGCCATGGACGATCCGCACCAGGCCACGTGCTTCACGGACCAGATGAGCGTCGTCTACGACGCCGTCGCCGACGACTACGGCAACGCCGCCGGCGTCGTGACCCGGGTCCCGTTCTTCGCCTCCACGCGCGGCTTAATTGGGTGAGTCTGTCCGTCCACCACCGTGCACCTGTACACTTCCAAAGCCACTTCCTAGGATAATTTGGTGAGAATTGCTGGACTGGCATGATTGGAGCATCAAATCTGTGCCAATGACAGGTGGGACCCACTGGTGCGGCAGCTGGAAGCCGTAGGCTACCGCGACGGCGAGAGCCTGTTCGGCGCGCCGTACGACTTCCGCTACTCCGTCGCCCCGCGCGGCCACCCGTCCGCGGAGGGCGCCCGCTACTTTGCCGCCCTCGCGCGCCTCATCGAAAGGGCGAGCTCGCTCAACGAGGGCCGGCCGGTCGTCGTCGTCCCGCACAGCTTCGGCTGCGCGCTCGCGTACCAGTTCCTCCTCGGCCGGCCGCTTGCCTGGCGCCGGCGATACGTCAAGCGCGTCATCTTCGTCGCTGCTGCGCTCGGCGGCTTCGTGGAGGGGATGGACATTCTTGCCGCGGGCATGGACCTCGGACTGCCGAACCTCGCGCGGCCGTCGAGGATCCGCCTGGGGCGGAGCCAGCAGAGCGCGCTCTGGCGCCTGCCCACGCCGATGGTGTTCGGTGACCGGCCGCTGGTGGTGGCCAACAATAGAACGTACACGGCATACAACATCGTCGACTTCCTCAATGCCATCGGCTTCCCGGAGGGAGTCCGGCCATACGTGACGCGGGTGCTGCCGATGTGGGAGGCGCTCCCGGCGCCGATGGTGCCGGTGACCAGCATCATCGGAGTCGGCGTCAGTACGCCGGAGACATTCGTGTATGGGGAAGACGGGTTCGTCGGCGGCCCGGAGGTAGTGTACGGGGACGGCGATGGCGACATAAACATGGTGAGCCTGGAGGCGATCGAGAAGGAGTGGTCTGGGGTGGAGGGCCAGGTTTTGAAGGTGCTCAGGTTGCCCGGTGTTCATCACAGTGACTTCTTCACCGTTGGTTTCGCTCTCAAGAAAGTGGTTGATGAAATACTCAACGCAAGTAGAACTGCAAAACTCTGTCCGAAGATTGATGAAGTGCAGACCGATATGCAGGTCACGGTTGGGGAGAAGAGATTGAGAGTGCAAGTTCTTTAATGCTTTGAGCAATGTTACTTGTGGAAATTATTGGATTTTTCCAAAACTAACTACGGAGTAGGTACTAAAATCATGGCCCGCGCTAGGCGTCCGTCGCCCGACGCGCGGGGCAAAAATCGGTTGCTTTTTCTCCCGTTCGATCCGCATCGCATGGCCAAGAATTAATCACGTCGCGCCCTGCTGCGCTGAGTCACTCACGGTACGTGGGGTCCCTTTCTGCTGCAGGCTTTTCGTGTGTGATGTCGCTGTCATCTGTTGTTGTTGGCCTCGCATGCACCAGACCTTGTGAGGTTGGGGCGCGAGCTGTACTGCATGCATGCATACGGTCCTTGCCATGGAACTGGGCACTAACATGGGTGTGAACCACAGTTAATGATGTGATTTCTATTCAGTACCAGCAAAAGCATTCAACAAATACTGTACCACCCTAAGACAGATCCCGATCACCCCGAATATAGCAACAAAATTAACTCATCCGGTGTTTTAAAAAAATATACTACTGCAACAAATTAACCCAATTAATTTTAAAAATTACTGCTCCCATTTTTAAAAAAAGTGTCGCAACTTTATCTAGACTGAATGTATCTACACACATTTTAATATGCAGATATATCCGTATCTAGAAAATTTTGTGGCACTTATTTTGTAACTGAGGGGGTAATGTTACAAAAAAATTAGTTAAATATCCAGAGAACGATTTGCAACAAAAATCATCGACAATTTCAATTAAATACAATAATAAAATAATGTGTTTGAAACAATAAATATGTCTAAACAACAATTTGTTGCTTCATATTTATTTGCGAAAAATATCACATAATACCACAAAAAATATAATCTATTACAACAAAAATAAACATATGTTTACAACAATAAAACAGTGGTTAAACAACAATTCTTTGCTTCAAATTTATTTACAACAAATATCACAAATTTATACCACAAAATACATAATCTATTCCAACAAATAAAACCATGTGTTTACAACAATAAAAAAGTGGTTAAACAACAATTTTTTTCTTCAAATTTATTTACAACAAGCATCACAAACTACTATCATAGAAGACATTAACTATTACAACAAAAAAAGCTTGAGTTTACAACAATAAGAAAGTGGTTAAACAACAATTTTTTTCTTCAAATTTATTTACAACAAGCATGACAAACTACTATCATAGAACACATTAACTATTACAACAAAAAAAGCTTGAGTTTACAACATTTGAAAAGCACGTAAAACATCATAAAAACCCGAGGTTACAAACAAACTCGTATAGAAAGCTCAAAAAACCTTGCAACATCTCGTATTTACTTTCACAACAAAACTCATACATGTTTTTTACAATTTGGAAACACTTACGCAAAATCGAAAAAATATAGGGAAATACAAGTTATAGTTAATGCACGTACACTACATAAAAATCAGTGAAACGATAATCTTGTGTTCGAGCACCGATCTTGCCGTATCAAGCTCGCTTATGACGATTATGATTCGGACATACATATATGTTGGTATATCTCTCTCTAGGTTACCTAATAGACATTAATCTTCTTATTAGCATGCATGTAATAGTGCTTCTATCTCGTGTACATGCAGCAAAAGTAGTATGTGACCACTTGCGTGACAAGACAAGAGAAGGATGTGCCTATGCCTCACATGCAAGAGGTCAAAAAGCTGCAGCAAGAAGGCAACGTGGTCTACTTGGGTGACGAATTATTAGGAGAGAGGAAGTCTAGCAGCGGCAGCGCGTGGAGCAATGCATGCGGCATCTCGCGAGAAAAAGCGTAGGCGACAGCGCCGGGAAAGCAAAGGCAGCAGCGCGCTCAGTCAGAACGACCGATTACGCGGAAGCGATCGGTCGGCTGATTTCAAGCATTTTCCTAAAATCATAAACATGGGAGATAAGTCGAGGGTTATTTCCTTGATGAGAAAACAGCTGCTCATGTATTAAATCATGAGCTATATACACTACAGCATGCCATACATATTCTGAGGATGGCGCCCATATTTTCCTAAAATGCAAGTTCACTGAACAGAGATGGCGAGCGCTGATGGTTGAGGATGTCCAACTGAAATCGCTTCCTTGTTCAGAACAAGACATGCTACAGGAAATATTGTTTTTGCCTGTGCGGTGACAATTCATGGGTGTGACTAGCATGAATCACGATATAAATCCAACGGTTTAGATAATTGTTTAGTTGCAATGCTACTTTCAACTAAAAAATTCTTAGTTGCAACTCTACTTGCATCTGAAAAAAAAATTCCAGTTAGAACCCGTAATACGAACTGATTTTGGCGTTTGCGCAGAATAGAACCCGTAATACGAACTGAAAAAACAAAATTAAAATTTCGCGGGAGAATTCAGCGATGAAATTGCGAAACGAGGATAGTTCGTTGCTGCAATTGAGCATCATACGTACATAATTTTTTACATAAAACGTAAAAATTTACTAATACTCTTACGCCACGTGACCTAATTTCAACAAAATTCGGCCCCGGGGGGGCTCTACGTGCGGCGGAGGACCGGCAGGTGGAGCTTCTGCGGCTAGCCATGGCGTCGATGGGGATGCGGCGGTTTCGCGAATGTGGCGAAGGAGGTGGACGGATTGCTTGTCGGAGCTGGGTGGCGGAAGACGGCGGAGCGGCGGAAGCGGCGAAGGGGGGTAGGGTTTGGAAACCGAACTCTCCTCCGCGGCCCATTTTAATAGGGGTCGCGCGTCGTGTTTCTCAGGCCCCCGAACTTAGTTTACGGGCCAGGCCGCGAGTTCAGGATTTGGTCTGGCCACTTTCGGCCCAAACCCGTAAACTTGCTGAAAAAGTTCAGTTCCGGCAGAGATGGTCTTACAATCCAACTTGCATTTCATATGCATGAATCACAATGCAATCCAACGATGTAGAACTTAATTGAGCACGAACCTAATTTTTAGCTAGCTCAAAACTAAGCAAATCCCTTTCAATTTGCTTTCTTGTGGAGCTTGTGGACTGAACAAAATCGAGGTAATCATGGAGCATCGCTAGTCTGTTGACCAATTTCAGTTTAGTGTTAGGAGGCATAGTGATGAATGGCAACAACGTCTCGTGAACAAAAAGGAGGACAATCATTACAAAATGGAAACCACCTAATGAGGGTGTGTGTAAATCAATACTGATGCATCACTTAAAGAACATACCAATAGCGGAGAATGGAGAGCCATTTGCAGAGATAGTGAATCTAATATTTCCTTTGCTACCGGTGGACCTTTGATGATCGAGTGTAACATATGCTTTCCAAGCTGAACTCGTAGCCCTCTCCAATGTTAGTGATGTCGCTGACAGGTTGGGAGTTGGCAGGTTATTTTCGAAATAGATTGTTTAAACCTAAAGAATGGTATGTCATCGATGGATTATGATCTAGAACCGAAGGTTATCCTCCAGGGCGACTTGAAATTTCGGCTTCGTACATGTTTTGTTGATGCTTGTGTTTTGTATGCCCCGTGGATTGTAATAAGTCTGCTCATGAACCAGCAGCTTTCGTTGTAGGCGTAGCTCATGTAGACCATGTGTTATGGACGATGAGCAACCCTAATTATGTAACTCATGTGGTGACCGGCGATCAAGTTGTGTCTGAAATGGAATGCGAGTGTTGCATGTTAAAAAAACAATTTTTATGGAAGGTACCCTTGAAATAAAGATTTGTATATGGTTACTTTATAGGAAAGTGCTGCTCATAAAAGATAATATAGCAAAAAGAAGATGGAATTTTATGATGCCCAGGAGCCTATTGATCATCTTTCCATCTCTTGTCCTTTTACGCGTCTAGTTTAGCGAGTTGTTTATTATACTCTCAATATGCCCCCACCAACCAATATCACCAATATGTTTGAAAATTATCTTAATCTCGAATTCAAGTAATATATTGTGCTTTACTTTGGAAATTTTGAAATTGTGAACAATATGTAGTATTTAACAAAGCAAGTATTCCAACTTTTTTGCACGTAATATACATAACTACTTACTGGATTCACATGTAGTCCTTCCTACTACATGTGGAGCAGTGGGGACATATGAATAGCTATCGTTATATTTTCCCGCCAATATATTTGATGTTCGATAGAAGTATGAGTTCGGACGGATTAGAGGGTAGCATATAGAGACGCAGAGTTTATACAGGTTCGGCCCCCAGCTACAACGCACGATAAAGTCCTTACTCATGTTTGTGGTGGATGGACTATCTCTAAGTATGCTCGAGGACGAACCCTATGACTGCTAGATCTCATCTATGGTTGATGTTTGATGTTGGCTCTCAGATAAGTTGTGAGAGAGTTGCATGTGTTTTCTCGTTGGCTCCCTGGGTCCTTTATATAACGGAGGGCCTAGTGTTACATATGCCGATACATCCATCCCGGTGGATGCGCAGCTACCACTTGTACGGACCAAGCCGTCCTAGTTAACTTTGTGCTCTTTCTCCCGAGTTCTCAAAGCTTTGTCTGTTGTCAGTGATAAGGCTTTCTTGAAGTTGAAGTCGTATGTGGAATTATCACTGGCGCACCATTCTAATCATAAGTTGGCATTCAGATACCATGGTCCATACATTGTGATTTGCAAAGTTGGAATTGTTACTTATTAGTTGGGATTGCTTGGAAATAGCATAATACATCCAACTTCCATTTTTCACAGATTGAGCAATTTGCTGATGATCCTGCCTTGCAAATTTCTTTTTGTGTGTTGTAGTGAAGAATGAAGCAAGAAGGCACTCATGGTATTGCTCAAGTGCATGTTGCTGGCGTGTGGGAGTTAGAAATCCCTGGGGTCTAACTGTGCCAGAAATGCAGCTTCCTTGTGACGGTAAAGCACACGTCCGTTGGGAATCCCAAGAGGAAGGTATGATGAGCACACCATCAAGTTTTCCCTCGGTAAGAAACCAAGGTTTATCGAACCAGTAGGAGATGAAGGCCACGTGAAGGTTGTTGGTGAAGGAGTGTAGTGCGGCGCAACACCAGTGATTCCGGCGCCAACGTGGAACCTGCACAACACAATCAAACTACTTTGCCCCAACTTAACAGTGAGGTTGTCAATCTCACCGGCTTGTTGAAAACAAAGAATTAAAAGTATGGTGTGGAGAATTATGTTTGCTTGTAGAAACAACAGAGAACAGTGATTGCAGTAGATTGTATTTCAGATGTAAAAGAAAGGACCGGGGTCCACAGTTCACTAGTGGTGTCTCTCCAATAAGATAAATAGCATGTTGGGTGAACAAATTACAGTTGGGCAATTGACAAATAGAGATGCATATACATATCATGATGACTACTATGAGATTTACTTAGGGCATTACGATAAAGAACATAGACCGCCATCCATCATGCATCTATGCCTAAAAGTCCACCTTCGGTTAGCATCCGCACCCCTTCCAGTATTAAGTTGCAAACAACAGACAATTGCATTAAATACGTAGTAATGTAAACAATACAAATATCCTTAGACAAAGCATTAATGTTTTATCCCTAGTGGCAACAGACATCCACAACCTTAGGGGTTGTTGTCACTCCCAGTTCAATGAAGACATGAACCCACTATCTAGCATAAATACTCCCTCTTGGAGTCACAAGTATCAACTTGGCCAGAGCCTCTACTAGCAACGGAGAGCATGCAAGAACATCAATAACACATATATGATAGATCAATAATCAACTTGACATACTATTCAATATTCATCGGATCCCAACAAACACAACATATAGCATTACAAATAGATGATCCTGATCATGATAGGCAGCTCACAAGATCTAAACATGATAGCACAAGAGGAGAAGACAACCATCTAGCTACTGCTATGGACCCGGTCAAGGATGAACTACTCACGCATCGGTCCGGAGGCGGGCATGGTGATGTAGAGCCCTCCTGATGATTCCCCTCTCCGGCAGGTGCGGTGGCGATCTTGAACCCCAAGATGGGGTTGACGGCGGCGGCGTCTGGAACTTTTCCGTATCGTGGCTCTCGGTACTAGGGTTTCGCGACGGAAGGATTAAATAGCGAAGGGCAGCATTGGGGGCGCCGGGGCCCACCCATAGGCCGGCGCGGCCAGAGGTGGGGCCGCGCCGCCCTATGGTGTGGCCGCCTCGTGGCCCTTCTCCGTCTCCTCTTCGGTGTTCTGGAAGGCTCCGTAGAAAATAAGACCGTGGGCTTTTCACTAGTAGGAAAACCATTATAGGTGGAAACCACCTCTGTGGCGCACCAAACGGCCCATGCGCCACAAAATATTTCGTGGCGCACCACTAAAATGCGCCATAAAAAATGGAAGTTTACGCGCATGTGCAAGCATATGCGCCACGGAAGATGGAGATTACGTGGCGCACCGTGGGTGTGCGCCACGAAGTTTGTGGGACACGTGGGTCCACCACGCACATGGCCGAAGGATACGTGGCGCATGGTCCAGCGTGCGCCACGGAAGTTAACTGTGGCGCACGTTGATCCATGCGCCACAGAATTTCCTGCGGGGACCACCCCCCGGCTCACGCCACCATGATTCTGTGGTGCGTAAGCTCATATGCGCCATAGAAGTTAATGTTTCTGTGGCGCATATCAGCATATGCGCCACAGAAAGTGAATAGTAGATCTACCTTTTAGAAGCAGCTTTCCCCCTCTTCTCTTCCACCCACCACCCTTTCCAATCTTGTCTCCTCCAACCAGCTCGTGTTGCTCCTCTCTCCCACTCCATTTTGGTCATATTTTCCTCCATTGTTGATAGCTCTAAGCCTATTTTGTTGGCATATTTGTGAGGGGAAGCCACTCCAACTTGTAGAGGGGTACTAAAAACCACAATTCTCTTTCCCTCCTCCTCCACTTTCCCTCTTGCATGGTCCATTGTTTTGTCTCCACCACCCCATCCTCTTGCTCCACCATGATTGGTAGATTTGTGATAGGTTGAGTACTATTGGATGCATGTTTTGTGTGTATGGATGTTTTGTAGGTGAAGATTATCGCGCTCCCGGACGGTTTGCGGTGGCGAGACGATGATGTTTATATGTGTTGAGCTTTGTGTTGTGGTTGAATGTTTGCTTGCGAAGAAGCTTATTTGTGTTGTTGGTTTGTGCCGGCGTGTGGTGCATGGATGTTTGCTGAAATGTTGATTCATTTCCATTTCGGCAAATTCTTGCACTAGCCATATGTCCTACTTTTAGGATAGGTCATGTCGAAATTTTCCGGCGATCATGCATGCATGTGTGTTTGTGCATGGTGTGTGTGGTTCTAATTAACTCTCTTTTGCTCTATATATGTATGATGCAGTCAACCATGGTCGTCCATATGAGGGAAGGACAAGTGGTTAGATACAAGGTGAACGCGAAGGCCGACATGGTTAGGAACAACATGACCCTGATAAGATGTCCGTGTCGAAAATGCGGACTCCGGCAGTGGATCGACCCTGATTCTGGACAACTGGAGGAACACCTGCTCAGGCGCGGTTTCATGCTCGGCTTCAACGAGGAGCCGGCGGCAAATGTTGGTCATGAAGAAGAGGCCGACATCGGGCGAGAAGACGAAGAGTCTCCCGAACATGGTGTTCATCATGAGGAAGGAGAGGCCGATGAAGGAGATGATGATGCCGGAGGAGATGGTGGTGGAGATGCCGAGAGCAAGCAGACGCCGCTAACGTCGGCCCTGCGGGACCCTCATGTTCAAGAGCTTCTCCTGAAGGACACGGGCAACGCCAAACCTGAAGCCAAGCTGGCGCAAATGGAGGTAGACGGGATGACTCCATTGTATCCAGGGTGCCGGCCCGAGGATACACGCTTGAGTGTAACGCTCGAGTGTCTGGAGATGAAGGCGGAACACAAATGGACCGACAACAGCTTCAGCGATAACATGAAATCCTGGCATGCTCGTCTTCCCAAGGACAACACATTGCCGACAAGTATCGACGAGGCCAAGAAAGTAGTTTGCCCACTCGACCTACCGCACGTAAAGTACCACGCATGCATCAATGATTGTGCACTTTTTCGGAATGAGTACAAGGATAGAACCACATGTCCGGTGTGCGGCCAAGGACGGTACAAGAGAGGGAACAAGAAAGTTCCTCTGAAAGTTGTCTGGTACTTTCCTATCACTCCCCGTCTGCAGCGGTATTTCGTAGATCCTAAGGAAGCAAAGCTCATGCAATGGCACGCGGAAAGGGAGAAGCCCGCAGATGATCCGGAGAAGGGCAAGATCCTGACACACCCTGTAGACGCTAGCCAGTGGAATGCGTTGGACATTGAGTTCGCAGATGAGTTTGTGAGCGAACCGAGGAACATTCGTCTGGGCATGAGCACCGACGGACTCAATCCCTTTGGAAACCAGAGTAGCACGCATAGCACCTGGCCCGTGTTTGTATGGCCATACAACCTCCCCCCTGGCTGTGCACAAAGCAGCGGTACGTACACATGAGTATTCTTATTCAGGGGCCAAAACAACCGGGCGTGGACATGCATCTGTATCTCGGTCTGTTGAAAGAGGAGTTAGCCACGCTGTGGCAGACGCCGGCCCGTACTTGGGACGCGTACAAAAGAGATTATTTCCCTCTCAGAGCCGCATTGCTAACGACAGTGCAGGACTATCCTGGTTACGCATATGTATCGTGCCAGGTGAACCACGGATTCAAGGCATGTGTCAAGTGCATGGATAAGACCCCGCATCTGCAGCTGCCGAAGGCTCCCGGGTCTTGTAAAACTGTGTTCCAAGGGACTCGAATGTGGCTTCGCTTCGATCACCCGTGGAGAAAACGCAAGGATCTGTTCAACGGCGAAGAGGAGCTCGGAAGAGCCCCACGACCGAGGAGCGGCGAAGAAATATCCGAGCTTTTGGAAAATTGGGAAGAGTGCCCCGCGCCGGGAAAGAAGCGACCGCGGGAATCGCCGCTGCTGGGAGTATGGAAAGCGAGGTCTGTTTTCTGGGACCTGCCGTACTGGAAGGTCCTCCACACGCCCCATAGCCTCGATGTCATGCACATCACGAAAAACGTTACCGAGAGCCTACTTGGCACTCTGATGAACATGCCGGAGAGGACCAAGGATGGCCCGAAAGCAAGAACCGACCTGAAATTGCTTGGCCTCAAGAAAGAACTTCAGTACCCCACCGATAGTGATGATGATGATGATGAACAGACGGAAACGACTCAGGGTCACCACAAAAGGGCTAAGAAGAATGAGGTGGTGGTGCTTAAACCTGCCTGCTTCACTCTGAGCGAGGAGGAGCTCGAGAGGTTTTTCGAGTGCCTCCTAGGAGTAAAAGTTCCTCACGGTTACTCGGGGAAGATAAGCAGATATCTGGACGTAGCGAAGAAGAGGTTTAGCGGGATGAAGTCTCACGACTGTCACGTGCTGATGACACAGATACTTCCCGTTGCGATGCGAGGGATAATGGACGACCACGTCCGCGAGACGTTGTTTGGCCTCTGCAACTTCTTCGACGTCATCTCTAGGAAGTCCATCGGCGTTAAGCAGCTCAACAGGCTACAAGAAGAGATCGTCGAGATACTATGCGAGATCGAGATTTACTTCCCGCCAGCGTTCTTCGACATCATGGTGCATCTGCTTGTCCATGTAGTGGATGACATCATCCACCTCGGGCCGACATTCCTGCACAACATGATGCCATTCGAAAGGTTGAACGGTGTCATCAAAGGATTCGTTCGCAACAGGGCCCGTCCAGATGGAAGCATAGCCAAGGGCTTTCTCACCTACGAGTGCATCTCCTTCTGCCAGAACTACCTAAGCACCGAGAACGAGGATGTCGGTCTGCCCACCAGGAAGCACGTCGGCAGGCTAGCAGGGTTTGGTCACCGCGAGGGCTACCGCGCAATGCATGTCGGCATCGCTGGTCGACACGCCGACTTTGACAGGGCACACCGAGTCGCACTACAACACATAGAATTGGTCAGCCCTTGGGTGGATAAGCACAAAAGCTTAATCGAGCAGAAGTTCATCGACCTAGGACGGCCGAGGAAAACAGGGGACGTTACGAAAGAGCACAACTCCACCTTCACGGGGTGGTTCAAGAAAAGGCTACTGGAAAGTCCCGCACCGATGCCTTCTACTGAAGAGCAGAAACTCATATTCTCCCTGTCACAGGGACCCGGGCACAACGTAAGGACCTATCAGTCGTACGACATCAACGGGTATAGATTCTACACCGAGGAAAAGGACAAGAATAGCGAATATCAAAACTCAGGAGTAACTATGCTATCCTACACCGATGACAAGACTGATGTCAAGAAAAGATTCTACGGAAGGATCGAGGAGATTTGGGAACTCGACTACGTTGGAGTGACGATGCCGATGTTCCGTGTGAGATGGGCCAAGAGCGTCGAAAAAGATGGACTATATTTCACCACCATGGTTATACCCGATGCCAAATCGAAGACCCCCTCCGCGAAAAATGAGCCGTGGGTGCTCGCTAGCCAAGTTGACCAATGCTTCTTCATTACCGACCCGTCAAAGCCCAGCCGTGTGGTCGTGAGGAGGGGCAAGAGGAGCATCATCGGAATGGAAGGAGAAGCCGACAAGCAAGACATCGACAAGAACGGCGATCCGAAGATCGAAGAGGAATTTGACAAGTACTTCGACAAGCCTACTACTTATTCGAAAGTAAGAAGGAAGACCACCCTACCGGCTAAAGGTTGCCCGTACACGAGAAGAAATCTCAAGGTGGCCGGGCTAAAGTATTCAACAACCGCGATGAAGAAGGGCAAGAACATTGTCAAGAAACGCTAGCTAGCCACCGATCGGAACCGAGAAGTTCAATTGTGGCTTTTTTTGTGTACTATGTACTTTGGCAAAAACACATGTGTGTATATGTGTGTGTATGACACACAAGCATCCATGCATGTGTGTATATGTGTGTGTATGACACAAGCATCCATGCATGCATGTGTGTATTTTTTTTGAATTATCTATATTAATTAACTTGCATAACATTTATTTCTTGAATAAAACACTAGTAATGTATTAAATGAAATACTTTCAAAAATTAATAAAACACTTGGGCATATATATGATGCAGGGATTTAGAAATATGCCTAAGTGTCGAATTTCTGTGGCGCACCAAACGCCTCATGCGCCACAGAAATTTGAGATTACGTGTGCGCATGTTGCTCGGCGTGCGCCAGAAATTTGACATAGGCATATTCCCAATTGGCCACACACGGGTATACGTACTATATGGCTAAGTCAGGGCTGTGGCGCACGAAAGCCAACATGCGCCACAGAATTTCAAGATTCGTGGGCGCATGTTGGCTTTGGTGCGCCACAGAATTCCTGACTTAGCATATACGACGGTTCGCCCTTCTTCTCCCCCAACCCTATCATCTTCTCTCCCCCAGCTATCGCGCCGCCGCCTGCTCGCGCGCCCAGCGCCCAGCTTGCCGCCGCGCCTTTGCTCCCGCCGCGCCTCCGCCGCGCCCACTGCTCTCGCTTGCTTGTCGCCTCGCCGCGCCAACTGCCCGCCGCGCCCACTGCTCCGCCGCGCTCACCTCGCCGCCTCGCCGTGCTCGCAGGAGGAGGCCCGCCGCCTGCAGGACTAGGAGGAGGCCTGCTGTACCTCGTCGCCCGCCGCCCGGCACCAACCTCGTCAATGAGCACCTCCCCTTCCCGGCCAAGACCGTGGTAAGCTCCACCCTCCAACCTCCCCTTCCCCTTCCTTCCTCTGCTCCAAAACGACAGCCTCCCCTTCCCCTTCCTTCCTCTGCTAGCCTCCGCGGTGGATCTTGTTCCCCTTCCTTGCTCCAAAAATCTGAATTGAACGCACACAACAAACAGATCAAGACAAGCAAACTTTCACCACACATGAATTTCAACGACAGACTTTGTACTCTAGTAGGATCAACATTATACTGCAGTTCTCTTTGTTTAACATTTCATTACCTTTGTTTCTCCGGAGAAGTACTAGAAGGTGGTTAAGGCTAATGACAAGATTGAGAAGCAGGCGTTGCCTTTGAATGTCTGGAAGATTTATTATGTTTACTTCTAGCATCACTGCATCTTTCACCCACAATTGGTTTGTCTAACAGAGCTATTAGCAACTTGTAGTATTGTACTGTACTCTTAAATTACTGGACAGAGCTATGCTTTGTTTATGTTACCTGAAGTCAACTATTTACACACACTTTAAAAAAGCAGTAGTACTGTATAAAGTAGGCTTGTAGAAGTAATCTCTGAACCACAACGGGGCATAGCATCAAGAATGTTGAACCGTGAATAAAACCACAACACTGCAGTTTTTGCCTAGTAAGTTCAGTTCTGGTAGCTTGGGTTATTATGCAAGGTTTTGGGTGATTATGCAAGGTCTCTGCTTACAGTTGAATGAATGAATAAGGGGCTCTGATTATGTTACAACTTTGCATTTTTTTTGAGATTTTTGTAGAAAATGAGATTTTTGTAGTGGCTTAGTGTTTATCATTGTATTGTGATGAGCTTGCTTGCAACTTTGCATTTTTTTGAGAAACAATGATACATGATATGGTACAGTAGGCAAGATATGCTACAGTGGTTTATATGATATGCTACAGTACATGTATAGTTGGTTTATTAGCAACTCTGAAAAGCACAAATGATCATTTTTGGTATATTATTGCAAGCAGTAAATGTGTATAGCAGTAGTAGTCTTATGCTTGTATTTTGGATGCTTACTGGTTAATTATATTGGTTTATCAATGTTATTCTTAAGTAGAATTGCTTCCTACTGGAAAATATTATTATTATGTCTGTTATGTTTATTTCTTCTGTAATGCTTTATTCTTTGGCGGCCACTACTTGCTAGTTAATTGTTTTGAGTTATTTCCTTCATTTGGATCATGTTGGATTGAGGAGTTCCCTACAAACAATTACTCTATGAGTTGATCACCAACATTAGCATATATTGGCAGCAAACCATCCAGAGAGATTTATTTGTCAATTGATGTAGATAAATATCAGGGTGAAATTTCTGAATAAATTAAAAATGAAGAAAGATAGCTAGCAACATTCTTTGTAGCAGAAAGAAAGATATCCAGAGATTGCTTTGTATTTTGGATGCTTACTGGTTATATTGGTTTATCAATGTTATTCTTAAATAATCAATACTACAAAATAAAATGCCCTGGTTAATTTAGTCAGAGAAGAATTACTACTGTTAGTCATCCTATAAGATATGCTACAGTACACTAAAATGGATATGCTACACAGAGAAGTGTTGACTTGTGCAAAAATGGTTTTATGTAGCTAGGATTTTAGAATCAATACTACAATGAAGCATACAATTTCAATTTCAGTGGCAGTAGCATTGCAAATGTGGTATTCATATGCTGGTGTGGTGTTATATGCTGGTGTGGTATATATGCTGGTGTGGTATATATGCTGGTGTGGTGGTGTGGTGGTATATATGCTGGTGTGGTGTTGGTGGTGATGACTGGTGTGGTGTTGTTGGTGATGGACCTGGTGGTATGGTGTATGCTGGTGTGGTGTTGTTGGTGATGGACCTGGTGCATTTTATTATGTAAATTGTTGCAGGGACTTCAAATGAGCTGCCCATTTCTCCCGAAACGTTGATTCACTTCCGTTTCGGTTGAGAAATGGGGCTCCTATGTCCAAAAATTAGCAAAGGTCATGCCGAATTTTCCGGCCGACAATTGTACTAATAGATTTCATCCTCTTCTTTATAGAAATTGCAAATATGTCGGCCGACGACAACGTGGCCGGCACTTCTAAGGCCGCCATGACCCTCGAAGAGGAAGCCAGAGCGGCGAACGTCGAGTTCTGGGAATTCGGCCCCTCCCAGCGACAAGAGGAGGAGGAGGTGGACTTGGCGGCGGAGGAAGTCGGAGCTGACCGTCAGATGACTGAAGCCGGGGAGGAGGAGGAGTATGAACCCACCACCGACGGCGGCGACCACACGGGGGGTGACGGCGTCGGGGAGGCTGACGGCAGCGGCAACCCGGCTGCTAAGAAGAAGAAGAAGCCGCGGAAGGATCGGAAGCCGACGGTGCTCGCCAACACCACCAGCGAGATCACATTGGTCTCCGAAAGTGGGCAACCACAGGAGCCTTTGGATGTTGCCGCTGGGTACGGCATGCAACTCGGGTGCATTGTCCGGGAAAGCATGTCGATCAACACGGTGAATCTCCGAGGTGAAGGCAATGAGCATTTGGTCGAGCTCTGCCTTCGGAAGCTTCACCGACGGTACACGTTCCCGGCGCCATACAATAACTTGGAAAGATCCAACCCGGTGAATAAATTGGCCATCACGAAGATGAGCAACGCCCTGAGCAGCTGGAAAAGCCGGGTGAAGGCCAAGATCGACAAAGTGGAAGCTGGCGTCGTATTAAAATCTTCCAGCCACGTCCTGGCGGTTGCTAGGGCGTGCCACCTGACCTAGACCCGATCAGGAAGGTGTTAGAGCTTCGATTGTTCCTGCATGGTAGACACGTAAACATTAAATACGAGCCCTATCGGCTCTCAGGTTGCCCTGTGGATCGGCTCAAAGAGCCGATCGCCCCATGGTTCACGTTGGATTTGCAATGACATGGGGATCTGCTTGATCAAAACAAATCTAAACCGATCTACGACAGTTTAGGGTTTTCACCGCATAAGGAACGTCCTACGGTAGTCGGGCCTAGCAGATACGGAAGATGATGCAAACTACCCCTACAAGAGGCCTAAAAACCAACATAATTAATTCCCGGAACATCCCTTGTAGGAACGGTAAACAACACCTAACGCACTACCGGATCGTCGGACCCCAGCATAAGGCCTAACTATGCAGATATTAAACTAATCCTTGCGGAGCAAGGAGCAACTATAACAGATCGGATCTACTAAGTAACGAACAAAAGATGCTGCCCTTACACCCGGATAGGTGTAAGGGCAGCTAGGTGTCGAGGGACGGCATTGCCACGCAGATATGCACGAGAAAGCATCAATGCAAGCCCCTAAACACCTAATGATAAGTAGTGCTGCTCAACAATGCTTCAGCACGAGCAGCACAAGGTAGACGAATAAACGTGTCTGCCTAGATCACGAGATGCGATCTAGGCAGCATGATGCCCGGAAGAAACCCTCGAAGGAAGGGGTGGCGATGCGCCTGATTTGTGTTTGTTGTGAACGTGATTTTCCTCCTTTCTCGATAACCCTAGATACATATTTATAGTCCAAGGGACTTTCTAATTGAGGCGTGCACCTAACCGTGCACGGGCCAGACTCTATCTGTTAATTCTAAACACAATACGATCTACTATATTACAGATACACGGGCAATTTAGCCCAAACTCTTAGCGCAAGGCCGCTTCGAAGATGCTCCACGTGTATGTCCTTCAAGCCCATCTTCACTTACGGCCCATCCTGATTTGGCCAAAATCTGGTGATAACACATGCCCCCTGGTTTTGGTAATGATAATTTCAAAACCATCTGTTTTTCCTTCGAGGGGTCATGTCGTGGCAGAGCAGAACCGTCGCAGTATTCTTCATCATGATGTCTTGCCTTCTCACCTTCTCTGCACAATTTGTGTTTTGGCAACTCCTAAACAATCGGCTCTTCCTTCGTTCTTTCTCCTCTGAGCAATCAGCTTCTAGTCAACTTGGCCGATAGTCAAAGTCAAACCACCCCCAAAAGAGCCGATGGTATCGCATCGGCCCCTTATCATAAAACACGAGCAAGGCCAACCCAATTTCCCTTCCAAACGGTAACCTGCACTGCAACCTCCGTCTGAAAAGCAAACTCAGATCCCCAAATCGCCGCCCAAGCAGCTCCACGAATCTCAGATCTCAACCGCGCCATCCCAACTCCGCAGCGCCTCCAATGGCGGAATCATCCAACGCCAACGCCATGGTCTCCGGTCTGAAGGTAATACTCCATCGCTTCTTCGCTATTCGGATCAATCTCAGGATTGAACAGAGGAACACCTGAATTAATGTTCTATTCCGTTACTAATTTTAGGTCTCCGACATCCTGCTGCCGCACCCTTCTCTCCCAAATTCCATGTGTCTTGGCCCCCGCTCCTCCGAGAGTCCCGCTCACTTAATCTCATGCGAGGCCAATAGGATCCCTTTTGTGAGCCAGGATTTAGATCTGACTTCTTGGGCTGACTGCCTGCGAGCCTGGCCTAATCCTCCCGAAGGTTGGGTGGCATGGTACAATCGAGTGTCCAAAACCCATTATGCCACCTGGGAAACGATAGGGATAGCCGATGCACTGTCGTTGTCATTGTCTCCTCTTGAAAAGAACGAGAACATTCTGAAAACCATCGGCTACTTTTGGTCTGATGCACTGAACTGCTTCATGTTCGGTCATGGCCCCATGACGCCCACTCTTCTGGATGTAGCCATGATCACAGGCCTGGATATTGCATCTCCAAGCCCCTCTGCCTTTAAGCTGCCAAAGGTCCCCTTCACCCTCTCCTCTAAGACAGAGTGTACAAGCTGGGGCGCCTACCTCAAGCGTTATATGAAAACCAAAGGCCCTGTGACCGAGAGAGAACACACGGCCTTCTTGAACTTCTGGCTGGAGCACTTCATATTCTGTGGTCCCTCACTCGCCCCAACCAAGAATTACCTTTCCCTGGCCTACGAACTTGCTAAAGGCACTCATCTTGGCCTTGGCAAACTGTTCCTTGGGGAGGTCTATCGATCTCTCCAACTGATGTCGGTCAAACTGTTCTCTCAGAAGACAGTGAAAACAGGAGGTCCTTGGTGGTTTCTTCAATTATGGGCTCAGCTGTACTTCCAGAACCAAATCCCAGACTTCCCATCTTTGGCCACCTGCACCTTCCCAGATGCTAACGGGAGGGAGATCCGATGCACCAGTTATGGTCAAGCTCTGTATGGCCTCCCAGGCAGCAGGCTAATCCCTAAGGAAGCAGCAGCGTGGTTCAAGATTTTCTTCCAAGGCCTGAGCAACCCCCTGTTCTTTCCTTACACCGAATCAGAAAATTTTGAGAATCCAGTCTCCTTCCGGTTAGACAGCTTTGCCGATGACGCTAGCACCCGGCAGTTGTTCTCCATCATGATCCGCCCTTGTTTTCTCCCAGTCGGCATGAGTACTTCTAACCGGATCATCAAGCCCGGCTACGAATCTTACCAACCGGTGGTAGTAGCCCGGCAACTTGGTCTCGGGCAAGTGCCCCCACACTTCTTTCTTCATCACCTGACAGCAAGCAGAGCTGAACTGCCATTCTCACTGGCCAAAGGTGCTACACCTTTTTTGATGCTCTGGCAATCCCAATCCCCCACAACCTCTGCTTCACCACCACTACCGATGGTTTCGAGACTTGGTGGACCATGTGGAAGACCCATGCCTTCAGAAGAGCTCTCGGACCGTTGCTGAAGCAGCTTGATGCCGAATATGACATTCCTACACATCAGGTACCATTGCATATAAATTTCTCGCGACCGTTCATAATGGTTATCTGAAAACCTGGCTTTAACTCTTGGCAGGAACAAGATGGTCCAGAGCCGACGCAAACCAACGGTTCCCCCTTCACATTCCTTCCCCCAGCCCCGGTGGTGCTCTTCTGCCGAAGCTCGCCACCCCTGAAGCAAGTTATAATGCAGGGCCAGCCGATTTCACCAAAATCGGCTTCCAAGAGTAAAGCATCCTCGGGACCAGCTGCCCCCCGAGCCTCCGCCCAAGCGAGGAAGGCGGTGAGAAAAGTAGCAGCCAGGAAGACCCTGAAGCGCAAAGCTCCTGTTCAAGACTTGCACGTAAGAACCCGTGCCTTGATTACATTTATCCATCCTCCCAGTCCTTCGTCACATGCTTATACCCCTTTTCACAGACTTCCACCGAAGAGAACTCCAGCGAGGATGCACAGTCTAAACACAGGGACACGAACCCGGGCAATTCCGAGAGATCCACCACCCAGAGCCAGACGGATTCGCCCACGTTGGTTTCCAGGCAAAGGTCCTCTCCCGAACCTGCTGCTACCCCAGCTCCGACCAAAACAGGGTCACGCGTGAAACGTCGCTGTGTCAAAAGGGCTCGCAAAGACCCGCAAGTTTCCTCACCAAGCCAGGAGGTTTCAAATGTAATTACCTCACCAGCCCATGCCTCATGTCATCCCATTGCTACTTGGGTCGACTCACCATCTTCTTTGCAGACTGATGAGACTTCTAGTGGGGACGTTGAAGAGGTACTGATGCCACCTGCCACACTAGATCTGGCTGCTTCGACGGGAGTGGCTGGCCAAGTGGCCAACCTAGCCAAGCTTCCGGAAAAGCCGATTGTCACATCATCGGCTGCTCCTCTTTCTTTGGGAGAGGTACACTCAACTCTCTTGTCTCTACCTTTTCCTGTGTTGTATACTCACACCGCTCTTGTTTGTCTGTCAGGGATGTGATCTTTCAAGCTTGTTGACATTCGATCCTGAATCCATCGAGCCAGCTACTTCCAAGGCGGGCGAAGAGCCAAGCCCTGGTACAGTCCATGGTCCGCTCCAGCATCTGAAAACTTTGCTATCCTCCTCAGTCGAGATCTTGGTTGAAAACCCCGAGGCAATCAGGGGCATCCTTGAAGAAATCCAGTCCCATCTCCCCGTGACACTACATGTGAAGCTCTGGCCAGCCGTGACCCTGTCGGCCTTCAGGTCAAGAGTGCAGTCGGCGCGTCAAAGAATTACCCTTCGCCATGCCCAGCTCCCAATTAGAGCCGATATTGCAGAGAAGTGTCGACGGCTTAATGAGAAAAAGGCTGCTCTGGACGCCAAGACTGACACTTCTGCGAATAGCGCTGAACTCGAGATCTGCGAAAGGAACTGGAGAACCTTGAAGAAAGAGTTAGGATGACCAAGCGACTTATCCAAGAGAAGGAAACCCTCATTGCCCGCTCTCGAGAGGAAGCGCAAGGCCTCACAGCCGATCTGAAAACTCTGGCTGAAATTCGTGCCCTGAGCAGTCAGTGGTGACAGCAAAGACGAGGACGATGAGGCTGAGATTGCCGGAGTGGATCGTATCCGTGCTGACGCCCTTCATGCTCTTGACGAATTTCTTCAGGAGAACCTCTCTGTGTAGATTAATAAATGTTGTACTGAACTTGTACCTTGTTGTACTTCTTGAGTCGATGGGCTGTGCCGAAAATTCTTGTATTCTCGATTTTTTTTGTTTAGCCGATTGATTCATGAATCGGCTTCCCCTGGGTGCATACTCTATGGTCTTGTACCTTCTCCGTGTGTATGCCCCCGAGCCGAATCCTTCAAGTGATTGAAGATATCGGCTTTTCAGCCAATTCGAGTTTGTCTCGCCAATCCTCATGCGAAATAGCATATCGGTGGACACTGGTGGTGGTGCAATTTTAGCCGATTGCTGGAATCGGCTCCCCTTGCGGTTGGTCCGACTATTTACAGACTGTTGAGATTCCGAAAATCTATGGCGACTCGCCATCGGCCATCTTTTTTCTCCACAGGTATTATATTGGAAATCCATTCAGCGTACCTGCATGGCCTGATGGACCCGACGTCCAAAAGCTTCTTGATCTCCCTCTTGACTTCCTCAATCTCTTCTAGCTCGTCAGCTGATGTAAACCCGTAACCCAGCTTTCCATCGCCTGCCAGGTCAATGTTGAACACAGGCAAAGCGTATGTTGAGGATAATACTGGCCGATCGCTAAAATCGGCCTCCTTTTCATTGTAATGCTTAATGAGGATTTACAACTTCTTGGCCTCTTATTATGGTGACGTGACTCGCTGGAGGTATGTTCACCATGTCTTGGGTCATAAATCTCTGACGAGATCCTGGACACTTTGTTTGTACCAGTCGATGTTTCTGCATCGGCATCAGCCGATGCCTGTGCATCGGCTTTCGTCTGTTTAGGGCGCCATACTTTCTTTGGCGGGAGCGCCTTTGTCTCCAATGTTTGCTGAATTTTCGCGGCCAGATCGGGCCGCGCTTTTCTCAACGAGTCAGTGCTCGGCTTCTTACGTTTTGCGCTGCACCCTACGCTTCGAGAATGGCTGAGTCCATCGGGGCACCACCTTGGTCGGTGATACCTATCTTCTTCTCCATCGTCCTCAAAGTCTTCTTCTTGAGATGACTCAGCTTGTTTATTATGAGGTGGGAGAGGCCCTAGACGCTCGAACCCTGGAACTTCATTTGCCCTCCTCCTTTGACGTTTGCACTCTGGGCAGTTCTCGATTGTTGGCAATCGGCTCATTCCTGAGTCCTAGCAATGTTTGAAGAAAGGACAGTTCCAGTGCTTATCCATGTTGTCTTGCTCCCTTGACCTCCCTCTAGCGCGACGCTCGTACCCATCGTCGTTTCTGTCGTGATGACGATACCTCCTGTCCGCTGCATCTGACCGATGATATCTTTCATCGTCTTCGTCGTGGCGCCGACGTCGGTCGTACTGCTGCTCATATTTGTTGAGGAGATGCACGGAGAGTGGGCGTTGATACCGTATGCTTCTCACCTCCTCCTTGGTTAGGTATCGTCTATCATCATCCTGGGGCCGGTCGCGTGGAACGGCCTCCTCTTTATCTTTGCCACGAGAGTGGCTGCTCTCTGCTTTGTCCGTGCTATGGCGGCTCACAAGCCCTGCCATGTTGACACCAAAGGAGAACCCTGGCTCCCTTATAGAGTGGCTGAGATCCACCATATTGACGCCAGGAGACGAACGTGTGCCTCCTTTGACCTTGATGCCGTGCGAACGGGTTTTCACAAAGGAGCCGATGAGCTCGGCTTCACAGATGGCCTTCAGCTCATCGTATTTCTTCTTGTGCTCCGCAGGAAGATCCTCGTATGTGATCTGTTCCTCTGCCATCTCGGATGTCGGTGTTGACGTGGATGTTGCAGAAGATTGTCCCACCGGGCGTGTCAGAATGTGTTACCTGCCAAAACCCACCGGCGGGCAATGGTTAAGCAACACGAAGAGCCGGGAGGCTCCCAAGGCCGCTTAGTGGCCCCTGGCACCTCGCGTCGTCCCGCAAGTCTTCCAGCCACGTCCTGGCGGTTGCTAGGGCGTGCCACACCTAGACCCGATCGAGAAGGTGTTAGATTGCTTCGATTGTTCTGCATGGTAGACACGTAAACATTAAATACGAGCCTATCGGCTCTCTGTGGATCGGCTCAAAGAGCCGATCGCCCCATGGTTCACGTTGGATTTGCAATGACATGGGGATCCTGCTTGATCAAAACAAAGCTAAACCGATCTACGACAGTTTAGGGTTTTCACCGCATAACCGGAACGTCCTACGCGTAGTCGGGCCTAGCAGATACGGAAGATGATGCAAACTACCCCTACAAGAGGCCTAAAAACCAACATAACGTTAATTCCCGGAACATCCCTTGTAGGAACGGTAAACAACACCTAACGCACTACCGGATCGTCCGACCCCAGCATAAGGCCTAACTATGCAGATATTAAACTAATCCCTGCGGAGCAAGGAGCAACTATAACAGATCGGATCTACTAAGTAACGAACAAGCAAGATGCTGCCCTTACACCCGGATAGGTGTAAGGGCAGCTAGGTGTCGAGGGACGGCATTGCCACACAGATGCACGAGAAAGCATCAATGCAAGCCCCTAAACACCTAATGATAAGTAGTGCTGCTCGCCATCAACAACGCTTCAGCACGAGCAGCACAAGGTAGACGAATAAACGTGTACTGCCTAGATCGCGAGATGCGATCTAGGCAGCATGATGCTTACCCGGAAGAAACCCTCGAAGGAAGGGGTGGCGATGCGCCTGATTTGTGTTTGTTGTGAACGTGATTGTCCTCCTTTCTCGATAACCCTAGATACATATTTATAGTCCAAGGGACTTTCTAATTGAGGCGTGCACCTAACCGTGCACGGGCAGACTCTATCTGTTAATTCTAAACACAATACGATCTACTATATTACAGATACACGGGCAATTTAGCCCAAACTCTTAGCGCTTGGCCGCTTCAAGATGCTACACGTGTATGTCCTTCAAGCCCATCTTCACTTACGGCCCATCTCCTGATTTGGCCAAAATCTGGCCATCACGAAGATGAGCAACGCCCTGAGCAGCTGGAAAAGCCGGGTGAAGGCCAAGATCGACAAAGGTGAAAGCTTTGAGAGTATTAAGAAGGGTGAGCCGATGCTCGATGAAGCAGAGTTCCAGATATTCAAGGAGCGGCTGGATAGCGAGGATGCGAAAGCATGGACGGAGTGGGGTAGACAAATGCATGAGCTCAACTTAGGAGCACATCACCTTGGAAGCGGCGGTTATAGAGGAAAGATTCCCATTTGGGAAAAGGAGGACGAAGAACTTGCACGTGCTGGGAAACCGAACCCATGGTTGAAAATGACGGACCTGCAGGTGAGGTACTTTGTCCGGGCCCGCTACACTCTGGACAGGAATACAATGGAATTCGTTACCGAGCATGACGACGTGAGGAAGTTCGAGGAAAAGCTGGTAAGGGAATTTACTCGCGCGGTCCATTGCTGCACATATTACATATATGACGTGAATGCAATGCCCTAAATGTGTTCACCCTATCCTTGTCTGCAGAACGAGCAGTTGGCGAAGGCCGATCTCCCCGAGGCCGAATCGTCGTCCCAGGGCTCGACGGAGCCGTGGGACACGCCTTTCAACAGGGCGTTGAATATCCTCAAGGAGAGGTGATACGTCCAATTTGCATCACTATTTTGTATCATAATTTGCTGTTATTCATTGATATATTTCATATTGGGACACAATACTTATGTTATTTCATCTATTTTACATGTTTCATCATCAAGGAGGATCAAAGCCGGAGAGGATTCTCGGAAGAACAAATATTTCGAAAGATCAGCGCGGAAGGGAATTTCACGTAAATTCCTATTTTTCCAAATGACGGAGGTAGCCGGAAGGGGAAGAGAGAGGAGCCGTGGGCCCAGACCATAGGGCGGCGCGGCCCGAGGCACAGCGCGCCTGCCTATGGGGGGCCCACGACCCTTTTCGCCTCCTTTTCTTCGCGTACTCCTTCGTCCCGAAAACCTAAGCCACAGAGGGATCCTCACGAAAGGGTACAGCCGCCTCTGCGGGGCGGAGAGCACCAGAGAGAAAAGAGCTCTCCGGCGGGCAGGAATCCGCCGGGGAAATTCCCTCCCGGAGGGGGAAATCGACGCCATCGCCATCGTCATCGAGCTGGACATCATCTCCATCATCATCATCATCGTCTCCACCATCTACACCGCCATCACCACCGCAGCACCTCGTCACCGCTGTAACGATTTGGGTTTGATCTTGATTGTTTGATAGGGGAAACTCTCCCGGTGTTATTCTATACTTGTTGTAGATGCTATTGAGTGAAACCATTGAACCAAGGTTCATGTTCAGATTGTTATTCATCATCATATCACCTCTGATTGTATTCCATATGATGTCTCGTGAGTAGTTCGTTTAGTTCTTGAGGACATGGGTGAAGTCTAAATGCTAGTAGTGAATTATGGTTGAGTAATATTCAATGTTATGATATTTAAGTTGTGGTGTCATTCTTCTAGTGGTGTCGTGTGAACGTCGACTACACGACACTTCACCATTTATGGGCCTAGGGGAGTGCATCTTGTATTCGGTTGCTAATTGCGGGGTTGCCGGAGTGACAGAAACCTAAGCCCCGTTAGTATATCGATGCAGGAGGGATCGCAGGATCTCAGAGTTTAAAGCTGTGGTTAGATTTATCTTAATTACTTTCTTGTAGTTGCGGATGCTTGCAAGGGTATAATCACAAGTATGTATTAGTCCTAGGAAGGGCGGTGCATTAGCATAGGTTCACCCACACAACACTTATCAAAACAATGAAGATTAATCAGTGTATGTAGCGAAAGCACTAGACTAAAATCCCCGTGTGTCCTCAAGAACGTTTGGTCATTATAAGTAAACAAACCGGCTTGTCCTTTGTGCTAAAAAGGATTGGGCCACTCGCTGCAATTATTTCTCTCGCATTTTATTTACTTGTACTTTATTTATCTGCAATATCAAAACCCCCTGAATACTTGTCTGTGAGCATTTACATTGAATCCTTCATCGAAACTGCTTGTCAACACCTTCTGCTCCTCGTTGGGTTCGACACTCTTATTTATCGAAAGTACTACGATACACCCCCTATACTTGTGGGTCATCAAGACTATTTTTGGCGCCGTTGCCGGGGAGTGAAGCGCTATTGGTAAGTGGAATTGGTAAGGAAAACCTTTACTGTTTGTGCTGATTTTATTTCTGCCTGCTGCTATAATCATTATGGAGAGATCTTCTCTTCAATTTCTATTTGGGAAATCTACTACTACTGCAACGGTAGTGGATGAAGCGCCAGGTGAGGAAGTAGTACCATATAAAATACCTACGAAAATTATTGAACGTGTTATGGATAACCGCTATGAAGGGGATGGAACTGTCCATCCTGGTGATCATTTACTATTTTTGCATGAATTATGCGGGTTATTCAAATGTGCAGGTATTTCCATGAATGAAGTTAGGAAGAAACTATTCACTATATCGCTGTCTGGTAAAGCGGCGCACTGGTATAAATTGCTGAAGAATGGTGATTCTATTGATTGGGAGGACATTGTGCCTTTATTCTATTCCAAATTTTATCCTCCAAGTGAAATTCACAAAGATCGGAACCGCATATATAATTTCTGGCCTCATGATGGAGAAAGTATTGCCCAAGCTTGGGGAGATTGAAGTCTTTAATGCTCAAATGCCCCATTCATGAGCTTCCTGGTAATGTTATTATTGATAATTTCTATGCAAGACTTTCTTTTCAAGACAAGACCTTGCTGGATACTTCTTGTTCTGGATCATTTACACGCAAGAATGAAGAGTTTAAAAGGGACCTTCTTGATCGGATCCAAGAAAATACTGAAGGATGGGAGAACGACAAAGATAGAGAATCAGGTATAATTTATGATTATAAATGCATTGAAGCTTTTATGGATACCGATAAATTTCGTAATATGAGTGCTACATATGGTCTTGATTCCCAAGTTGTTGCAAATCTTTATAAAGCTTTTGCCTCTCATTATGAAGCTGCCTAAGAAGAATTTTGATAAGTATCATGAACCGTATAAAGATAAAATTGATTCATCTGTAAACAAATGTGTAGTGATTGAAACTGTTGATAATGTTATTCCTGAAGCTTATATTGAAAAAACTCCTTTCCCTGCTAAAATGAAGGAGTACTCTGTCATATCTAGTGCGGTTAATAAAAGTGAAAAGAAACCTAAAGAACCTGAAGAACAAATTAAAATTGAACCTGCTGTTGCAATAGTTAAAGATCTTGTGACTGAAAATGTGGAGGATGGTCATATTATTTTCTGTGAAGATGCTTCTAATATTGTTTCACATCCTAATAAACCCAAACAAGTTAGTGTTCCTATGCTATCTGTTAGAATTGGTGATCATTGCTATTATGGTTTATGTGATATTGGTGCAAGTGTTAGTGCTATACCTTATGAACTTTACACGGAGATTATGCACGAAATTGGTTCTTGTGAACTTGAAGATATTGATGTGGTTATTCATCTGGCTAATAGAGAAACTATTTCTCCAATTGGTATTGTTCGAGATGTGGAAGTTCTATGTGGTAAGATTAAATATCCTGCTGACTTTTTGGTACTTGGTTCTGCTGCTAGTGATTATTGTCCTATCATTTTTGGTAGACCTTTTCTAAATACTTGTGGAGCTATTATAGATTGTAAGAAAGAGAAAATTTTGACTAGATTTGCTGGTGAACCTTATGAATTTAACTTTTCTAAATTTACCAAAACTCCTTATAAAGTTGACTTGCCTAGTAATGATTTTAAAATGGAGCAGTGTGCATCTATTGTTCTTGTTCCTAATAACCCTTTGCAGCAACATTTGGAGAATAGTGAAAGTGAAGCTTTTAGGAAAGAAAGAGATGAGCTTGAGGAAATTTTTCGTCGCCAACCTATTCTCAAGCATGATTTACCGGTGGAAGATCTGGGTACAACACCACCACCGAAGGAAGATCCTGTTTTTGATCTAAAGCCTTTACGATAATCTTAAATATGCTCATATTGATGATAAGAAAATATATCCTGTTATTATTAGTTCTAAGCTTTCAGAGATTGAGGAAGAAAGGTTATTGGAAATATTGAAGAAACACCGAGGAGCTATTGGCTATACTCTTGATGATTTGAAAGGGATTTCTCCTTCTATTTGCCAACATGCTATTAATATGGAAGAAGATGCAAAGCCTGTTGTTGAACATCAACGTCGTCTAATTCCGAAGATGAAGGAAGTGGTAAGGAACGAGGTATTAAAACTCCTTGAAGCTGGTATTATATATCCTATTGCTGATAGTAGATGGGTTAGTCCTGTGCATTGTGTTCCTAAGAAAGGAGGAACTGTTGTGCCTAATGATAATGATGAGCTTATTCCTCAAAGAATAGTTGTAGGGTATAGAATGTGCATTGATTTTCGAAAAGTTAATAAAGTTACTAAGAAAGATCATTACCCTTTACCCTTTATTGATCAAATGCTAGAAAGATTGTCTAAAAATACTCATTTTTGTTTTCTTGATGGTTATTCTGGGTTTTCACAAATTGCTGTTAAAGCTAAAGATCAAGAGAAAACCACTTTTACTTGTCCTTATGGAACTTATGCTTATAGGCGTATGCCTTTTGGTTTATGTAATGCTCCTGCTACTTTTCAAAGATGCATGTCTGCTATTTTTCATGGTTTTTGCGAAAGTATTGTAGAGGTGTTCATGGATGATTTTTCTGTCTATGGGAATTCTTTTGATAATTGCCTGCGAAACCTCGATAAAGTTTTGCAGAGATGTGAAGAAACTAACCTTGTTCTTAATTGGGAGAAATGCCACTTTATGGTTAATGAAGGAATTGTATTGGGACATAAAATTTCTGAGAAAGGTATTGAAGTTGATAGAGCTAAAGTTGAAGCGATTGAGAAGATGCCCTATCCGAGGGATGTTAAAGGTATTCGTAGTGTTCTTGGTCATGCTGGGTTTTATAGGAGATTTATTAAAGATTTCTCTAAAATTTCAAAACCTCTTACTAATCTTCTTCAAAAAGATGTACCTTTTGTTTTTGATGATGATTGTAAGGAAGCTTTTGAAACTTTAAAGAAAGCCTTAACAACTGCTCCTGTAGTTGAACCTCCTGATTGGAATTTGCCTTTTGAAATTATGTGTGATGCTAGTGATTTTGCTGTAGGCGCTGTTCTTGGACAGCGAGTAGATAAAAAATTAAATGTTATTCATTATGCTAGTAAGACTCTTGATGCTGCTCAAAGAAATTATGCTACAACTGAAAAGGAATTGTTAGCTGTAGTCTTTGCTTGTGATAAGTTTAGACCCTATATTGTTGATTCAAAAGTTACAATTCATACTGATCATGTTGCAATTAGATACCTTATGACAAAGAAAGATGCTAAGCCAAGGCTTATTAGATGGGTACTTCTTTTGCAAGAATTTGATTTACATATTATAGATAGGAAAGGTGCTGATAATCCTGTTGCTGATAATTTGTCTAGATTGGAAAATATTGCTTATGATCCTGTTCCTGTTAATGATAGTTTTCCAAATGAACAATTGGCTGTAATAAAGGTGAGCTCGCGAGAGAGCCCTTGGTATGCGATTATGCTAACTTTATTGTTTCGAAGTATTTGCCTCCAACCTTTTCAGCTCGGCAAAGGAGGAAATTCTTTTATGACTTGAGGCATTATTTTTGGGATGACCCACACTTATATAAAGAAGGAGTGGATGGTATTATGCGAAGATGTGTTCCTGAATATGAACAACAGGAGATATTGAATAAATGTCATGGAAGTGTTTATGGAGGACATCACGCTGGAGATAGAACCGCGCAAAAGGTTCTACAATCAGGTTTTTATTGGCCAACACTCTTCAAAGATGCAAGGAAATTTATTTTATCTTGTGATGAATGTCAAAGAGTTGGTAATATCTCTAGACGCAATGAAATGCCTATGAATTACACTCTTGTTATTGAACCATTCGATTGTTGGGGATTCGACTTCATGGGTCCTTTCCCTTCTTCAGAAGGTAACACTCATATACTTGTCGCTGTTGATTATGTTACTAAATGGGTAGAAGCTATACCTACAAAAAGTGCTGATGGTGAGACCTCTATAAAAATGCTTGTAGATATTATATTTCCTAGATTTGGAGTACCTAGATATATTATGACTGATGGAGGTTCTCATTTCATTCATGGAGGTTTTAGAAAAACTCTTGCCAAGTATGGTATTAATCATAGAATTGCTTCTGCTTATCACCCTCAAACTAGTGGTCAAGTAGAATTATCAAATAGAGAGATTAAAGCTATCTTAGGAAAGACTGTTAATAAATCTAGAAGGAATTGGGCTAGTAAGTTGAAAGAAGCACTATGGGCTTATAGAACTGCTTATAAAAATCCTATGGGAATGTCGCCTTATAAAATGGTTTATGGAAAAGCTTGTCATTTACCTTTAGAACTAGAGCACAAAGCTTATTGGGCTGTTAGAGAACTAAATAAAGATCCTAAATTAGCCGGTAATAAGAGGTTGTTGCAATTAAGTTCTCTAGATGAATGGAGAAGTGAAGCTTATGAAAATGCTAAACTCTTTAAAGAAAAAGTTAAGAAGTGGCATGATAGAAGGATCATTAAAAGAGAATTTAATGTTGGAGATCAAGTTCTATTGTATCGGTCTCGTCTCAGATTCTTTGCAGGGAAATTACTCTCGAAGTGGGAAGGACCATATGTTGTTGAGGAGGTGTATCGTTCAGGAGCAATTAAAATTAGCTCTCTCCAAGGCAATGCCACACAAGTGGTGAATGGACAAAGACTCAAGCATTATATCTCGGGCGATTCTTATAATGTTGATGTTGATATTATTCAAGTGGAAACACCGGAGGCTTTCATCAAAGGACAAATTGACAGTCCGCCAGAACTCGACTTTGAATAGGTAACAGTACTGGTAATGAAAAGTCCGCGTTTACCTTTCCGAACATTATTTTTGCTGTTTTTGGAAAATATGAAAAATTACGGAATCGAAACGGAGTGGAAAAGACGCGCGAGGGCCCGTCACCACAGGCCGGCGCGGGCCCCACCCTGGCCGCGCCGACCTATGGTGACGGCACCTCGGCGTCCCGTTTCCACTCGTTTTCGGCCTGGAACCTTCCTTTTGTCGTAAAAATATTTGCTATATAATCCCCCGGACCCCTGGAGGTCCGTAATATCGTTTTCTCGTCGTGTTTCGTTTCGAGCTGTTTTCTGCCAGATTTGTTTTGATCTAGAAGCACCATGGTCTCCAACAATAAAGACAAGGGGCCTTGGAGGGAAGAGATAGATGAAAGGATCAATAAGGATAAGGAGAAGATAGCATCAGCAAAAGGAGAGTGGGAAACTACGAGGAGTAAGCCAATCTTGGTGGGATCGGTTAACACTGGGCGTTCTTTTTCTCATAACTTGCAGGGAGCTCTTCCGCCTGCTCTGGACCTCGAGTCTTTCCCTTGTGTGGAGGAAGCAATACGGGTTGCTGATGAGTTTTGTGATCAATATCGTGCTCTAAGGAGGGAAGTGGAGATACTTCAGGAGGAGAACCAGCGACTTCGCAGAATGCTGGAATATTACTCAAATCCCAGCACAAGGCCGTCACCGCCACACTCGGATAACAATGAGTCTTTTCAGGTTTTGGTGCAGAATTGCAAAATTGAGAAGCTGAAGCTGAAGGAGATCCTTATGAAGCGCGAGAAGAATCCATCGCCATCATCACCGAAGGAGTAATTCATCATCGGTATTGGCATCCCCTTGGTTTGTTCCAAGCTTGGGGGAGTGCCGCGGTATCACATCACCACCACCTTTATCTTTTACTATTAAGTAGTGTCATATCATGAGTAGGGAAGTTATCATATAGAATAGTATGCAATGTGGAAGTATCTCTCTTAGTTAGTTATCGATGTATCCGTTGGTGTGAGTTATCGTTATGGAATATTAATGAGAAGTCTTATCATTTACTTTTTGCACACCTTATTTTAGTTTGCAATCTCCATTATATGATTATTCTTGACATGAGTATTGATATCACTTTGGGAACATTAAGTAAATCTATTTGGTTTTGGCAAACTTAGCATTGGTCAATAGCAACAACATCTTGATGTTTAATAGAAGAGAGAATACACTTAGATACATTACTCCATTATCTCTATGCTTAGTATTCTTAAGTTAAAATTGCTTGTGCTTATGAGAAAGATGCATGATTGTTTCTATCATATGTATATTTGTTTGTTTCCCTCAACCTTTATGCTTGCTATCAAACCTTGCTAGCCAAAGACTGTATCGAGAGGAATGCTTCTCATACATCCATAACCTTAGACCAAACCTATGCCATTTGTGTCCACCATACCTACCTACTACATGGTATTTTCTGCCATTCCAAGTAAATACTTCATGTGCTACCTTTAAATTATTCAAACTATACTACTTCTTATTTGTGTCAATGTTTTATAGCTCATGAGGAAGTATGTGGTGTTTTATCTTTCAATCTTGTTGGGCGAACTTTTCCTAATGGACTAGCGGCACATCCGCTTACCCAATAACTTTGCAATAAGAGCTGGCAATGAGGTTCCCAGCCTCAATTAATAACTTTCATTAATAATTCTCTTCACATGTTTTGCTCTGATTCATCAGTAAGCAACTTAATTTTGCAATAGACACTCCTCCATGGTATGTGAATGTTGGAAGGCACCGAGGATTCGGTTAGCCATGGATTGAGAAAGCCAAGGTTGGGGAGTGTCATCCTAAATAAAACTAAAATACATGTGTAAACAAAGAGAAGGGGATGATCTACCTTGCTGGTAGAAATGCCGTCCCTCATGGGAGCCGCTCTTGGAAGGTTCGTTTGGCAAGGGGGTTAGAGTGCCCTACCATTCGTTGACAACAACAAACACCTCTCAAAATTTTACTTTTATTCTCTTTATATGATTTCAAAACTTGAAAAGCTCTAGCACATGATTTAATCCCTGCTTCCCTCTGCGAAGGGCCTGTCTTTTACTTTTATGTTGAGTCGGTATACCTATTTCCCTCTATCTTAAGCAAGCAATTGAGTTGTTGTGAACCAATCATTTATGCTATGATTGAGTTGATCATGTCTTTTATACTTTCTTGTTTAGTACCAATTTTATCTGAATGAATATGACTTTGAAGTTATCAATGATTATGAAGAGATTGTCATGCTTGAATATGAAAGTTCAGCTATAAAATCTAATATGAAAGCTTTGCTTAGAAGTACAATCCGTTAGTAGTTCTCTGACCAAGAACAAAGTTTGCCATCACCAATTATGATTTCTTATGCACCTTTACTTGTGATTTCTCTTTACTTATTTCAAGATGAGTTATATGAGGAAGTTGTTTATTAGAATGTCTTGTGTGAATGAATATGATGCTTCTTGTCCGTATTTTATTTATCGACTCTTCACTCCATAAACATGTGGTCTTGTTTCTCGAGCTCAGTTTCGCTTGGGGACAAGCGAGGTCTAAGCTTGGGGGAGTTGATACGTCCAATTTGCATCACTATTTTGTATCATAATTTGCTGTTATTCATTGATATATTTCATATTGGGACACAATACTTATGTTATTTCATCTATTTTACATGTTTCATCATCATTGGAGGATCAAGCACCGGAGCCAGGATTCTGCTGGAAAAAGCACCGTCAGAACACAATATTTCGGAAGATCAACTGTGGAAGGGAATTTCACGTAAATTCCTATTTTTCCAAATGACGGAGGTAGCCAGAAGGGGAAGAAGAGAGGGCCACTGTGGGCCGAGACCATAGGGCGGCGCGGCCCGGGCTGGCGCGCCACCCTGCTCTCTGGGGGCCACGACCCTCGCCTCCTTTTCTTCGCGTACTCCTTCGTCCCGAAAACCTAAGCCACGAGGGATCCTCACGAAGGGTTACAGCCGCCTCTGCGGGGCGGAGAGCACCGAGAGAAAAGAGCTCTCTCGGGCGAGAATCCGGGGAAATTCCCTCCGGAGGGAAAATCAGCCATCGCCATCGTCATCGAGCTGGACATCATCTCCATCATCATCATCATCGTCTCCACCATCTACACCGCCATCACCACCGCAGCACCTCGTCACCGCTGTAACGATTTGGGTTTGATCTTGATTGTTTGATAGGGGAAACTCTCCCGGTGTTATTCTATACTTGTTGTAGATGCTATTGAGTGAAACCATTGAACCAAGGTTCATGTTCAGATTGTTATTCATCATCATATCACCTCTGATTGTATTCCATATGATGTCTCGTGAGTAGTTCGTTTAGTTCTTGAGGACATGGGTGAAGTCTAAATGCTAGTAGTGAATTATGGTTGAGTAATATTCAATGTTATGATATTTAAGTTGTGGTGTCATTCTTCTAGTGGTGTCGTGTGAACGTCGACTACACGACACTTCACCATTTATGGGCCTAGGGGAGTGCATCTTGTATTCGGTTGCTAATTGCGGGGTTGCCGGAGTGACAGAAACCTAAGCCCCCGTTAGTATATCGATGCAGGAGGGATCGCAGGATCTCAGAGTTTAAGGCTGTGGTTAGATTTATCTTAATTACTTTCTTGTAGTTGCGGATGCTTGCAAGGGGTATAATCACAAGTATGTATTAGTCCTAGGAAGGGCGGTGCATTAGCATAGGTTCACCCACACAACACTTATCAAAACAATGAAGATTAATCAATTATATGAAGCGAAAGCACTAGACTAAAATCCCGTGTGTCCTCAAGAACGTTTGGTCATTATAAGTAAACAAACCGGCTTGTCCTTTGTGCTAAAAAGGATTGGGCCACTCGCTGCAATTATTTCTCTCGCATTTTATTTACTTGTACTTTATTTATCTGCAATATCAAAACCCCAGAATACTTGCTGTGAGCATTTGTGAATCCTTCATCGAAACTGCACCCAGCTCGACGGAGGTGGGACACTCCTATTTATCAGGGCGTTACTATCCTCAAGGAGAGGCCAGTATCCAAGCCGCCGACGTCGGCTGGACGTGTCTGCGGCTTTGGTACAAGCATGAAGTTTCGCGAGTACTACAAAGAGGAAAGCAGCAAGAAGAGAAGGAGGAGCGCGATGTCATCAGAGGATAAAGCCGAGGTGGAAGAGCTGAGGAAGAAGGTCTCCATGCTCGAGGAAAAACAGGCAAACTCGATGGACAAAGATGAGGTGGACAAGCTTTTCGAGAAGAAGCTCCGCGATTTCCTGCCCCCTCAGGTCATCGAGGGGATAGCTGCGTGGAATGCGGCCGGTCAGGTGGGGTCGATAAAAGTGCCTAGCGCCGGGGCCAGCAACTCGATCTTCAACGCGTCGCCATCTCCGGATCTGGTTACCCCGCCGCCCACCATCGCCGCGGGGCAGCCGATGGAGTTGGATGAACCGGTGCCCCCCGCTCCTGCCGAGGCTACCAAGGCGCAGCCGGCGGCGGTGGTGCTTCATAATGCACCCGAGCCGCAGAAGATTGATAGGCCGGCCGCCACTGTCTCCACATTAGCACAGCTCAACGCCATCACCAAGGTACTTAACTAATTAGTTATTCCATGCCATCTCCTTCATGCGTTTTGATACCCGGCTATCTAATTAATGATGCCCAACATTACTCAGGACACTCCTTGCGTGCTCCTTCACTGCGCGCCCGGCGGCGAGTTGAAGGATGTTGCCACGGGAATGATCATACAACCGAAGAGCACCACGTTGCACACCGTGGCTATGGACGCCAACGTCCTGAAGGTCACTTTGGGTCGGGTGTTGCCGGGGTGCGAAGACATGGACCCCCCAATACAGCCCGAGGGAGCCGACGAGCACCTGACGCTTGAGAACTGCCATGGCTATACCATGGTATGGCCAAAGACCCAGATCCGTCTTGGGGGTCGCTCCACCGGCGCCTCCTCGATCATCCGGCAGCCGATCGTCCGGCCGCCTGCTCGGAGGGCAGCTCCTCCCGTCGTCACCGCCACAACAAGCCGCCACAAGAAACTGCTGGGAGAGTCTCTGCCTCAACCGCCACCGGCGGAGCCTAAAGGCAAGGCCGCTGCACCGCTATCGCCCATCCCATCACCCAACGAAGATGACATCGATGATGATGGGCCGGTAGACGTCGATGCCTACCTCAACACCGGCGCCGACATAGATGATTTGTACATGGCGGGCGCGGATGAAGAAGCATACCGCGCTCGCGACGAACCAGCTGGCCCACCCAAGGCAACCAAACAGCGCCTGGTGTTCCGCGGCTTCTCTCAAGAGACGCCTCCGGCAGCCGATACACAAGAGCCAACCGCCGCAAACATCTTCAGCCCCAATACGCTGATCAAGAAGGTCAACGAGCAGTTTGAAGCGTCGGGGGCCGTTGCTCCGAAGAAGCCCCGTAAAAGACCTAGTAAGAACAAGGAGAAGTCTGCGAGCCAGCCACCTCCGACGATCCGTCATCGGGACTCCATGGTACCTCCCAGCAAGGATGGCTTGACCAGAATGCATGAAGCTGGCAAACCAATACTGGGTCCGGAGCTGCAACACCTTGCTTCCGGAGATATGCTGCCTCTGCAGGACAGTATCCTGGTCCTAGAGAGTATCCTTCTTAAGGACAAAGATCCAAATTACCCGGTCTTCACGGTCAGGGTGCCAAGAGATGTGGGCTTCGTCACTGATGCCCCCGCGGATATATTCTTTATAGCGTACGAGGACATCTTCAAGCTATTCCACTCGAGAAGGCTGGACTATAACTTGGTCCGCCTATTCGCGCTCAATCTGGCGATGAAGATCAAGAGAGAGAGTACCCCGGACGTCGCGATAGCGGATCCCTACTACATGCGTGAAAGCCAGTTGGCCTTATCAGCGGTGCGGGTACGGGCTTCGTTGTACCTATAGAAGTGCTTCTTGGACAACAAGAGGAAGGACAACATCCTCTTGGCTTACTTTCCCGAGTAAGTACACATCCGCTAGCCCTGTAATAAATTTCTTTTCCATTGCTCATTTCCAACCTCGATCTTGTTCCAAATTTGTGTTGCGCAGAGACACGCACTGCGTACTCATCTCCATTGCCCCGAAGTATTCTCTTGCCACCTATTTCGACTCGGGGAGTGCGAAAAAGAAGAACTACGCCAGAATAAGGGGTGTGCTAGATGATGCTCTCGAGGGCTACTTCAAAAAGGGAGGCGCCTTCAAAGAAAAGGCGGAATGTTTCAGGGATGATGGTAAACACAAGTTCAAGCACGTGTTCGAGTTCCCCTGTGTCAAGCAGCCGGAAAACAGCACTCTGGACGCCTTCTATGTCATGCATCACCTAAAAGGGTTTGTCCGGGATAGCCAGAACTTGTTGCTGCCATCTGCTCTCCGAGGATGGGCCGAAAAGTTGGCGCGGATCAACGATGATGACCTCAGAGAAGACTTCCATGATACCAGGGTCAAGTTATCACATATCATCATTCAAGACGTCACCACAGGGGGAGGGCCCTTGCACCAGGGTAGAGCGTTATGCAAGAGGGACATCGAACACCGCCTCAAAGCGCAGGGTGACACGAGGACGTGGATTACAAAAGATCTGTACAAGCCGTTCCCGGAGCCCTGCGAGCCTTGACTTAGTGTGTGATAAACTAGCTATCTTCATCGGTTAGTTTGTATATATATCGATGGACGTGGTCTTTTGTGTGGGTCGTAATTAAACTCTAAGTACTATGTTCATCGGTTTATGTGTATCGGTGGACGTCGTCTTGTGTGTGCGTGTCGCAAACTTATTGTTGCCGTGCTCAACTTTACTATATACTTTGCTCTAATATTTATCAACATATATATATATGCATGATGTACTAATATGATATACTAATATGCCCTTGTCAATAGAGATGCCGACGTACGTTGTGTACAAGGGTCGGGTTCCAGGTGTCTACGAGGAGTGGCAGGACTGTCTCGAACAGGTGCACAAGTTCAGCGGGAACAGCTACAAGGGATACGCGACTAGAGAGGAGGCGGTAGCACAGTGGAGGGCACACGTGGGCAAGAAGAAGAACCGGCTGAAGTTCTTGGTCCCCCTCTTACTCACCGCCACCGCGGTTGTACTCTACTTTACTTTAGTCTAGGTGGCCGGTGACGATGCATGTGCATATGAGACGAGATGAACACATGTATGTGTATGCGACGATCAAACACATTTCTACTTGTGTAATTTGGATCTAAATGATGTAATGATGAAGACTTGTGTGTATCATGTCATTTGTGTGTCATTTCTGACTATTTCTGTTATTTCTGGAATGTGCTATGTATTTGCTGTATATATACATGTATATTTCCTGTCAAATACCTGTATGTACTGCAGAAATTTTTCGAAAATCCAAAAATTAACATTCTGTGGCGCATGCGTTGGCAGTGCGCCATAAAAAATTGTAAGTATTCTGTGGCGCACGTATCCACCGGTGCGCCATAAAAACATTAGTGGCGCATGCGGGCTAATGCGCCACAGAATTCCAAACTGTGGCGCACTGGTGCGCATGCGCCACAGAATTCCAAACTCTTGGCGCATTAGCACAGAATTTAAATACTATCGCGTGGCATCGTGGCGGCGGCCATATGCTCCATTCTTAATTTGAGTGCGTCAACCCTTTTTCCACTAGTATTTGTTTCGCCCAATTAAGTATTTGTAAACTAACTTTTGAAACCAAAAACGACAAAAAACGAGGCTAACTAGCATCTTGTTAATAGGTTTAGTCCCGGAAAATGCACAAAAACATTATAAAGTATGACTAAAACATGTTGGTATTGTCATAAAACTAGCATGGAACATAAGAAATTATAGATACGTTGGAGACGTATCAAGCATCCCCTAGCTTAGTTCCTACTCGCCCTCGAGTAGGTAAACTATAAAAACAATAATTTCTGAAGTGACATGCTACCAACACAATCTTGATCAAGACTATTGTAAAGCATATGTGATGAATGAAGTGATTCAAAGCAATGGTATATAGATTGCTAACAAAAATATAATGACTAAACAACTGAATCATATAGCAAAAAAAAATCATGAATAGTACTTTCAAGACAAGTATCAAAAAGACTTGCATAAGAGTTAACTCATAAAGCAATAGATTCAAAGTAAGAGGGTTTCGAAGCAACACAAAGGAAGATTTAAGTTTCAGCAATTGCTTTCAACTTGTAACATGTATATCTCATGGATAATTGTCAACACAAAGTAATATAATAAGTGCAATAAGTAAACATGTAAGAATCAATGCACACAGTTGACACAAGTGTTTGCTTCTAAGATAGACAAAAGTAGGTAAACTGACTCAACATAAAATAAAATAAAGGCCCTTCGCAGAGGGAAGCAGGGATTACTCATGTGCTAGAGCTTTTTATTTTGAAAACATGGAAACAATTGTGTCAACGGTAGTAACAATTCATATGGGTTATGCATAAAACTTCCTATAAGTTGCAAGCCTCATGCATCGAATACTAATAGTGCCCGCACCTTGTCCTAATTAGCTCGGATTTACATATGTTTCAACCAAGTGTCACAAAGGGGTACCTCTATGCCACCTGTACAAAGGTCCAAGGAGATAAATCGCATTTGATTTCTCGATTTTGATAGATCTCAACTTGAGGACATCCATACCGGGACAACATAGAAAACGGATAATGGACTCCTCTTTTTAATGCTTAAAGCATTCAACAACAAATAATATTCTCATAAGAGATTGAGGATTAATGTCCAAGCTGAAACTTCCACCATGATACATGGCTTTGGTTGGCGGCCCAATGTTCTTCTCTAACAACATGCATACTCAAACCATTCAACTCATGGCAAATCTCCCTTACTTCAGACAACACGAACATGCATAGCAACTCACATGATATTCAACAAAGGTAAAAAGTTGATGGCGTCCCCAGAAACATGGTTACCGCTCAACAAGCAACTTATAAGAACTAAGATACATAGCAACATATTCATTACCACAATAGTTTTTAGGCTACTTTCCCATGAGCTATGTATTGCAAAGACAAGGAATGAAATTTTAAAGGTAGCACGCAAGCAATTTACTTTGGAATGGCAGAAAAATACCACATATAGGTAGTTATGGTGGACACAAAAGGCATAGGTTTTGGCTCAAGGTTTTGGATGCACGAGAAGCATTTCCTCTCGGTACAAGGTTTTGGCTAGCAAGGTTGTTTGAAGCAAACACAAGTATGAACCGTACAGCAAAATCTTACACAAGAACATATTGCAAGCATTATAAGACTCTACCTTGTCTTCCTTGTTGTTCAAACACTTTTACCGAGAAAATATCTAGACCTTAGAGAGACCAATCATGCAAACCAAATTTCAACAAACTCTACGGTAGTTCTCCACTAATAGATTTAAACTACATGATGCAAGAGATTAAACATGATCTACTTGAGAGCTCAAAACAATTGCCAAGTATCAAATTATTCAAGACAATATGAGGCATTTTAAATTTCCAACCAAATAACAACAAGTACAAGTGTTGCGGCTTTCAGCTTTCGCCATGAATATTAAAATAAGATGAAGAACACAAGTGTTCAAATGAAAAACGGAGTGTGTCTCTCTCCAACACAAGGATTGCTAGGATCCGAATTTATTCAAACATAAACAAAAATATAAGCAAACAGACGCTCCAAATAAAGCACATAAGATGTGACGGAATTAAAATATAGTTTCACTAGAGATGACCTGATAAGTTTGTTGATGAAGAAGGGGATGCCTTGGGCATCCCCAAGCTTAGACGCTTGAGTCTTCTTGAAATATGTAGGGATGAACCAGGGGGCATCCCCAAGCTTAGACTTTCACTCTTCTTGATCATCCATATCATCCTCCTCTCTTGATCCTTGAAAACTTCCTCCACACCAAACTCAAAGCAATGTCATTAGAGGGTTAGTGCATAATCAAAAATTCACATGTTCAGCAAGGACACAATCATTCCCAACACTTCTGGACATTACTCAAGGCTACTAAAATTTAATGGAGCAAAGAAATCCAATCAAACACAGTAAAAGAGGCAATACGAAATAAAAGGCAGAATTTGTCAAAGCAGAACAGTCCGTAAAGACGAATTTTTTAGAGGCACTTAACTTGCTCAGATGGAAAAACTCAAAACTAATGAAAGTTGAGTACATATCTGAGGATCGCGCATGAATTTTCGCAGATTTTTTGATTCTTCTGAGAGAGAGAAAGCAAATTCGTGACAGCTAAGAAATCTGTTTCTACGCAGAAATCCAAATCTAGTATCAACCTTTTGGTAGAGACTTTACTTGGCACAACAATACATGAAAATAAAGATACAAAGGTATTGCTACAGTAGTAACAAGCACCTTGACTCAAATATAAAACAAAAATTACAGAAATAAAATAATGGGTTGTCTCCCATAAGCGCTTTTCTTTAACGCCTTTCAGCTAGGCGTAGAAAGTACAAATCAAGTAACATCAAGAGAAGAAGCATCAACATCATAATTTTCTTAAGAGCATAATTTGTCACAAAAGGTATCTTAGATGCTCCATTATCTAAATTTCCCGTAGTGGTACTAAGGGTTTTATCAATTTTAAACTCATAATGATTCTTTGGCTTTGACATCTTAAGGACATACATAAAGTTTTGCTCCTTACCCACATAAGCTTTCTCCTTAAACTTAAGAGAAGAAAAAGTTGAACCCAAGGTTCCCATAACTTCTTCAAGTTCACCAATCCTATGGGTTTGATTATAATGAATAGCACAAGTTTCTAAAACAACAATTCTTTCATTAATTCCTCCTAGGGATTTATCAAGTTTTCAGTATTATCAAGTAATATTCCCAATTTAGTCTCAACACTTGGAAGATTTTTCTCTATGGATTCCAACTTTTTCATGACATCCTCAAGAGAGATTTCAATTTTAGTTTCATTAACAGGTGGTATTCCAACTAGACTCTCAATGATGCAACTAGCTTCTAAAGCAGGAGTACCTATGAAATTACCCCCCGAAAGAGAACATACCTATTCCACTAGAGATACCAACATAAAAGTTCCTAAGGAGGATAATAGTGGAGTGTTTCTTAGTGCACCTATGATGAGCATCACTAATTCTGTACCAAGCATCTTTAAAACTTTCTCCCCCTTGTTGCTTAAACGAACGAACCTCAACTTCAGGATTACTCATTTTAGCAATAATAAAAGTAAACTAAGCAAAACCGAATTAAATAAAGTAAAACAAGTAACTAATTTTTGTGTTTTTGATATAAAAAAGCAAAAAAGAAGAGAAATGAAAGAAAGCAAGACAATAAACAAAGTAAAAGAGATTTGGTGTGAGAGACTCCTCTTAGCGTGTCTTGATCTCCCGGCAACGAGGCGCGAAAAAAAGTGAGTATTTAGCGTGTGGGAGTTAGAAATCCACAGGGTGTAACTACGCCAGAAATGCAGCTTCCTTGGAAGTAAAGCACACGTCGTTGGGAACCCCAAGAGGAAGGTATGATGAGCACGACGACAAGTTTTCCCTCGGTAAGAAACCAAGGTTTATCGAACAGTAGGAGATGAAGACCACGTGAAGGTTGTTGGTGAAGGAGTGTAGTGCGGCGCAACACCCGGGATTCCGGCGCCAACGTGGAACTGCACAACACAATCAAACTACTTTGCCCCAACTTAGGTGAGGTTGTCAATCTCACCAGCTTGCTAAAAACAAAGGATTAAATGTATGGTGTGGAAAATTATGTTTGCTTGCAGAAAACAACAGAAGAACATGATTGCGGTAGATTGTATTTCAGATGTAAAAGAAAGGACCGGGGTCCATAGTTCACTAGTGGTGTCTCTCCAATAAGATAAATAGCATGTTGGGTGAACAAATTACGGTTGGGCAATTGAAAGAATAGAGATGCATATACATATCATGATGACTACTATGAGATTTACTTAGGGCATTACGACAAAGAACATAGACCGCCATCCGCATGCATCTATGCCTAAAAAGTCCACCTTCGAGGTTATCCGCACCCCTTCGGTATTAAGTTGCAAACAACGAGACAATTGCATTAAGTACGTGCGTAATGTAAACAATACAAATATCCTTAGACAAAGCATTGATGTTTTATCCCTAGTAGCAACCACATCCACAACCTTAGGGGTTGTTGTCCTCCCAGATTCAATGGAGACATGAACCCACTATCTAGCATAAATACTCCCTCTTGGAGTCACAAGTATCAACTTGGCAGAGCCTCTACTAGCAACGGAGAGCATGCAGAACATAAATAACACATATATGATAGATCAATAATCAACTTGACATACTATTCAATATTCATCGGATCCCAACAAACACAACATGTAGCATTACAAATAGATGATCATGATCATGATAGGCAGCTCACAAGATCTAAGCATGATGGCACAAGAGAGAAGACAACCATGGCTAGCTATGGACCCGTGGTCCAAGGATGAACTACTCACGCATCAGTCCGGAGCGGGCATGGTGATGTGAGCCTCCGGTGATGATTCCCTCTCAGACGGGTGCTGGGAGCGATCTTGAACCGAGATGGGGTTGGACGGCGCGTCTCTGGAACTTTTCCGTATCGTGGCTCTCGGTACTAGGGTTTCGCGACGGAAGGATTAAATGGCGAGAAACGCGTTGGGGGCGCCCGAGGCCCACCCATAGGCGGTGCGACCCCGAGGTGGGGCGCGCCGCCTATGGGTGGCCGCCTCGTGGCCCCTTCTCCGTCTCCTCTTCGGTTGTGGAAGGCTCCGTGGAAAATAAGACCGTGGGCTTTTGTTTCGTCCAATTCCGAGAATATTTGTAAACTAACTTTTCTGAAACCAAAAACAACAGAAAACAGGAACTGGCACTGCGGCATCTTTTAATAGGTTAGTCTCGGAAAATGCATAAAAACATTATAAAGTATGACTAAAACATGTTGGTATTGTCATAAAACTAGCATGGAACATAAGAAATTATAGATACGTTCGAGACGTATCACATGTTTAGTGGATCGGCTCTGATGCTTCTTGTGTGACCTGCGAGGGCTTGGATTGATACGAGGTGGCCTTCAGACACCAAACCTGAAGACCCCCAAGTCCCACAACATGTACTAGCACTCAAGCTCGAGATAAAGCGATGAATGATGAGGTGAATTCGCCACTTCTTTGGATGGCATGCTACTCCATTTTGTTATGCTTTGTGTTATTAGGCATAGAGGCATCCATCAGAGCAAGACAACAAAAGCGATAACGAAGAGGAGAAGGAAGAGAATGAGTTGTTGAATCCAGCCGACCAGTGCCAGTTCCAATACACCGATTCAGGGACCGGTCCACCCGGGGCTAGCAATAGCGCACCAACTCAGACACCAAAGGAAAGTACCACGACAGCCGGTGCCAGCATCGGTATACCGATTCCAGGACCAAACCGTCCGGTCTCCCCACCGACCTAAATCGGGCCAGACTATAATGTGAGTGCCCGGTCTCCACCCGGTCCATCAAGTCCCACCCAGTGTTAGAATCGGTCTCACCAACTTAAAACCAAAATCTACAGAACTTTTTGGCCCTTTGTCATGTAACCTTATCCCTTTACATACTATTTCGTCCCTAGTAATATAAATAGCCCCTTGTGGCTTAGAGATCTTAGACTTGACAAGAGGATAGAGACATAATTGAGCATATGCCTCCTCCCAAGTGGTAACCCTTGTCGTAGATTGTATCTTTGATTTGTATTATTTTGTTGATCGTTTGCTTTGCATCTCTATAAATTTACGGTCTCTTGATTCTTGGATCTCTATCATTTGCTTGACAATCTCTCCACAATGATCTCTACCTTTTAGGTTTTCCTTCATTGTTTCGTAGAGTTGATGAATCGGGCCAATGGGGGAAATCAGTAGTGTGTGGTGTGTGTTTGTATCTATCTGCCCCCCTTATTATTTGTATTCTTCGTCCCCCCTTCATGTTTTTGGTGTTTCTCACAGAATGCATTTCCACATTTGTGTGTGTAAGGGGGGGGGGGTAGCGACTTGGGTGAGAGGCGGGAGCAGGATCCAAGAGATGGGACAACTAGAGTCCGACCTATCATAACTTATATCTAAGGTGTCAAGTAGGATCCCACTTCAATCTCACTTTTAAAATATTGAACTTGAAATGAAAAAATAAATTGTAAGTAATACTTAGGTGGGATCCTGATGCATGTAAAATGTCCTTTATCATATTGAATTCCCACATATTTGCAACATATATGATGATAATACCATGTTTTACATTGATTTATGGGATTTACCAATGATCCCCTTTATTTGGTTTATAACCTGCAGAACAGGAAAACCATATTTCACGTATTTTTCACTTTAGAGACCTATACGGAGTCAAATTAACCTTGGATTTTTAGCATCATTTTTTTATTAGGAGGAACACAATGGACTTTTTAAGCACACCTGGAGAGGCTCGAGGGCGAACGAGCATAGGTGGCGCTGGCCGACGCCACCCACCTCCGTTTGCCCCTCGATCGTACGGTTGCCCTGATTCTTTCGCCCACCAACGTATTTTACCCTAAAAACGACTATATATATGGCCCTGAAGAGTTCTCGAGAGGAGAGCGCCGCAGAAAGACTGAAGAACCAAAACGGAGGATGCATAGAAGATTGGAGGGGAAAATCCGTTCTGCCAGGAGGATCTCCACCTTCTCCAACGTCTTCATCATCATCACCATGATCAAAGAGGGAGTAGTCCACCTCTAGACTACGGATTTGTGGCAGTAGCTTGATCTATTTCTCTCATGTTCTTCATAGTACTTAGTGCCATATGAGCTGCCTATCATGATTATGGTCATATTTGTAATACATATGTGGTGGATCCTTGTTCTATGATATAGTTTTATGAGATCTGATCTTATTATCTTTCTGAGATGTATTGATTGATGCATATTATGTAACCCGTTCTTAAGTTTATGTTTTGATCCAACATCTATTCAAGAGCATGTGCGGGGTGATGTGTGTGTTAGATGGGGTAACAAGGTTTTAGTGATTGGATAGTGATAATATGTTCAAGAGCTATTATGATTTTGCCTTTCTTTTTCTATCTCACTAGGGATAAAGTGAATGCATATGCTATGTTTATCATGTGACAGTAATGATGATCTTGTTTATTGAAGGTAGCATATTTGATATTCAAACTTCATGTCAAAGTACTTATTGCTATGCTCTGTTGATTCTTAATACAAAATTAATGAAGTTTCATTCTTGTGGAGTATAAGAGGCACTACTAGGAAAAGGCCTAGCCGTAATAATGCTATCAGTGGCGCACACCTATATTGGTGCGCCACTACTAGTTAGCAGTGGCGCACCAAAATGTGGTGCTCCACTGATACAAACATAGCAGTGGCGCACTGCTTTTAAGGTGCGCCACCACTAAAGGTCATCCAGCACCCCTCCCTCAAACTTAGCAGTGGCACACCTCTTAGAGGTGCGCCATTGCTATATTACATAGTAATGGCGCACCTATAAGTAGTGCTCCACTAGTAAGTGTGGAGCTAAATTAAGGATGAGGCATAGGGATAACAGTGGGTGATGCGCCATTGCTAATTAAAATAGCAGTGGGGCACATGTAACTGGTGCGCCACTGTGCACAGAATTTCCACCGCCCGGCACATGCGGCCCCACCATGCCACCGACCGCACAACGCACATGGCCTGCCCACGGCCCCACCACGCACAGGCACATCCCCTCCCACCGCACAGGCACCACGCACAGATACATCAACTCCCACCACGCACAGACAAATCCCCTTTCTCTTCTTCTCTCCCCTTTCTCTCATCCACGGGCAGCTGAGGGCTCCTCCTCGCCCTCCGGCGGCTCCACCCCACCCCATGAGCAGGCGCCGCTAAGGGTCCGCCCACGCAGGACGCCACCTCCTCTTCCTCGCCCTCAGGCGGCTCCTTCCGCGGCTCCTCCCGGCGCACAGACCGGCGGCTGAGCTCTACTGCAGCTACCCGCCCTCCTCCCCGCCCCCGCCGCGGGCCTCCTCTGGACCTGCGGCCTCGACCACCGCGGCGGCGACCTCGCTCGCCTGCTCCGTCGACCTCTCCACTCCACCGAGCAGCAGCCACCACCCTCCCTCTCTGCCCCTTTCTCTCATCCCCGCGGGCATGCTCGCGCTCGGCCTCCGCCCTCCCGCGCTCGCCACGGCCTCCTCTTCATCAAGGCGGACGACGGCGCGGGCCAGCGGCGCCTCTTCACCAGGGCGTCGATGGCGCAGCGGCTCTTCACCACGGCGGACGACGGCGCAGCGGTCTTCACCACGGCGGACGATGGCGTGGACGCTCAGCGGACCACTGCGTTAGATTCGATTGCGTTTTTCGTTTTGTTTTAGGGTCTTAGCTGTAAAACTATGTCCTGTTGTAACTCTTGTTTGTATAAAATATAAAAGTAACTTGTTGTAACTATGTCCTAGAATGGTCAACTCAGATCCACTGTCTGCCACAACCAGGGCCATGTGGCCTTTTATTTTTTTTAATTTATTTACTATAGCAATGGCGCACCCATCACAGTTTTAATGGCGCACCCTATCTATATTGTACTGGCGCACTATATGGCTCACAGTGGCGCACTCCTATCAATAATTCAATGGCGCACTAGACGACTCAAAGAGGTGCGCCATTGGTATGTGCTTTACCAGTGGCGCATTGCTAATAGTTAGCAGTGGCGTGATATTAGTGGCGCACCATTAGTGCGCCACTGATGTCCAAAACAGGTGCGCCACTAATAACTGTTTTCTTAGTATGTTAGCACGTGATGCCTATATTAATTCTGATCTTACATATAATATTATTTGCACTTTCATATCTCATTGATGAATTGTTTTTAGTCCACCACAACTTTACGAGAGAATAATCAAGTGAATCCATGAACCCGGTTCACTTTTTATCATAAGAAACACATTTATATTGCATTTACATTATTTTTCTATTTGTTGCACTATTTTATTTCTAAACTAAAAAATATTTAGTTTTCTTATTTCCATCCAAAACACAAAAAACAATCAATCTCTTTACAGTTTTTACTTAGTTGTTTTATCTAGTTTAGTTTACTATCTATTTTATTACTACCTGTGTTATTTACTTACGTGAAACATTGTGCTTGACGACCACACGGTGGAGTTGGGAACAAAAGGCATTTACTTACTTGCAGGATTGCTTGAAAAGAAGAGAAGAGAATACTTTTTCATCCAGTTCCCCGAGAGTTCGATATAAACCCTCAAGTCACCATTATGGGGAAGATACTTCCTTGAGACAACATTCTACACTTGGAGTTCCAACGTATCAAGATTTTTTAACGTTGCTAGTAGCCCTCATCATATCCCACTTACATCTCTAGTTGTAATTGTCTTGCTTCGAATCACCAGCAGTATAGCTAAGCATGGAGGGCCCAGGCCCTGGTGCCAAAAATTGTGCCAAGCCCGACACGACCATACCTCTAGACCAGGGCTGGGTTTGATCTATTGGCCCAATAGTTGGGTCGGGTCTTCATTTTATATGAATTAGTCAAGAGGCGGGTAGTTCTCAAAAAAAAAAAGTCAAGAGACGGGTACCACTAGAAAAAGGGAGACTTTTCCAAAGTTTCACACGCACTCGACGTATGGCTAACCTCTTAACACGTGGCGGACGCTCCATCGTGGGCAACTCAGTTGCGTACTCCTCCGCGCGAGTGCGCCCGCGCACGGCCGCGCGAATATCACCGTCCGCGTACGCGCATACCTCCGCACAAGTACTGGCCCGATCGTCAAAAAGGAAAAATACGGCCATGCGATTGATTCATCCATCGTGAGAAAAAGTCACGTCCGAACCTGCACATCAAGCGAGCTGACCTATGACGATTTTATTTGTGTCTCACAAGTACAGTTACAAAATAAAATCTAGATACGAGTATAGTTACATACAATATACGAGTGTAGTTACAATAACATACGAGACGAGTACAACTTAGTGAATGTCCGAGTACAGTTACGTATAAAGCACGAGTACAGTTGCGCACACGAGCGAGTACAGATACAGTCGTCTAAACGAGACAGGTACAATCGCGCGCATGAGTAAGTACATTCGTGTATATGAGTGAGTAAGTACATGTACAGTCGTGCACACGAGGCAAGTACATTCGCGTACACGAGCGAGTATAGGTACAGTCGTGCACACGAGCAAGTACAGGTACAGAAGTACAATCGCACACACGAGGATGTATAGGTACAGTCGCACACACGAGTAAGTAAACCGACCAAATAAAGGGAAAAACTGCACCAAATACACTACAAACAGAAGTACTTATCAGTTGAAGCACAAGTACAACTAGGTATACAACACGAGCACAGCCATACTAGTATTGGAAGTACGAAAAAAAAGTATCTTAGAACCTATCAACATGGGATCTAGTTTTGAAGATCCCAGCACGAGGATCTCAAAAGTGAAAACAGTTCGTGATTTGAACTTACGGTTCGTAAGATATTTTATTTTTCAAAAAAACGAATCTAAGAAATAAAGGGAAAACTGGACCATCCCCTGCCCTTCTCTCTCCTCTCTTATCCCACGTTGCTTCCCCTTGCGACACTTGGCGTGCAGGGAGACCAATTTCTACCAAAATTCTGCCACCAAAACACGCCACGTGTCACATACGGAGAGACTTTTGGACCTTCGCGAAAGTTGGTCTTTTTTTAGAGAACTAGTTTAGATGCTCGTGCATTGCCACGGGTACTCAACTTTTATCTGAGGCCGGAAGCCGACCCAGCTCAGCACCTTCCGCGCCCGAGCATGCCCGCGAGCCACACACATAGGTTAAATGGCCTGTCAATCCCAAACCTGTTCCATCCTTCAATCCCCAAAATCCAGATCGCCGACACAGACCCTAGCTACCACGGAGCATGGCGACTGATGGCGGAGGACAAAGTGTAGACTTCCATGGAGAATACGGCAGGTCACCAGCACCTGTCGCGGTGCAACCAACACGCGACCAATGACGCGTCGGGCGGCGGCGAAGGTGGCAAGGTCCGATGCACCGCATCAGGGTCCACCCAACTGATGTCAAGCAACGAACTCGATGCCCTCGCGTTGGGGGAGGCGACGACGTTCCATGCACCTGATCACCGAGGAAGGGCGCAGGTGGTGGTGTTGATTCCGACGCATCCAAAGGCGATGGAGGAACGTCGTCTCGTCTGGAGGCGTTGGAGGAGAAATTTGGTAAGAAAAATCTTTCTTTTATCCACGCAACATGTTTTATTTTGTTTCGATCAGTGCTCGTCTAGGTTGGATGTTGGTAAAAGTCGAGAGCGGTTTGTCTTTAAATTTACATTTTTTCCCTAGTTGCATATATGAAGGTTGGCCTTCAAGATAAGTAATGCAAAATTGCAAATCATAACACTTATAGTAAGCTTGCACGTGCAATGCACGCCGACTAATGTAAATATCATCAAACATATTTGCAACCCTAAATTTCAAATTCTTATATGTCAAACATAATAGCTCTTTTTTCATGTACCAAAAATATATACATTATAAAACAATATATCCCTAACTTCAAAATCAAAATACACATTTTTGTATTACACCAAATGCTAGACAGCTGCATATGTCACATACTTTATGCAGAAATACAAAATAAACATTCTGGCATGACCAATACATATCAGGGTAAGATGCCAGAGCACTTGAACACATCCAGGAGTTTCAGCCGAGAGAAAGAAACGCCAGACCCATTGCCAAGTTATACATAGAAATACTAAATGAAGCCAGAAAAAATAGTAATATACAAAAATTTGGCATGGCGGCTATGCTTTCACATCTATAGAAAAACAATGGTGCGGAATACAATAGTTCTTTTCAAAATATCATTATTCAGATTGTCCGTTCATCTATAGGAGCCAATAGAAATGCTCAATTGACTAAATTATTGGTTGGGTATGGTTGATATCAAGAGAATCTCTTTAATACATTGCAGCTCCTAACTATATTACCAACACATGGACAATTCACGGTTCGTTTCTAAAGTAGTAAAAATTCTTCCTCATGTATCTATAAAATGAATCAAGTCATCTAACTATTAGGTAATGAGAAGCTCACTGCTTTATATTGGTGCTCCCATGACATCTCACTCCTCTATTATCCTTCCCACCAAACTTTCTTTTGTCCAATAAAGTCCTCCTATTTGTGACTTTAACTATCATGAGAGTTCACAACAAATTAAAGAAATTAGTATATTGATGATATAGCTACCGTTGTTGATCCATATTGATGATATAGAAATAATGCATTTGTTCAGGATGAAATTAAGATAATTAATGAACTATCAGTTGAATATTTAAAAGGTTCACAGATTATATAGTATGTACATATAATCAATTTTCCTTTGAAAGTGTTGCAAATTCAAACTGAAGCGTGAATAGTTCTTTATCAGCCAGCGTAAGTTTCTGGATAATAGAAGGTTCATCTTCAAGACAATATAAATGACTACAGTCGGTTAGCTATTAAAAGTATAAACTAATATTAACAATGTATGTCAACAGTGCAATGAACTGGAACCTTAGTTGGGGAATACAAAGAAAGTTCATCTGTAATTTGTAGTTGTATATGAAAATTACAGGATACCTCACAAACGGTAGAAAATTTGAGCACACACGCAAACATTATAGACAAGCTAAAAGGGGTTCTACTTTTCATCAAAGATGCAACACCTAAAACAGAATGAGTTGCTTAATTTAACTTTGACAGAAGTGAAGAGGAAGGACCAAAACAGAAAGAGACATAACCTGAGAACATGCAATCCGGAAAATAAATGAGAGCTATCTTAGAAAAGAATATAAACGCTGCTACTGGCTGGCTTCTCCAGTATCTCATAGATTAAACGATTCCCTATACTTCCCAAACAAACTTCGGAGGATTGTAGACTTTAGTTTCTCAATATCAGTACTCTTCCAGCATGGGTAGATCAGGAGCAAAAAAAGATCTGGCAGCACTTAGGAGATGGATTACTCGCTGACCACGAGAGGATGCCAGACAGCTCTATTGCAATCAAGAAATGAAGAAAAACAGAACATGATTCTCATGATGCACTAAAATGAAATGCACACGAATAAGCAGCAAGTGCATTTGGCAAGCTAGCAAAAGTTCTATCTCACTCATCTGTAACTTATAGCCAATTTGATCTTGCATGGACTGATTCATATTTGTACCCTACTTATAGCCAATTTGATCTTGCAATTATTGATCATATGCAGATTATAGTGAGCAAACAGTGTATATATACCCAAGGAAAATGGACACACTTTGTTTAAGAATTCATACACAAGAAATTATTACTTCAACATTGGTTGCCTAACTACATTTCAATACTCAAAAGGCTTTGGTGTCTACCCTGTTTATTGTAATTAATATCTAAGAATAAGTTCCAATATGTGCGCACCAATATCAGTTGAAGTTCTTGTAAATAATAATTATCTGAGGATATTCTTACTAACCTCTTTATTTACTACATACTGGCGAATCATTGGATGAGTTTCTTCCTGAAAATTGAGCAGATCGACCAAGTCGGCAACATCCAAGTACATCGATAAGTGCTCCACCTAATTCCCCTTATGGATAATAAGACCATGTTTGCATCAAAGACATGTGAGTTACATAGATAAAATATTGTAAAAACATCTTGCACCTGCTAGTCTGCTAAGTGAAGAAGCCAAGGGCTCAACATTTATATCCACCCACGACAAACTCATCGGAGTAGTGCTTCTTTCCGATAAGACTGGTGAAATTACTTGCCAAAAAATCAAGTACAATAGCATCTTATCATAGTCTCATCAAGCAAAACCTGAACTAACTCCGTTAAAATTCCCTTTATGTCAACTAACTGAGAGAGAATGATGTTCACAAGGCAGCATTATAAATTAACTTAAGCAGAGTAGCGATTTCCCCCTAAGCCACTGACTAAATTGGTTTAGCCATTCAACATTAGCCTTATCATTCTAGTAAATACGTTTAGTCATCCACCATTAGGAGAACCAGAACCATATATAAAGTAATAAATTAGCTTGATTTGCTAGCAAATATGTAGGTGTTTTCTTTGTTCCTTATAATCCAAGAGAAAAATCCAGGTGGAATTTGGAGTACCCTGGTATATTCTCACATGACCTAAAATTACCTAAAAACTATTTCCATGATATTGTTGCTGATAAGCCGAATCCAACCATATTTAGCCACATTGAGTAACTCGTAACGATTACTACTTTTGATTTTGAAATAGCTGCTACTACAGGCATAAGGGCGTCGTGTAAATGTAAAACAAACACAAAACAGCGGTCAAGCAGGTTGATATAGAACAAAACCAACACACAGATACAGAATTATCTTCTAAAATATAATAGTTGTTGTTTATGATAGAGGTATTTACCCATCGAAGTGATGAACATCTTCCCAGTGCTGGGGATGACTATCCTTCTCCCTGCATATCTTCTCTCACAAGAGTGCAAGAATCCAACATATACTTATAGATGCAAAAAAAACAATCATATCACTGTTTGTATGTTTCTAAAGCGGCAAATGGTGAGCACATAGTCCCTTGGTCAGCCAAAAAAAATTAATATATATTGTGTACATGAGTGATTAACTGCAGAAGAAAAGAGAAGTCACGAAACTGAATTGAAGAATTAAATTACAGCGTACCGGATGCCAGGAGTGCCATCTGCTGCCATAATCTGAATGAGCTGATGCACCATTTGCTTCACTGTAGTTATTTGATATTATTTTCCATTCTATTTTCTCTTACAACTACATAAGGAAATAAGAAAGAATTTACTCACTTGGGTGTCCGTGGGAGGATTGTTAACATCATTTACCTAGAGAAGGCGCCCTAGTGGTGGAATCACATCGCGGAAGCAGTTCTGGCATGACATGCTGATGGCAAGACTCACGGTGATCGCTGGATCGAAGAGGTTGTCCTCCTCCTCTGCATCCTCCTTCAAATTCATCGCCCTCTTCTTCTCCCACCTTGACACCACCACCACACCGGCAAGTCCACCTCGTCCGCTCCTCCCCCGAGGCCGCCAACACCCACCAGCCCCGCCTCCTCGACCTGGATTCGCGAGTCCATGGAGCCATACACCTCAACATTGAACTCCCAGGGAAGCCCGGTCTTCCTCCGCTACCTCCCCCGTGCACACCTCCCAACGGCGAACCAAGGGTTTCGACGGAGTTCAATTGGGGGCACCACCAGAGCGAGTGCGGCAAGGGCTCGTGCTGAGTGGGGGCTGCTGGCGGGGAAGCTGGATCTGAACGTCGTCTCCGGTAGAGCGGCGGTGGCCGCCATGGATTCCAGCAAGGAGCCGTCCGCCATGGGGAGTGCCGTCTCCGGCGGAGCGGCGGTGGCCAAGGGACGCTCATCCTATTTTTTGTACGACGGGAGGACGGCGGTGGCCACACGTGAGGCGTGAGTAAAGTGGAAGCACATGCGTGCAAGGTGGAGGTGTGACAGGATTAGGGCGACGGCCCATGTTGGCTCAGCCCAGGTAGGCGCGTGCGGAGCGTATGGAACGGGAGGACGACCAAAACTTGACGTATTGAGAGGTGGGCAGAATAAGGAACATGTTCATCCTTTTTAAGTAGTGTAGATTCGTCAAAAGACCCAACGAGCTTTTCCTATGTTGGGCCAAGTCTAGGTACGAGATTGGGCCTAGAGTTTATGCCTCTTGCTTTGTTTGGGCTGCCCCACCCAAGAAATGCACAGGTATATCCGGGCAGTATCCATTCAACAATGCAACCTACCGAAAATCTGTACATATGCATGTGACGATCCTCCAATCCCACCGATCTGCATCTTTAAGTTGTGTCCTCCAAATCATCCTTCAAAGGAATTTAGGATGTTGGACGTTTGATGGTCCCTAGCTACACACCTAAAAGATTTTTTCATCCGGCACAGTCCAATATGTTGTCCGGCGCTTTGCGTCCATCGTGACTACACGGTCCAATCCGCGTCGCAAGTGGCGGGCCAGTCTCCTCAGCCACACAGGGTTGCCGCGCACCCGTGTCCTGTAGGGATTCGTTGCATAAAAAACAAAAATTTTACTACCGCGAGAACGCAATCCAAGCCAAGATGCAATCTAGAAGACGGGAGCAACGAGGGGATGATCGAGACTCACCCTTGAAGATTTCCAAAGCCTATAAGAGTAGGCTCTTATTGCTGCGGTAGACGATCACTTGCCGCTTGCAAAAGCGTAGAATATCTTGATCACGGTGCCACAATCGGGCAGCACCTCCGTACTCGGTCACACGTTCGGTGTTGATGAAGACGACGTCCTTCTCCCCGTTCCAGCGGGCAGCGGAGTAGTAGATCCTCCTCGGAATCCCGGCAGCACGACGGCGTGGTGGCGGTGGTGGTGGAGATCTCCGGCAGGGCTTCGCCTAAGCGTATGCGGGAGAGGTGGTGGAGGAGGAGAGGCTAGGGTTTGGGGAGAGGGGCTTGGGCGCCGGCCACAAAGGGGGCGGCCAAGGTGGGAGGCAAGAGTGGCCGGCCACCCTCCCCTTGTCCCTCATTATATAGGTGGAAAACCCCAAAGACTTGGACTCCAACTCTTCGAATAAGACCCGAATCCAAAACTTGCCTAAAGGTGGGAAACCTTCCCAAGGGGGAATCCCACTCAAGGTGGGATTCCCACCTTTCCTTTAGGTGGGTTGGCCGGCCACCCTAGGGGGAGTCCACCTGGGACTCCTCCGGGACTCCACTTTCCATGGTGATTTCTTCCGGACTTTTCTAGAACCTTCTAGAACCTGCCATAAATGCACCGGATCATTTCCAAACTTGGAATATGACTTCCTATATATGAATCTTATTCTTCGGACCATTCCGGACCTCCTCGTGATGTCCTGGATCCCATCCGAGACTCCGAACAAAACTTCGAACTCCATTCCTTATTCCATATCTACTTAAACGACATCAAACCTTAAGTGTGTCACCCTACGGTTCGTGAACTATGTAGACATGGTTGAGACCTCTCTCCGATCAATAACCAATAGCGGGATCTGGAGATCCATAATGGCTCCCACATATTCAACGATGACTTAGTGATCGAATGAACCATTCACATACGATACCCATTCCCTTTGTCACGCGATATTTTACTTGTCCGAGGTTTGATCATCGGTATCTCTATACCTTGTTCAACCTCGTCTCCGACAAGTACTCTTTACTCGTACCGTGGTATGTGGTCTCTTATGAACCATTCATATGCTTGCAAGCTATTTAGACAACATTCCACCGAGAGGGCCCAGAGTATATCTATCCGTCATCGGGATGGACAAATCCCATTGTTGATCCATATGCCTCAACTCATACTTTCCGGATACCTAATCCCACCTTTATAACCACCCATTTACGCAGTGGCGTTTGATGTAATCAAGGTACCCTTCCGGCATAAGTGATTTACATGATCTCATGGTCGAAAGGATTAGGTAACTATGTATCGGAAAGCTTATAGCAAATGAACTTAATGACGTGATCTTATGCTACGCTTAATTTTGGTGTTTCCATTACATCATTCACATAATGATATAACCTTGTCATTAATTAACATCCAATGTTCATGATCACGAAACCTTGATCATCTATTAATCAACAAGCTAGTTATACAAGAGGCTTACTAGGGACTCCTTGTTGTTTACATAACACACATGTATCAATGTTTCGGTTAATACAATTATAGCATGGTATGTAAACATTTATCATAAACACAAAGATATATAATAACCATTTTATTATTGCCTCTTGGGCATATCTCCAACATGTCCTACCTCTGGCCAACGCAAATTAATTTCCACGCAGCGATGTTGTAGTTTCCTCAGGCGCGTGGGGAGACGTCTCGTATCGCCTTGTCCAACGTGCCGGCGTTAATGCGTGCCACCGCCCCCTCGCCTGCCACCGGCGTATAAAATGGGGTTATCACCTATTGCCCCTCACACACAACCCTACCGCCACACATCCACAACCCTAGCCGCCGCAACCAACCTTTCTCCGCACGCACTCCATGGCGGGTTCAAATGGTCGCGGTCATGGTCGGGTCAGGGGCAGTCGTGCGGCACGCTCGCTGTTGCCTGCATGCTCGCCGTCGCCTGAGGAACAGGAGACAGAGTGCTCCCACGACAAGTACTTCGAGTTCGTGTTCCTCATCACGACGACCCTTTCGGCAAGAAGAAGCTCACGAACAAGCTCGGCGAATTTCTAGCCAGCCAAGGTGACCCTGCGGGAAGCAAACTACAACTTCTACTGGTGGGCCATGGAGGTCTTGTTCGACAGGGAAGGCAACATGTACCTCCACACCGGCTGGAATAAGTTTACGCGCGCCCACGACGTCGATGTCGGCTGCTTGGTGAACTTCTTCTACGAAGGCAACGACGAGATGAGCGTCAAGGTGTTCGACAACGAGTCTTGTCGTATCCACTACCACGACGATGACTCTGACGGGAACAACGACGACGACGACGACAACGAAGAAGATGAGGGCTAGTAGGACTCTGGTCTAGGTTTTTATGTCCTCCCTTTGGTGTTTTCCAAGGTTTCTAGATGTTCTTAGTCGGCCATTTCAATGTTTTTCCATGTAAAAGCGACGATGCATTTTCCATTTGGGGGACACGACTGGAGAGGGACACCTCCAATCTCGACACCTGGTGCGGCTTCCCCCAAACTACCGCTCCGACGCTTTTAGCGGATGCGGTTTGGGGAACGCGACTAAAGATGCTCTCACACTCTTCGGCTTTGAGGCCTATAAAGAAGCGTTCCGTAGAATTTCTTAATGTGTTAACAGCAGTTGACTGAGGGCTCCTTTGATTCATAAGATTTGCATAGGAATTATGTTGAATTTAGATCCTATGAGAATTTTTTCTATACTAGTAGTTTGATTCATAGGAACAAATTCCATAGAAATTAATCCTACAAAAATATTGTAACGCAAATCCTATAAGAAAAAAAGTCAGGGAGTGGTGTTTTAGAACATGGGTCCATATGCTCTCTATATTTTGAAATGCATCTTACATACATTTAAAATTGTAGAAAAAATTGAAACTAAAAGTTCGCACGTACATCTTCACGTGTTACATGCTCACAAAGTCGTTTCATAAAAAATCGACTTATCATGTGACGTGTGTAAAAAAGACAAAATTCAGTGCTAAAACTAATGCTTTTCACAAGATAAACTTTCTCTTTTTTATATAGACCACACAAAATATTGGTTTTTCGTGAAACTTGACGAACGCACGTATATTATGAAGATGTACATGTAGAATTTTTTGTCCAAATTTTTCGACATTTTGAAATATATATTTTTTGTAGAGGGAGCATACGCACCCGGGAGCCGAATTGAATTTCCGAAAAAGTCATACCTTATAAAAAATTATTTTGATATAATAAGAAAAGAACTCATATTCTCATAAGATTCAACTAGATAGGACATTTCAATCTAATGCTTTATTTATTTCTATAAATTTATTCTATGATTCCAAGGAGCCCTTAAACTTGTGCACACGAACAATGTCTCGGACCTGAACACGCAAAAGGCAGATGATAAAGCATCGATCGGGTGTCAAGGCAACGAGAAAGCAAAGCAAGAGCATCAAGACTTCAAGAGGAAGACACGTTGAAACAAGAAACAGAAGTCCACGTATGAATTTACTAGATGGACCTAGTGCGCTTTGCTGCGCCATTCACTGTTGTTGTCGTTTAATTTTCTTGTACGCATTTGGTGGAATTGTAGCTGCGCATGACGCTGAAGAATTTGAACACTTCACCAAATTGGTACAAATCTGAATAGTGAAGAGTATCCTATTCAGAAGTGCAGATTTCTCTTTTTTTCTGCAGAGAGCAAATGATCATGCTTATTAACCAAAGTCCGCAACTGTGTAGTAAAGAAATTGTGACCAAAGAAAAGATTGCAAATGATGTTAACAGATTATATATAAGACTTCTGGACACAAAGTCATCTTCATGTATATTCTGTTTGTATGTAGTGCAAATAACTTGTCGTACTATAATTGATATTATTGGGGAAAAATGTGGCTCTTACACAGTGTTGAAGTCCATATTTGTGAGAAAAATAAAGCAGGATGGATAATTTTATCTAGTAACACAAATGAAGTCCATATCAGTTCTACCTATAGAGCATTTGTCCAGCAATCACTCCGTCTCTTCTCTAGGATATATCATCTTCCACAACCAAACCTTAGTGGATGTAAAAATATATATTTAGTATTGATCAAGAAATTACACCGGATTATTCAAATGATAAGTGATGACTTCTTCTTTTTTAGAATAAGCATAAGTTGAAAGAACAATACTAAAATGGATAATGCAAAAGGTGCTAGCTCCAGGCAGATATGCCACTACATGATACCCTACAACAAAATTGTTGTAGAAACCTATCAGCTGCATGCACTCTAGATTATCCAAACAACTGAAGTAACCAATATACTGTATTTGAACTCAATACATGATTTTTAACTACCATGATTGATCTAGAACTATGAGTAGAAGCCACCTCATGCAGGCCATACTTGATAATATAAAGGAAGTATGTCAATAAAAAAATATCAGAGACTTCTTAATAAAATAGAGAAAAGTAGATGGTAAATTAATCTGCCAGAAAATTAGGATAGTAAGTCTTGCAGATCATATTTTGTGTCCTTAATGATTCAGATGTGCATAGCTATATTGAAAATTGTTGGTGGACTAATTTGACCTAAGTGGTACATAAAGTACACGGAAAGCAAAAAAAAGGATTTGGGGGAGATTAAGTACAAAACAGAAACAAGATAAAAGAGGAAGTCTAAGGAAAAAACAGACATATAGATGTTGATTTCCCTCTCTGCTTATGTAATCATTTGCTTTGGTGTGAGCGAAGATAGTACAAACATATGAACCGACTCCAAAAAGGCTAGATCTTTTACTGCATTTTCAATAGCACTTCCTATCTATAGGCTCTTGGACATTTGGAACTTGGAACTGGAAATTTAAGTTTGATAACCTTCTTGGATATAAAGTTGACGAAAAGGCCCCTTTCTTATAGGCTCATTCAAGATCCTGCAGGTGAGTGGCGTATGTGATGTGATGCTTCCCTAAGAGAAGATGATCAATTGAGCCAGAGCGGAGTAACTCCAACTTGACAACGGCGAGTGCCACCTGCTCTCCAACAATCACACCATGCACTGCATTGCATCTCCAACAATCACACCCTGCACTGCATAGCATATATACGTCTCTCTGGCGAGGAGCTATCCAGGAAGAAGAGACCTCTCACGGGTTGCTGCTTAACGGCCTGCCGGCATGTCCGGCCAAAGTCTTGCTCTTGTTCGCCGCCACCGTCGCCAGCGCCGTCGGTCGGCGTCTGGGAGGGTGAAAAAAACAATAGCGAGATTATTCGAGCACTGACATGTGTAGGCTATGGCTGACAGCTGATCACTCAGAAATGTGGTTTTCCAGTTTCAGAATATTTCCAGCGGCAACAGGGCAGACACAAATCTCTCTGTATTTTTCAGCCACCTGCTGGTGTATAACTCTTCAGCGCCACCAAAGCAGAGACAAATCTTTCTAGTAATTTTTTCATCACATGCTTGGTATATATGCGCCACCAAAGGATTGATAAATATATCGGACAAATATTAACAAGAACACACGCTGATCTTGGGCATGATCCAAACACGCAAGAGTATTTATTCGTGAACAATATTGGCTCACAGTCTGTCATCTTCCTCCTACATGATGCTATTGCTGCCGCTACATACTAATCAAACCAATAATCTGTACCACAAGCTTGGCGGGCCCTGTGTTCGTAGCACACTCAACAAGTGCTATTCAGAACCGATTAACTAAAAAGTTCACAATGTTCCCATCTTGGGAATTCACATCAGCACGGCAATAGATTGTTTTGCTTAACAACTTATGCAGTCCAAGGAACTCTGGCAACAAATGAAACTGGGCAAGAAAACGGCTATTCAATTCGATCATCAGGGTAAGTATTCTTTCTGAAACGATCTTTAGGATCTTCACTTCCTGACAGGCAATCAAACGCTTGCGTCCATCTTATATTAGTAAAGGCATAGGTCAGGGGGCTGCCCTGACCCCTGTGTTGGCAGCTCTCAAAACAAAACAAAAATATAATCCATCATGGCTTTTTAGTTGCGACTAAAGCGAAGATCCGCACTCGAAATAGCTGATGTAAACTGAAAGTATCACACTACATTCAGAATGCGCAACTAAGTTCCACACAGATCCTACCACTGTGAAAGGGGGAAAATAATCGATAGTACAGTACATGTTTTCACCAAAGCAATAAAATAACAATACCTTGATCTGGGAGAGCATCGCTTCATAAAACAATTTGACAAATTAACATCACATTCCATGTTCAGAAGCAACACGGCCCCATACTTTCTCATCGCGCACATCAGAATAAATTTGTTTCCACATAACAAACAGTATGAATATTATGTTTAAATGCCACGAGATGGCATATGGTACAGTTCAAGCAGGTCGGCTAGTCGTCAATAAAACAGGAACTGTCACCGTACCTTACATTGAAGCCCACCGGCGAGCAACCGGCAGACATGAAACGAACTACAGAACGTCTGAGGACGCCCGACGCCTGCTGCTTACCACGGTGCCGATGCCACCCTTGTGGCCGCCGAAGCCAATAGTCGCCGGGCTGACTTACACCGATTCAGCCCGCCGAGTCCAACCACCGAGGCCGCCCGCCGCGCACAACGCCTGAATCCCCTGAAATCAATTGTTTACATCGCTCGCCGTAGTCCGCCCGCGGAAAATCATGCACGAATCGTCAAAATCCACGGCTGTCCGCCGCTCGCCGTGGACCCTGGCCGCGGCGAGGGGGGGCGACTGGCTGGGCGACGGAGATGGAGGAGGCGCGGGATCAGCCACTTACGACTAGAGGAGATGGGAGGAGAACAACGGCGGTTAGGGAGAGGCGAATTTGGATGACTCTGCCCCGAACACAGCAACAAACACGTTTATAGAAAGAAAAAACAAAAAAGATCAGAGACTGACAGGTAGGGACAAAAGCGGTTCTCACCGTGGAGCAACCACAGCGCGCGGCAACCTTGGAGCTTAGAGCTCTTTAGAGATTTCGGCCCTGCCGCTCGTTTCAGGTCAAGCATCGCATCGCGTGCACACACGAGCGCCGGGGTCAGGCTGCCGTCAGCTCGTCCCATTCTGGTCGTTTACTTTGCCAAACTGCAGCGGCCAGTGCAGGCATGCCCCTCGCCAGCGTCAACTCAAGCACTCAACCTTTGTCCCTCGCCATGCACGCATGGATCTCTACGCGTGGCGTGGCGCGCGCTGCACTCGCTCAGTGGCATACACGCAAGAAGAGAAGCACATGCGTGACGACACGCTCTATCCGCAAGATAGCTTTGTACGGTTAGCTTGGCTTCCTATGCTGGCGATTTATATGTACGTTTACTTTAAGCAAATCTAATACGTTATTTTTCTTACAATCAATATCATATATATTTATACTAGCAAATAATACATGGTAGAGATGCATCAGATGTCTTAGGGCATCTCCAGCGGCGCGACGCATTTCGGACGCCCAAAAGTGTTCGCGAGCGTCCGTTTGCATCGTCCCGCGGACATATTTTGACCGCGCGTCCGTTTGCGTCTGGGTGTGCTCCCACCGGGGCCACCCATTTTTTGAATTGCAACATAGTTAAAGTAGTACATAGAAATGCATAAAAACTATACAAAGTAGATCTATAGGCCTAGACTACTTGCTTCCTGACGGGCCGGCACCGTCGTTGCGTCGCTCCGTCGCCTACTTCTCCGCCGCCTCCCGCGGCGCTGTGGCTCGGTGTCGCCCGTCCTCTTGCAGTGCCTGCTGCCCTCGTGTTGGCGGCGCCGTCCTTGAGCGTCTCGAACGACTCGACGATGGCCCTGCTCCGCCGCCTCTCCTCCGGCGTTGGCTCATCAGGGTCATCGGGACCAAGATATATCCGAGTCGAGTCCTCCGGCGGCGGCCGCCAGCCTGCGCTGTTCCAGCTCGGCGTCGACCGCCGCATGGCCGCCCGCTCCTCCTCCGCTTCTTCCTCCGCGAGAGCCAGATCCGCGGCGTCCCTCACCGGGTGGAGGATGTCGGTGTTGTCTTCGGAGTCGAACTCCTCGTCGGAGCTCGAGGCCGGGGAGGTGGAGTGGGAGGTGAAGGTGGAGGTGGAGGTGGAGGCGCGGCAGCCTGGCCGCGTCTGGCGCTGCTCATGGTGGATATACTAGGGCTGAGCAGAAGCGGCGCTACGGCAGCGGCGGCTACGGTTAGTGGGGAGGAGATGAGATGCTCGCGCCCCTGTTTATATAGGTCGGAGGCGGGGCGACGGCCGCGCCACGCGGGGCATCGCCATTACTACGCGCGGCACACGAGGCACGCGAGGCATCGCCATTAACGCGACCGCGGTGCCCCAGCAGCCTCGCTGCCGATGCGGCGTGAAAGACGCATCGACGCTGCGTCTGCTACCTGCGCACGTCTACTACCTGCGCACGCTCGCGGAAGCCGAGGCACGCCATTAACGCGGCCCTACAAAGGCTGCGGCGCGCCGCCATAAGTAATGCGCGGAAGGCAGCGGTTGTGCGCGACCGAGGCGGGCTGTGAGGACCGGCGGACACGCGTCCGCGCATGTTTGCGTCTCTGCGGACGGCCCGGTCACTTTGCGTCGCGCCGCTGGAGGTGGTGCACGACGCATTTTCGGTCACGGCGGACACAAACGGCCGCTCAGCGTCCGTTTGCGTCGCGCCGCTGGAGATGCCTTACAAAATATAGTCTAAAAAGAGATCGGAGTTTTGAGATATTTAAACTCTTTCATTTTTATGATGCAATCTTATACTTTTCTGAAGGCAGCTAAACGTAAAAGTCAAATCATAAACATATAAATACTTACAAAGGTTTTTCCGTAATTTTAATTTAAGTTGTAATGTCAAGGCTACGTGCACGCACACAATCATTAAAGTAGTCAATACACATTGGCAAAAGTAACAACACTAGTATGTTAGGGAAAATCAACCAAACAACTTGATCAACGTTGCTAGGAGCCGAGAATACGAATCACCATTGTCTAGGATGTAACAGACGGGACAAATATTGCGAGGACAAAATCCTCCTAGCCGCAACCATAAGAAAAGATCAAAAAACGATTAGGCCAAGCAAAATCTAAAGTACCATACCTAGATAAATTTAATTTGCTAGCACCACCATGGACATCAGAAAGACGATCTCATCATCGAAGGAAGGACCGAAAATAACTTATTATCGACACTACAATCTCCATCAAGGAGGAGGCAAAAAAAAAATGATACCAAAACTCTAATCTATTGAAAAAGGGTACTTTTATTAAAACCCCAAGCATAAATCGAGTTCCTCACCCCTCTCAACACTAGCAAAGCCGACAGAAAAGGAGGCCAGCCCCTTCTTATTAATAATTGAATATCAAAAATATATTGTACACTGCAATGGAATTAAGAAAACCCAACAGCTGAGGGGAACGAGTAGGAGCATTACTAATAAACTCGAGGATAGTCGTCCTCATGGTAACATGAAATTCACTAGTACTATTTCCTCTGTTTCAGAAATAAATTATAGTTTCCATTTCGTGTCCATTTTTGTTCGTAGTGGATAGGATTTGGGGGCCAATTTGTCTGCTGTCCCGACCCCCCCCCCCCCCCCCCCCCTCCCCCGACCTCATCCACGCCCTGCACGCCGAATTTGCCCCCCTTTAGTTTTTTCACCCATTCTCTTCTATTTCTTGCCCATTTCTCATAAAAATCCCTCAAATACACAATATCAAACATAGTTCAACATAAATAGCAAAATAGAAATTTAAATACCCGACATTGGGCATAGTACTAAATGAGAAACTAAAAAATGACAACAAATCCTACATAGAACACCCATATGAATTGATCAATCTTGTCGATTGATGATCGCTTGCATCTTCTTCAAAAACCATGCCCTTGTCTCGTCGCCCATGAGGCTAAGATCGGAAATCATCACGCGCGTCTCCTCCATGATCATATTGAGACCAACTTCTTTCGTCCTTGAAGTTGCATCCAACTTGGCGATGGCGGCAAGCTCGGCTTCGACGCAAAGCTTCTCGGTTGAGTGGTCGCATCTTGACGGTACTTCTCTTGAAGGATATCCATGAAACCCTTGAAGCCCTCATCTTTCTTTGGTTCTCAATTTCATCTCTCTTTACACTTTATCTCTCTTCGACAAATATCATTTATTTCAATGCTTTTTGCAAAGCGATGGTGGATATCTCACGCTTCAAGTCTTTCTTTGAAATCTTCTTTCCCTCGGGCTTATTTCATGTTCTTCAACATCAATGTTAGATGGTTGTCCGCCCATTTTCTTTCCACTCTATGTTTGTTTCTTGAGAGATGCCACAAAGTCAATCCACTTCAACGCATGGTGGAGCTTGAGCCATGCATGATCCAAGTTGAAACTCCGGCCCTCATTTCACCTCTTTTTCCACTTGAGATCTCTTTGACTAATATCATTTATTTCACCGATTCTTCCAAACCGATGGTGGATACCTCACGCTTCAAGTTTCTTGGAAAGCTTCTTTCCCCTAGGCTTGTCTCATATTCTTCAATATCAATGTCAAATTGTTGTCAAGTCCTCATCTTTCCACTCTTTGTTTGTTTCTTGAGAGATGCCACAATATCAATCCACTTCAGAGCATGGTGAAGCTTGAGCCATGCATGATCCAAGTTGAAGCTCTGGCCCTCATTTCACCTCTCTTTCCACTTGAGCTCTCTTTTATGGATATCATTTATTTCAATGATTCTTGCAAAGCGATGGTGGATGCATCATGATTCAATTATTCATTGGAAAGCTTTTTTCCCATGCCAATTGAAGTGGATCCCCAAACAACCACTTGCTTCACCTTATTCAACATCAATGCCAGATTCCTCTCTGCTCCTTTTGTTTCTTTAGAGATATCACAAGGTCAATCCACTTGGGAGCTTGGTGTAGCTTGAGCCATGCATGAACCAAGTTGAAACTATTGCCCTCATTTCACCTCTCTTTCCACTTGAGCTCTCTTTGATGGATATCATTCCTTTCAATTATTCTTGCAAAGCTATGGTGTGTATGCCTCACCACCAAAGTCTTCCTTAGATATCTTGTTTCTTTAGGGTCAATCTGAGTGCATCCCCAAACCACCATTTGCTTCACCTTCTTCAACATCAATGTCGGATTGATCTCCGCTACTTTTCTTTCCACTCTTGGCTTGTTTCTTGAGAGATGCCACAAGGTCAATCCACTTGGGAGTTTGGTGAAGTTTGAGCCATGAATGAACCGAGTTGAAGCTCCATCCCTCATTTTGGCTCGGAATGCATCCAGAGATTGTCGTACTTGGGCATCAACACCAAAACTGCTCATTGTTTTCCCTTGATACCATCATATGCACCGTGAACTTGCTGCAGTCCGCCATTATGGTACCCATCGATGTATCATTTGAAATCTTGTATGTCACATAGTTCTTGTACTCATGGAAATGGCCATGAACACACATGCAATATGCTAATACCTTTTGCTTCATTCCACATGTTGGTTCTTGTCCAATAGTTAGCCATGGCTCACATAAGAGCACATCGTCCTTGTTGGTGAATGACCCGATCCTCTTGGCACGATGTCATGCTTTCGAGTTCACTTGATCAAGCTCAACTTCAAACAAACCCTCTCCCGCACCATCAAGATCACTTTGATCACCGCCTTACCCACCGTCTTGCTCACCACCTTCCCCACCACTTTTACTATCACGAATGCCATCGTCATTCCCACCTTGCATAACTCTCATACCTTGCACACTACCTTGCATATCATGCACAAAACCTTGAATTCCGTGTTATTACCTTTTCCATATTTTTTGATCATTTCTTGCATGATTTCCTCGTTGTAGTATGCCGAGTTCGTGAGCCTCAATCTTTCAAACACATGACGTGCATCTTGCGCAATGACCATCGTCGACGATCATTGAAGATGCTCCAGCATCAGGGCATGCCACGCACAATGGGCACCTCCACCATCCCCAGGGAGTCACCAGGCGCGTAGACGAAATTAAGGTCAATATTTGGCGGCGCCGCCTGGCCAAACGGCGCCGACTCGCTGCACAACGACCACCGGCTCGACGGCGGCACAAAACCCAATGGGTAGGCATATATTGACGACCGCGGCAGATACATGCTTAGTACCTGAGGTTTAGCTCGCGATAGCCGAGCCCTGCGCGTCATGGCCTCGGAGCGTGTGATGCGCACACACACAGAGCTAATTTTGGGCCGCGATCTGTGTGGCGTAGCACACCGCAGTCTCCTTCTCGGCGCTAGCAGCTTGAGCAGCAACGGCGGCGGCCAATTTCTTCTCCTTCTCCTTTTGGCGCTGGTTTGGCGCTTTATTCTTTCGGGGAGCGGCTCTTTCTTCGTTGGCACCACTGGGCGCGGGGAGCTGAGAAGGGTTCCATGGGGCGGCCGACAACGAGCAGGTTTGGGGTGGAAGGCCCATAGCGTCCACGCAGACCACTTTGGACAGATGGGATGGATTAGGGGGCCTCCTATATGGAGATGATCTTGCATGATAATCCAGGAAAAAAATGGTTTCCTAACACCAAAACATTGGACAAAATAGAGGAACACAATGGTAGTATTGAGACCAAAACAAGCAGGAAATGAATTGTAGTCCGGTTAGTTGTTAGCCTCCAGGCGACGACGTTTCGATGTTGGTGCATGCAAGTCATTTGGCACCGACGTCGAGTCATGTTGCTCATCCTCTGATCCAGCTTCTCCTGCAGTAATATCCAAAGTCAGCACTGTCAGTGTGTTGCACAACTGAACGAGTACTAGATTATTTCATCACACTCTAGCAGTCTAGCTAGATAAGTTATGTACGTGTACCTGAAAGCTCGACTATTTCCAGGCCAGTCACCGTGCGAAGCAACCCCTTTTGCAGTTCGCCACGGTACATGATCTCCATGGACACCAGGTCGAGGCCGACGATATAGCCATCATACCGCTTCCCAATCGGAAGGAAGAAGTTGACCAGGTTAGGCTGCCAGGGATCCACGCTCGGATACTCCGGCGCAACCTTGGGTAGCCCACTTTCAGAATACCCAGTCTTCTCCCAGAGATCCGCTAACCTCATCTGGTAATCCTGCACCCACTCCCCGCCTCTCCAGCTCCAGGCGTCGACGCGGTCCTCAAAGGCATGGACGCACCGGAGCTCTCCGGCGCTTACACCGACGCATCGGTACTGCCTTAGGTGATAATCGCGCTCGTCGCGGTCCGGCTGGAGGGGCGGTGGAAGAGGGATGAACCCGGGAACAGCGCTAGATTGATCGTGCTTCTGGTCTACGTCGTAGGAGAAGATTCCGCAGTGCAGATCCACCCACCAGAATGTCGTGCCGTCGGCGAGCACCATGTCGATGTCCCAGCTCCAGCAGGCCGGGAGAGACACCGTCCTGCTGCTCCACTCGTTCGTCGACGTCGAGTAGATGCACACGTACGGCGCTTCCGTCGGATCCTTCACCAAGGACGACCCGCCTTCCTTGAGCACGGCCACCGTGTATTCATGCGGACGCCGCTGCAGAATCCCAAGATTGATTGCATGAGGGCCGGGCATCGGAGGAAGACGAAGCATGCCGTCATCCGTAAGCAGGTAGTAGTCGTGGCGGAAACGACGAGGGAAGGTCCCGCTATCGGTACCGGTGTGCATCACGATGACGTCGCGGCACGATGCCACCGCCTCCACGGAGATCCGCCTCCTGACGCCGTCGAAGTATACGACGCTGATGGGGTCGTCGTCGTCGCGCAGCGCGTCGTTGATCCAGATGTGTAGCGTGGACAAAACAGGCGGTGGATGTGCACGTAGCGAGATCTGGAACGCTATGCCGCAACCCGTCTCGGCGCCGATCCATCTGTGGTTGCTGGCGTTGGATTGCACCGGTGATTTGTCTTGGTCGACGAGGCCGTCGAGGAAGAGCTGATTTGATCTGCTCTGCTGCAATTCGGCAAAAAGTTAGCTAGAGAAACCGATTCAAAAGTTAGCCAAGTCGGCACGAACGTACCTGCAAAGGCATGAGAGAAGAAGGACGTGCAGCGTCTGTATCCATAGATCTACTCGTGGTGATCAAACAAACCTACAAATAAAATGTCTGAAATTAGCGTGAGATATCTGGAGATCCAAACAAACACAGAGGGCGGCGATCCAAGTGAGTAAATTTGACGACTAGAGGCGTGGTGTTTTATACGGGTCGGGAGTTCCTTTAGATCAACTTCTGGTACTTTTCTTTCTTCCAACTATCTAAAGGGTCTTGCATAGATTGAATTATTTCTGGTTCAGATTCTTTTAACGGGGGATAGGGAGAATAAAAAATACTGGTTGATTAAATGGAGTGTTGTTTGCCACCCAAAGATCAAGGTGGACTTGGCCGGTGTCCATGATCTTGAAGTTAAGAACAAGCTCCGGCTTGTAAAATGGCTGGCCAGGTTGTTAACTGAGAATTGCGTATGATAAAACTTGTTGCGGAGAAAGTATATCGGCCCAAAAGCAGTTTCTCAGGTTAATTGGAAACCTGGTGATTCTCATTTTTGGCTGATGTTATGGCGACTAAGAAACACCTTTTCCCATATGGTTATTTCTCCATTAGGAATAGATCCGAGATAAGGTTTTGGGAGGATAAATGGTTGGGAGCAACCATCATTCGAGAACGATATCCAACTTTTTTATAATATAGTACGTCATAAAGGAGATACCTTGCAAAAGGTGATGGAAACATCTCCCCCTTTTATGACGTTTAGGCGAGATCTTATTGGACCGTGATTGGCCTCCTGAAATGAACTGCTACAGAGATTAGCTTCAGTACATTTGGTACAAGGGTTCGATGAATTTCGCTGGGAACTTACCAAGAGTGGAGTATTCTCGGTAGGATCCATGTACAAAGCTTTGATAGAGCCCATTCAACTTGTTCAAAATAATAGATCTATTGGGAAGACGAAAATACCTCTGAAAACTAAGGTGTTTGCTTGGTATCTTCGTCGTGGTGTTATTCTTACTAAAGATAACCTTGCAAAACGCAACTGGCACGGCTGTACGAACTGTGTTTTTTGTCACGAAAAGAGACAATAAAACACCGTTTCTTCCAGTGTCGGTTTGCGAGGTCTATATGGTCAATTATTCAGATGGGTTCTACCTTATATCCCCCATGCAGCGTTGCAAATATTTTTGGCAATTGGCTAAATGGGTTGCATCCTAGGTTCAAGGTTCTTATCAGAGTGTGAGCGATTGCCGTTATTTGATCGCTTTGGCTATGTAGAAATGACAAGGTTTTTAACGATAAAAATTCTTCTCTTATGCAGGTCATCTACCGATGTACGACTATGCTCTATTTATGGTCTTCGCTGCAGCGTTTGGAGAACCGAGACCTCTTTACGAAAGTATCTACACGGTTGGAGAATACAACCAAGGAGTTTATTACCTAACATGGGTAGCTGCATAATCGTAGGATTGCGGCTCCCATGGCCTAACTATCCCTTCATAAGTTTTGTTTGAAACGTTGTACTATGTTTGAAGGCTGTGTGCATCTTAGCTATGTAGAGGTCGGGTGTCTCGTAATAAAGCGCCATTTATAGAAAAATGGACTATGTAAACATGTGAACTGTAAAATCGTAGTGCATGCGACTGAAAACGAGATTTGCACGTTTCAACTTGTTGGCACGGATCCGAGACGGTAATCTGGAACTGAATTTTCGAAATTGTGCACTCACGGCATAATTCAACAAAGAACACGAGTTCGATCATACATAATTTAGAGACATAGCAGCGATCCAAAAGTTGCAAATGCATATAAATTATATGTCATAAAAATAATATCATTGGATTCTCATTAAAATGAAGTTTTATTGGTATAACTTTGGTGACAAACTCCTTTTGTTTCAATGAGTAAGGCTTATATTGTTTTTTTTTTTGAAAAGTCTAGCCAAGTAAATTTTGACCAAACATTTTTTGGAAAAGCTATCACCAAATATGATATTTCATAGATATCGTATAAAAATATATTTCATTATGTATCTAATGGTATTAATTTTATATTTTGCATTTTAGCTATCTTCGTTGTATAAACTTAGTTAAACTTTACGGTGTTTGAATTTTCAAATAATACAAGCTTTATTTATTGAAACGGAGGTAGGTCATGCCATCCGACAATATTTCCAGACCCTCAGTGTAAAAAAATTTAGATATGTCTCGTTATTTGATAGGGAAATACTTTTGTACTACACGCATGGGTGTGGGTGTTTCCGTCACCATCCATTATCCATGCGTGCAAGTACCAAATCCACTCTCTATTTGATATGGCTAGACTCAAATAACTTAGTCATATTTCAGCATAGAGTTTGGAAAAAAAAACTCTGCCAATCAAACTGGGGTTCACTTCAATTCAGATAAGCCATTCAACATGGCATGGCTACAAGTTAAAGTTGTTCAAAAGTTTGATTAAGGTCTATTTAGATCAAAGAAGTCTCGAAATTTGAAACCAACATGGTCTTCCATCTGATCCCCCGGTGCGAGTATTGTTCCCTCTTCCGAACACTGGGACATTGATCGCACATGGAGGCCCCGCCATTAGTGACCCAGGTGCAGGGCGCGGGAGCAGAGCACGACGGGGTCCGCGATCGAGTCCCAAACGGAACGGGGCTGCAGCATACATAATGGAGCGCCCGTCCCATTCATTCATCACCAGGTAAAGAAGAGGGGCATCGTAGCATCGCCGGTACTGTAGGGGAGACCACTCAACAGCCGCACATTCTCGGCACAGTGGCGCACGCAGCAGTAGAGGCGTAGGGCAGCCGCGATCGATATAAAGAGATCCGTCAAACTCGAACCCCGTTCGTTCGTTGCCAGTGCGCTGGCTCGCGAGCGTATAAAGGCGGTCCGTGCATGCACGATATGGATCGGTGGACGACGATTGACCAGGCTAGTACAACCCAAAATCTCTCGACCCGTATCGATCAGCAGCAGCACGCTTCTTTTTTTAAAGGCAAGGATCGTAGCGGTGATCGTGGCCGATGCGCACAGTGACTCCACGGAGAGACACGTCAATCAATGAGGCCGATGCATGCAGATGGACACATCCATGCACATCCGTGGTCCAGGCTCTGGTTGGGCGACTGTGTGACCGTGTCGTCTCGCCTTCTCGTCACCTCGCCCACATGGCTTGCTCACTCGACCACGCCCCATGGCCATGGCGACACAACCTTTCTCTCCTTTCCCTCCTGCAAGGCATCCTCAGGTGCATGATCCAAACGCATCGACGCGGTCCGTTTTGGTCCGCGGGGTGACATAAACACACCGAGTCGGTCCATTTCGCGGGCATGATGACACAAAAAAAGAAAAAGAAAAACACGCGAAGCAAGCACATCGATCTGCGTGAACCGACATATTTCTGGACTAAATTTAAGCGCTGCTCACCTTCTGCGTCGGCAATATTGGCAGTGCGGCGCTTGGACTGTAGTGCCGCCATCAATGTTACGACCGCTTGAGTCTTGCACCGATATCAATGGCACGACCACTTGACTCTTGCGCCGGTGTTGAAGATGGACGCATGCCAGTACTTTTAAACTATGTCGTTGAGTCTCCATATTATCCACACTTGCGCACTCTATTGGCACTACGAGCCGCACTTATCCCCCAAAGCACATACGATAGAAGCACTTGTCAGTTGTGGTAGTGGAAGAAGAGTGGTCAGAATGACCGCGAGGACGGATCCTTGTAAGGACATTGTCGTCGTAGTCCATGTAACCGCGTCTACATCATTGTTGATATGCCCCAAATTCTGTAGGAGACAAACACACCGACCCATACACCAACGTCCAACTCCTTAGAGGTTGGCACCAAAACTAGGCAAGTATCCCGGTATCGCCCGCGACATAGGAATGGGCGACGTGACTCCAAGAGATCCAATGATGGCGGGACCTCCTCCTCCCCCCCCCCCCCTAGATCTACGGCATGCACTGGCGGAGCTAGGAATTAAACTAAGGGGGGTCGAAACCAAGCTCTAAAATTTGTTTTGACAGAAAAAAGCAAATGTATTCAACAAAGGAGGTCCAAACAGATTCAATATGAATATTCATCAAGTACAACAACAAAATGACTATAAAAAACAAGAACACCAAAATAGAGCTACATTTTAATAAGATAGTATCATACCATTAAGTTGCATCTAAGCTTGAAAGACGAAAGCCCCACAGAAGATAATTTAGAGAAAACATAATTTCCGAGCTCACCTCACCATCACAGCCATTTGCTCTTTAACCGATACATCACGGGACTCGTCAACAAGTAGAGAGAAACTAGAATTTCCGAGTTCACTCATAATGACTTGTGTAATCTCTTCTGCACATGCTTGCACTATATCTTTTTGGATTTCAGGAGATGTCAATTGACAATTGCCAGGAGCATTCTCATTAATCACATCGGCAACATCCTTGCATCTTGCACCATACCAATCCAACAACTCATGAAAATTTCCCTTGTTGAAGGAAGTGCTAGACTCGTCATGCCCACGAAAAGCTAGACCTTGTTCAAGTAGAAATCTGACAACACCCACAACAGCCCTCAAACGAATCTCATACTCTATATGTGATTTTTCTTCATGACGAACAAGAATATGCAACACTTTGCTTTTTATTTCTGAAATCTTCACAACTATTTCTTGCATTGTTGGGAAAGTTAGTTGGTCCACCCATATGACCCTTGAAATATTCCGATGTTTTCTTCCAATTTGTAAACCCTGACTTTGTGAAAACATCTTATCCATAGTGCTTACCATTGCTTGAAGACTTGGAAAGGAAACAATGAAAACAAAATGCAGCATTCTTCTCCACACTATACTCCAACCAATCAAACTTGTCATACCATGCACTAAGAAATGACCGCTTATCCGGACCTTTGAGAAAATTATGACCATCTAAACGAGTACGGCCTCTCGATAAATATGCCCATCTCATTTTGTCTCTGATTTTACGGGTACCAAATGACTCGATTGGTCTCCAAATTCTTGGATCGGCAACCACATTTGCTAGATCAAAAATTTCAAGAATATTTGCCTACAACATTGAAAAGGGAAACTAAAAATTACCCCTGATTCTACCTTGTAATGATGCAAACAAGTATCAAAACTCAAAAAGTGTTGGAGATATGCCCAAGAGGCAATAATAAATTAGTTATTGTTATATCTTAATGTTCATGATAAATGTTTACATCCCATGCTATAATTGTATTAACTGAAACATTGATACATGTGTGTTATGTAAACAACAAGGAGTCCCTAGTAAGCCTCTTGTATAACTAGCTTGTTGATTAACGGATGATCATGGTTTCGTGATCATGAACATTGGATGTTGTTAATAACAAGGTTATGTCATTGGGTGAATGATATAATGGACATACACCCAAATAAGCATAGCATAAGATCAAGTCATTAAGTTCAATTTGCTATAAGCTTTCGATACATAGTTGCCTAAGTCCTTCGACCATATGAGATCATGTAAATCACTTACACCGGAAGGGTACTTTGATTACATCAAACGCCATTGCGTAAATGGGTGGTTATAAAGATGGGATTAAGTATTCGGAAAGTGTGAGTTGAGGCATATGGATCAATAGTGGAATTTGTCCATCCTGATGACAAATAGATATGCTCTGGGCCCTCTCGGTGGAATATCGTCTGATTAGCTTGCAAGCATATGATTGGATCATAAGAGATGACATAACACGGTACGATTAAAGAGTACTTGTCGGTAACGAGGTTGAACAAGGTATGGAGATACCGATGATCGAACCTCGGACAAGTAAAATATCGCGTGACAAAGGGAATCGCATCGTATGTAAATGGTTCATCGATCACTAAGTCATCGTTGAATATGTGGGAGCCATTATGGATCTCCAGATCCCGCTATTGGTTATTGCTCGGAGAGGAGTCTCGACCATGTCTGCATAGTTCGCGAACCGCTTAAGGTTCGATGTCGCATAAGTAGATATGGAATATGGTATGGATCCGAAGTTTTTGTTCGGAGTCTCGAATGGGATCCAGGACATCACGAGGAGGTCCGGAATGGTCCGGAGAATAAGATTCATATAAGGGAAGTCATTTTCCGGGGTTCGGGAAAAGTCCGGTGTTTTGACGGAGCTTCTAGAAGGTTCTAGAGGGACACCGGTGGGCCCACCACCCCGGGAGAGGCCACGTAGGCGCCACATGGCATGGTGGGGCCTGCCCACTATGAAATGTGGGCCCAGGCCAGCTACCCCTTAGAGATAAGATCTATCTCTTAATTTAAATGGTTTAATTCTAGAGATAAGATCTATCTCTAAAATAAAGTGTTTAAACGAAGAGATAAGGGGAAGGCTTGAGGGGGAAGAAAAGTCTCCCGCCTAGGCCGGCCAAGGGATAGGTGGGCCCCAGGGGGAACCCTAGGCCGACCTTCCCCTATATAAAGAGGGGAGGGGGTGGCCGGCCACCACATCAATCCAGAAACCCTGGCCGCCCCTCTCTTCCTCCTTCATGTCTGCAGGCTTAGGCGAAGCCTGCAGTAATTCTCCTCCACCACCATCACCACGCTGTCGTCTGCTGGGATTCGTGGAGATCTACGACACACCTCCGCTGCCCTGGAACGGGGAGAGGAAGGGCTTCATCGACACCGTACGCGCGACCGAGTACGGAGGTGCTGCCGGATTGTAGCACCGGGGATGATCGTCTACACCAACAACGAGATATAATCTCGTAGGCTTTAGAAATCTTCGAGGGTTAGTCTCATATCAATCTCGTTGCTCGATCTTGTAGATTAGATCTTGGGTGTTCCATAGATTAGATCTTGGATTTATTCGTCTTTGTGGTAGGAAATTTTTTGTTTTCTATGCAACGAACCCCATCAGTGGTATCAGAGCCATGTCTATGCATATATCTGTTGCACGAGTAGAACACAATGGTTTTGTGGGCGTTGATGCTTTTGTTGCTTTAGTTTGTGTACTTTGCATCTTGCGGGATGGTGGGATGAAGCGGCCCGGGCTAACTTTACATGACCGCGTCTCATGAGTATTGCTCCACGCTTGACATGCAACTTGTATTGCATAAGTGGCTTTGCGGGAGTCTGTCTCCCCCACCATAGTGAAGATTCTAATTTGCACTTTCTATTTTCAACACTAGTATCACCGTTGTGGTTCATGTTCGTAGGTAGATTGGATCTTACTCGAAAACCCTAAACCACGTAAAATATGCAAACCAAATTAAAGGCGTCTAAATTATTTTTGCAGGCTTTGGTGATGTGATATGGCCATGATGTGATGATGATTATATTTGATGTATGAGATGTTCATTATTGTATTATGGCAACGGACAGGAGCCTAATGGTTGTCTTTAAATTTGTTAAGACCTGCGTGTCTATTCATCATGTAATAGCTTATTTCAAGTAGTTGTTGTAGTAGCTATAAGTGATGGACAACCATGAAGCGGCGCCATGGAACTTGGCGCAATGCTGGTGATGATTTAGATCAATGTCATGTGCTTTGGAGATGGAGATCAAAAGCACAAGAAGAAAGGCCATATCATATCACATATTATGAATTGCATGTGATGTTAATCCTTTATGCATCTTATCTTGCTTAGATCGCGACGGTAGCATTATAAGATGATCACTCACATTAATATCAAGATAATAAAGTGTTCTCCCCTCGTAAGCACTGTTGCTACAGTTCGTCGTCTCGAAGCATCTCGTGATGATCGGATGTGATAGATTCTACGTTCACATACAACGGGTGTAAGCCATGTTGCACACGCAAATACTTGGGTTTGCTTGACGAGCCTAGCATGTACAGACATGGCCTCGGGACACGAAAGGTTGAACACGAGTCATATGGATGATATGATCAACATGTTGATGTTCACCATTGAAGGTACATCATCTCACGTGATGATCGGTTTTGGTGTAGTGGATGTGGATCGTGTGCCACTTAACAACTATGATGGATGTTGTATTAAGTGGGAGTTCATTAGTAATTAGATTAAAACATGAACTAATTATCATGAACATAGTCTGAATAGTATTTTGAATTAAATTTGTAGAATTGGCATCCGTTATCTACCATGCGCTAGTCTTGTAATTGAGATAGAAATATTGTTAAATCTGACAAGTAACTTTACGGACTGGTACCGTATTGTTAAAGAATCAAGAAATGATTAAGTCCTATTGCAAACTTTTAGTAAACCTCACATTGCTGATTCAAAGAACAATGGTTTCAATTAGTACCTAAAATCAAACTTGAAGTTCAAATCCGTTTGAAAAGTAAGGAGCTGGAAATTTTATTTTCAGAAGTAAGCAATGTATGAGATATATATGATATCTAAGACCTTATTGCAAGATGATTGAATATAATCTAGTGAGACTACATAAACTCATAAGTTTTATGGGAATGTATGAAGGTTGAAGACGCCAGGCGTCTCGATCCTCCAACTAGTTGGGCACTAACGATATTCGCATATCCATGAAATGATCGTCCTTAGTATGCATCGTTGCTAAGACTCGTCACTTCGAAGCATCTCGTGATGATCGGGTGTTATAGATTCTACGTGTGCATACAACGGGTGCAAGCCAGATTTGCACATGTGAATGCTAAGGTTAAACTTTACGATCCTAGCATGTATAGACATGGTCTCGAAAAGTCGTCATGATTTGATGGATTAAAATTATGAGTGAAATTTTTCATCACATTAAAAGGTTACTAATAGTGAAATCTAGAACACTTGTCATGTGATGATCAACTTCAAAGTAAGAACCTCAAGGTTATTGCTATTTGACCAATGGACCTAGAAGTTATTGAAGGTGAAGTGTTTTCTGAGAATGAGGAAAGCTAAAAGAGAAACTACAAAAGATTTTTGGCAGAAAGGAAGAAAAGACTAGAAAGTCTAGCTCATGTATATAGATGATATACATGTTATGAATGTATTCCTTGTTTTGGTCACACAATGAAATTCTTGGGTATTAGTACCATATTGGTTGGTATGAGGTGTCATACAAAACAACGCAATACAAGAATACAATGGCCTAAGTGACTGAAAAGGAATGTGATAGGAATGCACGTCTGGAACAAAAATAAGTGTTATTGTGTTTCGTCGTTGGCTGTCTAGCCATTCAGATTTATAATAAAGAACTTTATAATTGTTGTTTTGTTCTGGTTAAATGAAAACAATGAGTTGTTCAAATTGTAACAACATTCCATGTACGATGGATAAGTTATTATAAATCTTTATGGTGAAGCACACATACATAACACTGACGCTAAAATGCCATAAGGTAAATGATGTGAATTCCACTCACTAGTGGAACCGCCATTTAGGTCATGTTAGAAAGGAGCATGAAGGAACTCCATTTGAATGGATTTTTGAGTCATATGATTTTTGAATCATTTGGCGCTTGCAAATATCTTCTAAAGATGACTTAAATACCGTTCATAGGCCAAGAGTTGAACGGGCAACTAACTTAGTGGAAACATACATGGTGATGTATGTGGTTCACTGGCATAGTTGTGTGCGGGAGATTCTTCTACTTCATGAAAACTTCTAACAATGAATTGAGTATATATATGTGGATATATTCGATAAGGAAGAAGTTTGAAACATTTGAATGGATTCAAATAAATTTCAGCATGAAGTGGAAATCATCGTAATAGAAAAGTCAAATATCTATGATTGGATCATGGTGGAAATATTTGAATTACGAGTTTTAGCGAACATCTAAGAGATTTATGAAATTGTTCTACAACTCACGTTTCTTGGAGTATCATAATAATGATGAAGTATCCAAGAGACGTATCCAAACCTTGTTGGATTAATGATGAGATAATATAAAATGATGCCATTATATTTTTGTGGATTATGCTTTAGAGACTACTGCTTTTACACTGAATAGAGCATCATCATGATCCATTGAAATGACACCATACGAGTTATGGCATGGGTATAAACCCTAAATAGTCCTTTCTTAAAATTTTGGTATGCATAGCATAAGTAAATGAGTTTACAACCAAAATCGGATAAATGTCTTTGTTGATTATCCCATAAAATTGATTGGGAATTCTTTCCACTATAGAGTCAAAGACAAAAGTGTTTGTTGATATTTCTTACTTATTTCAAAGAAATTGTTTCTAGCGAAGTATTTGAGTGGGAGGACAATGGAACTTGATAAGGTTCATGAACCTGAGCATGATGATCAGAGTAGCACAGCATCGGAAATGGTTCCGGAAGCAGCTACGAAGATCATGGCTCCCATGTCTACAAAGTGTTATAGTCATGGAGATCAAAGCACTTATTGAACCTTGTAGATGTGGTTTACTTTGTGATCAAATGAATGATTTGTGGATGATACGTCTCCAACGTATTGATGCGCGTAAATGTACACGTCCGTTGGGAACCCCAAGAGGAAGGTATGATGCGCACAGTGGCAAGTTTTCCCTCAGAAAGAAACCAAGGTTTAATCGAACCAGGAGGAGCCAAGAAGCACGTTGAAGGTTGATGGTGGCGAAATGTGATGCGGCGCAACAACAGGGATTCCGACGCCAACGTGGAATCTGCACAACAAAACCAAAGTACTTTGCCCCAACGAAACAGTGAGGTTTTCAATCTCACCGGCTTGCTGTAACAAAGGATTAAGCGTATCGAGTGGAAGATGATTGTTTGCAAGAAAACAGTAAAGAACAATTGCAGTAGATTGTATGCTATGTAAAGAATAGGACCGGGGTCCACGAGTTCACTAGAGGTGTCTCTCCCATAAGATAAAAGCATGTTGGGTGAACAAATTACAGTCGGGCAATTGACAAATAGAGAAGGGCATAACAATGCATGTACATGATATGATAAATATAGTGAGATTTAATCCGGGCATTACGACAAAGTACATAGACCGCCATCCAACTGCATCTATGCCTAAAAAGTCCACCTTCAGTTATCATCGAACCCCATTCAGTATTAAGTTGCTAAGCAACAGACAATTGCATTAAGTATGGTGCGTAATGTAATCGACAACTACATCCTTAGACATAGAATCAATGTTTTATCCCTAGTGGCAACAGCACATCACAACCTTAGAACCTACTGTCACGATCCCAGGTGTCAATGAAGGCATGAACCACTATCGAGCATAAATACCCCCTCTTGGAGTTAAGAGTAAAAACTTGGCCAGAGCCTCTACTAATAACGGAGAGCATGCAAGATCATAAACAACACATAAACAATAGATTGATAATCACCATAACATAGTATTCTCTATCCATCGGATCCCGACAAACACAACATATAGTATTACATATAGATGATCTTGATCATGTTAGGCAGCTCACAAGATCCAACAATGAAGCACAATTTGGAGAAGACGACCATCTAGCTACTGCTATGGACCCATAGTCTAGGGGTGAACTACTCACTCATCACTCGGAGGCGGTCATGGCGATGAAGAGTCCTCGGGAGATGAATCCCCTCTCCGGCGAGTGCCGGAGGCGATCTCTGAATCCCCCGAGATGGGATTCGCGACGCGCGTCTCGGAAGGTTTTCCGTATCGTGGCTCTCGGTGCGGGGTTTCGCGACGGGGGCTTTAAGTAGGCGAAAGGGCAGGTCAAGGCGGCGCGAGGGGCCCACACCACGGCGCGGCCAGGGCACAGGCCGCGCGCCGCCCTATGGTGTGGCCACCTCGTGGCCCCACTTCCTTCCCTCTTCGGTCTTCGGAGCTCCGTGCAAAAATAGGACCTGGGCGGTGATTTCGTCCAATTCAGAGAATATTTCCTTACTAGGATTTTTGAAACCAAAAACAGCGAAAAACAACTGGCTCTTCGGCATCTTGTTAATAGGTTAGTTCGGAAAATGCGTAAATACGACATATAATGTGCATAAAACATGTAGGTATCATCAATAAAGTAGCATGGAACATAAGAAATTATCGATACGTTGGAGACGTATCAGCATCCCCAAGCTTAGTTCTGCTCGTCCCGAGAAGGTAAAACGATAACAAAGATAATTTCTGAAGTGACATGCCATCATAATCTTGATCATACTATTTGTAAACATATGTAATGAATGCAGCGATCAAAACAAAAGTAATGACATGAGTAAACAAGTGAATCATATAGCAAAGACTTTTCATGAATAGTACTTCAAGAAAAGCATCAATAAGTCTTGCATAAGAGTTAACTCATAAAGCAATAAATCAAAGTAAAGGTGTTTAAGCAACACAAAGGAAGATTAAGTTTCAGCGGTTGCTTTCAACTTATAACATGTATATCTCATGGATATTGTCAACATAAAGTAATATAACAAGTGCAATATGCAAATATGTAGGAATCAATGCACAGTTCACACAAGTGTTTGCTTCTTAGGTGGAGGGAGATAGGTAAATGACTCAACAATAAAAGTAAAAGAAAGGTCCTTCAAAGAGGAAAGCATCGATTGCTGTATTTGTGCTAGAGCTTTTATTTTGAAAACACGAAACAATTTTGTCAACGGTAGTAATAAAGCATATGAGTTATGTAAATTATATCTTACAAGTTGCAAGCCTCATGCATAGTATACTAATAGTGCTCGCACCTTGTCCTACTTAGCTTGGACTACCGGATCTTTGCATGCCATCTTTCAACCAAGTGTCACAAAGGGGTACCTCCATGCCGCCTGTACAAAGGTCTAAGGAGAAAGCTCGCATTTTGGATTTCTCGCTTTTGATTATTCTCAACTTAGACATCCATATCGGGACAACATGGACAACAGATAATGGACTCCTCTTAAATGCATAAGCATGTAGCAATGATTATTATTCTCATATGAGATTGAGGATATATGTCCAAAACTGAAACTTCAACCATGATTCATGGCTTTAGTTAGCGACCCAATGTTCTTCTCTAACAATTTTGCATGCTCCAACCACTAAGGTGATAGATCCTTCAGACAAGACGGACATGCATAGCAACTCACATGATATTCAACAATAGTTGATGGCGTTCCCCCGAAGCATGGTTATCGCACAACAAGCAACTTAATAAAAGATAAAGTGCATAAGTACATATTCAATACTACGATAGTTTTTAAGGCTATTTTGTCCCATGAGCTATATATTGCAAAGGTGAATGATGGAATTTTAAAGGTAGCACTCAAGCAATTTACTTTGGAATGGCGGAGAAATACCATGTAGTAGGTAGATATGGTGGACACAAATGGCATAGTAGTTGGCTCAAGGATTTTGGATGCATGAGAAGTATTCCCTCTCGATACAAGGTTTAGGCTAGCAAGGTTATTTGAAGCAAACTCAAGGATGAACCGGTGCAGCAAAACTCACATAAAAGACATATTGTAAACATTATAAGACTCTACACCGTCTTCCTTGTTGTTCAAAACTCAATACTAGATATTATCTAGACCTTAGAGACCAAATATGCAAATCAAATTTTAGCAAGCTCTATGTATTTCTTCATTAATGGGTGCAAAGCATATGATGCAAGAGCTTAAACATGAGCACAACAATTGCCAAGTATCACATTATCCAAGACATTTTAGAATTACTACATGTAGCATTTTCCAATTCCAACCATATAACAATTTAACGAAGAAGAAACTTCGCCTTGAATATTATGAGTAAAGCCTAAGGACATATTTGTCCATATGCAACAGCGGAGCGTGTCTCTCTCCCATAAAGTGAATGCTAGGATCCATTTTATTCAAACAAAAACAAAAACAAACCGACGCTCCAAGTAAATAATACAAGATGTGATTGAATAAAAATATAGTTTCAGGGGAGGAACCTGATGATGTTGTCGATGAAGAAGGGGATGCCTTGGGCATCCCAAGCTTAGATGCTTGAGTCTTCTTAAAATATGCAGGGATGAACCACGGGCATCCCCAAGCTTAGAGCTTTCACTCCTCTTGATCATAGTATATCATACTCCTCTCTTGACCCTTGAAAACTTCCTTCACACCAAACTTCAAGCAAACTCATTAGAGGGTTAGTGCACAATTAATAATTCACACATTCAGAGGTGACACAAACATTCTTTACACTTCTGGACATTGCATAAAGCTACTGGACATTAATGGATCAAAGAAATAAATCCAACATAGCAAAAGAGGCAATGCGAAATAAAAGGCAGAATCTAGCAAAAACAGAACAGTCCGTAAAGACGAATTTAAAGATGGCACCAGACTTGCTCAAATGGAAAAACTCAAAACTAATGAAAGTTGCGTACATATCTGAGGATCACGCTCGTAAATTGGCAGATTTTTGAATTTTCTACAGAGGCCTGTGCCCAGATTCGTGACAGACAGCAATGCTGTTTCTGCGCAGCGATCCCAAATATAACATCAACTTTGACATAGAAACTTTACTTGGCACAAAAACATGATAAGGAGAGGTTGCTACAGTAGTAAAAAACTTCCAAGACTCAAATATAAAACAAAGTACTGTAGTAAAAACATGGGTTGTCTCCCATAAGCGCTTTTCTTTAACGCCTTTCAGCTAGGCGCGAAAGTGCAAATCAAGTATTATCAAGATGAAACATCAACATTATTACCTTGGGAGCTGGGGAGTTTTCTCAACAATGCATTGTATCTGGTCTATATAAGTAACTCCTCTCTCATTGCTCCTAGGCTTACTATTCTCATCAAACAAATTTTGAGAACAAGCCAAGCATAGTTGTTTTCCAAAGCTTCATGCATTCCTAGTAGTTTACTAGGTATTGGCGCTTTAATTTCCCTACCATCATTAACATTATTAGTATACTTAATTCTATCCATATCCATCTTTTCAAGTATTTGTTTAAAATTAGGAAAGAAACCAAGCCTCTTATGCTTAATAAAAACTTTTCTAGCTTCTTTAACTATATCCTCAAATTCTCTAACAAGGACTTTTAAAACAAAATTTCTCTTTTCTCCCATCTCCATATCCGAAAGTGTAAGAAACATATGTTGTATTATGGGATTGAGATTAACAAATCTAGTTTCTAACATGTGTATCAAACAGGCAGAAGCACTTTCATAAGTAGGAGCAGTTTTTAATAATGGTATATCTTCAAAATCTTCATCCATACTAACATGGGTGAAAAATTCTTCTATATTATCTCTTCCAATGATACACCCTCGTCCTACCGGTATCTTTTCCAAAGTAAACTTAGGATTAAGCATGATGAAATAAGCAAAAAGTAAACTAGGCAAATAAAGTAAAGACAAGTAACTAATTTTTTTGTGTTTTTGATATGGAGAGCAAGACAGTAAATAAAGTAAAACTAGCAACTAATTTTTTTGTGTTTTGTTTAGGTGCAGCAAACAAAGTAGTAAATAAAATAAAGCAAGACAAAAACAAAGTAAAGAGATTGAGAAGTGGAGACTCCCCTTGCGGCGTGTCTTGATCTCCCCGGCAATGGCGCCAGAAAACGAGCTTGATGCGCGTAAATGTACACGTCCGTTGGGAACCCCAAGAGGAAGGTATGATGCGCACAGTGGCAAGTTTTCCCTCGAGAAAGAAACCAAGGTTTAATCGAACCGGGAGGAGCCAAGAAGCACGTTGAAGGTTGATGGTGGCGAAATGTGATGCGGCGCAACAACGGGGATTCCGGCGCCAACCTGCACAACAAAACCAAAGTACTTTGCCCCAACGAAAAAGTGAGGTTGTCAATCTCACCGGCTTGCCAAAGGATTAAGCGTATCGAGTGGAAGATGATTGTTTGCAAGAAAACAGTAAAGAACAATTGCATAGATTGTATGCTATGTAAAGAATAGGACCGGGGTCCACAGTTCACTAGAGGTGTCTCTCCCATAAGATAAAAGCATGTTGGGTGAACAAATTACAGTCGGGCAATTGACAAATAGAGAAGGGCATAATAATGCATGTACATGATATGATAAATATAGTGAGATTTAATCCGGCATTACGACAAAGTACATAGACCGCCATCCAACTGCATTATGCCTAAAAGTCCACCTTCGAGGTTATCATCCGAACCCCATTCAGGTATTAAGTTGCTAAACAACAGACAATTGCATTAAGTATGGTGCGTAATGTAATCGACAACTACATCCTTAGACATAGAATCAATGTTTTATCCCTAGTGGCAATAGCACATCACAACCTTAGAACCTACTGTCACGATCCCAGGTGTCAATGAAGGCATGAACCCACTATCGACCATAAATACCCCCTCTTGGAGTTAAGAGTAAAACTTGGCCAGAGCCTCTACTAATAACGGAGAGCATGCAAGATCATAAACAACACATAAACAATAGATTGATAATCACCATAACATAGTATTCTCTATCCATCGGATCTGACAAACACAACATATAGTATTACATATAGATGATCTTGATCATGTTAGGCAGCTCACAAGATCCAACAATGAAGCACAATTTGGAGAAGACGACCATCTAGCTACTGCTATGGACCCATAGTCCAGGGGTGAACTACTCACTCATCACTCCGGAGCGATCATGGCGATGAAGAGTCCTCGGGAGATGAATCCCTCGACGAAGTCTTGGAGCGATCTCTGAATCCCAGAGATGGGATTCGCGGGCGCGTCTACGGAAGGTTTTCCGTATCGTGGCTCTCGGCAGGGGTTTCGCGACGGGGGCTTTAAGTAGGCAAAGGGCAGGTCAAGAGGCGGCGCGAGGGCCCACACACACGGGCCGCGCGGCCGGGGCTGGGCCGCCTATGGTGTGGCCACCTCGTGGCCCCACTTCCCTTCGGTCTTCGGAAGCTCCGTGCAAAAATAGGACCCTGGGCGGTGATTTCGTCCAATTAGAGAATATTTCCTTACTATAGGATTTCGAAACCAAAACAGCGACAACAAGCGGCTCTTGGCATCTTGTTAATAGGTTAGTTCCGGAAAATGCGTAAATACGACATATAATGTGCATAAAACATGTGAGTATCATCAATAAAGTAGCATGGAACATAAGAAATTATCGATAATTTCTTATGTTCCATGTACTTGTGATGATACCTCATGTTTACACATTATATTGTATTCACGCATTTTGGATTATTAGCAGATCTTGGCTTCTTGTTTTCTGCATTTTGGTTTCAGAATCTAGTGTATTCTCGAGTGAGAAATCTGAGCCCAGAGGTGAAGAAGTGGGAGCCACGAAGGCGCCGCCACACTGGCGGCGCGGCTAGGGCAGCGCGCGGCCTGGCGTGTGGGGCCCTCGTGGCCCCCCGCGTTGCCTCGCCTACTTAAAGCCTCAGTCGTGAACCCCCGTTGCAGAGCACGATCGGAAAACCTTCCCGAGAGACCCGCCGCCGCGAATATCTCGGGGGATTCGGGAGATCGCCTCCACACAACCGGAGAGGGGATTCATCTCGGAGGACTCTTCATCGCCATGATCGCCTCAGTGATGAGTGAGTAGTTCACCCTGGACTATGGGTCCATAGCAGTAGCTAGATGGTCGTCTTCTCCTAATTGTGCTTCATTGTTGGATCTTGTGAGCTACTAACATGTCAAGATCATCTATACAGTAATACTATATGTTGTGTTTGTCGGGATCGATGGATAGAAAATACTATGTTGTAGTGATTATCAATCAATGTTGTTTATGATCTTGCATGCTCTCGTGTGTAGAACCGGCTGAGCCACTCTTGACTCCAAGAGAGTATTATGCTCCGATAGTGGTTCATGCCTTAGTTGGAGACGAGTGGCGAGGATTCTAAGGTTGTGACTGTTACACTAGAGATAAAACATTGATTCTATGTCTAGGATGTAGTTGATGCCTGTCCACCATACTTATTGTCTATTGCTTTGCAACTTAATCGAATGGGTTGAAATATATCTTTGAAGGTGGACTTTTTAGGCATAGATACATTGGATGTGTCCTATATACTTTAATAAATGACCATCTCACTATATTATCATATCATGTATATGCATTGTTATACCCTTTCTCTTTTCAATTGCCCGACATGGTTTTACTGGGAGACACCTCTGGCTGTGGATTACAGTCCTATTCTTACATCGCATACAATCTCTTTACTGTCTTTATTATGACACAATCACACACAATGCGGTTAATCTTTTGTTACAACAGGCCGGTGAGATGACAACCTCAACTATTGACCAAGGCCATGTCCTGTTGTGTTGTGCGGGTTCCACGTTGGCGGCCGAGTCACTGGTGTCCCGCATCTAAGCCACCATCAACCTTCAGTGCTTCTTGCTAGTCTGGTTCCGGATGGTTTCTTACGAGGAAAACTCTTTGCTGTGCGCATCCTTTTCTCTTGGGACCCAGCAGCGTGTGCGCCATCAAGCTCTTTTGGCGGCGTTGCGGGAGATCAAGAACACTTGGCCCCCTGAGAGTCTCTCTTTGCTGTTTTTCTTGCTTTATTTTACTTTTTGTTTGCTGCACCGCAAAACACACAAAAATTAGTTGCTTTTACTTTATTTATTGTCTTGCTCTCAAGGCACAAAAAAGTAGTTACTTGCATTTACTTTATCTAGTTTGTTTTATTTACTGTTGCTAAAATGAATACCCCTGAAAATAGTAAGTTGTGTGACTTCACAACTACAAATAATAATGATTTCCTATGCACACATATTGCTTCACCTGCTACTACATCAGAATTCTTTGAAATTAAACTGCTTTACTAAATCTTGTCATGAGAGATCAATTTTATGGTGTTAGTTCTGATGCTGCTGCCCATCTTAATAATTTTGTTGAACTTTGTGAAATGCAAAAGTATAAGGATGTAGATAGTGATATTATAACTGAAATTGTTTCCTTTCTCATTACGAGGAAGAGCTAAAGATTGGTTGCTATCTTTGCCTAAGAATAGTATTGATTCATGGACTAAATGTAAGGATGCTTTTATTGGTAGATATTATCCTCCCGCTAAAATTATATCTTTGAGAAGTAGCATAATGAATTTTAAGCAATTAGATACTGAACATGTTGCTCAAGCATGGGAGAGAATGAAATCTTTGGTAAAGAATTGCCCAACCCATGGACTGACTACTTGGATGATCATCCAAACCTTCTATCCAGGACTAAATTTTTCTTCGCGGAATTTATTGGATTCAGCTTCATGGAGGTACCTTTATGTCCATCACTTTGGGGCGACTACAAAGCTTCTTGATGATATGATGATAAATTACTCTAAATGGCACATGGAAAGAGCTCCACAAGGTAAGAAGGTAAATTCTGTTGAAGAAACCTCTTCCTTGAATGATAAGATTGATGTGATTATGTCTATGCTTGTGAATGGTAGATCTAATGTAGATCCAAATAATGTTCCTTTAGCTTCATTGGTTGCTCAAGAAGAAAATGTTGATGTGAATTTCATTAAAAATAATAATTTCAACAACAATGCTTATAGGAACAACTCTGGTAATAATTATAGGCCATATCCTTCTGCTAATGGTAATGGTTATGGTAATTCTTATGGGAATTCTTACGAAAATAATAGGACTGTACCCCCTGGTCTTGAAGCCATGCTTAAATAATTTATTAGTACACAAACGGCTTTTAACAAATCTGTTGAGGAAAAGCTTGATAAAATTGATATTATTGCTTCTAGAGTTGATAGACTTGCCTCCGATGTTGATCTATTAAAATTGAAAGTTATGCCTAATAATGATATTGATAATAAGATTACTACTAGCAAATGCCATCCAGTTAGAATTAATGAGAATATAAGATTAATGGCTGAATTGCGTGCTAGGTGGGATAGAGAAGAAAATGAAAACTAGCTAAAAAGAATAATATAGCTAAAGTTTGGACTATTACCACCATTAGTAATGATAATGATTCACATGTTGCTGCACCTCCTACTATCAATGGTAAAATAATTGGTGTTGGCAATGTTTCTACTCCTAGTGCAAAGCGTACAAAACTGCTGAAATTGCTAAAACTGCTGAAACTGATAAAACTGCTGAAATTTTTTCCAACCTTGGGGACAATGATCCCATTGCTGTAGCTCATAATGATTTAGAATTTGATGATTGCCACATCTCTGAAGTTATAAAGTTCTTACAAAAACTTGCTAAAAGTCCTAATGCTAGTGCTATAAATTTGGCCTTTACAAACATATTACAAATGCTCTCATAAAAGCTAGAGAAAACTAAAACTTGAAACTTCTATTCCTAGAAAGTTAGAAGATGGTTGGGATCCCATCATTAAAAGGAAATTCAATGACTTTGAATGTAATGCTTTATGTGATCTTGGTGCAAGTATTTCTGTTATGAAAAGATTTATGATATGCTTGACTTGCCACCATTGAAGAATTGCTATTTGGATGTTAATCTTGTGATAATGTTAAAAAGAAACCTTTGGGGAGGATTGATAATGTGCATGGTTAACAATAACCTTGTCCCCGTTGATTTTGTTGTCTTGGATATCGAATGCAATGCATCTTGTCCTATTGTGTTGGGAAGACCTTTTCTTAGAACGTTGGTGTTGTTATTGATATGAGGGAAGGTAATATTAAATATCAATTTCCTCTCAATAAAGGTATGGAACACTTCCCTAGAAAGAATGAAGTTGCCTTTTGATTCTATTATTAGAACAAGTTATGATGTTGATGCTTCTACTCTTGATGTTACTTGATTTGCACTTTATGCGCCTAGCTGAAAGGCGTTAAAGAAAAGCGCTTATGGAGACAACCCATGTTTTTACTACTGTACTTTGTTTTATTTAGTCTTGGAAGTTGTTTACTACTGTGGCAACCTCTCCTTATCATGTTTTTGTGCCAAGTAAAGTTTCTATGTTAAAGTTGATGTTATATTTGGGATCGCTGCGAAACAGCATTGCTGGTGTCACGAATTTACAAGTCTCTGTAGAAAATTGAAAAAATCTGCCAATTTACGGCGTGATCCTCGAATGTATGCAACTTTCATTAGTTTTGAGTTTTTCCATTTGAGCAATTCTGGTGCCGTTTAAAATTCGTCTTTACGGACTGTTCTTTTTGACAGATTCTGCCTTTCATTTTGCATTGCCTTATTTGCTATGTTGGATGAATTTCTTTGATCCATTAATGTCCGGTAGCTTTGTGCAATGTCAGAAGTGTTAAGAATGATTGTGTCACCTCTGAATATGTGAATTATTAATTGTGCACTAACCTCCAATGAGTTTGCTTGAAGTTTGGTGTGAAGGAAGTTTTCAAGGGTCAAAGAGAGGAGAATGATATACTATGATCAAGAGGAGTGAAAGCTCTAAGCTTGGGATGCCCCGTGGTTCATCCCTGCATATTTAAAGACTCAGCGTCTAAGCTTGGGGATGCCCAAGGCATCCCCTTCTTCATCGACAACATCATCGGTTCCTCACGAAACTATATTTTATTCGGTCACATCTTGTGTTCTTTACTTGGAGCGTCGGTTTGTTTTGTTTTTGTTTTTGTTTGAATAAAATGGATCCTAGCATTCACTTTGTGGGAGAGAGACACGCTCCGCTGTTGCATATGGACAAATATGTCCTTAGGCTTTACTCATAATGTTCAAGGCGAAGGTTGAAACTTCTTCGTTAAATTGTTATATGGTTGGAATCGGAAATGCTACATGTAGTAATTCTAAAATGTCTTGGATAATGTGATACTTTGCAATTGTTGTGCTCATGTTTAGGCTCTTGCATCATATACTTTGCACCCATTAATGAAGAAATACATAGAGCTTGCTAAAATTTGGTTTGCATATTTGGTCTCTTTAAGGTCTAGATAATTCTAGTATTGAGTTTTGAACAACAAGGAAGACGGTGTAGAGTCTTATAATGTTTACAATATATCTTTTATGTGAGTTTTGCTGCATTCATCCTTGAGTTTGCTTCAAATAACCTTGCTAGCCTAAACCTTGTATCAAGAGGAATACTTCTCATGCATCCAAAATCCTTGAGCCAACCACTATGCCATTTGTGTCCACCATACCTACCTACTACATGGTATTTCCCGCCATTCCAAGTAAATTGCTTGAGTGCTACCTTTAAAATTCCATCATTCACCTTTGCAATATATAGCTCATGGGACAAAATAGCCTTAAAAACTATTGTGGTATTGAATATGTACTTATGCACCTTATCTCTTATTAAGTTGCTTATTGTGCGATAACCATGGGGGACGCCATCAACTACTCTTTGTTGAATATCATGTGGGTTGCTATGCATGTCCGTCTTGTCTGAAGTAAGGGAGATCTACCACCTTAATGGTTGGAGCATGCATATTGTTAGAGAAGAACATTGGGCCGCTAACTAAAACCATGAATCATGGTGGAAGTTTCAGTTTGGACATATATCCTCAATCTCATATGAGAATAACAATTGTTGCTGCATGCTTATGCATTAAAGAGGAGTCATTATGTTGTTGTTGTTGTCCCGGTATGGATGTCTAAGTTGAGAATAATCAAAGCGAAATCCAAAATACGAGCTTTCTCCTTAGACCTTTGTACATGGGGCATGGAGGTACCCATTTGTGACACTTGGTTGAAACATGTGTATTACGAATCGGTAGTCCAAGCTAAGTAGGACAAGTTGCGGGCACTATTAGTATACTATGCATGAGGCTTGCAACTTGTAAGATATAATTACATAACTCATATGCTTTATTACTAGTTGACAAAATTGTTTCATGTTTTCAAAATAAAAGCTCTAGCACAAATACATCAATCGATGCTTTCCTCTTTGAAGGACCTATCTTTTACTTTTATTGTTGAGTCAGTTTACCTATCTCTCTCCACCTTAAGAAGCAAACACTTGTGTGAACTGTGCATTGATTCCTACATACTTGCATATTGCACTTGTTATATTACTTTATGTTGACAATATCCATGAGATATACATGTTATAAGTTGAAAGCAACCGCTGAAACTTAATCTTCCTTTGTTGCTTCAACACCTTTACTTTGATTTATTGCTTTATGAGTTAACTTTTATGCAAGACTTATTGATGCTTGTCTTGAAGTACTATTCATGAAAAGTCTTTGCTTTATGATTCATTTGTTTACTCATGTCATTACCATTGTTTTGATCGCTGCATTCATTACATATGTTTACAAATAGTATGATCAAGATTATGATGGCATGTCACTGAAATTATCTTTGTTATCGTTTTACCTGCTGACGAGAGCTAAGCTGGGATCATACGTCTCCAGCGGTGTCGATAATTTCTTATGTTCCATGCTACATTATTGATGATACCTACATGTTTTATGCATTATATGTTGTATTTACGCATTTTAAGGAACTAACCTATTAACAAGATGCGAAGAGCCATTCTTTGTTTTACTGTTGTTTTTGGTTGAAATCCTAGTAAAAATATTCTCGGAATTGGACGAAATCAACGCCCGAGGTCCTATTTTTGCAGCTTCCAGGAAAGAAGAGAAGGAAGTGGGGCCACGAGCGCCCGCCACACTAGGGCGGCGCGGCTAAAGGCGGCGCGGCCCTGGCGTGTGGGGCCCTCGTGTGGCCCCCATTCTTTCGCCTACTTAAAGCCTCCGTCGCGAGCCCCCAGCAAAGAGGCACGATACGGAAACCTTCCGGAGGCGCCGCCGCCGCCAGTCCCATCTCGGGGGATTCGGAGATCGCCTCCGGCACCTGGAGGATTCATCTCTGGAGGACTCTTCATCGCCATGATCGCCTCAGGAGTGATGAGTGAGTAGTTCACCCCTGGACTATGGGTCCATAGCGGTAGCTAGATGGTCGTCTTCTCCTAATTGTGCTTCATTGTTGGATCTTGTGAGCTGCCTAACATGATCAAGATCATCTATATGTAATACTATATGTTGTGTTTGTCGGGATCCGATGGATAGAGAATACTATGTTATGGTGATTATCAATCTATTACTTATGTGTTGTTTATGATCTTGCATTCTCTCCGTTATTAGTAGAGGCTCTGGCCAAGTTTTTACTCTTAACTCCAGAGGGAGTATTTATGCTCGATAGTGGGTTCATGCCTTCATTGACACATGGGAAGTGACAGAAAGTTCTAAGGTTGTGATGTGTTGTTGCCACTAGGGATAAACATTGATTCTATGTCTAAGGATGTAGTTATCATGCACATACTTAATGCAATTGTCAGTTGCTTTGCTTAATATGAATAGGGTTCGGATGATAACTTTGAAGGTGGACTTTTTAGGCATAGATGCGGTTGGATGGCGGTCTATGTACTTTGTCGTAATGCCTGATTAAATCTCACTATATTTATCATATCATGTATATGCATTGTTATGCCCTTTTCTATTTGTCAATTGCCCGACTTTGTTCACCCAACATGCTTTTATCTTATGGGAAGACACCTCTAGTGTGCACGGTCCTATTCTTTACATCTTATCTCTCTGCAATACTTGTTTTACTATTTTATTCGCAAACAATCATCTTCCACAAAATACGGTTAATCCTTTGTTACTGCAAGCCGGTGAGATTGACAACCTCCTTTCGTTGGGGCAAAGTACTTTGGTTGTGTTGTGCAGGTTCCACGTTGGCGCCGGAATCCCTGGTGTTGCATATCACATTTCGCCACCATCAACCTTCAACGTGCTTCTTGGATCCTCCAGTTCGATAAACCTTGGTTTCTTTATGAGAAAACTTGCCTGGCTGTGATGTCTACTGGTGCTTCTATTCTTGTAGGCAGTGTTGGGCCTCCAAGAGCGAGGTTTGTAGAACAGCAGCAAGTTTTCCCTTAAGTGGATCACCCAGGTTTATCGAACTCGGGGAGGAAGAGGTCAAAGATATCCCTCTCAAGCAACCCTCATCCACAAAGCAAGAAGTCTCTTGTGTCCCCACACACCAAATACACTTGTCAGTAGTTCGGCGAAGTGATAGTGAAATACAAGTAGTATGGATGAGTATGAGTGGTAATAGCAATCTGAATAAAATATGGCAGCGAGTAAACATGCAACGAAACAGTAAATAAGCGGTGTTTGTGGTGGAAACAAGGCCTAGGGATCATACTTTCACTAGTGGACACTCTCAACATTGATCGCATAATAAATACTTCTTCTCATATGTGCTACATACACTCTTGTTTGATAATGAACATCATTCGTTGTGTAGGATTACACGAACCCTCAATGCCGGAGTTAACAAGCTCCACAACATTCGATATTCATGTTCAAGTAACCTTAGAGCATAATAGATCATTGCAAAATAAACCAAGAACTAACATAGCGCACACACTGTCCACATTACACTATGAAGGAGGAATAGATCACATCAATACTATCATAATGATAATTAACTCCACAACCTACAAGAGATCATGATCATAGCCTACGACAAGAACCACACGGTGCACACACTAATCACCTTTACACCATGTAGGAGGAATAGACTACTTTAATAACATCACATGAGTAGCACATAACTAGTAGCGATACAAAGCTCATCATATGGATCTCAATCATGTAAAGCAGCTCATGAGATCATTGTATTGAAGTACATAGGAGAGAGATTAACCACATAGCTACAGGTACAGCCCCGAGCCTCGATGGAGAACTACTCCCTCTCATCATGGGAGACGATGAAGATGGCGGTGGAGGTGGCAGCGGTGTCGATGGAGAAGCCTTAGGGGGCACTTCCCGCTCCGGCAGGGTGCCGGAACAGAGACTCCTGTCCCCCAGATCTTGGCCCGCGATGGCGGCGGCTTTGGAAGGTTTCGCGTATCGTGGCTCTCTCCCGTAAGGGTTTTCGGCAGGGGCTTTATAGGCGAAAGGGCAGCGTCAGAAGGTCGAAGGGCGACGGCACCATGGGCCCAGCGCGGCCGGGGCCCGGGCCGCGCCACCTATCATGCAGGGCCCACAGGGGCCCTCCTGCGCGACTCTCGGGTGTTGGATGCTTACGGGCAAGAATAGGAACTTGGTTGATTTCGTCCAATTCGAGAATGTTTCGTTACTAGGATTTACGGAAACCAAAAACAGCGAAAACGCGACGCCCGGCATCTTGTTAATAGGTTAGTTCCAGAAAATGCACGAATATGACATAAAGTGTGCATAAAACATGTAGATATCATCGATAAAGTAGCATGGAACATAAGAAATTATCGATACGTTGGAGACGTATCAGCATCCCCAAGCTTAGTTCTGCTCGTCCCGAGCAGGTAAAACGATAACAAAGATAATTTCTGAAGTGACATGCCATCATAATCTTGATCATACTATTTGTAAACATATGTAATGAATGCAGCGATCAAAACAATGGTAATGACATGAGTAAACAAATGAATCATAAAGCAAAGACTTTTCATGAATAGTACTTCAAGACAAGCATCAATAAGTCTTGCATAAGAGTTAACTCATAAAGCAATAAATCAAAGTAAAGGTGTTGAAGCAACACAAAGGAAGATTAAGTTTCAGCGGTTGCTTTCAACTTATAACATGTATATCTCATGGATATTGTCAACATAAGTAATATAACAAGTGCAATATGCAAGTATGTAGGAATCAATGCACAGTTCACACAAGTGTTTGCTTCTTAAGGTGGAGGGAGATAGGTAAACTGACTCAACAATAAAAGTAAAAGAATGGTCCTTCAAAGAGGAAAGCATCGATTGCTATATTTGTGCTAGAGCTTTGGTTTTGAAAACATAAAGAGAGCATAAAAGTAAAATTTTGAGAGGTGTTTGTTGTTGTCAACGAATGGTAGCGGGTACTCTAACTCCCTTGCCAGACAAACCTTCAAAGAGCGGCTCCCATTTTATTTTATTTTTGGGTGGCACTCCTTCCAACCTTTCTTTCACAAACCATGGCTAACCGAATCCTCGGGTGCTGCCAACAATCTCATACCATGAAGGAGTGCCTTTTATTTTAGTTTTATTATGATGACACTCCTCCCCACCTTTGCTTTCTCAAGCCATGGCTAACCGAATCCTTCGGGTGCCGTCCAGCAATCACATACCATGGAGGTGTCTATTTTTGTTAATTAATTTGGGACGGGGAATCATTGCCAGCTCTTTTTACAAAATTATTGGATAAGCGGATGAAGCCACTAGTTCATTGGTGAAAGTTGCCCAACAAGATTGAAAGATAAACACCACATACTTCCTCATGAGCTATAAAACATTGACACAAATAAGAGGTAATAACTTTTGAATTGTTTAAAGGTAGCACTCAAGCAATTTACTTTGGAATGGCGGAGAAATACCATGTAGTAGGTAGGTATGGTGGACACAAATGGCATAGTGGTTGGCTCAAGGATTTTGGATGCATGAGAAGTATTCCCTCTCGATACAAGGTTTAGGCTAGCAAGGTTATTTGAAGCAAACTCAAGGATGAACCGGTGCAGCAAAACTCACATAAAAGACATATTGTAAACATTATAAGACTCTACACCGTCTTCCTTGTTGTTCAAACTCAATACTAGAAATTATCTAGACCTTAGAGAGACCAAATATGCAAATCAAATTTTAGCAAGCTCTATGTATTTCTTCATTAATGGGTGCAAAGCATATGATGCAGAGCTTAAACATGAGCACAACAATTGCCAAGTATCACATTATCCAAGACATTTTAGAATTACTACATGTAGCATTTTCCAATTCCAACCATATAACAATTTAACGAAGAGGAAACTTCGCCATGAATATTATGAGCTAAGAACACATGTGTTCATACGAACCAGCGGAGCGTGTCTCTCTCCCACACAAGGATAAACTTATTCAGAGAACTAAGATAACAAAACAAAAATAAAAGCACACACAGACGTTCCAAGTAAAGTACATAAGATGTGACCGAATAAAAATATAGTTTCAAGAGAAGGAACCTGATACTTTGTCGATGAAGAAGGGGATGCCTTGGGCATCCCAAGCTTAGACGCTTGAGTCTTCTTGAAATATGCAGGGATGAACCACGGGGGCATCCCCAAGCTTAAACTCTTTCACTCCTCTTGATCATAGTATATCATACTCCTCTCTTGACCCTTGAAAACTTCCTTCACACAAACTTCAAGCAAACTCATTAGAGGTTTAGTGCATAATCAAAATTCACATGTTCAGAGGTGACACAATCATTTTTAACACTTCTGGACATTGCACAAAACTTCTGAAAGTTAATGGAACAAAGAAACTCATTCAACTTAACAAAAGCGGCAATGCGAAATAAAAGGCAGAATACTGTCAAAAACAGAACAGTCCGTAAAACGAATTTTAAAATGGCACCAGACTTGCTTAAACGGAAAAACTCAAAACTAATGAAAGTTGCGTACATATCTGAGGATCACGCTCGTAAATTGGCAGATTTTTCGAATTTTCTACGAGACTTGTGCCGTAATTCGTGACAGACAGCAATGCTGTTTCTGCGCAGCGATCCCAAATATAACATCAACTTTAACATAGAAACTTTACTTGGCACAAAAACATGATAAGGAGGTTGCTACAGTAGTAAACAACTTCAAGACTCAACAAAAAAATTGCTGTAGTAAAATAAACACATGGGTTATCTTCCAAGTTCTTTCTTTATAGCCATTAAGATGGGCTCGAGCAGTTTTAATGATGCACTCGCAAGAAATAGAAGTTGAAGCAAAAGAGAGCATCAAGAAGAAATTCAAAGCATTTAAGTCTAACATGCTTCCTATGCATAGGAATCTTGTAAATAAACAAGTTCATGAAGAGCAAAGTAACAAGCATAGGAAGATAAAACAAGTGTAGCTTCTAAAATTTCAGCATAGAGAGGTGTTTTAGTAACATGAAAATTTTTACAACCATATTTTCCTCTCTCATAATAACTTTCAGTAGCATCATGAGCAAACTCAACAATATAACTATCACATAAAGCATTCTTATCATGAGTCTCATGCATAAAATAATTACTACTCCCAACATAAGCATAGTCATTCTTATTAGTTGTAGTGGGAGCAAATTCAACAAAGTAGCTATCAATTATAGGAGGTATATTGTAATCATAATCAAATTTATCCTCCATAACAGGTGGTAACAAAAGACTACTATCATTATAATCATCATAAATAGGAGACAAAGTATCATCAAAGTAAATTTTCTCCTCAATGCTTGGGGGACTAAAAATATCATGCTCATCAAAGCCAGCTTCCCCAAGCTTAGAATTTTCCATAGCATTAGCAACAATAGTGTTCAAAGCATTCATATTAATATGTTCCATGGGTTTTTTAATTTTCGCATCAAACCATCCATGTCTTAAATCAGGAAATAGAATAAAAAGGTCATTGTTGTCCATTATGCCTAACTAGTGTAAACAAGAAACCAAATGTCGCAATTGCAGAGTCTAAAGGAAATAGCTTCGAGCACACACACAATGGCGCCAGAAAAGTACTTACCTGGAACCGAAGTATGAGTGCCTTTTACCTTTCCTCCCCGGCAACGGCGCCAGAAAAGTGCTTGATGCCTACGGGTGCTTCTATTCTTGTAGACGGTGTTGGGCCTCCAAGAGCAGAGTTTGTAGAACAGCAACAAGTTTTCCCTTAAGTGGATCACCCAGGTTTATCGAACTCAGGGAGGAAGAAGGTCAAAGATATCCCTCTCAAGCAACCCTGCAATCACAAAGCAAGAAGTCTCTTGTGTCCCCAACACACCAAATACACTTGTCAGATGTATAGGTGCACTAGTTCGGCGAAGAGATAGTGAAATACAAGTAGTATGGATGAGTATGAGTGGTAATAGCAATCTGAATAAAATATGGCAGCGAGTAAACATGCAACAAGACAGTAAACAAACGGAGATTCGATGCTTGGAAGCAAGGCCCAGGGATCATACTTTCACTAGTGGACACTCTCAACATTGATCGCATAATAAATACTTCTTCTCATATGTGCTACATACACTCTTGTTTGATAATGAACATCATTCGTTGTGTAGGATTACACGAACCCTCAATGCGGAGTTAACAAGCTCCACAACATTCGATATTCATGTTCAAGTAACCTTAGAGCATAATAGATCATTGCAAAATAAACCAAGAACTAACATAGCGCACACACTGTCCACATTACACTATGAAGGAGGAATAGATCACATCAATACTATCATAATGATAATTAACTCCACAACCTACAAGAGATCATGATCATAGCCTACGACAAGAACCACACGGTGCACACACTAATCACCTTTACACCATGTAGGAGGAATAGACTACTTTAATAACATCACATGAGTAGCACATAACTAGTAGCGATACAAAGCTCATCATATGGATCTCAATCATGTAAGCAGCTCATGAGATCATTGTATTGAAGTACATAGGAGAGAGATTAACCACATAGCTACCGGTACAGCCCCGAGCCTCAATGGAGAACTACTCCCTCCTCATGGGAGCAGCAGCGGTGATGAAGATGGCGGTGGAGGTGGCAGCGGTGTCGATGGAGAAGCCTTCCGGGGGCACTTCCCCGCTCCGGCAGTGCGGACAGAGACTCCTGTCCCAGGATCTTGGCTTCGCGATGGCGGCGGCTTTGGAAGGTTCCGCGTGTCGTGGCTCTCTGGTGGGGTTTATAGGCGAGGGGCTCTGGAAGGCGAAGGGCAGCGTCCGGAGAGGTCGAAGGGGCGATGCGGCACCATTGGTGGCGCGGCCAGGGGGGGGCGCGCGGCACGCGCCTGCATAGGTGCCTCCTCCCCTCGGGCTTAGTTACTCTCGGGTGACTTTGGACAAAAATAGGAACTGGGCGTTGGTTTTCAATGTCCAATTTCAGAATTACTTCGAGATTACTTCGTTACTTAAAACAGAAGAAAACACAAAGGAAGGAACTTAAACGGCATCTTGGGTTGTTATATTGGTTCCAGAAAATGCACGAATATGACATAAAGTGTGCATAAAACATGTAGATATCATCGATAAAGTAGCATGGAACATAAGAAATTATCGATACGTTGGAGACGTGTCAGCATCCCTAAGCTTAGTTCTGCTCGTCCCGAGCAGGTAAAACGATAACAAAGATAATTTCTGAAGTGACATGCCATCATAATCTTGATCATACTATTTGTAAACATATGTAATGAATGCAGCGATCAAAACAATGGTAATGACATGAGTAAACAAATGAATCATAAAGCAAAGACTTTTCATGAATAGTACTTCAAGACAAGCATCAATAAGTCTTGCATAAGAGTTAACTCATAAAGCAATAAATCAAAGTAAAGGTGTTGAAGCAACACAAAGGAAGATTAAGTTTCAGCGGTTGCTTTCAACTTATAACATGTGTATCTCATGGATATTGTCAACATAAAGTAATATAACAAGTGCAATATGCAAGTATGTAGGAATCAATGCACAGTTCACACAAGTGTTTGCTTCTTAGGTGGAGGGAGATAGGTAAACTGACTCAACAATAAAAGTAAAAGAATGGTCCTTCAAAGAGAAAGCATCGATTGCTATATTTGTGCTAGAGCTTTGGTTTTGAAAACATAAAGAGAGCATAAAAGTAAAATTTTGAGGGTGTTTGTTGTTGTCAACGAATGATAGTGGGTACTCTAACCCCCTTGCCGGACAAACCTTCAGGCGGCTCCCATTTTATTTTATTTTTGGGTGGCACTCCTTCCAACCTTTCTTTCACAAACCATGGCTAACCGAATCCTCGGGTGCCTGCCAACAATCTCATACCATGAAGGAGTGCCTTTTTATTTTAGTTTTATTATGATGACACTCCTCCCCTTTGCTTTCTCAAGCCATGGCTAACCGAATCCTTCGGGTGCCGTCCAACAATCACATACCATGGAGGAGTGTCTATTTTTGTTAATTAATTTGGGGCTGGGAATCCCATTGCCGTCTTTTTTTGCAAAATTATTGGATAAGCGGATGAAGCCACTAGTTCATTGGTGAAAGTTGCCCAACAAGATTGAAAGATAAACACCACATACTTCCTCATGAGCTATAAAACATTGACACAAATAAGAGGTAATAACTTTTGAATTGTTTAAAGGTAGCACTCAAGCAATTTACTTTGGAATGGCGGAGAAATACCATGTAGTAGGTAGGTATGGTGGACACAAATGGCATAGTGGTTGGCTCAAGGATTTTGGATGCATGAGAAGTATTCCCTCTCGATACAAGGTTTAGGCTAGCAAGGTTATTTGAAGCAAACTCAAGGATGAACAACAGCCAAACTCACATAAAAGACATATTGTAAACATTATAAGACTCTACACCGTCTTCCTTGTTGTTCAAACTCAATACTAGAAATTATCTAGACCTTAGAGAGACCAAATATGCAAATCAAATTTTAGCAAGCTCTATGTATTTCTTCATTAATGGGTGCAAAGCATATGATGCAAGAGCTTAAACATGAGCACAACAATTGCCAAGTATCACATTATCCAAGACATTTTAGAATTACTACATATAGCATTTTCCAATTCCAACCATATAACAATTTAACGAAGAGGAAACTTCGCCATGAATATTATGAGCTAAGAACACATGTGTTCATACGAACCCAGCGGAGCGTGTCTCTCTCCCACACAAGGATAAACTTATTCAGAGAACTAAGATAACAAAACAATAAAAGCACACACGGACGTTCCAAGTAAAGTACATAAGATGTGACCGAATAAAAATATAGTTTCAAGAAGGAACCTGATACTTTGTTGATGAAAAGGGGATGCCTTGGGCATCCCCAAGCTTAGACGCTTGAGTCTTCTTGAAATATGCGGGGATGAACCACGGGGGCATCCCCAAGCTTAGAGCTTTCACTCCTCTTGATCATAGTATATCATACTCCTCTCTTGACCCTTGAAAACTTCCTTCACACAAACTTCAAGCAAACTCATTAGAGGGTTAGTGCATAATCAAAATTCACATGTTCAGAGGTGACACAATCATTCTTAACACTTCTGGACATTGCACAAAACTCCTGAAAGTTAATGGAACAAAGAAACTCATTCAACTTAACAAAAGCGGCAATGCGAAATAAAAGGCAGAATCTGTCAAAAACAGAACAGTCCGTAAAGACGAATTTGAAAGGGGCACGAGACTTGCTCAAACGGAAAAACTCAAAACTAATGAAAGTTGCGTACATATCAGAGGATGGAACGCTCGTAAATTGGCAGATTTTTTCGAATTTTCTACAGAGACTTGTGCCGTAATTCGTGACAGACAGCAATGCTGTTTCTGCGCAGCGATCCCAAATATAACATCAACTTTAACATAGAAACTTTACTTGGCACAAAAACATGATAAGGAGAGGTTGCTACAGTAGTAAACAACTTCCAAGACTCAACAAAAAAAATTGCTGTAGTAAAATAAACACATGGGTTATCTTCCAAGTTCTTTCTTTATAGCCATTAAGATGGGCTCAGCAGTTTTAATGATGCACTCGCAAGAAATAGAAGTTGAAGCAAAAGAGAGCATTAAGAAGAAAATTCAAAACGCATTTAAGTCTAACATGCTTCCTATGCATAGGAATCTTGTAAATAAACAAGTTCATGAAGAGCAAAGTAACAAGCATAGGAAGATAAAACAAGTGTAGCTTCAAAAATTTCAGCACATAGAGAGGTGTTTTAGTAACATGAAAATTTTTACAACCATATTTTCCTCTCTCATAATAACTTTCAGTAGCATCATGAGCAAACTCAACAATATAACTATCACATAAAGCATTCTTATCATGAGTCTCATGCATAAAATAATTACTACTCCCAACATAAGCATAGTCATTCTTATTAGTTGTAGTGGGAGCAAATTCAACAAAGTAGCTATCAAATATAGGAGGTATATTGTAATCATAATCAAATTTATCCTCCATAACAGGTGGTAACAAAAGACTACTATCATTATAATCATCATAAATAGGAGGCAAAGTATCATCAAAGTAAATTTTCTCCTCAATGCTTGGGGGACTAAAAATATCATGCTCATCAAAGCCAGCTTCCCCAAGCTTAGAATTTTCCATAGCATTAGCAACAATAGTGTTCAAAGCATTCATATTAATATGTTCCATGGGTTTTTTAATTTTCGCATCAAACCATCCATGTCTTAAATCGGGAAATAGAATAAAAAGGTCATTGTTGTCCATTATGCCTAACTAGTGTAAACAAGAAACCAAATGTCGCAATTGCAGAGTCTAAAGGAAATAGCTTCGAGCACACACAATGGCGCCGAGAAAAGTACTGTACCGGAACCGAAGTATGAGTGCCTTTTACCTTTCCTCCCCGGCAACGGCGCGAAAAGTGCTTGATGTCTACGGGTCCTTCTATTCTTGTAGGCAGGTGTTGGGCCTCCAAGAGCAGAGTTTGTAGAACAGCAGAAAGTTTTCCCTTAAGTGGATCACCCAAGGTTTATCGAACTCGAGGAGGAAGAGGTCAAAGATATCCTCTCAAGCAACCACTGCAATCACAAAGCAAGAAGTCTCTTGTGTCCCCAACACACCAAATACACTTGTCAGATGTATAGGTGCACTAGTTCGGCGAAGAGATAGTGAAATACAAGTAGTATGGATGAGTATGAGTGGTAATAGCAATCTGAATAAAATATGGCAGCGAGTAAACATGCAACAGAACAGTAAATAAGCGGTGTTTGCAGTATTGGAAACAAGGCCTAGGGATCATACTTTCACTAGTGGACACTCTCAACATTGATCGCATAATAAATACTTCTTCTCATATGTGCTACATACACTCTTGTTTGATAATGAACATCATTAGTTGCGTGTAGGATTACACGAACCCTCAATGCCGAGTTAACAAGCTCCACAACATTCGATATTCATGTTCAAGTAACCTTAGAGCATAATAGATCATTGCAAAATAAACCAAGAACTAACATAACATGCACTGTCACATTACACTATGAAGGAGGAATAGATCACATCAATACTATCATAATGATAATTAACTCCACAACCTACAAGAGATCATGATCATAGCCTACGACAAGAACCACACGGTGCACACACTAATCACCTTTACACCATGTAGGAGGAATAGACTACTTTAATAACATCACATGAGTAGCACATAACTAGTAGCGATACAAAGCTCATCATATGGATCTCAATCATGTAAAGCAGCTCATGAGATCATTGTATTGAAGTACATAGGAGAGAGATTAACCACATAGCTACCGGTACAGCCCGAGCCTCAATGGAGAACTACTCCCTCTTCATGGGAGCAGCAGCGGTGATGAAGATGGCGGTGGAGATGGCAGCGGTGTCGATGGAGAAGCCTTCGGGAGCACTTCCCCGCTCCGGCGGTGCCGGAGCAGAGACTTGTCCCCCAGATCTTGGCTTCGCGATGGCGGCGGCTTTGGAAGGTTTCGCGTGTCGTGGCTCTCAAGTAAGGGTTTTCGACAGGGGGCTTTATAGACGAAAAGGCAGCGTCGGAAGGTCGAAGGGCGACGACACCATAGGCTGGCGTGGCCGGGGCCCGGCCGCCCATCTCTGAGGCCCACAGGGGCCTCCTGCAGCGCTCTCGGGTGTTACGGATGCTTAGGGCAAAATGGAAACAGGCGTTGATTTCGTCCAATTAGAGAATATTTCGTTACTAGGATTTCTGAAACCAAAAACAGCGAAAGTTGGACGGCACTTCGGCATCTTGTTAATAGGTTAGTTCCAGAAAATGCACGAATATGACATAAAGTGTGCATAAAACATGTAGATATCATCGATAAAGTAGCATGGAACATAAGAAATTATCGATACGTTGGAGACGTATCATGCGCATCATACCTTCCTCTTGGGGTTCCCAACGAACGTGTGAGTTTCACGCCATCAGTGGATAAAGGATTGATTTTGAACAATGATAAACCAACTACATACAAAGAAGTTATGATGGGCCCTGACTCCGTTAAAATGGCTATGCGCCATGAAATCCAAGATAGGTGAATACTTTTTGAAAGTAAATGGATCTATAAAATAGATGGACTTGGATGGAATATCCTTAAAGAAGCTTGACTTATCGAAAAGTTGTTTACGACAAAGTTCAAAGAGTTGACTACGATAAGATTAGATCTTACGTGGCAATGCTTATAGTCTATGTGGATTAATCTAGTAATCGCTACATATTTCTTTTATGAGATATGATAGTAGGATGGCAGAAATACATTCCTTACCAGAAGTGTGTATGAAGGATGTATACTAGATACAACCAAGAGTTTTGCTGATCCGTGGAACACTAGACAAGTATACAAACTTCAATTGGATGAAGTGAGTATCACGGAGTTGGAATCTTCACCGGATGAAATAATCAAAGAGTTGTGATTTCATCAAAAACGATGAAGATGCTTGCATTTACAAGAAATTAAGTGGGAGCGCTGAGACATAGTTATAATATTATATGTGTAATTGATGTAATTCTATACTTGATGTGACTAAAAGGTTTCATTGAGAACTAACTTCAATGAAAGGATATGGACTCAAACATATTTAGTGTCAAGATCTATGAAGATATATTGAAACACAAAATAAGTTTAAGTCAAAGTACATAGAATGAATATTGAAGTAGTTCAATATAAAAATGTTAAGAAGGTGTTCTTTTCCATGTGAAGGTTTAACAAGACTTGAGTGTATTTGACACTTTCGATGAGTAAAAACACATGAGTGATTTTGGATCACGAATAATATGTACAAATCAGATGTCCTGTGCTCTAAAGTGTTACGAGCATATACCAGAATGATTCATTTAATGATCATTGGACAACAGTAAGAATATCCCTGAGTGCTTTAGAAGAACCAAGGATATATATAGTTTTTGTATGGGGTAATGACAAACAAATCGCTGTAAGGTGTTGCACCGATATTAGTTTGATCACATATAAAAATAAAATTTCAATCTCAATTAGGCTAAGTGTTGTTTAGAAGGTAGCACAATGAGCTAGAAGAAGTCTATGCTAGATTTAGATCAGTTCTAAATATTGTGACGGATTCTACAAACGAAGGCAGAGTATGTCATTATTTTGACAATGACAAAGGATGTTAAGTCGAGGGAGTTCTTTGAGAACTTTATGTAGTTCCGATAGTGTCAGAACTTTGAAGCTATATTGTGTATGACAATATTAGTGATTTATTTTCAGACCGCGGAATTAAGGTTACACCAGAGGACTAAGCATATACAATTAATGCCGACTCATTTGGAAAATGAGTGATGTGTAGAGACGCATACGAATTGCAAAATACATACGTTTCTGAACAGTCAGATCCGTTGACTAAAAACCTCTCCCGTGAGCAAAACATGATAAGCACCAGAAGGCCAAGGTGTTATATCTTTTCAAATGTAAATTAGATTATTGACTCTAGTGCAAGTGGGAGACTGTTGGAGATATGCCCAAGAGGCAATAATAAATTAGTTATTGTTATATCTTAATGTTCTTGATAAATGTTTACATCCCATGCTATAATTGTATTAGCCGAAACATTGATACATGTGTGTTATGTAAACAACAAGGAGTCCCTAGTAAGCCTCTTGTATAACTAGCTTGTTGATTAATGGATGATCATGGTTTCGTGATCATGAACATTGGATGTTGTTAATAACAAGGTTATGTCATTGGGTGAATGATATAATGGACATACACCCAAATAAGCATAGCATAAGATCAAGTCATTAAGTTCAATTTGCTATAAGCTTTCTATACATAGTTGCCTAAGTCCTTCGACCATGAGATCATGTAAATCACTTACACCGGAAGGGTACTTTGATTACATCAAACGCCATTGCGTAAATGGGTGGTTATAAAGATGGGATTAAGTATTTGGAAAGTGTGAGTTGAGGCATATGGATCAATAGTGGGTTTGTCCATCGATGACGGATAGATATACTCTGGCCCTCTCGGTGGAATGTCGTCGATTAGCTTGCAAGCATATGATTGGATCATAAGAGATGACATAACACGGTACGAGTAAGAGTACTTGTCGTAACGAGGTTGAACAAGGTATGGAGATACCGATGATCGAACCTCGGACAAGTAAAATATCGCGTGACAAAGGGAATCGGCATCGTATGTAAATGGTTCAATCGATCACTAAGTCATCGTTGAATATGTGGGAGCCATTATGGATCTCAAGATCCCGCTATTGGTTATTGCTCGGAGAGGAGTCTCGACCATGTCTGCATAGTTCGCGACCGTAGGGTGACGCGCTTAAGGTTCGATGTCGCATAAGTAGATATGGAATATGGTATGGATCCGAAGTTTTTGTTCGGAGTCTCGGATGGGATCCAGGACATCACGAGGAGATCTGGAATGGTCCGGAGAATAAGATTCATATAAGGGAAGTCATTTCCGGGTTCGGAAAAAGTCGGTGTTTTGACCGGTGCTTCTAGAAGGTTCTAGAGGGCCACCAGTGGGCCCACCACCCCGGGAGGCCACGTAGGCGCCACATGGCATGGTGGGGCCTGCCCACTATGACATGTGGGCCGGTTACACCCAGAGATAAGATCTATCTCTTAATTTAAATGGGGGGAAGAAAAGTTTCCCCCCTTGGCCGGCCAAGGGATAGGTGGGCCCCAGGGGGAACCCTAGGCCGACCCTCCCCCTATATAAAGAGGGGAGGGGGTGGCCGGCCACCACATCAATCCAGAAACCCTGGCCGCCCCCCTCTCTTAGCGAGGGCTTAGCGAAGGCTTGGAAACCCTCCAGGTTTCCTCCTCCACCATCGGGATTACCAAGATCTTCCACCTGTGACACCCCTGGACCGGGAGGGGGCTTCATCGACACCGCCGTCGCGTTTAGTACGAGGTGTTCAGCATGGGGGATGATCGTCTACACCAACAACGAGATGTAATCTCGTAGGCTTTGGAAATCTTCGAGGGTTAGTCTCATATCAATCTCGTTGCTCCGATCTTGTAGATTAGATCTTGGGTGTTCCATAGATTAGATCTTGGATTTATTCGTCTTTGCGGTAGGAAATTTTTTGTTTTCTATGCAACGAACCCCATCAAAACGGAAACCATCAATCTATCCGTGGCTCTCGGGAAGACAGCCGTGGTCGTGGTCTCCATCCGCGGCGGGCGGGGGAAAGGAGGCGGGGCGGGCCGGGGCGGGGAAAGACGGCGGCGGGCAGGGGAACGCGGCGGAGCGGCGGGGCTAGGTCTGGCCGTCTGGGGTTCGCTCCGCTCGACCCCGTGGGCTGCTGTCGCTCGATACCGATTCGTTCGGTCAGGGGGTGTTTTTTTTTCGCCAGGAATTGAGGGGGGTCGATCGACCCTGCTCGACCCGGTGTTGGTTCCGCCCGTGACAGCATGACCTACAATACGACTCCAACTCGAAGGCATGGAACATATTCCTTGAGGAGAGCATGACACATGGCGCCGCACCGCCTTCCTATGCAATATCGTCAAGAAGCACGATGAGGGCGGCAATAACGTACCGGAAAGGAGGCCCTCGTCGACAATGTGGACTATGAGATCCTCCTCGCATACGAGCATGAGTTGGAGGCGTCAAACAGGAGGAATCCCCCTGCACTCGCCCAATCTGGACAACAACACTGAAGCCCTCTGGTAGTACAAGTTGGGCGGCCAAGCCAAATGGGACGGCCTACCCATGGCCCTGCGTGAGCCACATTGGTGCACGGGGTGGTCTGCCATGCCACCTGCGCCAGGTGGCCTGATGTCACCATGGGCGATGTCGCCTGCACCTACTCATACGCCTGGATGGCAAGTCATGCCCCATTGCCTGAACCTTATGCGTCACAGCTGTAGGCTCTAGGACGTCTACACTACCATGGTCGTGGTTCGCTGTTGGTGTTCATCCAAATCGACGACGAAGAGGACAACTCCAACACAAATTATGTTCCTATTTCATCACCAATAATAGGAAAATCATAGTACTAATAAATTTGAGTAAATCCAGGACTTTCTGGCATTTACCAAAGTACCAAAAGTATCACAATGTAAAACATAGTTTACCGAACTGAGCCCTTCTCCTCGAGTTCATGTCGATCAAGTCGGTACATATGATTAAGTTTTTCTGGTAAAGCATCTTGAGCTCAACTCCTCGGTTGATTCAACTCAACATTCTTGGGTCTTGATAATGTATCAAGCTCTACTTGTTTTTCTTTGGGCTCTACCTCCTTCACCTCAGAGGGGGCATTGGCCTAATCAATTGCAATCATTTTTTTTTGTATGGCATTGTAGTTCTTCATAATATCCTTCTTCAAGCGTTTACTCTCTTCCCTCCTCTCATTTTGCACTTCCTTCTCAGCATATTAGCACTTCAGTACCTCACGCAATTGAAGTGTTGAAGCGGCATGCCTCATGTCTTGCTTGGTTGTGTTGTGTCTTCTTGACCGCCCCACATGGTTGCTCTTGCTTGAGTGATGGTAAATGCTCATCTCTTCTAGATATATATCAAAGAAGTCTATGCTCGTGGAAAAAGTCACAGACTACCTCCAACAAATTGGATCTTGTCCAAGTGTCATCCACGCGTCGCATATCATCTTGTACTCAAGCTCTATGTATGCTCTTGTCATTTTGCTTTGTCGTTTTATTTAGGCACTAGCATATCTTTTGGCCAGGTCAGGTCCACAAGCAATGTCTCATTGTGTAAACCCATCTTGTTCAGCCCCAATGGCATCCATGCCAAATCCGGCTAAATGTCCTGTACCTGGACTCTCCTTCTTGGATCAATCAGCAACTGGACAGTCTGGATAGGCTATTGGCCCATCCATAACCTGTGGGTCACCCAGGCTTGCCGGAATCGGACCATGTTGATGGCAACCTATGAAGTATATTCACAACAGTGATCAAGTGAAAAGTTTGACTAGTAACATGCTTAGAGATTAAATTGTCAAACAAATATAAAAATTGAAAAAACTTGAACGGTTGTTAACCTCTACGCCGACGGCCTGCCTGATACTACGCCAACGGCTTTGTCTACACCGACAACAAATCGCATGAGCCGGCGCCATGCTATGTCAACGGCTGCCGTCGGAATAGGCTACGATGATGGCCAAATGAGACTATGCCGACGGCAACCAGCCATCGACACCTTGACGAGATTCGGTAGTGTAACTTGTAAGGCACATCTGACCACAAGAGATAGGTAGACGGCCAAGCGAATGGTCAATTTTAGACTCTAAAAGTTTCTAAAGAAATCTACCATAACGGAACACTAGAAAAATCTCACTATTAAGATATTTGTTAGAACATACCCAAATAGCTATATCTACCAAACAATTAAATGTATTTAAAAATTAATGTGGACTCAAAACAAAGGATGGATACAATTTTGTCAATGTTTGTATAGTAGAAAATGAAATAATTTTGTTAAAAATACATTATTTAACACACGGTAAGTCTAATAATTAATATACATTGCAATAAAAGGAATGTTACAATTAATTATAGTGACATTTCATATTTGATTAACTATTTTGAATATGTAATGGGGAAGGTGTATACAAAATAATTTATAGAAATTAAGTGTAAATTATATTTATTTAACTCACCCTAGATTCAAATTTTATTTGGATTCGTGAGGTGGTGATGAAGTGCCGCTGATTGAACCGGATCGCCGGATTCAATTTTCGTATGACTGGTTTGGATTCGACAACACGTGGTGATTCAAACAGGAATCACCTCTGTACGGGACAAACAATAGCTCCAGCAACGCCATGCCACCAGCATTGGATTCTGTCGTGCCCCTAGCTCCGCCCCTGTTCAAAAGTTGTTGTCCAACTTACCATCAAGAACCACATTGTCCAAGACTACCCTGCGTGAGGTGCCAAGGAACTGGTCACATCGAGATCGTGTGCACCACGGCTAACGGGGCGGTATGTTACCTCTGCTGCGGCTTCGGCCATTACACCAAGAACTGCTCCATCCCGATACTCGGATCAAGATGCAGCACCTGTGGCGGAGCTGGCCACGATGATCCACATAATCCAAAGCACACCCTGCAATGTGCCACCACGCAGGTTACTCTCGTGTGTACCGCTTGTAGCCAAACTGCACATTGGGCAATGGACTACTCACCCCGGCCACCGGAGTACAACAGGTTTAGAGGATTTGGTCTCTGGTCAATGTGCATGAAACCGGGGCACTTGCTTATGGTTGTATGTCCCTTCAACAGGATAATGTGACTTCTAAACATTGTGTTATTAGTTGCTTCAGTCGGTCTGCTATGTGTATTAGTTCTTCAGGATGTACTAATGTAATTTTCATGAGCTGACCAATAGTATGTCTTGCTGCTAGGAAGAGCATGCTTTTCCTTTTCTTTGATACATTGTTGGTACCATTTTACCATGTAACTGTCTTAACTACACTGAAAGTCACAGGTTGCCATGATATGACTTGCTACGAGATTGTTTGGGACAAAGTGTCAATAGGGAGAAGAGTTCAATTTTCTTTACTCCAGATACTTTGATCTCGCCCACATGGCTTGCTCTCTCGGCCACACCCCATGGCCATGGCGAGACAACCTTTCTCTCCTGCAAGGCATCCTCAGGTGCATGATCCAAACACATCGACGCGGTCCGTTTTGGTCCGCGGCGTGACATAAACACACCGAGTCAGTCCATTTCGCGGGTATGATGTATGATGACACAAAAAAGAAAAAGAAAAACACGCGAAGCAAATACACCGATCTACGCGAGCCGACTTATTTCCGACCTAAATTTAAGCTAGAAATGTATTTCCGCGAACGTGTCGTGGACCGCCCGCCTCGAAGCACTCCAACAACTGCTCACCTTCTGCATCGGCAATATTGGAAGGGCGGCTGCTTGGATTGTACCGCTGCCATCAATGTTACGACCGCTTGACTCTTGCACCGATATCAATGACACGACCACTTGACTCATGCGCCGGTGTTGAAGATGGATGCCAGTACTTTTAAACTAGGTCGTTGAGTCCCCATATTACCCACACTTGCGCACTCTATTGGCACTACGAGCCGCACTTATCCCCCAAAGCACAGACAATAGAAGCACTTGTCAGCTGTGGTCGTGGAAGAAGAGTGGTCATAATGACCACGAGGACGGATCCTTGTCAGGACATTGTCGTCGCAGGGCATGCAACCGCGTCTACGTCATTGTTGATGTGCCGCAAATTCTGTAGGAGACAAACACACCGACCCATACACCAACGTCAAACTCCCTAGATGTTGGCACCAAAACTAGGCAAGTATCCCGGTATCGCCCGTGCCACAGGAATGGGCGACGTGACTCCAAGAGATCCAATGACGGCGGGGCCTCCTTCCCTCCCAGATCTACGGCATGACCTACAGTATGACTCCAACTCAAAGGTATGGAACATATTCCTTGAGGAGAGCACGACACATGGCGCCGCACCGCCTTCCTAGGCAACGTCGTCAAGGAGCACGACGAGGGTGGCAATAACGTACCGGAAAGGAGGCCCTCGTCGACAATGTGGACTATGAGATCCTCCTCGCATACGAGAATGAGTTGGCGGCGTCAAACAGGAGGAATCCCCCTGCACTTGCCCAATCTAGACAACAACACTGAAGCCCTCAGGTCGACATCGAACGGTCCAAGTTGGGCGGCCATGCCAAATGGGACGGCCTACCCCATGGTCCTGCATGAGCCACATTTGCGCATGGGGTGGTCTGCCATGCCACCTGCGCAAGGTGGCCTGATGTGACCATGGGCGATGTGGCTTGCACCTACTCATACGCCTGGATAGCAAGTCATGCCCCAGTGCCTGAACCTTATGCGTCGCAGCCGTAGGCAGCGATGAATTGGCCTTTGGCGTCCAGGACGTCTACACTACCATGGTCGTGGTTCGCTGTTGGTGTTCATCCAAATCGACGACGGAGAGGACAACTCCAACACAAATTGTGTTCCTATGTTACTAGGGTTTTATTTCACTTATTATATGTTTTATTCCATTTTCGCCAAATGTAAATTGTGTTTTGCCTATGAAATAGTATTATCAAGAAAAAAATATGACAGGCTGCTAGGTTCAATGCCCGACTATCCATCCAAGGATCAAAACGGTGATATTTGAAGATACTACTACATGTTGGCACGGGCTGGCAAAAGCGACAAGGTTGCGCGCGCGTGTGTGGGCGTGGGTGTGCGGTTAGGGCATCTCCGGACCCATGGGGCGTCACGTCGGGGATCAGGAAAGCAGCCCGGATGGCGACAGGTTTGCGTCCGCGGACGAGAGGCTGGTCGCTCGCGTCCGCCCCATGTCGCCCCTGGCCCGCGTGTCATAGGCATAGATAATATTTTTCATTAAATAGGAGTCATTATTTTTTTAACTTCTACTCTATCCTAAATACGTACGGGGCCGGCGGCGTAGCGCGGCAGCTCGCCGCTCGCCGTCGGGGCCGTGGATTTCACTCGACGCGGGCGGCCTGAACGCGTGAGGATTCCACTCCGGCTAGTGCAGGTGGCGCGGCGGTGGCGGCGGCGCGGGCGCGGCGGCGGCCGGCATCGGCCGGAGGCCTTCATCTCCTCCTTTCCGCGCACCTCGGGCGCGTCGCTCCCGCCTCTGCGGGCGGGATCATCGCCTCCGCGCGACTCCGGCTCTGCGGGCGGCGCGTTGCACGGCGGCGCGCGCCTCCCGACGGACGCGGCCGGCACTGGGCCTCCTCGTTCTCCTGCCGCGGCGCATGCGCTCTTGCCGGCCGCTCGCCGAGTCGGCGTCCTCCAGGGCGCCGCTCGGGCGAGGGCATCTGGATGAGGTGACGGGCTGCTCGCAGCGAGCAGCTCGTTCTTCGGCCGATGAGGTCGCCTAGCGGCGGCGGCCGGCGCCGGGTGGCCTCGTGCTCCTTGGTCACGCGCGTGAGGTCGGCGAGGCGCTCCTCGATGGCGGCGTTGATGTTCGCCGGCGCGAGGTCCTCCTCTTGGACGGGCTCCTCGGCGCGGTCGCGCCCTCCCGCGGCCTCGTACCGGCCGTCCGCGGTCTCGTGCCGCCCTCCGCGGCCGCCTCCGCCATCGCGTCGCCGGCCTTCTTTGCGCCGCCTCGGCGGCGCGGGAGCGCCTCGTCGTCGGCGACCCACGCGGTCGGCGCGCTCCTCCTCCTCGTCCGCGGGAACCTCGCCGGGCGGCGAGGAAGCTTGGCCACGTGGTCTGCGGGTGCGAGGCATGGCGCGGAGAAGGTGGAGGAGAGGGAAGGTGATGCGGTGTTTGAGACCGCCGCCGTCTTTTATAGCCGGCGGCCGGCGGGAAACTAGGGCGCCAATGGCGTTTCGCGCGCGCGGGGAACCTTGGTGCGCGCGGGAACTTTCCGCGCGTTCCACGCCGCCATGGTGTCCCGTCGAGGCCGCCATGGCGCAGCGCAACAAGGGAACGCGGCCTCTTTGGGTCGCCGCGTTGGGCGCCGCGTGCGGCCCAAACGGACACGCGGACGCGTCCGAGTGTCCGTTCGGCCACCCAACGGCCAAAACGGACGGCCCAGCGTGTCCGTTTGGGTCGCCCGGTTGGAGATGCCCTTAGTGCTTGACATGGAGGCGTCACGTCGTGGATCTTGGAAAGCAGTAGCGCGATGGCGACAGCAGCTTCCCTCCATTCCTTCTTCTTCTCCCCAACCTCCCTGGTCAAATGGCCATCACAGCCCAGCAACTCCAAACTGGACCAACACTACTACACTACCACGCTACGCTGCCTCCCATCCCAGCCAGCCACAGTGAGACAGCAACGCCTCTGTAGCCCGTAGTCTGCCCCTGTGCTTTGGCTACATAAAGCAAAAGCCTGCACCGAGTAATGTAAAACCCCTCTCTCGGTGATCAATCATGCTGGATGAAAACCCTCTCCGATCTGATCAATCATGCCTGGCTATGCCCTACGTGTTGAAGATGGCTTTGTTTGTCCTTGCTGACCGGGAGGACGACGAGGGAAGAGGGGAAATGCTGCTGCGGCCATCTCCCATCTGGATCGAGGATGCCCTGACCCTGATGTGAAACGCAAAACTGCCTTTGTCAGCATGGATACGGACGGAATGCATGCATGCATGCAGGAATCTGCTATCATCCAGGAGCCTCCCTTCCCTCTGTGGAATTCATGCTCAAAGGTTAGGGCATCTTCAACTGGGCGACGCATTTTGGACGCCTAAACGTACGCGTCGCGTTCGTTTTCGTCAGCCGAAATGGTCGAAATCGTCCACGCGTCCGTTTTCGTCGGGGTGACTCCAGCGCATGATGCATAATTTTGTTTCATTCATAAAAGTCATAATTTACATTAATAAAAAACATAAAAAACCCATAAAGACGTGGTAAAAGTAGGTGCTGCCTACTGCTCGTCGTCGCTGACGAGGTCAATGAACTCCGGCGTCGGCCATGGAAGCTCGTACGCCGGCGGTGGAGGAGGTACCGCCGCTTGCGCAGGAGGCTGTGGCCAGGGATCCCACGTCGGAGCAGCAGGCGGAGCACGGGCGTTGGAACGCGTCGACATGGTCGGAGGAGTCGCCGGTCTCCCCTACGTAAGCGCGGACTAGCGGAGCTGGATTGCGAGCCTATCCCACAAAGCGAGCTCGTTGAGCTCGTCCTGCTCGGCTGTTGGCGGTGCCATGGCAATGGCCTCCTCCTCGGAAATGTCTGGCGGTTGGGTCTCCGAATCCCACGCCGGCTCACCGTCGTCGTGGTCGTAGTCTGCCATGTCCACGTCCTCATCCTCGTCCTCGTCCGCGTCCTCCTGGTCGTTCTCTTCTTCTTCTGCGACGATCTCGCGGTCGAAGTAGTCCACGTCGCCGAGGTAGCCAGCGCGGCGGCGCGCGTCGAACTCCCACGTCCGAATGAAATCCAGTTGTAGGAGTTCGGCGCGTACGCTGATCCTCCGCAGATCCGGCGGCAAGATCGCTCGGCGCGCACCTCGCCCGTCGCTCTCGGCCCTTGCGTGGCACGGGGGCACCGGCACGCGCCGTTGAGTACCAACCCCCTCCCAAAGTTCACGTCGGCCATGGTGCCGGCCGGTTTCCTCCATAGCTTCACGAGATCAACGCGTACGTACCGTGCCGACCTTGCCTTCTTGCGAGGAACTTGCCTCGTGGTCGTTCTTGGTCTTGCGGAACGGCCAGCATTTCTTCCCCATGGCGTCGGTGGGGTGGATAGTGTGGGATCTGGGAATGGTTTGGTCGGGGAAATGGGCGCCGGCAGCAACCCTTTAAGAGGCTCGGACGCCATCTCGCCTTCAATGGCCTGCCACTGCAACGCCGTCTAGCTGCGCACGCTTACGAAAGCCGTGGTATCACGGAAGACGAAGCAGTTATGCCGCTGCCAGGCGGGCCTGTGCGAGGACCGAGCGGACACTTTGAGCGTCCGTACAGCATACCTAGCGCATATTTGGCTAGGTTTGCGTCATCGCGGACGGTCCGGTCATTTTGCATCGTGTTGCTGGAGCCTGGAGGTGATGCTATACGCCTTTTCGGTCACGGCGTCGCGCCGCTGGAGATGCCCTTACGGATCATTTGACAGCATCAATCAGACGCATCGCGGGGAAATGGGAAAGCAAGACGCAGGTTTATTTTGAGCTAGGGTGTCTACATACTACTGATTAATAATTTCAGAAACAACATATGTAGTGGAAAGCAGACACGATCGCTACGAAACACAAGGCCGCAGGACATGATCTTTCACAACTGTTCCAATTTCAACAGAGGTACTGGAGCTTTTCAGTACACAAGCTACAGGCAAAGTGTACACTTCCCACATTTGACCGGAGAATCAAATAATCAAGCTGCAGGAAGAATTTCAAAAGTTCTCCCTAGCTACGGCAATACGCACAGAGTTCCGAAGCAGCATCACTGTATACAATTCTACTCAGTTTATATCGTCAATTGCGCCGAGACGTGGAAAAGGAAGAACTCCAGTCCTGGCTGACAGATCTAGATTGCCCAAAACCAAAAATCCAAGGAAGAATTCGAAAAATTTCCCTGGCTATGGCAATGTGCTCGCACCAGTTCCAAAGAAACAGCTCTGTATGCAATTCTACCCAATTAAACAAAAAAAGAAGAAAAAAACAGAAGGAGGAAGAACTATAGTCTTGACAAACCCATCCACATTGCCCCTTAAATCCTCATCTTTCAACTGTTTCAGTTTCAACAGAAGTAAGGCTTTTCAGTACAAATCTACAGGCAAAGTGTACACTTCCAAATTTGCCCGGAGAACAACATGATCAGGATGCAGGAAGAACTCAAAACATCACCCTAGCTACGGCAATGTGCCTGTAATCTAAAATTTGAGGCTCTTGCTTTCTAACAGCAGTGTATCCGATTCTACCCAATTTATATAATCAATTACAGAGACCCAGAAAAATGAAGAACTGCAGTCCTGACACATTGCCCGTAATCTAAAATTGGAGGCTCATTGCTTAGTTCCTCATCTTTCAACTGTTTCAATTTCAAACAGCAGTAACGCTTTTCAGGACAAAGCTAGAGGCAAAGTGTACACTTTCCAAATTTGACCGGAGAAACACATGATCATGATGCGGGAAGAACTCAAAACTCCACCCTAGCTATGGCGGCAATGTGCCAATGTGCGCACACCAAGCAACAACACTGTATGCAATTCTACCCAATTTATATCATCAATTACACCGAAGACAAGAAGAAGGAAGAACTACAGTCCTGACAGACCCACCCACATTGCCCAAAACCTAAAATTGGAGGCTCCTCAGCTACTTACCAAAACTGGCTATACTTACCACAACCCACCCGTTGAGTGCTTATTGAGCTGTGACCAATTCACACCAATTTGCATGTACATCCGCCGGCTAGCCACCGATTTGGGCGGCGCTGATGCTGCATTGTGGCTCCAAGCTTCCTGTCAATGGCGGGCAATCCATTCGTCCGCTCTTATGTTTCCAAATGGCACAGCAGCAAGTTCGGCTAGTTGTGAAACTATTTACATGTGTCTTCATCATCCACCAATTTGCCAATTCCATCCATTCCTTGATCCAGATTATGCAAGACTGACCACCGATGGAAACTGCAAGCAGATCAAAGCAAATTGATATCTGTCCCTTCTCATTGAATTGTCTTTGTGAGCTTGCACTTTGCAAGGAACGCGGTGGATGTGCAATTCATGGTGCAAAGCTTGAGCAATTCTGAGGCTTGCTGCTTGAGCTCCGGCCCGCACCCGCTTTGGATGACCAGGAGAAGCTTGGCGGCCAGCCCGACCTCCAGGGCGGCAGGGGCAGACTCTTCAGGAACTATCCTGCAGACCACCCACAGCATAGAGAGCGCTCGCCGCGTGCATGCTTCGGACACCCTCATCAGCAACCGGACGGCATTGGGTATCGTCCTCGGGCAATCCTTGAGAGCCATCCTGCCTTCCGGGACGGCGGCGAGCGCGTCCAGGACGTCCAATGCTGGCTCCACGCACTCCGTGGCAAGCTCCGGCAGCAGCTCCACCAGCTGCTGCACCGCGCCGATGCTGACAATCATACTCCTGGCCGGTCTGTGCACGGCACAGATCGAATTGAGCAGCTCCAGCCCGGCGGCGACGCCGTCCTGATGCCGCTTGTCCCGGACGAGGCGCATGGCTCCGACCAGGAGGCTGAGGCTGGCGACCGTCTCCGGCCGGAAGGCCTTCTCCTCCATGAGGATGCGGAAGAGGCGGACGCAGTTGATCTTGGTGTCCACCGCGCCCTCGTTGAGCATGTCGACCACGAGGGACACCTTGGCGGGCTGCATGAGCGCGGCCTTGGCGTCGGCGTCGAGCGGCACGCCGCAGACGAGGATGGCGACGGCCTCGGAGCCGACGGAGTGGGAGGTGAAGGGGCCGAGGAGGGAGGTGAGGAGCGCGACGCCGCCGGCCTCGGCGACGGCCTTGGTGACGGACTGGTGGGCGGCGGCGAGGGCGCGGAGCTCCTGGAGCGCGGCGACGCGGGCCTTGCCCTTGAGCGGGCTGCGCCGGGGGACGGCGGTGGTGCCGCGGAGGGCGTGCACGAGGTCGGCGGCGCGGCCGTGGAAGTCGGCGGCGCGCTTCTTGAAGCGCGCGTAGCGGCGGGCGAACCAGGCGGCGATGAGCTGGCGGAGCGTGGCGTTGGGGGTGAGCGCGTCGTCCCAGAGCTCCTGCATGGTGGTGGGGCAGGTGCGGTGGCCGAGCGCCAGCCAGCGCGCGATGTTGGACCGCTCGTAGGTCTGCCCCGTGCAGAGCGTGGCCGGATCCACCATCGGCTCCAGCGAGATGGGGCAGATGAAGACGGCGGGGACCGCCTCGTCCCCGCCGCCGCCGGGCACGGAGGCGTCCCCCGCCGCGTCCAGCTCGTCCATCATCTTCCGCAGCTCCACCGGCTGCTGCTGCTTCGCTCCGTCGCCCAGCGCCCCGTCGCCGGGCTCCGGGCCGCACCCCAGGATGCCGTCCTTGAGCGCCGTGTCGATGTCCAGCACCTGCCCGCCGCAGGGCAGCTCCTGGTACTGCGGCATTGCGGCGACAGAGACCGTCTGCCCAGAAACCAAACTCCACCGCCCACCGAAGCGAGTGTACACGGACTTACGGACGGCGAGGCTCCGGCCTTCCGCTACAAGCGCGCAGGAGACGACGGGATGATGCGGTGAATCATGGGGCGACTTATCAGCAACATCATCACCATCTTTCTTTCTTGCCTTCACTCCTTGCTTTCCCTCTTTCTTGACCTGTTGCTTTTCTTGGATTTCTCCAGCTACCAACCAGTCAAAAGGGAGGGGGCTTGAGATGGAAGCTTTTGGGTGTTTGGATTGCAACGATTCCGTCGCCGAGATATGAGGAGATCTGATAAGAGAGGATGGAGGAAGAAGGGGGAGGGAGAAACTGAAGAATGTGAGTGAGATCCGGAGTGAGCTAGATAGAGTGGGTAGAGGGAGAAGAGGGTCATTCTTGTGTGAGTGAGTGAGAGAGAGAGAGAGAGGGCAGAATATCCTGACGAAATTATTTTCTGGGTTTTGGAGTTTTACTTGGTGGGTGGAGGGGACGGGATTGGACGAGACTGGGGACCATACATTAGCACACTCACTGACACCCTGCCTGTGGTGGTGGGCCACCCAGCACACTCTCTTGTACTCCTCTCCTTTTATATAAGTATATTTTTTCTGGAGGTGTTATTTCCTTTATCATATTTTGATTTGATTGTTGTTTATTTTCCATGCAGCAGCCAGGCACAGAAGTGAGGCAGGAAGATTGGCCCATGCCAAAAGCACCAAGCAAGAAGGGATGGGGTAGAATCTTGCAGGAAATGGCGGCATATAGTTTGAGTATACACACAGTATTCATCTTCTTCTAGGTTTGATGTGATTTTGAACCATGCTCCTAGAAAATGCCCATACTACTCTCTATATTTTCCTTCTTCAAAACGTACTCCAAATCTCACATTTGGGCGCCGGAACCGGAGGCTGACCATCGCGGGAATCGAGGCGAGCGTGCGTCCCGCGTACTCCAAATCTAGGCACGCCCACTGCACGTGCGGTGAGGTCAGCATGTGGAGGCGAACAAGGGAGGGCTTTGATTTCTCTTTTTCCCCGTTTTTCTGAAAACAAGGACAAGGCCACAGGCTTGCCTCCCTCGTGACGCGCGCCCGTCACGTTACGGTTACGACTGCATCGGACCTGCTGTTTGACCGCTTTTTATACATACTCGAGGTTCTGACTACGCATCGATCAAGCAGTACTAGTATTTGTATCGATGTTGTGAACATTTGGCACGGTGAGTGTAGAGGCATGTTATTGTAGATGCAAATTGTGTTTGGTTTTGGCCGTGTGGATAGGATCATGGTCTCCGTGGGCTGTCAACGTGTCTCAACGCGACGACCCATTTGAACTTTTGTTAGCTCTTTTTTCACAAAAATGTCATTATTTTTCTCCATTCCATCACAAATTAATAGGAAAATAATAGCTAATAAGTTTGAGTAAATCCAGGCCTTTCTGGCATTTACCAAAGTACCAAAAGTATCACAATATGAGACATAGTTTATCAACAAAAGTCTTGGTGCGGTGGAGGTTTGTTGTTGTGGACACGGTCATGATTGCTCCGGTACAACAGAAGACAAGGCTCCCTCGTCATGGATCAAGCTTGCTTCGGTTTGACTTTTTATGTGTTGTCTTTTGCTGTGGGTTCGGTGTGCACTTGGCGCGTGTGCGTGTGTTGTAACTTTTGGTGTAACTGCTGGCCGGTTGATGGCTTCGTTAATTCAAAGCCGGGCTCATTTCGAGCCTTCCGAGATAAAATAGAGTGATCAACTTGATCATTACTGAACTAGAATAATTTTTGCCCCTTATCGAGCTAAGCCCTTGTCCTCGAGTTCATATCGGTCAAGTCGGTACATGTGATTAAGTTTTTCTACGAGTAGTAAAGTATTTTGAGCTCAACGCCTCGTTGCTTCAGCTCAATATCCTTGGACCTTGATAATGTATCGAGCTCTACTTGTTTTTCTTTGGACTATAAGAAGATCTCCAGTCGCGTCCCTCAAAAAACGTCCGACACAAACAATTTGAGGCACGTTTGGGACCGCGTCAAACAAAAAGAGACCAAAAATCTGTACAAAAAAAAACCCTTCTCAGCTGTTCCTCAAACAGCGTCCAGATACATGCATTTTAATAGAGGGGACCACCCCATGTGGGAAAAGTAGGTGAGAAAACGGTAATTCTAAACCTACGGACTCTTTTGTTACGGAAACACCTACGCGCTGACATGGCGAAGCCGGTTGGTTCAGTTTTGATTCCATGCATAAAAATCGGAAACAACCACCCAACCTGGTGTGCACCTGATGAGTCCGTAAATGAATTCCGTATGATTTTGTCCGTAGGTATAGCATTACTCGTGAGAAAAAGTGTGGGAAAAGAGAATGACATGTGGGGAGTAGGGGCTGCATGCATGCGTCCGGACGCTGTTTTTGTGTCTGGCGTCCCCGATGGAGACTCTATGTATAGAGTCTCTACCAAGGACGCGGGACATAAAATGGGACGATATTTAACTTTGGGGGACGCGACTGAAACACGATTTTCCCCATTTTTATCCGCCGTTTGGCCCCCAAACGTCGTTTGGGGGACGTGACTGGAGATGCTCTAACTCCTTCGTTGTTGACGAGGCATTGGCCTAATCAATCGCAGGCATTTTTTGTATGTCATACAGTCATAGTAGTTCTTCATTATTTCTTTCTTCCAACATTTCATCTCTTCCCTCCTCTTATTTTGCACTTCCTTCTTGGCATATAAGCACTATAGTGCCTCTCGCAATTGAAGTGTTGAAGCGGCATGCCTCGTGTCTTGATTGGTTGTGTTGTCCCTTCTTGACCGCCCACATGGTTGCTTTTGCTTGAGCGACGGTAAATACTCACCTCCTCTGGATGGATAATTTGTCTTCATCTCTCTCAAAGCGTCTATGATCGTGTAAAAAGTCATGGAATATCTTCCAATATGGTATTGGTCATCGCCACAAATTGGATCTTGTCGAAGTGTCAACCATGTGTCGCATATCATTTTGCACTCAAGCTCTATGTATGCTCTTGTCATTTTATTTGGGCACTAGCATGTTGTATGAGCATGTCCACAAGCAATGTCTCATTGCGCAAACCCATCTTGTTGAGCCCCAATGGAATTCCATGCAGGATTCGGTAAGATCCCTTGTATCTGGACTCTCTGTCTTGGATCAATCAGCAACTGGGCCGTCTGAATAGGCCATAGACACATCCATCACCTGTGGGTCATCCGGAATAGCCGGAATCAGACCATATTGATGGCATACCTATGAAGTATATCCACAATAATGAACGTGCGAAAATTTTGACTAATAACATGCTTAGAGATTAAATTGTCAAATAATTTAAAAAATTGAAAAAAAAAATCAAAAGGTTGTTAACCTCTACGCCGACGCTTTATCTACACCGGCAACAAACTGGCCTAAGCCGGAGCCGTGCTATGCAGACGGCTACTATCGGCAAAGGCTCCCATGACGGCCAAATGGGCCTATGCCGATGGTAGCTAGCCGTCGGCACCTTGACTAGTTTCGGTAGTGTAACTTGTAAGGCACATCTGACCACAAGAGACAGGTAGACGGCCAAGTGAATGGTCAATTTTATACTACCATACCAACACTAGAAAATCTCACTATTAAGATATTTGTTAGAACATTCCTAAATAACTATATCTACCAAACAATTAAATGTATTTAAAAATTAATGGATTCAAAACAAAGGATGGATACAATTTTGGCAATGTTTGTATAGTAGAAATGACATAATTTTGTTAAAAAAAATACATTACTTAACACAAGGTAAGTCTAATAATAATATACATTGTAATAAAAAGAATGTTACAATTAATTATAGTGACATTTCATATTTGATTAACTATTTTGTACATGTAATGGGGAAGGTGTATACAAAACAATTTATAGAAATTAAGTGTAAATTATATTTATTTAACTCGCCCTAGGTCCAAATTTTATTTGGATCCATGCTGGATTCATACAAGAGGTGGTGCTGAAGCGTCATTGTTTGAACCGAGTCAATGTTAGCACTAATGGTTTAGATTTGACAACACCGTGGTGATTCAAACAAGAATCACCTCTATACAGGACAAAAACAACTCCGGCAGCGCCACGCCACCAGCTTCCACTCCTATCGTGTCCCTAGCTCCGCCCATGTGCAAAAGTTGTCGTCCCACTCACCATCAAGAACCACACTATCCGAAGCTACCGTGCGTTAGGTGCCAAGGAACTGGTCACATCATCGAGCCCGTGTGCACCACGCCTAACGGGCGGTACGCTACCTCTGATGCGAGTTCAGCCATTACGCCAAGAAGTGCTCCATCCTGATGCTCGGATCATGATGCAGCATATGTGGCGGAGCAGGCCACGGTGATCCACATAATCCGAGTCACACCCTGCAATGTGCCACCCTGCAGGTTACTCTCGTGTGTACCGCTTGTAGCCAAATTTGACATCGGGCAAGGGACTGCTCACCCCGACCACCGGAGTACGACGGGTTTAGAGGATTTGATATGTGCTCAATGTGCATGAAACCGGGGCACTTGCTTAAGGACTATATGTCCCTTCAACAGGATAATGTGACTTCTAAACATTGTGTTATTAGTTGCTTCAGGCGGTCTGCTATGTGTTTATTAGTTCTCCAGGATGTACTAATGTAATTTTCATCAGTTGACTGATACGTCCATTTTGCATCACTATTTTATATCATAATTTGCTGTTATTCATTGATATATTTAATATTTAGAGATGATACTTATGTTATTTCATCTATTTTGCATGTTTCGTGATCATTGGAGAATTATTCACCGGAGTCGGGATTCTGCTGGAAAAAGCACCGTCGGGACACCATATTTACGAAGATCAACAATTGACGGAAATTACACGTAAATATTTTTCAGAAGACGAAGGGAGCCAAAAGGAGGAGCGGGAGGAGCCACCATGGGCCCCCATAGGCGGCGCGGGCCCCCTGGCCGCGCCGCCTTGTGGGGAGGGGCCCACAGCCCTGCCGCCTCTCCTTCGCGTACTTCTTCGCCCTGAAAACCTAAGCCCCGAGGAGTTACGGAGGGTGTGAGCCGCCTGCGGGCGGAGAACCAGAGAGAAAAGCTCTCGGCGGGCAGGAATCCGGCAGGAAATTCCCCTCCGGGGGGGATCGACACCATCGCCATCGTCATCGAGCTGGACATCATCTCCATCATCATCGTCATCATCTCCACCATCTACACCGCCATCTCCACCGCTGCATCTCGTCACCGCTGTAACGATTTGGGTTGGATCTTGATTGTTTGATAGGGAAACTCTCCGGTGTTGATTACTACTTGTTATTGATGCTATTGAGTGAAACCATTGAACCAAGGTTTATGTTCAGATTGTTATTCATCATCATATTACCTCTGATCATGTTCCATATGATGTCTCGTGAGTAGTTCGTTTAGTTCTTGAGGACATGGGTGAAGTCTAGATGTTAGTAGTGAATTATTGTTGAGTAGTATTCAATGTTATGATATTTAAGTTGTGGTGTTACTCTTCTAGTGGTGTCATGTGAACGTCGACTACATGATACTTCACCTTTATGGGCCTAGGGGAGTGCATCTTGTATTCGTTTGCTAATTGTGGGGTTGCCGGAGTGACAGCAACCTAAACCCCCGTTAGTATATCGGTGCGGGAGGGATAGCAGGATCTCGAGTTTAAGGCTGTGGTTAGATTTATCTTAATTACTTTCTTGTATTTGCGGATGCTTGCAAGGGGTATAATCACAAGTATGTATTAGTCCTAGGAAGGGCGGTGCATTAGCATAGGTTCACCCACACAACACTTATCAAAACAATGAAGATTAATCAGCCGTATGAAGCGAAAGCACTAGACTAAAATCCGTGTGTCCTCAAGAACGTTTGGTCATTATAAGTAAACAAACCGGCTTGTCCTTTGTGATAAAAAGGATTGGGCCACTCGCTGCAATTATTTCTCTCGCATTTTATTTACTTGTACTTTATTTATCTGCTATATCAAAACCCGAAAACTTGTCTGTGAGCATTTACAGTGAACCCTTCATCGAAACTGCTTGTCAACACCTTCTGCTCCTCGTTGGGTTCGACACTCTTATTTATCGAAAGTACTACGATACACCCTATACTTGTGGGTCATCAAGACTATTTTCTGGCGCCGTTGCCGGGGTGAAGCGCTATTGGTAAGTGGAATTGGTAAGGAAACTTTTTGTACGTGCTGATTTTGTTTGCTACTATAAGTCATTATGGAGAGATCCTCCCTTGAATTTCTATTTGGAAAATCTACTACTACTGCAACGGTAGTGGATGAGCGCCAGGTGAGGAAGTAATACCATATAAAATACCTATGAAAATTATTGAACGTGTTGTGGATAACCGCTATGAAGGGGATGGAACTGTGCATCCTGGAGATCATTTACTGTTTTTACATGAATTATGCGGGTTATTCAAATATGCAGGTATTTCAATGGATAAAGTTAGGAAGAAATTATTTGTTATGTCGCTATCTGGTAAGCGGCGCATTGGTATAAACTGCTGAAGGATGGACGTTCTCTTGATTGGAAGGATATTGTGCCTATTTTACTCTAAATTCTATCCTCCAAGTGAAATTCACAAAGACCGCAACCGTATATATAATTTTTGGCCTCATGATGGAGAGAGTATTTCCCAAGCGTGGGGGAGATTGAAGTCTTTAATGCTCAAATGCCCCATTCATGAGCTTCTGGTAATATTATCATTGATAATTTCTATGCAAGACTGTCTTTTCAAGATAAAACCTTGCTGGATACTTCTTGTTGGATCATTCACGCGCAATAAAGAAGAGTTTAAATGGGACCTTCTTGATCGAATCCAAGAAAATACCGAAGGATGGAAGAACGACAAAGGTAGAGTGTCAGGTATAAATTATAATTATGAATGCATTGAAACTTTTATGGATACTGATGAATATCGTAATATGAGTGCTACATATGGTCTTGACTCTCAAGTTGTTGCAAATATTTATAAAGCCTTTGCCTCTCATTTTGAATTGCCTAGGAAGAATTTTGATAAGTATCATGAACCATATAAAGATAAAGTTGATTCACCTAAAGGTAAATGTATTGAAATTAAAACTGTTGATCATGTTCTTCCTGAAGCTTATATTGAAAAAACTCCTTTCCCTGTTAAAATGAAGGAGTATTCTGTTATAACTAGTGTAGTTAATAAAAGTGCAAAGAAACCTATAGAACCTGAAGAACAAATAAAAGGTGAACCTGCTGTTGCAATAGTTAAAGATCTTGTTACTGAAAATGTGGAAGATGGTCATATTATTTTTGTGAAGATGCTTCTAATATTGTTTCGCATCCTAATAAGTCTATGAAAGCCAGTGTTCCTGTTCTCTCTGTTCGAATTGGTGATCATTGTTATTATTGTTTATGCGACATTGGCGCAAGTATTAGTGCCATTCCTTATGAGCTCTACACAGAAATTATGCATGAAATTGGTTCTTGTGAACTTGAATATATTGATGTGGTTATTCGGCTAGCTAATAGAGAAACTATCTCTCCCATTGGTATTGTTCGAGATGTTGAAGTTCTATGTGGTAAGATTAAATATCCTGCTGACTTTTTGGTACTTGGTTCTGCTGCTAGTAAGTTTTGCCCTATTATTTTTGGTAGACCTTTTCTAAATACATGTGGAGCTATTATAGATTGCAAGAAAGAGAAAATTGTTACTAAATTTGCTGGTGAATCTTATGATTTTAACTTCTCTAAATTTGCCAAAACTCCTTATAAAGCTGATTTGCCTAATGAAGATTTTAGAGTTGAACAATGTGCATCTATTGCTCTTGCTCCTAGTAATCCTTTGCAGCAACATTTGGAAAATAGTGAGAGTGAAGTTTTTAGGGAAGAAAGGGATGAGCTTGATGAAATTTTCCTTCGTCAACCTATTCTTAAACATGACTTACCGGTTGAAGATTTAGGTGTAACACCACCACCAAAGGAAGATCCTGTATTTGATTTGAAACCATTACCTGATAATCTTAAGTATGCTTATATTGATGAGAAGAAAACATATCTTGTTATTATTAGTGCTAAGCTTTCAGATATCGAGGAAGAAAGGTTATTGGAAATATTGAAGAAGCACCGAGGAGCTATTGGCTATACTTTTGATGATTTGAAGGGGATTTCTCCTGCTATTTGCCAACATGCTATTAATATAGAAGATGGTGCAAAACCTGTTGTTGAACATCAGCGTCGTCTAATTCCCAAGATGAAGGATGTGGTAAGAAATGAGGTATTAAAACTCCTTGAAGCAGGTATTATATATCCTATTGCTGATAGTAGATGGGTTAGTCTGTGCATTGTGTTCCTAAGAAAGGAGGTATAACTGTTGTGCCTAATGATAATGATGAGCTTATTCCTCAAAGAGTAGTTGTAGGGTATAGAATGTGCATTGATTTTAGAAAAGTTAATAAAGTTACTAAGAAAGATCATTACCCTTTACCTTTTATTGATCAAATGTTAGAGAGGTTGTCTAAAAATACACATTTCTGTTTTCTTGATGGATATTCTGGGTTTTCACAAATTGATGTTAGAGCTAAAGATCAAGAGAAAACCACTTTCACTTGTCCCTATGGAACTTATGCTTATAGCGTATGCCTTTTGGTTTATGTAATGCTCCTGCTACTTTTCAAAGATGCATGTCTGCTATTTTTCATGGCTTTTGTGAAAAGATTGTTGAGGTATTCATGGATGATTTTTCTGTCTATGGGAATTCATTTGATAATTGCTTGTGAAACCTTGATAAAGTTTTGCAGAGATGTGAAGAAACTAACCTTGTTCTGAATTGGGAGAAATGTCACTTTATGGTTAATGAAGGAATTGTATTGGGACATAAAATTTCTGAAAGAGGCATTGAAGTTGATAGAGCTAAAGTTGAAGCAATTGAGAAGATGCCCTATCCTAGGGATGTTAAAGGTATTCGTAGTATTCTTGGTCATGCTGGTTTTTATAGGAGGTTTATTAAAGATTTCTCTAAAATTTCAAAGCCTCTTACTAATCTTCTTCAAAAAGATGTACCTTTCGTTTTTGATGATGATTGTAAGGAAGCTTTTGAAACTCTAAAGAAAGCCTTAACAACTGCTCCTATAGTTGAACCTCCTGATTGGAACTTACCTTTTGAAATTATGTGTGATGCTAGTGATTTTGCTGTAGGTGCTGTCCTTGGACAGCGAGTAGATAAAAAATTAAATGTTATTCATTATGCTAGTAAAACTCTAGATCCTGCTCAAAGAAATTATGCTACAACTGAGAAAGAATTATTAGCCGTAGTTTTTGCATGTGACAAGTTTAGATCCTATATTGTTGATTCAAAAGTCACAATTCATACTGATCATGCTGCGATTAGGTACCTTATGGAAAAGAAAGATGCTAAGCCAAGGCTTATTAGATGGGTGCTTCTTTTGCAAGAATTTGATTTACACATTGTAGATAGGAAATGTGCTGATAATCCTGTTGCTGATAATTTGTCTAGATTGGAAAATATTACTTATGATCCTGTTCTGTTAATGATAGTTTTCCAAATGAACAATTGGCTGTAATAAAGGAGAGCTCGCGAGAGAGCCCTTGGTATGCGATTATGCTAACTTTATTGTTTGAAGTATTTGCCTCCAACCTTTTCAGCTCAGCAAAGGAGGAAATTCTTTTATGATTTGAGGCATTATTTTTGGGATGACCCACACTTATATAAAGAAGGAGTGGATGGTATTATGCGAAGATGTGTCCCAGAATATGAACAACAAGAGATATTGAGTAAATGCCATGGTAGTGTTTATGGAGGACATCACGCCGGAGATAGAACCGCACAAAAGGTTCTACAATCAGGTTTTTATTGGCCAACACTTTTCAAGGATGCAAGGAAGTTTATCTTATCTTGTGATGAATGTCAAAGAGTTGGTAATATCTCTAGACGCAATGAAATGCCTATGAATTATACTCTTGTTATTGAACCATTTGATTGTTGGGGATTCGACTTCATGGGTCCTTTCCCTTCTTCAGAAGGTAATACTCATATACTTGTCGCTGTTGATTATGTTACTAAATGGGTAGAAGCTATACCTACAAAAAGTGCTGATGGTGAGACCTCTATAAAAATGCTTGTAGATGTTATATTTCCTAGATTTGGAGTACCTAGATATATTATGACTGATGGAGGTTCACATTTTATTCATGGTGGTTTTAGAAAAACTCTTGCCAAGTATGGTATTAATCATAGAATTGCTTCAGCTTATCATCCTCAAACTAGTGGGCAAGTAGAATTATCGAATAGAGAAATTAAAGCTATCTTGGGAAAGACTGTTAATAAATCTAGAAAGAATTGGGCTAGTAAGTTAAAGGAAGCATTGTGGGCTTATAGAACTGCTTATAAAAATCCTATGGGAATGTCTCCTTATAAAATGATTTATGGAAAAGCTTGTCATTTACCTTTAGAACTAGAGCACAAGGCTTATTGGGCTGTAAGAGAACTTAATAAAGATTTTAAACTTGTCGGTAAGAAGAGGTTGCTACAATTGAGTTCTTTAGATGAATGGAGAAATGAAGCTTATGAAAATGCTAAACTTTTTAAGGAGAAAGTTAAGAAGTGGCATGATAGAAGAATTATTAAAAGAGAATTTAATGTTGGAGATAAAGTTCTATTGTATCGGTCTCGTCTCAGATTTTTTGCGGGAAATTACTCTCAAAATGGGAAGGACCATATGTTATTGAGGAGGTATATCGTTCAGGAGCAATAAAAATTAGCTCTTTGGAAGGTAACGCCACACAAGTAGTGAATGGACAAAGACTCAAGCATTATATTTGGAGATTCTTATAATGAAGATATTGATATTATTCAAGTGATAACTCCGGAAGCTTTCATCAAAGATCAAATTGACAGTTCTGCAGAGTCCGACTTTGAATAGGTAACAGTTTTAGTAATAAAAAGTCCGCGTTTAGCTTTCCGAACAATATTTCTGCTGTTTTTGGAAAATATGAAAAATTACGGGATCGAAACGGAGTGGAAGAGACGCGCGAGGGCCCGTCACCATAGGCCGGGGCCCACCTGGCCGCGCCGCCTAAATGACAGCCCCTCGGCGTCCGTTTCCACGTTTTCGGCCTAGAACCTTCCTTTTGTCGTAAAAATATTTGCTATATAATCCCCGGACCCTGGAGGTCCGTATATCGTTTTCTCGTCGTGTTTTGTTTAGCTGTTTTCTGAGATATTGTTTTCAGATCTAGAGCCACCATGTCTTCGTCGGAGCCTCAGAAGGACAACTTCTTTGAGAATGTCGTCAACCCGTACATAAGCGAGTTGAAGATGCATCCCAAGGAGTTGCTGCTCGTGGATGGAGAGTTGCGATAGAAGATGTTCGTGGACCTAAGGGAGAAGGAAGCTTGGAGGACAGGATGGAGAAACTAGAACAAGAGTTCTTCACCTACAAGAAGATGGCTGAGCGTGAAGTGGACATCTTCCACAGAATTGTGTCCGAGCTCATTGGTGAACACGAGAAGGAGACTGCAAAGCTATGGAGCGATATCCTCTCACTTCACAACACCACCAACCAACTTCAGGCGCAACTTTATGATGCTTGGAATCAAAACTGTGAGTATGAAAACAGGTTTAAACGCATTAGCGATGCTGCTAGTTTCAGGATTCCCGAGACCAAGACATCGTTTGTTGATGGAGAGCCTCTTCCTGGAAGTCTGAGACGAGAAGAATCCACCATCACCGCGAAGGAGTAATTCATCATCGGTATTGGCATCCCCTTGGTTTGTTCCAAGCTTGGGGGAGTGCGCGGTATCACATCATCACTACCTTTATCTTTTACTATCAAGTAGTGTCATATCATGAGTAGGGAAGTTATCATATGGAATAGTTTGCAATGTGGAAGTATCTCTTTTAGTTGGTTATTTATGTATCCGTTGGTGTGAGTTATCGTTATGGAATATTAATGAGAAGTCTTATCATTTACTTTTTGCACACCTTATTTTAGTTTGCAATCTCCATTATATGATTGCTCTTGACATTAGTATTGATATCACTTTGGGAGCATTAAGTAAATCTATTTGGTTTTGGCAAACTTAGCATTGGTCAATAGCAACAACATCTTGATGTTTAAATAGAAGAGAGAAATACATGTAGATATATTACTCTATTATCTTTATGCTAATAAGTAAGTATTCTAAAGTTAAAATTGCTTGTGCTTATGAGAAAGATGCATGATTGTTCCTATCATATGTATATTTGTTTGTTTCCCTCAACCTTTATGCTTGCTATCAAACCTTGCTAGCCAAAAACCTGTATTGAGAGGGAATGCTTCTCATACATCCATAACCTTAGACCAAACCCATGCCATTTGTGTCCACCATAACTACCTACTGTGTGGTATTTTGGCCACTCCAAGTAAATACTTCATGTGCTACCTTTAAATAATTCAAACTATACTACTCCTTATTTGTGTCAATGTTTTATAGCTCATGAGGAAGTATGTGGTGTTTTATCTTTCAATCTTGTTGGGCGGACTTTCACCAATGGACTAGTGGCACATCCGCTTATCCAATAATTTTGCAATAAGAGCTGGCAACGGGGTTCCCCAATTAATAACTTTCATTAATAATTCTCTTCACATGTTTTGCCCTGATTTATCAGTAAGCAACTTAATTTTGCAATAGACACTCCTCCATGGTATGTGAATGTTGGAAGGCACCCGAGGATTCGGTTAGCCATGGATTGAGAAAGCCAAGGTTGGGGGGAGTGTCATCCATAATAAAACTAAAATACATGTGTAAACAAAAGAGAGGGGATGATCTACCTTGCTGGCAGAGATGCCGTCCCTCATGGGAGCCGCTCTTGAAAGGTTCGTTTGGCAAGGGGGTTAGAGTACCCACTACCATTCGTTGACAACAACAAACACCGCTCAAAAGTCTTACTTTTATGCTCTTTACATGATTTCAAAACTTGAAAAGCTCTAGCACATGATTTAATCCTGCTTCCCTCTGAAGGGCCTGTCTTTTACTTATATGTTGAGTCAGTAAACCTATTTCCCTCTGTCTTAAGCAAGCAATTGAGTTGTTGTGAACCAACCATTTATGCTATGATTTAGTTAATCATGTCTTTTATGCTTTCTTGTTTAGTACAAATTTTATCTGAATGAATATGACTTTGAAAGTTATCAATGATTATGAGGAGATTGTTATGATTGAGAATGAAGGCCCTGCTATATAAATTCTAATATGAAAGCTTTGTTTAGAAGATAAGTGCAATCCGTTAGTAGTTCTCTGACCAAGAACAAAGTTTGCCATAACCAATCATGATTTCCTATGCACCCTCTGTGATTTCTCTTTACTTATTTCAAGTTGAGTTATATGAAGAGAATGTGTACTAGAATATCTTGTGTGAATCAATATGATGCTTCTTGTCCGTATTTTATTTATCGACTCTTCACTCCATAAACATGTGGTCTTGTTTATCGAGCTCAGTTTCGCTTGGGGACAAGCGAGGTCTAAGCTTGGGGGAGTTGATACGTCCATTTTGCATCACTATTTTATATCATAATTTGCTGTTATTCATTGATATATTTCATATTTAGAGATGATACTTATGTTATTTCATCTATTTTGCATGTTTCGTGATCATTGGAGAATTATTCACGGAGTCAGGATTCTGCTGAAAAAGCACCGTTAGGATACCATATTTCGAAGATCAACAATTGACGGAAATTACACGTAAATTCCTATTTTTCCGGAGGACGAAGGGAGCCAAAAGGAGGAGCCGGGAGGAGCCACCATGCCCCCCCATAGGCGGCGCGGGGCCGGGCCTGCGCGCGCCGCCTTGGGAGGGGGCCCGCCCTTGGCCGCCCTCCTTGCTTCTTCGCCCCGAAAACCTAAGCCCAGGGAGTTACGGAGAATTGACGAGCCGCCTCTGCGGGCGGAGAAACACCAGAGAGAAAAGAGCTCTCCGGCGGCGAGGAATCCGGAAATTCCCTCCCGGGGGGGGGGGGGAATCGACGCCATCGCCATCGTCATCGAGCTGGACATCATCTCCATCATCATCGTCATCATCTCCGCCATCTACACCGCCATCTCCACCGCTGCATCTCGTCACCGCTGTAACGATTTGGGTTGGATCTTGATTGTTTGATAGGGGAAACTCTCCCGGTGTTGATTACTACTTGTTATTGATGCTATTGAGTGAAACCATTGAACCAAGGTTTATGTTCAGATTGTTATTCATCATCATATTACCTCTGATCATGTTCCATATGATGTCTCGTGAGTAGTTCGTTTAGTTCTTGAGGACATGGGTGAAGTCTAGATGTTAGTAGTGAATTATTGTTGAGTAGTATTCAATGTTATGATATTTAAGTTGTGGTGTTACTCTTCTAGTGGTGTCATGTGAACGTCGACTACATGATACTTCACCTTTATGGGCCTAGGGAGTACATCTTGTATTCGTTTTGCTAATTGTGGGGTTGCCGGAGTGACAGCAACCTAAACCCCCGTTAGTATATCGGTGCGGGAGGGATAGCAGGATCTCAGAGTTTAAGGCTGTGGTTAGATTTATCTTAATTACTTTCTTGTATTTGCGGATGCTTGCAAGGGGTATAATCACAAGTATGTATTAGTCCTAGGAAGGGCGGTGCATTAGCATAGGTTCACCCACACAACACTTATCAAAACAATGAAGATTAATCAGCCGTATGAAGCGAAAGCACTAGACTAAAATCCCCGTGTGTCCTCAAGAACGTTTGGTCATTATAAGTAAACAAACCGGCTTGTCCTTTGTGCTAAAAAGGATTGGGCCACTCGCTGCAATTATTTCTCTCGCATTTTATTTACTTGTACTTTATTTATCTGCTATATCAAAACCCCTGAAACTTGTCTGTGAGCATTTACAGTGAACCCTTCATCGAAACTGCTTGTCAACACCTTCTGCTCCTCGTTGGGTTCGACACTCTTATTTATCGAAAGTACTACAATACACCCCCTATACTTGTGGGTCATCATTGACCAATAGTATGTCTTGCTGCTAAGAAGAGTATGCTTTCCCTTTTCTTTGAGACATTGTTAGTACCACTTTACCATGTAACTGTCTTACTACACTCTGATAGTCAAGGTTGCCATGATGTAACTTGCTACGAGATTGTTCGGGACTAAGTGTAAATAGGGAGAAGAGTTCATTTTTCTTTACTCCCAATACTCTGATTCCTCTAGGGGCAGAACGTAAAGCAAAAGTTGGTATTCAAGTGGAAGCTTTTAGAGATCGTTACTTGAGTTTGCCGACGTCAGTTGGTAGAATTATCAGTGGTTTCTTTGATCATATTGCTGAATGATTCCTCATCGTAGTACATCGGCTCGGCCAATGTCATGGCCATGTTGCATCAGGGAAAACCGCGACTAGGGCAACTCCACTAGGGCAAACTACGACGGGGAGGCTACATCATGGACGAATGCGTCGCGGCCGGCAGTAGGGCGGCTCAATTGGTGCCGACATTTCATCAAATAGGTTGCGGAGGGTGGGGATGGGTGTACGAGCCAGAGGGGTTAGCCCGAGGGGTCTTCAAAGATAGCAGCAATATGGTGTTGAGGTCAAGGGATGTCGGGGAGGGTGCCATTTGCATGGACTCGCTAATCTCACACAACCATACTGAGGCGATTTGGACTAACGAGGCGGTATCGCGATTTTCAGTAGGATGATATGTGCATACCCGTACGTCGGTGTCAACGAGTTGGCGGAGGCCAACCTTGAAAGCAGCGTGTGGGTCGTGGATGACCCAAGCTCACCGCCATGGCCGCGTCGTGCGCGACGCGGAGAACGCTTGTGCGAGCTCCTTCCGGTTTGAGCATGGGAGGGCTTTATGCACAAACGTGACGACCAGGGCATTTGTGCTGGCCTTCGATTGTATGACCGCCATAAGCTCCATGGTCGTTGTCGTTTCGTGGAGGTTATGGCTTCTACCTCCCGCTTCATGTTGTCGGTGTTCCTTCACGACGTTGTGAGCTTGACCTTAATTGTCTTTTGGGGAGAGGTGGGTTCGGCCGGTGCTGCAATGGGGGCTTGTACGGCGGGAGGTGCTCCAGCCATGGTTACCTCGGGTACAATGGGAAGTGGAGTGAATATGAGCTAGTTTTGGGTGGATGATTGGTGAGCCAGGCGGAGACGAAGGATGACAAGAGACGTGTTCGCGCTGACACAATGGCAACACCAATTTGGCTTGAAATTGGTTATGCCCGAACAAAAAAGGGTAAACAACCTAAGCCTTGGATCACCTCCTTAGGTATCTTTTTCTGTGTCCACGTCGACCCATTTGGATGCGCATAAATCAAATATGCAAGTGGGCCAAGATTAGAATACCCTTTATCTTATTTGGATTAAAAAATGAATTAATTTTTTTTGGATGATATCATCATTTTAGTTTAACTTTTGCACAAAAAGGGTAAAGGGTACCCTAATGTTGCCCAACTTGCATCTATACAAATATGTCTGTCGCTAAGTCGAAGATGCCCTAAACCTTCTTCATCTTCATGGTTAGCTTGTGTCCAAGAAAAAACTAAGAATGGCAGTATTGTTTGAATGCGGAAGGTTTGTCAACATATCAAAATTTAAGTTGAACCATTGTGTGCGTTGCTTTGCTGGAGTAGTACTAGTAGTAGTTTGATGATGGGTACAAGATCTTGAATGAGAAAAAGGGGTGAGAAAACATCGCACGTGCAGAGACGCCAGGTTGGAGCCCTCTTTTATGCGTACGTCGCAATTAACAACTGGATCTGGTGGTGCGTGCGACCGTGACCATGACCAAGACCACGAGCGGGGGATGTGCAATGCAAAGAAAAGAGGACAAGGACCAAAGAAAATAAAAGAGAGAGGAACCATAAAGGAAAAGGCGAGCAACAGTAGGCAGTACGTAGATGAAGGCAAAGAAAGGCGCCATTGGACATGTCGCTCGCTCGAGGTTCCCTTTAAAAATGCGTTTCTTGACCGGGATGCGACGCACCGGCGCGCCGCGCGAGCACCCGTCCCGTCCGGCTGGAACGGAGGGCAATTAAACGCCGACGCGCGCGGGCGTACGATGAGTGCTCACCCGACGATGCGCACGTACTGGAGTACGTGTGGTACGTGCGGTCGTGCAGGTGAAGTAAGATGATGGCGCAAGTCAAAGGCCGGTGTGAGGTGACATTGAACTCGATATAACAAGGCACGGCGACGCGTCGGCGAGCACTGTTGCCACACAGGGTGTGGGTGAGGGTCAGGTCAGGGCTAGCTACCGGGCGCTGTTGCACCGTACTCCACTGTACGTGTACGTTCCTGGCGGTGGTGGTGGTGGAGTACGCAGCACGGCGTGCGTACGTGGGCGAGGAGGCACGCAACAGCGGGTGCACTGGTAGCGGCTGACCCGCTCGGCCATGACCCATGAGAGAGAGAAAGAGGGGCACCGAGCAGGCCCCGCGTGCGTCTCCATCGGCTCCGGTGGGCAGACCACGCGACGACGCCGCCCTCCGGCAGTCCGGCTCCGGCACGGCCGCGCGCGGAGGGGAGCGGAGCACGCGCACGGGCGACAAGGTGGGCTGCGTGGCGCGTGAGCCGAATCATGGGGTGGGAGGGAGCACAGGTGCGCGCCGTACGATGTCGTGCGTTGCTTGCTTGCCCCCGATCGAGGCAAGCGCGGATCGCACGCTCGCCGGGCGCCGCTCCAACCACCTGCCCTGCCATGCCCGGTGCGCGCGTTCAAGGGCATGGGCGCCCACGCACGTTCCCGCCTCGCTCACACACAGATCAGCATCAGCATCAGCAACCGCCCCTACCTGCGAGTACGCCATGCCTACTGTTCGACGCTCGGCGTCCATGGGGCAGCGGCGTCACCGGATCCGGCGACACGCGAGCGTTACAGGGCCTGGCATGCACCTGCCGTTTGGGACCCCGAGCATGCGCGCGACGTCAGGGCTACGCTGACTGCCCTGGCTGCACGATTTCATATCCAAGTTTAATCTGCTACTCCAGTGATTTGAACTTTGAAATTGGCTACGAATGCGCTCCGTTTCCGAACCAGCTTTCCACCACATGCGCCTGGAACCGGCTGGCTACACGGTCACTGAGACGAAGACAGAGTATAAAATGCCAAAACCCTGCGACTCAACTACCCTGCGCCCCCGAGAAATATGTCAGCATCTCCAGGTCTCCCACAAACACTTGGGACGTTGTTGATTCGTGTCGCATTTGTCGCGCGTCCATTCAAAGGTCCCAAATCAACAAAAGATGCCTGAAAATAAAAGTTTCATTCAAATTTGATTATATTTTACAAGTTTAAATAAAAACTTGCCATCGCCCGCGAAAATAAAGATGCACCAGCAACAACCTGCCATCACCCGCACGTCCTTGGCCTCCATTGCTCCCACCACACCGACAGCCACAACGCTTTGCCGCCTTGCCATGGGGAAGAATAAGAATGATCACGAGGCATTCTCGTCACAGGTAAAGAAGGAGAGAACCCTCAAGTCAAGGCCCCCCTACTTGTCGATGTTGCCGGCTGCTCTACGCGAACTAGCAACACTGCGATGGCTGGAACGACGTCCACCTGACGGGCGGGTGGCGCCTCAGCTCCCCACGTGGGTGCCCATCCCGCCGGTGCCAAGGTCTGCCTAGAAAGCTCGAAGAGATCCGGCGCAAGCGGGCCTTTCTCCCGCCGGACCTCCGCGACGACCCCGCTTACGCCATCGGCTCCCCGAAGTGGGACAACTACCGCCGATACGAAACCGACAAGAGGCGGAAGGCGGGGTTCCTCGCCAACCGAGACTACAACTTCGGCCCTCCTCAATGGCCTCGTGGCCGTTGCAGTATATGCCGCCACCTCCCCTACCCTAGGAAATATGCGGCAAATACATCCCGAAAAGGGTGGTGCGGGGACGACTCCGATGACTTCGTCGCCAGCGTGTTCCATGAAATCTAGATGGCGCTGGAGGAGGGAAGAGAAATCGAGCAGCTAGATGAACTAACCGAGAAGGAGGCGACAAGGCTACAAAAATGCACCGCCGGATTTCAGCTCGGCGTGGCCATCCGTCGGCAGTCTGCGGGGCCGCGGAACACCGGGAGCTTCTATCTTTCGTCTGTGAACTCCCGCGCTGTCAAGTCCGGCCGAAGTCCACTCGTTACTAACCTGCTTCACCTCGCGCCCACCCGGCGTCTCACCGTCGCCCGCCCCACCCCGCGTCTGTCTCGCTGTTGACGCATCCACCTACCGCCGCAACAAAGGCGCGATGGTCGTCGTTAAATTGTGTGATGAATTTTGAATGTTTGTGATAAACTACGAGTGTTTGAGTGTTGATTTGTGCACGACTTGATAGTATAGTATTCGTGTAATTATGATGAACTATTTCATGTCATGTAATATGTAGCAATGTTTGGGTTTTTTTTTAAATTATTTAGATATGATTTTCATCCGTATGTTTGTAAATCTGAAATTTGCATCATAATTTCCGGCAAGAAAAAAAAAGACAGATCAGTACAATGAGGCAGGGTCGCTTTCCGCCAACCAAGTGCAGAGCGCACCGGCATCTGCGCGAAGGCCAATAATTTAACTGCCGCAATGATCAGTACGACGCAGGGAGATGCCGCTGAATCCAATCCCAGCTCCTGGCTGCTTTGTTTAATCAGATCGATGCTTAGCTCGTTGACTGACTGTCACTGACTGACTAGGGCAAGCTCGCAAATCCGGATCGACAGGGCGTGTGGAGCGCTCATCACGGTCGGTCCGGCCGCACCGCATCTTTCGATCCCGTGCCCGCCGCCCGTGGGCCGGGTCTGACCGGTCAAGGTGGTCCAGGCGGCGGCAGCGACATGGCATGGCATGGCGCCAACCCGGTTGCCTAGGCCATCATCTATCCGCGGGCCACAAGGGAGCGATCGAGGTCGAGGAGGGAAGGGCATTTCTTGATGCTGCCAACCACCTTTGCCTCTCGAGCTTTGACCGCCAGCGCGGCCACCCCAATCCTTTCCCTTTCGCCTGGACCAGTACTGCTGCCACTTTGTTTCCTTGCCGGAAATTATTTCGAGACGTCAAAATCGGAAGAGCCTTCGTGCCGGAATAGGCTAATCAGCGTTCATATCAGTCGAACAAAAGCAAGGGGTATGGTATATTCGTTTGGGTGTGACTAATTCTCGTTCGGCTGCTTAGTTCTCCGTCTGTCAGATTGACGTCTATCGAATTTCAGCTGTAATCCATATTGCTACACCTTATCATTATCACGAATAACGAAACAAATTTATTGGCTGGGACGTATTTTTCATAGCAGCAATACAATTGAGGAAACCAATTGCAAATCAACCTGCCACTCAAGGGCACAAATCACTATACTGTACGAATTTGATGATGGACTTGACTAAGAACTAAAGTTACTAAACCTGATATTCTTTTGGGATTCCTATATTATACTCCAAACATAAGCTCCTACACAATTCCCGCCCCCTCTTTATTTTTGGTTAATGCCAGGAGTTGTTGTACGACACTACGTTTTAGCCAGGTAAAAACCCGAATTGGGCAACATTGGCTATAAGAATAAACTAGACTTGGTAGTGGGGCATTTGCGTTGCCCAAAATTTGGCAAATTATCCAAACGCACGTTGTCCTTTTCGCCATAGCCAATTAAATTGGTACAATGTAGTCTAAGTCACATTCCAAACGCATCCTATGTTTATCATGTGGAACATCGAAGTTGCAGGGTTTCGAGATTTTTAGCTGCTTTGATATCTCATGGGATGAAGCTACCATAGAGCATCGCCAGCCGCGTCTCTGTTTTACGTCACGGGCTGTCATGCCCAAAATTTGGCAAACCAAAACCCATGAATTGGCTAACAATTGCATATAAAAAATAAACTAGAGCTCGTAGTGGGGTATTGATCATAGCTAATAAATTGGTACGGTATAACCTGGTCACATTGCTAACACATCCTACCATTTATCACGTGACATCAAAGCCACTGTTTCGCGGGTTTTTTTATACCGGTTTCGATGTCCCACATGATGAATATACCTTACCATGTGACACCTTACATTTCAAGCGTTACAGGGAGAAACCGCCTCGAGCTCCACCGCTATGTCGTCGGGCTTTGTCCTCATCTTTGAGGGCATCACGCGGACACCTAAGTACACACATATTTAGTGAACTGGTACGATGATGTATATGGAAACAACTCCTCCACCTTTTCCTTTGTCCTTCTACTTGGGACAATTTGTGACATGCCTGAGAAACTATAACAAACCTCAGTGGCATGCCTCTTGCGTGAAGAATTGGAGTGATTAAGTCTTGTGTCTTGTTTCTTAAATTATTGAACAGGCCCACTAGAGGCGGTTAGAATAGGCGTCTACACATTTAAAATCCTTTTCTTAACAATTTCTTAGAAAATCATAAATATAGGTTCTCCGCATTATGTAACTTCATGAAAAAAACATATATGGAAAGGCACAATCAGCTTCATAATATACACATGATAATAAACTAGTAACAAGTAAAGGGGTTGAAAAATAATGGAGATAAGGATGTATCACGAAGTTCATATTGTTGTGGGTGCTAGTCTACAGCCGAGAGGTGTGGACGCACAATGTTCCCTCAATGCAATGGCTCGCTTTATGCTCCCCAAGCCTTCCCACAATGAGAAGTGCCTCGATCCACTAAGTGGTGCCCTTGAACTTGAAGGCGACAACCAAACCTTTGCAAAATTTCTTGGAGCATTCTTCACAACTTAACTCCATCTTTCTATTTTTTCACGTAGATCTACACCATCAAGGCTAAGCTCCACGATAACTCCTTTTGGATAGCAATGGGGAATCAAAATCCTTTGGTAAATGTATAGATCTAGATCTTATCTATCCTTCCTTAAAAGATCAACAAGATCTATGCACTACAAAGCGAGATCTCAAAGGTTTGATCTCAAGCAACAATGAAGGAGAGAGGAAAAAACTGGTCACATTCTTCATGAGAAAGAAGTGTCATTATACACAGGGGCTCTCCCAAATCAGATTGTTATACTATTTTTACTACATTCCATGGAGGTTCCTTGGTGGGCCCGATATTTTGCGCTACATCTGAGCAAACTTCCGTTCATAACAGGGAGATGGGCACCCCCAAAAACAAGCAAAACTAGAGAGCAACCATGCCACAAGATGCATGTTTACATGAAATCCTGAAAAATAAGCTTCCGAGGCTAGCAAGGTAGGACTAGATGAGAGGAGAGGAGTGTAGTATGTGAATGGGAAAGACTCGCCATAAGGAAGGAAGAAATAATGCCTCTAAATTGCACCCCTCCACTACACTATCCGTCGATCCACGCAGGGGGCGGGACACGACAGAGTGGGTGGAATGGTGATATGCTGGCATTAACTTCAACGCGTCGGCCACTTCGGGAGGGAAGAAGAAAATGGGGCGGACTATTGGGTGCACTACCCACCCAAACAGACTAGGGAAGACATAGGCCTCAGCCATGTCCGCGGAGCAGACCAATACACACATTTTTGGCGTCCAAAATTATTTGAACTGTGTTGAAGATGCCCTAAACATCGAAATCACAAGAAACCAGACACCGGCTTTTGCTACGAACTTCATCTTTTGGGCCGTTTTTGGCAGCCTGCACAAAAAATTGCACTCCCAGGGGCAGGCCCTGGGGATAAGTAAAAGTGCATGGAGCCTCCATGTTGTGTTTTGGTAACTAATGATGATCTTTATGGGGTAATGATTTTATTGAGTTATATTTGAAGGTTTTATCCATAGGCAAATGCTTGAATCATATGCTGGCTTCAAGGTTCAAAGAAGAAGAAAGTGAAGAAGTTCACGTGATGACCAAGACGTTCAAGGTGTGATCGAAAGAATGGCCATGTGAGACTTGACCCTATCGAAAGCATGTCTAGAAGAAGAAGAATATTGTGTGAGCATTCACGGTTAACTTCAAGACATCATCTCTATGAAGAAAGAAGAAATGATTCAAGGTTGACCAATTCAAATCACAGATTCAAGATGAGCATCTAGACGATATCATATGCTTGAAACTTGGCGTCTATTGTGTGATTATAGATATGTGATGATATGCCTAAAGAGAGATTCTCACATAATGGAGTATGGCGGGATCGCTGCGCAGAAACAGCATTGCTGTCTGTCACGAATCTGGGCACAGTTCTCTGTAGAAAATTCGAAAAAATCTGCCAATTTACGAGCGTGATCCTCAGATATGTACGCAACTTTCATTAGTTTTGAGTTTTTCCATTTGAGCAAGTCTGGTGCCAGCTTTAAATTCGTCTTTACGGACTGTTCTGTTTTTGACAGATTCTGTCTTTTATTTCGCATTGCCTCTTTTGCTATGTTGGATTCATTTCTTTGATCCATTAATGTCCAGTAGCATTATGCAATGTCCAGAAGTGAAAATAATGATTGTGTCACCTCTGAATGTGTGAATTATTAATTGTGCACTAACCCTCTAATGAGTTTGCTTGAAGTTTGGTGTGAAGGAAGTTTTCAAGGGTCAAGAGAGGAGAATGATATACTATGATCAAGAGGAGTGAAAGCTCTAAGCTTGGGGATGCCCCGTGGTTCACCCCTGCATATTTTAAGAAGACTCAAGCGTTTAAGCTTGGATGCCTTTCATCGACAACATCATCAGGTTCCTCCCTGAAACTATATTTTTATTCAATCACATCTTGTGTTCTTTACTTGGAGCGTCGGTTTGTTTTTGTTTTTGTTTTTGTTTGAATAAAATGGATCCTAGCATTCACTTTGTGGGAGAGAGACACGCTCCGCTGTTGCATATGGACACATATGTCCTTAGGCTTTACTCATAATGTTCAAGGCGAAGTTTCTTCTTCGTTAAATTGTTATATGGTTGGAATTGGAAAATGCTACATGTAGTAATTCTAAAATGTCTTGGATAATGTGATACTTGGCAATTGTTGTGCTCATGTTTAAGCTCTTGCATCATATGCTTTGCACCCATTAATGAAGAAATACATAGAGCTTGCTAAAATTTGATTTGCATATTTGGTCTCTCTAAGGTCTAGATAATATCTAGTATTGAGTTTTGAACAACAAGGAAGACAGTGTAGAGTCTTATAATGTTTACAATATGTCTTTTATGTGAGTTTTGCTGCACTTGTTCATCCTTGAGTTTGCTTCAAATAACCTTGCTAGCCTAAACCTTGTATCGAGAGGGAATACTTCTCATGCATCCAAAATCCTTGAGCCAACTACTATGCCATTTGTGTCCACCATACCTACCTACTACATGGTATTTCTCCGCCATTCCAAAGTAAATTGCTTGAGTGCTACCTTTAAAATTCCATCATTCACCTTTGCAATATATAGCTCATGGGACAAAATAGCCTTAAAAACTATCGTAGTATTGAATATGTACTTATGCACTTTATCTTTTATTAAGTTGCTTGTTGTGCGATAACCATGCTTCTGGGAACGCCATCAACTATTGTTGAATATCATGTGAGTTGCTATGCATGTCCGTCTTGTCTGAAGGATCTATCATTTTAGTGGTTGGAGCATGCAAAATTGTTAGAGAAGAACATTGGGCCGCTAACTAAAGCCATGAATCATGGTGGAAGTTTCAGTTTTGGACATATATCCTCAATCTCATATGAGAATAATAATCATTGCTACATGCTTATGCATTTAAGAGGAGTCCATTATCTGTTGTCCATGTTGTCCCGGTATGGATGTCTAAGTTGAGAATAATCAAAAGCGAGAAATCCAAAATGCGAGCTTTCTCCTTAGACCTTTGTACAGGCGGCATGGAGGTACCCCTTGTGACACTTGGTTGAAACATGGCATGCAAAGATCCGGTAGTCCAAGCTAAGTAGGACAAGGTGCGGGCACTATTAGTACACTATGCATGAGGCTTGCAACTTGTAAGATATAATTTACATAACTCATATGCTTTATTACTACCGTTGACAAAATTGTTTCATGTTTTCAAAATAAAAGCTCTAGCACAAATACAGCAATCGATGCTTTCCTCTTTGAAGGACCTTTCTTTTACTTTTATTGTTGAGTCGGTTTACCTATCTCCCTCCACCTTAAGAAGCAAACACTTGTGTGAACTGTGTGCATTGATTCCTACATATTTGCATATTGCACTTGTTATATTACTTTATGTTGACAATATCCATGAGATATACATGTTATAAGTTGAAAGCAACCGCTGAAACTTAATCTTCCTATGTGTTGCTTCAACACCTTTACTTTGATTTATTGCTTTATGAGTTAACTCTTATGCAAGACTTATTGATGCTTGTCTTGAAGTACTATTCATGAAAAGTCTTTGCTATATGATTCACTTGTTTACTCATGTCATTACCTTTGTTTTGATCGCTGCATTCATTACATATGTTTACAAATAGTATGATCAAGATTATGATGGCATGTCACTTCAGAAATTATCTTTGTTATCGTTTTACCTGCTCGGGACGAGCAGAACTAAGATGCTGATACGTCTCCAACGTATCGATAATTTCTTATGTTCCATGCCACTTTATTGATGATACCTACATGTTTTATGCACATTATATGTCATATTTATGCATTTTCTGGAACTAACCTATTAACAAGATGCCGAAGAGCCGATTGCTGTTTCTGCTGTTTGGTTTCAAATCCTAGTAAGGAAATATTCTCGGAATTGGACGAAATCTTCGCCCGGGGTCCTATTTTTGCACGGAGCTTCCAGAAGACCGAAGAGGGAAGGAAGTGGGGCCACGAGGCGCCAGCACCATAGGCCGGCGCGGCCGGCCCTGGCCGCGCCGACCTAGGGTGTGGGCCCTCGTGTGGCCCCACGCGTTGCCCTGCCTACTTAAAGTCTCCGTCGCGAAAACCCCGATGCAAGAGCCACGATACGGAAAACCTTCCGAGACGCCGCCGCCGCGAATCCCATCTCGGGGGATTCAGGAGATCGCCTCCGGCACCCGGAGAGGGGATTCATCTCCCGGAGGACTCTTCATCGCCATGATCGCCTCCGGAGTGATGAGTGAGTAGTTCACCCCTGGACCATGGGTCCATAGCAGTAGCTAGATGGTCGTCTTCTCCTTGTTGTGCTTCATTGTTGGATCTTGTGAGCTGCCTAACATGATCAAGATCATCTATCGTAATACTATATGTTGTGTTTGTCGGGATCCGATGGATAGAGAATACTATGTTATGGTGATTATCAATCTATTGTTTATGTGTTATTTATGATCTTGCATGCTCTCCGTTATTAGTAGAGGCTCTGGCCAAGTTTGTACTCTTAACTCCAAGAGGGAGTATTTATGCTCGATAGTGGGTTCATGCCTTCATTGACACCTGGGACAGTGAAAAGTTCTAAGGTTGTGATGTCTTGTTGCCACTAGGGATAAAATATTGATTCTATGTCTAAGGATGTAGTTGTCGATTACATTACGCACCATACTTAATGCAATTGTCTGTTGCTTAGCAACTTAATACTGAATGGGGTTCGGATGATAACCTGAAGGTGGACTTTTTAGGCATAGATGCGGTTGGATGGCGGTCTATGTACTTTGTCGTAATGCCCAATTAAATCTCACTATATTTATCATATCATGTATATGCATTGTTATGCCTTTCTCTATTTGTCAATTGCCCGACTGTAATTTGTTCACCCAACATGCTTTTATCTTATGGGAGAGACACCTCTAGTGAACTGTGGACCCCGGTCCTATTCTTTACATAGCATACAATCTACTGCAATTGTGTTTTACTATTTTCTTGCAAACAATCATCTTCCACTCGATACGCTTAATCCTTTGTTACAACAAGCCGGTGAGATTGACAACCTCACTGTTTCGTTGGGGCAAAGTACTTTTTGTTGTGCAGATTCCACGTTGGCGCCGGAATCCCTGTTGTTGCGCCGCATCACATTTCGCCACCATCAACCTTCAACGTGCTTCTTGGCTCCTCTGGTTCGATTAAACCTTGGTTTCTTTCTGAGGGAAAACTTGCTACTGTGCGCATCATACCTTCCTCTTGGGGTTCCCAACGAACGTGTGAGTTACACGCCATCACTTGCCTGTATTTGTAGCAAAACATAAATGCCCAGGCACCTCTGAAGTTCATAGAAAGACTAGAAGTAAATTTGTCAAAGATAAATGCATCAAAGTTATACCACAGCTGATCATATTTTGGGACAAGCATATTATACTAAGAATGACAGTTATGCTCTCAAGAAGGTACTCAAAGAAAGGATGGTGACTCAACATAAAAGTAAAAGATTGACCCTTCGAGGGAAGCAGGGATTAACATGTGCTAGAGCTTTTCATTTTTCAAAGACAGAAATAAAATTATTTTGAGAGGTGTTTGTTGTTGTCAACGAATGATAGTGGGTACTCTAACCACCTCGCCAACAGACTCTCAAGAGCGGCTCCCATGAAGGACATTATCTCTACCAGCAAGGTAGATCATACCTCTTCTCTTTTGTTTACACATGTATTTTAGTTTCATTATGGATGACACTCCCCCCAACCTTTGCTTACACAAGCCATGGCTAACCGAATCCTCGGGTGCCTTCCAACATTCACATACCATGGGGAAGTGTCTATTTGCAGGTTAAGTTGCTTACTGATGGATCAGAGCAAATCATGTGAAGAGAATTATTAATGAAGGTTAATTAATTGGGGCTGGGAACCCCGTTGCCAGCTCTTTTTGCAAAATTATTAGATAAGCGGATGTGCCACTAGTCCATTGGTGAAAGTCTGTCCGGAGTAAATGACAAGGTTGAAAGATAAAACACCACATATTTCCTCATGAGCTATAAAACATTAACACAAATTGGGAAGTAGCTTGAAGGTTTAAAGGTAGCACATGAGAATTTACTTGGAATGGTTTGAAATGCCATGCATAGGTATTTATGGTGGACACTTTGGAATAACTTGGTTTCAGATGTTTGGAGGCACGAGCAGCGTTCCCGCTCAGTACAAGTGAAGGCTAGCAATAGACTGGGAAGCGACAATCAAGAGAGCAATAACTGTCATAATCATGCTTGCGATAAAATAAAATTAACAGAGGCATAAAAGTGATACAAGAACTCTGAAACAAAGTAAATCATCGAGGCTTAATTGACTTTTGTTTAGTCATATGCATGCATGAGCATGTGCCAAGTCGATTCGAGTGAATTGTTCAGAGGAGGATACCACAATGTCATACCGATCTATGAATAAAGCAATGCAAGCAAATATTCATGACATGCTACTCATTATTAATAGATTATAACTAATCATGAGAGATCATGAACTACTAGACTTTCATTAAATGACATATACCTCACATGAACCAACTAAGCATGCTCACATGGTTGATTATATGTACAAAAATGAAAACAAATAGAGTTCATACCAGCCTCTCACCACAATCAATTGTCGTAGATCGTCATTATTGCCTTTCACTTGTGCAGCTTGAATAATAATATGGAATGAAACCAAGCTCCAACCACGGAGACCTCTGAACTCCCTAATGAACTTTACAAAACCAAAGAAGAACAACAAATATTATTGGTGTTTTCGGGTTAGAAACAAGAACAAAAGGAAACAAGCAAACAAAGCAAAATCTTTTTGGATTTTCTCATAGCAAACCAACGATAGCAAATAAAGTAAAATAAGAGCAAAGAACCAAATAAACAAATGGTGAAGAGAAACAACAGAAATATTTTTGGTCTTTTTGTGTTTTAGAAAAAAAACAAAGCAAAAACAAGAGAATGCAAATTAAAAGAAACACAAAAAAGCAGGATGACAAAAATCTGCCAAAACCTGACAGCAGTACAGAAATCGAATTTAACAAAAATCTTCCGTTGCTCAGCTCAAAAAGTGTTCAACTAATGAAAGTTAGATAACAACCTGGGGCACATGCTCAAAAATTTTCAACTCAAAATAACGTTCTGGCTGTGCGCACGATTTTTTTGGTAACAGCCCAGAATCTGTTTTTGGACAGCACTTCCCCAAATATCATCTCCCTCTCATTAGAAAACCACTCTAAGAAACTAAACAAGTATGTACAAGTATCCAGCAACCATAATATTCAAAGAATGAGTGATGCCGGTATACCTCCCCCCAAGCTTAGGCTTTTGGCCTAAGTGGAGTTCATTCCCATGGTTCCCATGAAGTGGTGTCTCCGTATTATGACGAAGAACGACCCGGTTCTAGGTATGTGCTGGAAGAAGCAACAGGGTACGTGATGGTGTAGTCGTAGGAGGGCTCGGCGTCCTCGGAGTCATGTTGCTGGTGGAAGCCTTGTATCTTCAGTTGCTCATCCACCTCCTCCTTAGAGCGTGACCATGGTTTTCTGTCAACACTGAACAAATCCGTTTGGGGCAAGAGGACTTCCCTCTCATCCCCGTCAGCAAATAACATTCTATAAACAATATTATCCATACTAGAGTCAGCTGTAACAAATTGGTGACTCGTCATAGCAGCAATATCTAACCTAACAGGGGTTAGTTCCACATCAGTAGGGTCAAGAGGAAGATCTAGACGTGCCAAAATACGCGATGCAATTATTCCCCCATAAATAGGCCCCTTGTTAGACAAACGGCGAGCAACAAGAGCACCAAGATGATAAGGTGTCTCTCCAGTGAGTGCAGCAATTAAGAAAGCAAGATGATAACTAGAAATATTACTAGTGTTCTCCCTACCAAGAATGCTAGTAGCAAGGTAATAAGAAAAATACTTAATGGCGGGGAGTTGGATGTTTCTTATCTTGCCACGCTGAATGGTGCGGCAATCGTCATTTGTAATTTCTCGATAGAGCTCCAGCAAAACCCTGGGGTTGTCCTCGATCTTCTTTGCTGTACCTGCAGGGGCAATATCCAATGCAGCACAAAAATCCTTCAACTTCATAGTAACAGGATTACCATAGATCCTGAATGCAACTGTCGGGTGAAAGTGCTTGTTGTTGAACTTGAATCTCTCCACAAAGATTTTAGTGAGCATGTAGTATTGCTTCGTCTCATCCCCCATATAGGTGGTTAAACCCGCCTTACCGACGAGAGTAAAGAAATCATCCAGCAACCCTGCATTGCTCAAAAAGTCATAACATGGGAAGGATGAAGCGTTAGGGGCTCCATTGTCCTCATCGAAGCTTGGTGCAATGACGTCCTCATTATAGGATCGTCTAATCCGAGTGGATGCCCTTGAGGGCCTCCCCGTGCTCGTCGTCTCTCCTTCGAACACCTCTCCAAAGTTGTAGTTGTTCATTTTCCTTTTCTGAAATTTTTCAACAATCATTATAAAATTTGATTTCAAGGTATATAATTGAGGAAAACTACTATAGGAACTTGCTAGAGTACTAATCATGCATCAAAACTAGTTTCTACCACTTAGAACAAGCATGCAAGCTCACTAAACATGTTACCTACAGCAGCAAAATATTCAATATATACTCAACCAAACAAAATTCTAATTGGATAATCAAAGGAGTCACATACCGAAGAGCAAATGTGCCAAATTTCGACAGAAATCTGGGCTTAGCAAAGAGATCGAGAAATCTCGAGTTCTCGCGAGTGAGAGAAAGTGAGTACGAGTTTTTCGGGAGAGAGAGTGAGCTGGGAGGAAAAGTGAAAAAGTGGGGCAAGGAGGGGCCCACACCACGGTGGCGCGCCCCCTTGCGGCCGCGCCGGCTTGTGGGGTGCCACCTGGGGTGCCCCAGGTCATGCTCAGTGCCCCTTCGAAAAATAAGACTACCAGTATAATTTTTGTAAATTTTTGAGAACTTCGAAAAATGCACATTTGGGTGTTTAAGTAATTATTACTGCGAGAAAATGATTTCCAAAATCTTAAACAAGTAAAACATATTGCAAAAACAAAAAGTGCTACAGCAAGTAAAACAAGTGGAGGAAGAAAGAAGGAAAGAAATGTTGTTTAGCTCTCTCATGCATTAAAATATATTTGTTAACAAGGTTGATCAAGTCTTGCTACCAAATAAATTTTATATGACATAAGAAGAAATAAACCTCAAATCAATCATGTTACCTTATATTGAATTGATATGGATCCAATCACAAGAGTTTGATATTCTTCTTTAGGCTCATATATAGGACAATCAAATGATCCCACCTTGATAGTTTTCAAATTACAAATTGTATTAACTCCATATACTTTATCAATCCTCTTGGGAAAATAGACAGTATGTTCCTTGTCATCAACATTGAAAGTTACTTTTCCTTTATTGCAATCAATAACAGCCCCTGCAGTATTAAGAAAGGGTCTTCCAAAAATAATAGACATATTATCATCTTCAGGCATTTCCAACACAACAAAATCAGTTAATATTAAGCAATTTTGAGTAACTTGAACAGGAACATCTTCACATACACCAACAGGAACATCGGTAGATTTATCAGCCATTTGCAAAGATATATCGGTTGGTATCAACTTATCTAAATCAAGTCTCTTGTAAAGAGAAAAAGGCATTACACTAACTCCTGCTCCCAAATCACATAGAGCAGTTCTAACATAATTATTCTTGATGGAACAAGAAATAGTCGGTATACCTGGGTCTCCCAGCTTCTTTGGAACCTTACCATTAAAAGAGTAATTAGCGAGCATAATGGAAATCTCCTCATTAGGAATTTTCCTTTTGTTAGAGACAATATATTTCATATACTTTGAATAAGGAGGCAATTTAAAAGCATCAGTCAAAGGGATTTGCAAAAATAAAGGTTTCATCCAATCACAAAATTTATTATAATGTTCCTCCTCCTTTGATTTCAGTTTCTTAGCAGGAAAAGGCATTGGCTTTTGAACCCAAGGTTCACTTTCATTACCATGTTTCTTTGTAATAAAATCTTCTTTAGTGTACTTTTTATTTTTAGCATGCATTTCAGGCTCTTTTTCAATTTCTTCTTTATCAGGAGTATCATTCTTATCATTATCTTCATCATGTTCATTACCACTTTCAGTTTCAGCATCAGAAATGGAAATACTATTAGGATCATTAACAGGTTCAGAGGATTCTACAACAGTTTTATGTTTCTTCTTCTTTTCTTAGAAGGACTACTAGTTTCTTTAGTTCGTTGAGAATCTTGTTCAATTCTTTTGGGGTGCCCTTCGGGATATAGAGGATCCTGGGTAGAAACACCGCCTCTAGTTGTTACTTCATAAGCATGTTTTTCTTCATGAGTGTTTTTTAACAAGTCATTTTGTACTTTAGTAAGTTGATCAATTTGAGTTTGAATCATATTAAAATGTTTAACAAGCATCTTAACATCATTGGAGGTTCTCTCCACAATATCATGCAATTTACCAATAGCTTGAGAATTTTCCATTAGATGATTCTCTACTCTCATATTAAAATTATTTTTCTTAACAATATAATTATCAAATTCATCTAAACATTGATCAGGAGGTTTTGAATAAGGGATATCTCCTCTATCAAAGCGTTGAAGGAAATGTACCTCAATTGTGGATGAAGGGGGAATTATCTTACATTGGTCTTCTATAGGAGGCAAATTCTTCACATCTTCAGATTTAATACCCTTCTCCATAAGAGATTTCTTGGCTTCCCTCATATCTTCATCATTTAATTTAATCATACCCCTCTTCTTTAGTATTGGTGTCGGAGTCGGTTCAGGTGTAGTCCAATCATCATGATTTTTTGCTTATCTTGGCCAATAATTCTTCAGCTTCGTCCGGAGTTCTTTTCCTGAAAACACAATCAGCACAACTATCCAGGTATGCCGTAGACTCAATGGTTATTCCACTATAAAATATATTAAGTAAATCATGCTTTTCCAAATCATGTCCAGGCCGAGCTCTTATAAGAGAGCAAAATCTTGCCCAAGCTTCGGGCAATTTCTCTCCATCTTCTTGATCAAAACTATAAATTCTCTGCAGAGCAATATGTTGAGCACTAGCGGGAAAGTATTTCCGAAAGAAAACATCAAGCAAACAACTTGGACTATCAATAGAATCAGGAGGCAAATTATTATACCAAATCTTAGCATCATCCTTTAATGAGAAAGGGAAAATCTTAGCAACAAAATAAGTACGCATCTTAACATCATCGGAAAACAAGCTACTTAAAGTGGAAAGCTCATTCATATGTTCTACAGCACTCTCTTTTTCAGTACCACAAAAAGGTGTTTTCTCAACAATAGATATGTGAGATAAATCAAGAGAAAAGTCATAATATTTATCCTTAATGTTTATAGGAGATGCGGCAAATTTAGGATCAGGAGACAGTTTATATCTAACAGCATGTTGTGCAATAAGCTTTTTAAGGTTACTTGTACTAGTAGTAGCATTGCATTTATCAATAAAATCATCATCAAGTTCCACATAATCTTCATCAAGATCATCAGTCTCAGGTGAATTAACAGGTGTAACAGTATTTTCATTAGGAGTTTCAATATTTTCAATTTGTCTAGACCTAGCAATTGTAGCATCTAGAAAAGGACCTAATGAACCAGTATTATCAAGCACAGTAGAAGCATCATCAAAATTATCAGAGGAATTTTCAGATTCAGCAGAAATACCAACACGTGAAGTTTGCGGTGGTGAAACAAATTGACTTATCACAGATGGTGAATCAAGAGCAGCAGAGGTACTCAGAGTTGTACCTTTTCTTGTAGTGGATGGTAATATGGCGACTTTAGTATCGCGAGGTTTACCCATGATGGAGGATTTGCAGCGAACAATATCAGTCCAAGTGAACTTGCAAATAAAGCTATGCTCCCGGCAGGCGCCGGAAAATAGTCTTGATAACCCACAAGTATAGGGGATAGCAAGTCTTTGAGGGAAGTATTACCCAATTTATTGATTCGACACAAGGGAGACAAAGAATACTTGTAAGCCTTAACAATGGAGTTGTCAATTCAGCTACACGGAAATAGACTTGCTCGCAAGAGTTTATCGAGTAGCAACAGTTTTATAGCGGTAGGAATAGTGAAATAACGACGGTGAAATAAAGAGAAGTAGTGATTATAGCAAACATCAGGATTAAAATACGTAGGCACGGGGATGGATGAACGTGCGTTGCATGGATGAGAGAATTCATATAACAATCATGGTAGGGCATTTGCGGGTAATAATAAAGCGGTATCCAAGTACTAATCAATCCATAGGCATGTGTTCCGTATATAGTCGTACGTGCTCGCAATGAGAAACTTGCACAACATCTTTTGTCCTACCAGTGGTGGCAGCGGCCTCTAGGGAAACTCTTGGAAATTAAGGTACTCCTTTTAATAGAGTACCGGAGCAAAGCATTAACACTCGTGAACACATGATCCTCACATCACCGCCTTCCCCTCCGGTTGTCCCAATTCTTGTCACTTTGGGGCCTCGGGTTCGGACAACAACATGTGTATACAACTTGCAGTAAGATCATAAAACAATGCATATCATGATGAAACAATAACATGTTCAGATCTGAGATCATGGCACTCAGGCCCTAGTGACATGCATTAAGCATAAAAAGTTGCAACAATATCATAAAAGTAACATCTACGGATACTAGGCACCATGCCCTAACAATCTTGTGACTATTACATGATCAATCTCATCCAATCCCTACCATCCCCTTCAGCCTACAGCGGGGGAATTACTCACACATGGATGGAAACATGGTTGGTCGATGGAGAGGCGTCGGTGGTGATGGCGGTGATGATCCTCCAATTCCCCGTCCGGCGGAGTGCCGGAACGGAGTTTGGTCCCGAGGCGGAGTTGCGATGGCGGCGGCGTCTGGATGGTCTCTGGAAATATGGTCGAACCCCGGCGTTTTTAGGTCGAAGGGACTTTGTAGTCAAAAGGGGAGCGTCGGGGGCCGCCGAGGCGCCCGGACCATGGGGCGCGCGCCCCCTCCGGCGCCGGCGTGCCACGGCCCCCTGGTTCGCCCTTTTGGCCCTTCATCTTCACGGTAAAAATAGGCCCATTGCGATTATTTCCGGGGTTTTTCTGAAAGTCGAATTTACGCACAAAAACGAGACACCGTGCAGTCTGAAACAGCGTTAGTCCGTGTTAGTTGTATCCAAAATACACAAATTAGAGGCAAAACAATAGCAAAAGTGTTCGGGAAAGTAGATACGTTTTGGACGTATCAGCCACCGACCCTCCACTTCTTCAGGTGGTTATACACCTGAGTAGAGCTAACGTTTGCTAAGCACTGCTCCGACCGAGCCTTTGTGACGATACTCAGATGGACCTGCTTACAACCCTTTTTCAGTTTGGGATCTCGCTCTTGATCAGCCCGCACATCTCCTCAAGGACGAAGCACATGAAAGGGAGACAGTTCATTGACCCCTTCAACTTAGCCTTCTGAGCCCTCTCAATCTTTGCCGCCACCTCTATAGAAACCTTCTTCACCAGGCTCGACATAGGTCCCTCTCTCATGGATGCAACCGGCTCGCATGGTGGAACAACTACTAAGGGATGAGAATCGTCCATATAGAAGGGGATTTGTGAGTCACTAATGTGGAACGTGGCCTGGCTAAAATTGTGACAAATCGAGTCCTACATTCACCACGCAGGACAGATCAATGTAGCAACATGTAGATCTAACACATCCATTACATAAGAGCTGAATTTACATGTTCTAAGTACAAGATTAAGGTAAACAAGACATGTGAGTGATATATTTGATCTACCTCCATACTGGAAGCACATATGAACCCTACTAGTGCTAGATTTTAACCCTATTATACCAAAACCACATATGCACAAGCCAGATCTACCTTACCATACCATACTAGGCTAAAGGTGTGGTTATGTGCAATCATTGGTGGAGGTGGAGGTGGAGGACAACTCGAGGAAGAAGGGTTATTTGCCTTGCTGCCGCCTTTCGGAGATGAGTGTGCCGCTTACCTGCTGTATGACCCCACAATGGAGCTCGAAGAGGGGGGGGGGGGGGACTGTGGGTTTTGATATGGAAGGTGAGAGGGGAGGGAAGAAATATGGGAATGGTTTTGGTGGGAGATCATGGGGTCCTTCCTGCCCACTTTTTCGTTTTCGCTAATGCATGTGTGCTCATGCCATCTCCAAGATCGTCCAAGCTCATGTAGGGAATCACGTCTTTTGCATTTGGGGAGCACACGATGTTGATGGTTTGCTGGAATAGGCTAAATCGGAGGCTACCGGTCGGCATAGCTCGGGTGTGTTTTAACCACGTGTGAACCACAATGTACAATGCAGCAAGACAACCAATCCTACTGGATTCTTCTCCCTAAAAGCTAGCTAAACCTCATGCAAGCTACCAAACACGCCCTTAACGTTGAGAGATGTTGGTCATTCTCCCGGCTTTCAACGTTGGCCCCGGACTCCGGACGGCCCCAAGGAAGCAAGAACACGCTCCAAAATGAGTGAGAACAGTGTCATGCCATGCCATATTTGCGATGGACCTCTACGTAAATTCGCATATGCAAGTGGAGCCACGGCGCCGGCGTGGTTCGTGGATCGGCAGCCAGCCCCGATGAAAGCGAAACATCCCAGCGATCAGTACGTTCATGCCTCCCTCTTCTGTTTTCCTTGTCCGGCTTCGCTGTGGGACACATAGCTGAGTCCATGTCGCGGCTGTTCAAAGTGAAAAGCCATCGTCCGCCGTAGGAGTACCACCACCGGAAATCTGGATTTAATCAAATTGATCACCAGCAGTACGAGACAACTGGTACCATGTTGTCTGTCGGGCAGTAAAGCGTGTGCGAAACAACTTAATTTCTCCACGATTAAATGTGCACAGTACATTGAATTTTCTGGGCTGCCTTCACCATAAATGTACAGTTCCAGATCGGCCTATTGCAGCCCCGCCGGCCGCCGCAGCGCCTGCGCCGGAGTAACATTCAGAAATCATAATCGGAGTACAACAAGACTTTACCTCCGCAGGTAGGTGACAAATATTACAGCAAACAGAAATCTACAGAGGTAACAACGCTGTATTTTGGCTTGCCAACGCCCGCAAGCAGAGATCTGAAGAAACTGTGTGTCGTGCGCCATGCCGCTCTGTACATGAAGATGCCAGAAACTGGAAATAGACTGGACTGAGACGCCTATGTAAAGCAAGATCGCTTGGTCAGGATGTATCAGTCTTCTGCTACTCTCTCGTATAAGTAGTGTTGATCCTAGCTGCACCTGTCTCGAGCCTGAAGAAACCCTGACTTAGGTTGCTTCGTTGTCCCAGTAGTTCCTCAGCTGCGACATGTGGAGGAGCAGGCCGTCGCGGCCTAACCCAGTAGTGCTACTCGTCATGATCCATGGAGGAGGCTCTGGATACACCAACTTGATATTTTCCTGGAACTCCTTGATGTTCTCTTCGGGCCGCCCTCCTTTGCCTTTCTTCACTTTGTCACACTTGGTGAACACAAAGGTTAATCCGACCTGTGACAACAAAGCAATTTAATAGACAGATAGTTGCTGGAGATCAGTATAATTGGCAGATGTACCATCAATCCTGGAGATAAGTGACTTGGTATTTAAAACCGCAACCAGCATTAGGAGACATTATGAGATGAAGAGCAAGCTGGCTCACATTGTTACGACCAAGCCAGTTGGCGCAGTCAAGGTCAATTTTCTGAGGTGGAACACTAGCATCGACAAGGAGCAGTACACCAACCAAGGTGTCTCTGTTCAAGAAATACCCCTTGGTAAATGAAGACCAATCCATTCGAGCTGTCTTGGACGCAGCTGCAAACCTACAGGTAGGAAGAAGCTTCATTTGATCATGTTCACTGGAAAACCAGGTATGTCCTAAAGTACGTTAAAGTTGTTCATGCTGGGAAAATGACCTAATGAGTATGAAAGCATAATTTAAAAATTATGACTTAAAAAATTAATACTAGCGGACCTTTCCAGTTCCATTTACACATCCTTGTTTCATGCAGTATGTATGATCGCTATATCCTCAGAAATGAGAATCAATAAGCAACTTATACATAAATTGGCAGATCATATTTCTGTTCTAATATTGGAGTTGAAAAAGATCATGAAGGGATTTCAAGACTGATAATCTCAACTGAAATTAATTTATCTTTGGACTCGTCTCATATCCTACGCTCTTTCTTTAGGCACAACCTATGACATGCAATATCCGCAGTTTGAATCAAATACAACTTAGAAGACAATGTGTATACATATACATGCTCTAACATTCAATTACACCACAAACAAATAACAGGTAGGCAACAGAACAATAAAAAAAAACAGAGGATCCTACTTCTGAACTCCTGAACACGATGTCATTTTTTAAAATTATTAATCAGATATCACTGTGAAAATTCAAGTTCCTCCAAAGTAATAAACAGTAGCTTCATATAGTTCACATTTAGCACAGGTGGAGAAAGTTAGCATACCCATAACCAGGCAAATCCACAAGGTACCAACTCTTGTTAATCAAAAAGTGGTTAATTGTCTGGGTCTTCCCTGCAAAAACATATAGAATCAGTCCAAATACTATATTTAACAGCAATAGAAGGACAAGTTTCTAGCAGTAAAGTGAATTCAGAAAATTTGCTATAAGATTAATGTTATAATACACTCTCCAAGACCTCGACGGGAAAAAAAGGATGAGCCAACAAGACTTTCCATACTTAAAGTACAATTCGTAATCATTCCGATAATATCGTTGAAAGCCACAACATAAACATACCATTATCAAGTCCACAACATAATCTTGTATAACTAAATACTACCCCACTAACCTATATCTCTCAACATGCAGACTCCCTCATCAGCAAACATGCCACCTGAGGAAAACTTGCCGGCCACCAATTATGCTCCTTGCGCACAGTTACCGTTCCCTTCCTTCCTATGTGTGTTTTGTTTACTTCTTGCTGACTAGCGATCCAGGTTCAGGCCCACATGGAGCCCATCAATCCAACTTTCTTTGGGCTTCAGTTACTAGTTTCCGTTCCGTACATAAAGAAAAGGCTATTGTGTCCTCTCCACTCCCTTCCCTATGGCCGCACAATATTACCTTACCTTAAATTCCACTTCCCATCCTTGCCTCCCATCCCTTGCACACCCTCCGCTCCGCTCACCGATGCCACGTGGCGCATCTTCTCATCCTCAATTTCACGGCAGTCAGTTGTCTCACACACCGCCCTCTCCAAGACATCTTGTTCGCCCGTCTTCAGTTCGGATTGGCTATGTTCCATCTGAATCAATTTCATCTCAGGTTGATGTTATTACATTCTGATTGATATGAGATAATCAGCCAGGATTTTCCCTCTGAGAGTCTCCATTTGTTAGTGGAAGTCTGTGCTCCGCCTACAGTTGCTAATGGGCTATACCAAACTGCACCAGGTCTCACAGCTTGACCGTTAACAATCATCTTTAAATGCTTATCAGATTCCTATGTGATTCCCCTTTCTACCTGTAACCGATTGGAGCAGGAGGCAGACTGCAGTGTTCAGAGCAACTAGATGATGGAATCGGGGCTTTGCTTGAAATGCGTAATCTCTGATTCTTTTTATTGCAGAAGCAGTACTTGAAACATCGAAAATTCAGTGCTCGAGTGTGTTGCACTCATTAATTGTTCAAGTCAGGTGGAGTGATTTTTTTTGCACTCACTGATTGCAAGAAAATACAATATGTTCATCATCTCCTATTATGTGGCTCCTGCTCATCGTGCCCTTTTTATTCATGTGTTTTTGGCTGTTTCTCCTGAATTCTGATTTTTCCTGTGCAAGGTGAAGTCATTTCTTCGGAAGTAGGAATAGATGGGATGGCTTAGGTAACAATCTGTAATGATCTACATATTCCTATTTCGTATTCTTCAAAGTTCAAACATAGTTCTCCACGTAACGCTGCACACCCTCCGAAAATAACCTACAAATGGAAGTGTGTGGGGTTCTTTTGGAGTTACATTCCTTAACCCCACCTATTTTCTTCTTCTACAAATGTATGCTACCTTGTATTCATAGGTGGTATGAATAGCATTGCAAAGGTTCTATCATTATTCTTCATTTCATCCAGGAGAATTCCTGAATTTTTGTTTTCTTATAAATTTTAATTTATACTTTTGCTAATAAATCGGGAGGGTTTCATTTGCCGAACGAAGTAAAAGTTTAAACATTATGTACCGCAGCAACACACGGTTATCATCTAGTTTACATTTCCACCTTAAGCCTAGATCACTATCACTTGCTAGAATACCCAAACCATTAAAAAGGCAAACTTAGTTTGGCAGTTTTAAACCACTAGCTACTCTACATTGATTGTACCAGAATCCACAAAGCACCAACCCATCATAGAGTAATGCACACAACACGAAATTATGACCATCTCTAGAATCAAAGGAATGAAAAGGATTACCAGGCTTCTTGGAGGTGAGCGCGGCTTCCTTGCGGCGCGTGAGCGCGTTGATGAGAGATGACTTGCCGACGTTGGAGCGTCCTAGAACGGCGAACTCGGGGCGGTCGTCCTTGGGGCAGTCCCGCGCGTGCGCGCTGCACCCGATGAACTCGGCCTCCTTCACCCTCGAGTCCCCGGCGTACGGCCCCACCACGATGTTCGACCCCGGCAGCACCGTCTCCTCCGTCACAGCCGCGTCACGCTCCACCCCCGGCGGGAAGAACAGCGCCGTGCTCACGGACACCCTAGGCGGGACGGGCGTCCTGGAGTTCTTGTGGCGGGTTCGCGCCGGCGGGGGCGGCGCATCGCCGCGGGGGGCGGCGTCAGCTGCCGCGGCGTGCGCCGAGAGCGTGCGGCGGACCGCGAGGGGGCCGCGGGAGGAGTGGAGCGGCTTGAGGGCCTGCAGGAGGAAGGGGCGTGGCCGGAGGAGCATTGCAGCGGCGGCGCGTGCGGGAAGCTCGACCGAATGGCGGATGAGGCGTCAGGCGCTGGCTCGCGCGGTCGCCGTTTCTTGCACAATCGTGGGCCTTCTTCTTTTTTGTTTCGTGGTAGAGGCCGACCGGTTATACAAATTGCACCCCGTTCACGAAACAGTTATGGAGGTGGTATGAAAGGAGATGGCCCAAAAGTTAGTGTCGGCCCAAATGATTTAATATTTTACTGTTAAAGTGAGGGAGCAGAGGAGTTGTCTAGCTTGTTGGAAAAATATTGTCGTGCATCTGGCCAGAGGATAAACAAGGGGAATTCCTCAATTTATTTCAAAAGGCTTGTCCACAGAACTTGCGTATTATTATAAAGACTATATTGGATGTCAATAATGAAGCTCTCAATGAAAAGTACATGGGTATGCCCACGAATGTGGGGACTTCTAGGTCCGGCACTTTCAAGTTTCTGAAAGATAGAGTGTGGGACAAGGTAAAAGGTTGGCTGGAGAAAATTTTGCAGGAGAAAAGGAAGTATTAATCAAGTCTGTAGCACAGGTAATTCCTGTTTTTTCCATGTCATGTTTTCGCTTACCTCGTGGTCTCTACATAAACTCGCTGATCCGACAATTTTAGTGGGGTAGTAAAGATGGAAAAAGGAATGCGTGCTGGGTCTCTTGGCAAGTGATGACTAGACCGACATTTTTTGGTGGTCTTGGCATTAAAAATTTGGAGATTTTTAACTTGTGTCTTCTTGCTCGCTAGGCATGGAGGATATTGCATGAGCCAAATTCTCTAAGCGCCAGAATCTTGAAGGTTGTATACTTTCAGAACACTACATTTCTTGATGCAGAACTAGGCCCTCACCCATCGCAGATTTGGCGATCCATTATGGATGGTAGAGAGATTTTAAAGCAAGGCATTGTTAGGAGGATTGGTGACGGGCAGAGCACAAAAATTTGGACAGACAACTGGCTCCCACCCAATTGTGTCATTATTGGCTGATCCACCTCTTTTGGTCTCTGAATTGATTGATCCTTCTTCGGCCTCATGGAAGGAGGATCTAGTTCGCCAATGTTTTCTTCCAGTGGATGTTGACACTATCCTAAGTATCACCCTGTGTACTAGGCGACAGTGTGATTTCTGGGCTTGGAACTATGAATCAAAGGGTTCCTTCACGGTCAGATCGGCCTATCGTTTGATTGTCAATAAGAGATGAGCCGAGAAGATTACTATGAGGGTAACGCTGGATCTTCGAATATCGAGGAGGAGCAGAAGAGTTGGAGCTCGTTATGGAACACAAAGGTGCCATCGAAAATCCGTGTGTTCTTGTGGAGGATGGCTCGCTAGTTTCTCCCTATGACGGATTTTCTACAACACTGAAATATGTATAGGTCTTCCACATGCACGCTTTGTGGTGCTACAGATTCATGGCAGCATTCTTTACTCGACTGCAACATGGCTCGAAGTGTCTAGGCATTATCTGATAGTATGATGGTTGAGCACCTACTGTCTTGTGAGGAAGGTAATGCGAAGATCTGGTTGTTTCATATGATAGAGACATTACCCCATGATCATTTGTGAGGATTACAGAGCCCTATGGGCAATTTGGACGTCGAGGAGGAAAGCTATCCATGAGGATATATTCCAGAGTCCTTTATCGACCTATGCTTTTGTAAATGTATTTCCGAGCGAGCTCAAGCAAACTGCTAAAACCTCCGCAAGACAGGTGACCAAAACAAAACCCTTAGGGATCCTAAGTCGATTCCTCCTCCATCCAATATGGCCAAGATGAATGTGGACATAGCAGTTTCGAAGGTCGGAAATAAAGGAGCAGCAACAACTTTCTGCCGTGACTCAGGTGGAAATTATCTGGGATCGCTGGCGGTGATCTTCTCTGGAATTTCCGACCCATCGGTATTAGAGACTTTGGCTTGCCGTGAAGCATTGGCACTAGCTGAGGATCTTGTTCAATCTAGAGTCCTTGTTGCTTTTGATTGTAAACCGGTGGTGGAAGATATCATGGAAGAAACTATGGGTAGATATGGAGCTATTTTCTTAGAGATTAGAGGGCGGGCTGCAGATATGACTGAGTGCAAGTTTATTATCGACGGGAGAGCCTCGAACTTTGAGGCTCACAACCTAGCGAGATTTATGCTTTCTTTTGGAATTAGCCGGTATGTCTGGCAGTACTTCGCATGATGCAAACATTCCTGGAAACATGCTTGCAAATTAATAAAGTCTAGCAGGTTCTCTAAAAAAAACGTAGGTCTTGGTGAAGACTGGAGAGGGCATCGTCACTCACACGCCAAAGGAAGCCATTGTCGAGGAGATCGCTGAGGTCTGTGCCGCTGCCTCTGTCCATGACGGCGCCCTTCACCACCCACATGGATTGATAATGCACCATCCAGATGTGATCGGAGGAAAACGTTGGCGAGTTCACCGAGTCGCTCCTAGGTTATCGCCTTCCGGCTCCAGCACGTTGTCGAGCTTGCCGAGTTGCTCCCGGGTTAGCGCCTTCCGACTCCCGAAGCTCGCGTACACCACTCAGCGCTTGGGGTGCTCGTCAAGACATGACATGAAGTCAGCAGGTGCTCTAGTTGCCCATGGTCCTCTTTACCGGCAAGAAGCTCCACAGGCTAAGTGGGCCGACTGTGAGCATCAACGGGAACTCGGAGAGGGACCTAGGGCTCCATTCGACATTTCGACCTGCATGTGTTCCGCTTCTTCGATCGGACGGGTAACTTGTTTTGGAACATCTCCACTCGCCCCCCAAAGGCCCCTTTTTTGGGGGGGCGCCAGAAAACACGTCCAACCGCGGCCCCCAAAATAGTTTTTCGTCCGGCGCGGTCCGAATTTTCATCCGGCGCCCCAGTAGAAAGGGAGCCTAGTAGGGGCTACACTTGTGGGTTTAGAAGTTCATGCTACTACGGCTTGGCACGCCTTGTGTTGCACGTAGCGGGAGGAAGTGGAAAGAGTTAACCGCTATATGTTTCATAATCAACCATTCAAGTTATTTTACTTTTTACCTGGTACCAACGCACGGGCATTTAGCTAGCATGATTAAAAAGTACACTAAAAATAAGCATAATTTTGACACCTGAGAAACACAACCGCAATGGGAATCCATGTTGAAACGACATTTAACTTAGTCTGGGCCATGTTTATTGAAGCAGAGATCACAACCCAGCACTGATTTGACGAGATATATGTACTGACGCCGGATTGACTACTGACCTACTCGTCTAGCAATTGATGTGGCTTGCAAATAGATAGCCAGCAACACAGTTTAAGAACTCAGAATTACAATAAGCTAGTACTTAAATCAAACAAGCAATTCAGTGCAAGGGCCACAAGCCGCAGCAAAAGAGATGATAGACAGCAGATAAATAGTTGAGCATACAGCTGCGATCATAGATAATACCATGTCCAACAACAGGCCAAGACATACTTCACTATAACAACACCACACCATACAAAGTTATCGATACAGACTTAATTTATTAGATTGGAATAGCAATAGCATTACTTTTTTTCCCGACTGATTACGGGCCCAGAATTTTGATTATGGGTATTCAAAATTTTAAAAATAATCATTATATGAAACAAAGTTTATAAAATAATTTTAGTATGGAGTAATGATCACATATATCTCATTTTTTCTTGAGAAACCTTCACATTGAAGGATATTTGTGCTTGAGAAACATATCAATTTACCAAAAATAAGTGTATCGAATGTGTAAATTCTAAAAATTTCGAACAATCAGAGCTAACATGAAAAAGTAATAGTACAACAAACACTATATGATCTTCCTATAACCTAAATGCATGCAGCGAGGTTATTTTGCACAAAACAACAACAACAAAATGCATACATGAGGAGTTGAACTCAAGACAAAAAGATTAGATAGTTTAAACCAAACCACACGGTTATCATCTAGTTTACATTTTCACCTTAAGCTAGATCACTACCACTTGCTAGAATATCTGAACCATTAGAAAGGCAAACTTAGTTTGGCACTTTTAAACCCACTAGCTACTCTACATTGATTGTATTGTACCAGAATCCACAAAGCACCAACCCATCATAGAGTAATGCACACAACACGAAATTAAAGACCATCTCTACAACCAAAGGAATGAAAAGGATTACCAGGCTTCTTGGAGGTGAGCGCGGCTTCCTTGCGGCGCGTGAGCGCATTGATGAGAGATGACTTGCCGACGTTGGAGCGGCCAAGTACGGCGAACTCGGGGCGGTCGTCCTTGGGGCAGTCCCGCGCGTGCGCGCTGCACCCGATGAACTCGGCCTCCTTCACCCTCGAGTCCCCGGCGTACGGCCCCACCACGATGTTCGACCCCGGCAACACCATCTCCTCCGTCACAGCCGCGTCCCGCTCCACCCCGGGCGGGAAGAACAGCGCCGTGCTAACGGACACCCTAGGCGGGACGGGCGTCCTGGAGTTCTTGTGGCGGGTTCGTGGCGCCGGCGGGGGCGCATCGCCGCGGGGGGCGGCGTCAGCTGCCGCGGCGTGCGCCGAGAGCGTGCGGCGGACCGCGAGGGGGCCGCGGGAGGAGTGGAGCGGCTTGAGGGCCTGCAGGAGGAAGGGGCGGGGCCGGAGGAGCATAGCAGCGGCGGCGCGTGCGGGATGCTCGGCCGAATGGCGGATGAGGCGTCAGGCGCTGGCTCGCGCGGTCGCCGTTTCTTGCACAATCGTGGGCCTTCTTCTTTTTTGTTTCGTGGTAGAGGCCGACCGGTTATACAAATTTTGCAGCCCCTTCACGAAACAGATATGGAGGTGGTTTGAAAGGAGATGGCCCAAAAGTTAGTGTCGGCCCAAATGATTTAATATTTTACTGTTAAATTGAAATAGGTATAATAGGTACCCGATGTCACAAATAGGCCCCATAGAGGCGAAAAACACGCAGGTCTTGGTGAAGACTGAAGAGGGCATCGTCACTCACGCGCCAGAGGAAGCCATTGTCGAGGAGACCGCTGAGGTCCGTGCCGCTGTCTCTGTCCATGACGGCGCCCTTCACCACCCATAGGGATTGACAATGCACCATCCAGATGTGATCGGAGGAAAACGTTGGCGAGCTCACCGAGTTGCTCCTAGGTTATCGCCTTCCGGCTCCAGCACGCTGTCGAGCTTGCCAAGTTGCTCCCGGGTTAGCGCCTTCCGACTCCCGAAGCTCGCGTACACCACTGAGCACTTGGGATGCTCGTAAAGACATGCCATGAAGTCAGCATGTGCTCTAGTTGCCCATGGTCCTCTTTACCGCCAAGAAGCTCCACGCCTCCACAGACTAAGTGGCCCGACTATGAGCATCAACGGAAACTCGGGGAAGGACCTAGGGCTCCATTCGACATTTCGACCTGCCTGTGTTCCGCTTCTTGATCGGAGGGGTAACTTGCTTTAGAGTTCTTCTTCTTCTACTCCTTTCTGACATTTTCTTGAAGATTCCCGGTGGATGTTGGATGATTCTGTCTCGATTTCTGTACTCAGGATTCAGAACATTATGTTTGAACAGCACCACGGGGAAGAATTGTTTTCTATATGTGCTCCATGGGTGTTCGTTGGCTATGCTTGTGGGTTTACAAGTTCATGCTACTACGCTTGGCGGGCCTTGTGCTGCACGTAGCGGGAGGTGGAAAGATTTAACCACTATATGTTTCATAATCAACCACTAAAGTTAGTTTACTTTTTATCTGGCACCAACGCACGGCCATTTAGCTAGCATGATTTAAATAAAAATTGCACTAAAAATAAGCCTAATTTTGACACCTGAGAAACACAACCGCAATGGGAATCCATGTTGAAACGACATTTAACTTAGTCTGGGCCATGTTTATTGAAGCATAGATCACAACCCAGCACTGATTTGACGAGATAGATGTACTGACGCCGGATTGACTACTGACTACTCGTCTAGCAATTGATGTGGCTTGCAAATAGATAGCCAGCAACACAGTTTAAGAACTCAGAATTACAATAAGTTGGAGTACTTGAAATCAAAGAAGCAACTCAGTGCAAGCGCCACAAGCCGCAGCAAAAGAGATGGTACCATGTCCAACAACAGGCCAAGACATACTTCAGTAGAACAACACCACACCATACAAAGTTATCGATACAGACTTAACTTTTTTTTTTTTGAGAACAATACAGACTTAACTTATTAATTAGACTTGGAATAGCAATAGCATTACTTTTTTTCCCGACTGATTAGAACTCCTGCTCGTCCCGCTACAGGTCCAAACACAGGCACACTACGCCACCACCTCCTCCTCCTCGTTACCGCAATCGCATAGCCAGGCCAAGGCGTAGCCCTGGGTGCTGAACTGGGTGAGGATGTCCCACTCAAAGTCCCTCAGGTCCTGCACAGTCCGGATGGCATCGAGCTCGATCTGATCGAGTTTGGGTCTGCATGAGATACGCGGGAGGACGGGAGGGGCCGGCTGCAGCGTCATGAAGCAGTCGATCATCTCCTGGTCCACCTGCTCCAGTCTTCTCGCGCACTTCTGCCCCGTCTCCTGGGACTTGATGCACGGCTTGCCGCCTTCCGCGATCATCCTGCACGTGAAGCCCGGAGAGCCCTTCTTCCGGCCACTGATGATCAGAGCGGCGAGGTCGAGCTCGGAGATTTTGTTGGAGTCGAAGGGAGAAGCCGGCCCTCCGAGAAGCGGAACCTGCACCAATGGAGCGCTCGCCATTGCCTCCTTCCTCTTCCTCTGCTCCTCGCTCTCAGCAACCTAGGGCTTGATCTCGATCTCGACTTGTTGGGGGCTGGGGCGGTGGCAGCGCAAGCGATTGTGTAGGGGGAGAGTGCAGGCCCAGGGGTATGTATAGGCAGCCAACCCTAGATCGTCACCTTCGAATCGGATCCCGTCTCCGAGTCCGACTCTCCTTTGACTATTGCCGTCTCTTCCTTTAACCAAAATTCTTGCTCAGTCAAGTTTTAGACCATTCAATTTGCATCGTGAGGTTTGTGCTAGTCATGAGTTGCAAATGAACTTTGATGACATCATCTGACTGAGAACAAAGTTAGTTCTAAATCTACTGAGAAATAGTCACACACTTCTAATAAACTTGCATTCATAAGTTCTCTCGGATAAGAAATTTTTTTTGCAGACCGTTGTCTAAATTCGATCTTCTTCTTGAAGTTTCACTTCAACTGAAAGCCTTAACGTGTGTAATCTTATGAACTCCGTGGTTTAAAGAAATCTTGAACAATTAACAAAGAGGTGGAACAATACACTAACATCACTTAATCGGTAAAGAGATCTAGTAATGTACATATGCAAATATTCCAGTTTCAACTAATCTTACGATATCCTAAAACAAATACCGATCTTATGAGCTTCGTGTCTTTTTTTAAGCGCCATACTTCTGTTTATTTAGATCAGTAAATGAAATAGAAAAGACACGTTTCAACTATACAAGACTGTCCTGGAATTTCGCAGATGTCCTGCATGCTGTAGGCTTAGTACTACTTCGAGACATTGAACATCCTTGATAAGGAATCAAGAAGCTGCTTTGTTAGTTGGCAATCATTTGTGAACACTAGATGGGAAGAAGCAAATATACTTTGAAATTTGTTGTTTACCATGGTGTTGACTGTCTTATCTGCTTTAGATAAAAGAAGGAGGAGGAGAGAGAAAGCTATTTTTTCATCTACCATGGCGAGTGGAAATTTCGAGGAATAAACCACCTTGCGTTTTGTTTTGAGATTTAAAAAAAGAGAAGAGAGAGAGATGTTTTTCTATCTACTAGGCGAGCTGGAATCTCGAAGAATAACCGACGGTTCAGAATACACCCACACCCATGGGCGTGTGTACAAAATGCATTCTCATGTAAATGTTCGTGTTCGATGTCTAGGTTTTTTGTACGAAAAAAATAAATGTGGTGCTTAAAAGAATATTAGAACACTGGGTTTTGTTTGTATGTCTACGAGAGGACGTATGTCATTTATACATGATAGTTTGTAGCTAGTGACTGAGCTATAACCGCAGAGCAGCCCCCGCGTCGCCCTCCTCTGGCGGCTCGGGGGAAACCCTAGCGCCCCCGCCGCCGGCCTCTCTGCCCCTCCTCCCTGCCGCCGCTGCCGCCGGCCCTTGCCGCGGTGGCGGCGGGCCCCGTTCCCAAAGGGCGGCGGGGGTCCTCCGGTCGCAGCGTGCGGCGGAGCTCGGACGCCGGGGCGGCGGCCCCGGCAGATGGTGGCGGCGTTCGTCGCGGCGCTTTTGGACGGGCGGGGAGCCCTCGGCGGCTGGGCGCGGCGGGCTGCAGCGGCGCGGTCGTGGCGCAGCTGGTGGAGCCGGCGGGCGGAGCGGGCCATCCGGGCCCGATCTGGGCCGCGAGGGGCCGCGCGGCGGGTCAAGGTGGTGGCGGCGGCTGCTCGCCGGCTTCTCCGGCGTGGTGGCGCGGGCGGAGGTCGAGCTCAGGGCGGGGCTGCGGGGAGCCCAGACCTGCAGCGGCTGGTGCTCGCCGACGTTCGTGGGCAAGGGCGGTGGCCCTGGCCAGTGGCGGCCCTCCCAGGGGCGTGTTGGAGTGGCGCGGAGGTGCTCGTGGTGGTGGTCTTCTGCCGGCGCCTGGAGGTCGGCCGGCGCTGCAGTCCAGGGCTGGGGCGGGTGTGGCGACCGTGGTGGCGATGGTGGTTGAGGAAAGGGAGGTGGTCTGGCCAGAAGCATGAAGCAGGATGGCGCGATATGCTCCGGGCTAATGCCTTGTCCTCGGTGGCTGGCCGGCCGGCAGCTGGCCGAGGCCGGCGATGGCGACGGCTTCGGGCGCCGCTTCCTTCTTGAAGGCTTCGCCGAGGTGATATTTTGTCATCCTGTCTGGAAAAGCTCCGGGGTAATCCCTAGATCCGCCGTGATCGGTCGATGGCGGCGCTCTTGTGTCGTCTTCCCTCTTGAGGGCATCGATTTGGAGCTGCTTTGGTCGGAGGGACCCGTGGAAGATGGTTGGTGTTGGCGTTGTGGGCTGCGTGGCAACGATGACAATGGTGAGCGGATCGGAGTTGCGGCATGTCCTTTGTCACCCCTGCCGTGATGGTGAAGTCGGAGCTGCGAGGCGACTTGTGGCAACGATGCCACTTGATTGGTGCTTGCGTCGGTGCAAGGTGTGCAACTTTCTCCTATGAAGGTCACGATTGAAGTCGGAGCTACCTCCTCCTCGACGTGTTTGGGGGTCGACTGTTTGGCATAGGCTCACATTGGCTCCATTGTCGTTCGCGGTGAGGGTCTCGGTGGCGGTCGTCTAAGGTGAAGTCGGAATCGCTGGCTCGTGGAGGAGTGACGACGATGACGCTCGATGACATCCTCATCGATGGCTTTTCTTCTCGATGACGTGTGTGCTCCGTGTGGGTAGCCAGGTTGGCCGGGGTGTCCAGTGTGTTGTTGGTTTTTGCCCAATTTTTCCTAAAATTGGCACTTCGGTTTTCGGCCGGTTTCCCGCTAATAAACTGGCCAAATTCTGTACTTCTTCTTTATTAATGAAAATGGCAAGTCTTTTGCCTCGTTTCAAAAAAAAAAATAGTTTGTAGCTAGGCAGGTGTGAGGCTTCACTGTTCATCCGAGAGCATGTGCTCGTTGATGCCGAATCGCGGCCCCCATACCCAACAACATTATCTATTGCATGTCTTAGTTCTGGTGCATTAGATCCTCTTAGCAATCAAAACATGACGTGCTTCTCTCTTCGGTCTATGAGTTACGAAATACCCTTTTGGGCCTTTTCTTGATAACGAAAAAGATATTAACATAGAGCTAAAGCAGTACACCAAACGTAGGTCAAAACACAATGGCAAGAGCAGCTAAGATAACACGGATGCACACAACTAGAGTCATCACTAAAAGTGAGCCTAGGAGTGGATGTACAAACCTAGCATCTGAGTTTAAATCCTCACGGACACGAATTAAGGGAGGACCGCTCGCGCGGGCGGTTCCGGAGGGCGCCCCCACCCCGCCAAACAACCGATCTTCGAGCTCCCCTTGCTGCTGCTGGCGCCGGCGGGGGTGGCGGCGCCCGGCCGCCGAAGGCTGAGGGCAGGCGGGCGGACCTCTCTTGCATCCTCTTCGAGCGGAGAGATGGCGACGTGGAGGACTGTGGCGGTGCGGAAGGCCGAGGCGGTGAAGGCAGGCGGCCGGGGTGGCGTGGAGGGCGGCGGTGCAGCATGGGGCGGCGCCGCGACGGGCTGCGCAATGTCTAGGCCGATCTGGGCCCGATCTGGACGGCGCGTGCGACTAGAAGCCGTGGACCTTGATGCAGTCCGGCTTTGCGAGCCCGGCCTTGGCGATGAAGGCGGCGACCTTCTTGCGGCGGTCGCCCTCACTACAAGAAATCTGCCATAATATGACGTTTATTTTATGACTGGAAATCAAAATGTCATAGCTTTATGACGTTCCTAGCTTTGACCGTCCTTGGCCACTCCGGGGGGCAAAACCCTAGAAAATCGTGACGTTATTGGGCAAAAACGTCATTGCCAATTTAGGTCAAAACGTCATTAGCAAAATTAAGTGGCCTACGACGTTTTCCCGATGCCGATTGCGACAAATCAATAGCGTCATTGGCATTTGGCTCAATACAATGGTATGTGTTTGGCTGCCATGTCATCCATTTTGCCTATGTGTCCCTTTTCGGGTCCCACGCGCCTCACACGTGTCACTGGAAGCAACTGGCTTGAACTAACTGACATGTAGGACCAACTGATACTTGTGGGACAAAGGCGTCTTGTTATTTTTTTTCTCTGTGCCGTCCACCATTTTAATGGGCTACTGGTGATATCCTCCTCTTTTGGGCTGTCCTCTACTAGGCTGCTGGCTGCTGGCCTACCCCACGACGGCCCATCCGGGGGTTGAATTGCTGGCCCGACGGCCCATCCGGGGTTGGAGTGGCTCCCGATGGAAATAACTGGCAAAAATTGCGTTTGCGGGGACTCGAACCCTCGACCTGGCGCTGCCGCACTACCACTCCCTACCGCTTTGCTACAATAGTGTTGTTGACAAAAGTATGGTTGTCCATGTATATAGACATGATAGACTAATCAGTTGTCTTCAAAATCCCTCCACCTCGACCAAAATCCCTCCGACCAGGTGCATCTAGCTAGGGTTCCTCCTCCGACCAAAATCCCTCCGACCAGTTGCATGGCGGCGCAGTTCCCAGCCTGCTCGGGCAGTTCTTCTAGGTCAGGAGCTTCGTCGCGTCGCCGGCGGCGGCCGGGCACGCCCATCCCGTATCGGCAGCGGCCATTCGATTATGAGCCCGCCGACGTATGTGACTGTGGCGAGAAGATGCCGCAATGGATTTCTTGGAGTGATCCGAATCCTGGGAGAAGATACCGGAACTGCAAAATTCGCTCGGTTAGTCTTCGAGCACGCCCCCCCGCCCCCATTCTGAATTTCCTGGAGCTGCCGTCTTCTGAAGTTTCTTTTCTACTATGCCTTACTTATCCTCTTTTGTTCTTCATCTGTCAGATTGCTGGTGGAATAGGGTGTCAAGTGTTTAAGTGGATTGATGATCCGCTGGATGCACGTCACAAAGAGTTAGTTCGTGATCTGCGTGATGCTGTTTGGGATCGAGATGAAGAAATTGAGAGGCTCCAGGCTCCAGGAAGAAAAGTTTCTGCTTGCTGCAAGGAAACAGAGCAACCCTGAACCAAAGAAAATGAGAGGCTTCATGGTTTGGGTGCTATCTGTAGCTTTTGTCATCTGTTGTACCTGGGTGATGTGTACGAACTGAAATTAGGGTGAATTCAGTGATCTGTTGGTCAGGAGGAGAAGAAGCTAGAGTATATGCTAGAGTTATTGTGTTGTAATTCCAAACATTTGTCTGTTCGTGCCACAATGTTTAGTTCCTGAATTTGAACCATGTCTATGTATGTGTGCAATTCTGTTCAGTTGAAAATGTGTTCTGTTGAAAATGAGTTCTGTTGAAAATGTGTACGGCGGCGCCGCCCATATATGGTCGCCGGCGTCAGCCATGCACGGCGGCGCCGCCCATATATGGTCGCCGGCGTCAGCCATGTATTGAAAAAATTGGGCATGGATTCCCCTAAAAATTGGGCATGGATTCCCCAAAAAAATTGGGCACAAATTCTGGGAACAAAAAGCTGACATATTCAACATAAATTCTGGGGAAAACAAGCTGGCATGTTCAACATAAATTCTGGGCCAAACAACCTGACACATAATCTGAAATAAACTGACATTACACAAACTACAGATTCAAACTGCTATTCATCCATTACACAAACTACAGATTCAAACTGCTATTCATCTTCTTCGGAAACTGGACGATTCCTAGTCCTATTTCCTCCATCATCACCATCATCACTGCAATATTGGTACATTGTCTGATCAACCTCCTCGAATTCTTCAGGCACAACCTCCTTGCTCCGTTTCTTCAGTTTGTCCACAATGACTTTTTCAAGTAGCACACGTTCCTGGTCACTTCTCGTCCTACTCCGTGCAGTGCCTTCTTTTTCTTGCACAGGAACTTGACTGGAATCTTCATCTTGATATGATAGTACAGCAACACCGGGTCCCTGTTCATTTTCTTTTACACTCCATAGATGTCTATGGTGAAATTTCTGCACAACTTGCCATTTTCCTTTCAACTTAGTGTCTGGCACATAAAAGACCTTGGTTGCTTGTGATGTCAGAATGAAAGGATCGGTCTTGTACCAAAACTTTTCTGTGTTAACACTCTTGAAGTGTCCATCATCGTCGAATCCGGGTTTCCTACCACCAAGGTCAAACCAGTCACACCGGAAGAGGACAACTGACCGATGGACGCCACCGCTGGAGTTGTATTGCAATCTGATGATGGATTTCAGCTGACCAAAGAAGTCAATGATGTTGCCATCATGATCTCCCTCAGAAACGATTCCACTATTTTGTGTCTTTCTGTTCTTCTCGCGGTCAACAGTATGGTACCGAACACTGTCAACAACACATGCCGAATATAGTCTCACTCTAAAATCTGGTTTGCACGCCAAAGCATAGAGATCAGGACAGACATCATTTCGCATTTTTCCAATCTGCAAAAAATCAACCAGGGGGTGAGTAACACACACAGAAAATTTATATCATGAACTTTTCCAATCTTCAGAAATAAACCAGCTAAAGATCTCACATGAGTCTGAAACCATCTAGCAAAGTTCTTGGCAAGCCATCTATCAACATTGATCTGACCACCTCGTTGGTTCAACTCTTGTTTGCACAGGCTGGAATGGCAACAGAAAATAGATCCTAATTATTATTTGGACATGCTGCAATAACCTATCTATATATGGGGATGAAGAGAAACGTACTCGATGTATGGATCAACCTCAGGGCAACTTCGGAGCACATACCACACCATGTTGTCATAGTCCTCACCTGCATACACATATTGAGAGGCTCCAATAAATTTCACACCGTGTTTGAAAACAGACAGATCACCAATATGTGAATCATCCCGCTCCGGATTTCTACTTGGACGGTTGAATCTTGTTTCAACATCGTCGAAGTATCTCGAGCAAAATGTCAGGCACTCATCAACAATATATGCTTCGGCAATCGATCCCTCCGGCCTGGCATTGTTCCGGACATAACGCTTCAATGTTAGCAACCTTCTTTCGACTGGGTACATCCAACCGTAATGCACTGGGCCTCTAAGCCTTGCCTCTTTTGGTAAATGGATGGCCAAATGCACCATCACGTCGAAGAAAGATGGGGGGAAGATCTTCTCAAGTTTGCAAAGAATAACTACGATTTCCTTTTCAAGTCTGTCCAGAACGTCTCTCTTCAGTGTTTTGCAGCACAGCTCTCTGAAGAAATTTCCAAGCTCAGCAACCGCTTCATATATGTCTTCATGGATTGTTCCTCGAAGGCCAGCCGGTAAGATCCTTTGAAGCAATATATGACAGTCATGGGTCTTCAGCCCTTGAAGCTTGCACTTATCAGAAGCAACACACTTGGATATGTTAGACGCGTACCCATCTGGAAACCTCACAGCTTTTATGAATTCACAAAAAGCAATTTTTTCTTGTTTACTCATTGTATACCACGCCTGTGGCATCTCAAAAGAGTCAGCTGAAACAGGCTGCAAATGCAAGTCACGTCTTATGCCCATGTCTTCCAAATCAAGCCTTGAATTGACAGTGTCTTTGGTCTTGCCTTGTATGTTCATGAAAGTACCAATCAAATTGTCACAGATGTTTTTCTCGATGTGCATTACATCGAGATTATGCCTCAGCTTTAGATCTTCCCAGTATGGCAAGTCCCACAAACATGATCTACGGCTCCAACACTGACCGTCCTCACGTTTCCTTTTCTTCTGAAGCTTGCCTGGTATCACATCTCTAACCCTATCAAGCTGTTGCCTCAGCTCTTCTGGAGTGAATTCCGCTGGCTTCTCACGGCTTTCAGAAGCACCATCGAATTCTTTGCTATTTCTCCAAGGATGTCGCCGAGGTAGCCAACGGCGGTGCCCAATAAAGCAGATTTTGTTCCTTAATTTCTTGGAGCAATTCTCTTTGTCACAACGCACACATGCCTGGTAACCAGCTGTGGCCCTCCCTGACAATGTGTGCAGTGCCGGATAATCATGAATACACCATAAGATTGCAGCACGGAGATCAAACTTGTCTGGACTATTGGCATCATACGATTTTACACCTTTCCAGAGCTCCTGCAGCTCTTCCATCAAAGGCTCCATGAAGACATCAAAATCTTTTCCTGGAGAGGATGGACCAGGGATTAGCAATGCAAGCATGAAGTTGGACTGATCCATACATGCCCACGGCGGAAGGTTGTATGGCACCACGAATACAGGCCACATGCTGTAGGAGTTGCTCATATTCCCGTAGGGATTAAAACCATCCGTGGCAAGTCCAAGCCTTATGTTCCTGGCATCAGCGGCAAAGTCTTTATGAATATTGTCAAAATCCTTCCATGCATCCCCGTCTGCTGGATGACTGAGATCATTCTCCACGTCTTGCCGCTTCAGTTTGTGCCACTGTACTTCCTTTGATTGCTCCTTTGAAAGAAACATTCTTTGCAGCCTTGGAATCAATGGGAAGTGCCTCAGCACCTTCTCTGGGATCTGTCTCCTACCATCAGCATCTTTCCATCTGGAGGCTTTGCACTTGGGGCAATTATTCTCCTTGGCATAATCCTTCCGGAACAATACACAGTTATTCGGGCACACATGGATACTATCATAACCAAGTCCCAACCTGCCGATTATGCTAAGTGCCTCCTCGTATGACTTTGGTATTGAGCTATTAGGGTATTGCAAGGCCAAAATCAGGAGTATCGCGTTGAATGCAACGTTGCTAATCCGGTAGTACGACTTGGCCTGAAGTAACTTGACTGTGAGTGAAAACCTTGACATTGTACCCCCATCGCTGGCTGCGCGCTTGGCTTCCTCTATCAACTCAGCAAATATAGTGTCCTTTCCAGCACCTTGCGGTTCTGACTTGTACAAATCAGCAAGCAGATCAGGAATTCTATCATCTTCGTAACCATCTTCCTCTTGCAAACCAAAATAGTGTGCCTCTGCATCACCTCCACCAACATGGTGTGCCCCTGCATCACCTCCATGTCCAGCCTCAGGTTCACCTCCATGTCCAGCCTCAGGTTCACCTCCATGTCCATGTCCGGCTTCAGGTGCACCTCCTTGTCCTCCATGTCCAGCTTCAGGTACAGGATGTAATGGTTCTCCATGGAAGACCCATCGGTCATAAGTGCTTGCCATCCCAAAAAGAAGCAAATGAGCCTCTACTACATCTAGAGGTTTTGTGCACCGGTTAAGACAGCTACGACATGGGCACAGCACCTGATCATCATTGGCAGCACTCAAGCGAACAAACTGCATAAACTCTGCCACTCCCTTTGTGTGTTCAGGGGAAAGCCTTCTAATTCTTGTTGTAATCCAGCGTCTGTCCATCTGCGGAAGAACAAAATGATGCAATTAGCACACACCTAACTGCACAGCAGTTCCAATTTCAAGCAATGCACAGCAGTTCAATTCGATTTTGTGAACTGATGAAGAAGAACAGATCGAGAGGGGAGAGATGAGAGGGGTGCAGACCGGGAGATGCGGAGGGGCTCGTCGTGGGAGAGGGCCGGGGCTCGTCCTGGAGAGGGACGGGGCTAGTCCTGGAGAGGGCGAGGGGCTCGTCCTGGAGAGGGCGAGGGGCTCGTCGTCGGCGAGGGCGAGGGGCTCGTCGTCGGCGAGGGGCTCGTCGTCGTCGTCGGCGAGCCAGATGGACAGCACATCCCTTGCTCGGACGCAGCGCTGGCACACCCACCACCGCCGTCACCTCGGATCACAGAGATTCGATATTGTGAACTGACGAAGAAGAACAGATCGAGAGGGGAGAGATGAGAGGGGTGCAGACCGGGAGATGCCCCACCAGAGGGCTCGTCGTCGGAGAGGGCCGGGGCTCGTCGTCGGAGAGGGACAGGGCCGGTGACCACCGCCACCGCCGCCGCCGAGTTGCGGAGGGAGTTGGATTCGAATTTCTGCTAGGTTATCGAAGGGAGTTGGATTCGGAAGGGATATTTGGGCCTCTCCTGGGCGCCAAAAAAAATCAAAAAGTGTGAGGGCTGGGAGTCGAACCCAGCACCTCTAGATGTGTCAACGTGCTAGTTAACCAGTGGAGCTATTGGAGAGATCTTGTCAGCTTACCATCCTTTATCATTTACATAGTGAAACTAAGGCAACTTCTTTTTTTTATAGTTATGGATATGATCTTGTTACATAATCTATCAGAGGGGATACTGATTTAGGACAACAGTTAATTTGTACAGGAGCATTAGCTAAGCAACAGGCTAATATATAGACTAATAATTAATTACGGCTAGCAAACTATATATATCTATATATACTCCAGCATATATAGACCACCAAAAGCACATTATATTACACATATATAGTGCAGCCTTGAGCTCAATAACATAGTACCAAAAGGACACGTTAATTATAGATACTACCGAGGAGGTTCAACGCTCATTTACTTGAGCACATTACATCGACCAACAGGCCATTAGATAGTACCAGATCGATCGATAAGAGGTTCAACGCTCATATTACTTGAGCTCATACACACATATATATAGTACTACTAGCTTAATTAGAGAGGTTCAGCCTGCTAGCTCATTTCTCGAGCTTCCTGACATACAACTTGAGACCGCCCCGGGCGCGAATGCGGAACCAAAACACAAAGATATCATTTGCCTCCATCTTGCTCTTCCGCACCACAGCACTCCAGTTTGTTGTGATCACTGCACCGTCACACTTCCCTTTGCCCTGGAAAATCCTCACTTTCACACCATGTCTCTCACTGTAAGAGACAAGAAAGTCATTGTCTGGAAGCTGCATATTCGTCGAGATGTACTGCTGGGTAAACTTCCGGTTGAAGTACTGCAGATTATAAGATGCAAAACTTCGTTCAGATGAAGTAATTGTCAACATATAAAGATGCAAAAACATCCTTGAGATGGAGTAATTATTTACCATTCTGGAGGAACTGCCTCCCACGGAACTTGCACTCTTTATAGTGCACACATAAAAAGGAATTGCGGGGCGCTTTTCGTCAACAAGATATCTCAGGGTTTCAACTTGTGTAGGATTCATTTCCACTAGATTGGGATACATGCAAAAGTCATCCCATTCCTCACCTGCCTCTATCCTGGGACCTACATACAAAGAAACCAGGGAATAAGGCCTAGTTTAAAGTTTTCCTAAAACTGAAGTATATATCAAACCAACAGTATTTATAGAAACTGAAGTATATTCCTTGAATGCTACAAATTGACTAGCTATTATGCCAAACCGAGACTAATTAAGCATTTGACCTATATCCTGCATCTATAACTACTATATATATATTTTACCTCGACGAGTCAGATGGACATCAGCAGCAGGAGGAGGAGCAACTTCCTCATGATCAGCTGCACAATCCATTGCTGCAGCATCATCAGCTTTCTCTTGCTTGACATGAACCCTATCTAGAGCACCATCCTCACCTTCGGAGGATGAGCTGATGTCGATGGTCTCCACGGCCTTCTTGGATGGGACCAAAATGGCAACTTCATAGTCATAGGGGTCCATGGTGTCGACCTAATAACAAGCAGTGAACAATTTGAGAACTATGAAACTATTAATTACACATTAATTAAAACTAAGTTGGGATGTTTAGTTTCAGATTGACATTCGCACTAGCAGCACTACACATGTTTTGAATCAATCTAAACCAGGAAAATCACTCTAGCACTAGAATCTACTTTGAATCGATCAAACCCTAGGAAAATCGCCGCTCGGACAAAAAACCCCAATTAAAATCCCCCGAGATTAAGTACGGCTAACCCTAGAAAATCCCCCGCTCATCCCCCAAATTAACCTGAGCTTCGGCCGACGGATCGAGGCAGTGGAGCTTCGGCCGACGGAGCTTGACGGAGCTGCTTGACGGAGCTTCGGCCGACGGAGTTGGGAGAGGAAGAGGCGGCAGTGGCGGCTGGGTTGGGAGAGAGAGAGAGTGAGACAGGGGAGAAAGTTGCTTTCGGTAATTTTATGGGGACATTTTGGGGTGGGTGGGGCAAAATGGCACCCACTGACGTGTGGGGCCATCTAGCAGTAGATACCACTGGGTTGGGCCATTTCGGGTAATTTTATGTGGATTAGGGGCCAGCAGGTAAAATGGTCTCCTCCGCGCCTCCGTTTTTACTAATTATAATAAATCAGAAATTCCCTCCTCCGCCTCTCCGCTTCTTGACGGTTCCACTCCGCTTCCACTACTCCCACTACACGAAAAACCCTCCTCCGCGCCAAGACGCTTCTGCCTCGCCGCTTCTGCCTCCTCCGCCGCTTCCTCCTCCGCCGCTTCCTCCTCCGCGCCATGGACGCTGCTTCTTCTTCCTCTTCCTCTGTTCCGCTGCAGCACATTACTCAGATCAGGACCTTCACCGTCCATGGCGGCAAGGAGATCGAAGTGGTCTACACAAACGAGGAGGAGACGATGAGCAAGTACCTGAAGATGTACGCGCAGTGGTATGCGGAAGAAGAAGAGAACAAATTTGTAGGATTGGATCTCGAGTACACTCGGGAGGACCCCAACCACGAAGTAGACAACTACCTCGCCGTCGCTCAGCTGTGCATGAGGAACCACGTCCTCGTCTACCACTTTTCCTGGTTTGTAGATCTTAATCTTGCTCTGATTTACTTAATCTTGCTCTGATTTTGTTAATCTTGCTCAGATTTTAGTTAATCGCTAGTGCATGATGAACCAAGTCACCCTCGAGTGCTCTGTTTTAGTTAATCTTGATCTGTTTTAGTTAATCTCGAGTGCTCTGGTTTCTCTGTTTGAGAGAAAATTGCAACTCACATGCACCATAATTCGCAAGGCAGTTTCAAGAATATGGGATTGTGCATTTTATTGAAAGAAATTGTGGAGAGGGGAATTCTTGTGTTATTGAAAGAAATTGTGGAGAGGGGAATTCGTGCAACAGCAAGTTACAAATTGGTTCATTGGGCTAGGTGCAACAAATTAAACTACAAACCGTGCTAGCATGGTGTCCTGATCTTGCAGATTGAATCTATCCATATGCTCATCTAGCATGTACTGGATTTCATTATACCAAATTAATTATCACAAAGCAAATTTCCGGAGTCCTGATCTTGCATTTAATAGACTTTTGTTAGTTTCAAAATTATATGATGCAAAATGATATTTCAATGACTAAAAAATTTGCACTTGCACATTTCATAAAAGTGTTGGTCATGCATTCTTTTAGTACCAAATGGATTATGACTAGATAATTTTCAGACTCTTGATCATGCACTTACTAAACTTATGTCAATTTTATTCAAGTTATGAGATTGCATAGACTAAACATTCGTATTCCCAAATTTTATTCAAGTGTTGATCTCGCAAGTACTAAATTTTTGCATCAAATTGAATCTATCCATATGCTCATCTAGCATGTACTGGATTTCATTATACCAAATTAATTATCACAAGCAAATTTCCGGAGTCTTGATCTTGCATTTAATAGAATTTTGTTAGTTTCAAAATTATATGATGCAAAATGAAATTTCAATGACTAAACAATTGCACTTACACATTTCATAAAAGTGTTGTTCATGCATTCTATTAGTACCAAATGAATTATGACTAGATAATATTCAGACTGTTGATCATGAACTTACTAAACTTATGTAGTTTCAAATTTTATATTCAAGCTATGAGATTGCATATAGACTAGCTTCGTAGTCCCAAATTTTATTCAAGTGTTGATCTCGCAAGTACTAAATTTTTGTTTTCAGGACCAACGGGGAATGTCCGGCGCTGCGCTCATTCCTTCAAAATCAAGAAATTGTGTTCTGCAGCGTTGACAAGAGACAAGATTTTATAAAGTTATATTACGAGAAGATTATGATTCCTAGTCGGAACTGGATCGATATCCAGGAAATTGTCAACGTCAAAGGTCTCAACGAGAGAGGAAAATTATTGAGGGATGGAATGGCTAGTCTTGCAACTAGCATCTTGGACGAGTCGTACAGCGAGATGAAGAGCAAATTCCCTCGAGACAGGCACAATTACTGGGAAGAGCAGCCGTTGTCTGATCTAAACCTGGAGTATGCAGCTAAAGATGCTTACGTGAGCTACCAGCTCTACGTTAAGATATGGTTCTTCCTGCGTTACCTTGTGTTTTGCCCCGGTTGCAAGAAGGAAGACAAGCTGAGGGGACGTCTGTGTCGCAAATGCAATGCAGCAGAGATCGAAGCTGAACATGCACAGAGAAATGCTGCAGCTGAAATAGCAAGGTTAAATGCTGAGCTTGCAAGCGCGCAGGCTGAACTAGCAATCTTGAAGGCACCAGCTTCCAGCGACAACACCCAGCAGACAAGTCCCCTTCATGGCAAACGGACGAAGATGAATGATGAGCAGTGGCTGGAGGGTAGTGATGCGCCGAAGAGTAGTGATTATTGGCAGGACCTGAGGAAGAAAACGTGGACTGGTGCTGATCAGTGGGGTGATGATCCGTGGACGACGGAGAGTGATCAGCAGAGCCCGAAGAGTGATAATCCGTGGCTGACGAAGCCAGGCAATTACTGACGACTTCTCCAAGATCCATGCCTAGTTAATTATTTGTATTTGCTTGTCAAGAAACTTTGCTTCTATCGTCTCTTTGTTTATGAGGCACAGCTCGGGGTAGACTTGTATAGGATCTCCCCATTAGGTAGGATCATAGGATCAACTTAGATAAATCATACTTTTGCTGATGTGAATAGTGTCAGATCTGGTTGAATATTTCACACCCAGATTTTGGCATTGCATATATAACATCGATGTGTGTTGTCATTTTTTCAGGCTTCGGAAATTCAATTCGGCTCCCGGGTGCGTATGCTCCCTCTACCAACAAAACGTATTTCGAAGTGTGGAAAGATTTTGACAAAAAAAATTACATGTACATCTCCATAATATATGTGTATGCCTCAAGTTTCACGAGAAATCTAGGGGGTAGACCCGCCGGGGCACACGTTCCGCTGTTTTGGGGGAAGGAGGGGGAGAACGACCGCCGGAGCACCGGAACCCCACCAAATCTTGCATGTGGACCTATGATATGTGTCAAGGTGTGGTGCAAGGTCTAATGGTGCAAAAGTAGCTCCCCTAAACCCAAAACCCTAAACTGGGGAGGCTTCGAGCACTAAAACCCCTCTAAAACCCTAAACCACGACACCGGAGCTGTAGAACCATGCATCATAAACCCTAACCCTAACCCTATACCCTAAACATATACCTAACCATAAATACTTACCTTTAACCTAAACCCTAGCCCTACCCCCTAAACCCTAGCCCTAACCCTACACCAAACCCTAACCAGTAGATCAGGCACACCCTCGATCGTGTGATAATGGCTCTAGCTGCGGGTATATGTGCCAAAGGGTCCCAATCTTGGTTCTCCATGTGTATATGTCCTAAACAAACCTAAAAGAATGAAAAGTTACATTGGTGCACCCTCGCGCGGAGAAATCTAGGGGGTAGACCCGCCGGGGCACACGTTCCGCTGTTTTGGGGGAAGGAGGGGGAGAACGACCGCCGGAGCACCGGAACCCCACCAAATCTTGCATGTGGACCTATGATATGTGTCAGGTGTGGTGCAAGGTCTAATGGTGCAAAAGTAGCTCCCCTAAACCCTAAACCCTAAACTGGGGAGGCTTCGAGCACTAAAACCCCTCTAAAAACCCTAAACCACGACACCGGAGCTGTAGAACCATGCATCATAAACCCTAACCCTAACCCTATACCCTAAACATATACCTAACCATAAATACTTACCTTTAACCTAAACCCTAGCCCTACCCCCTAAACCCTAGCCCTAACCCTACACCAAACCCTAACCAGTAGATCAGGCACACCCTCGATCGTGTGATAATGGCTCTAGCTGCGGGTATATGTGCCAAAGGGTCCCAATCTTGGTTCTCCATGTGTATATGTCCTAAACAAACCTAAAAGAATGAAAAGTTACATTGGTGCACCCTCGCGCGGAGAAATCTAGGGGGTAGACCCGCCGGGGCACACGTTCCGCTGTTTTGGGGGAAGGAGGGGGAGAACGACCGCCGGAGCACCGGAACCCCACCAAATCTTGCATGTGGACCTATGATATGTGTCAAGGTGTGGTGCAAGGTCTAATGGTGCAAAAGTAGCTCCCCTAAACCCTAAACCCTAAACTGGGGAGGCTTCGAGCACTAAAACCCCTCTAAAACCCTAAACCACGACACCGGAGCTGCAAAACCATGCATCATAAACCCTAACCCTAACCCTATACCCTAAACATATACCTAACCATAAAATACTTACCTTTAACCTAAACCCTAGCCCTACCCCCTAAACCCTAGCCCTAACCCTACACCAAACCCTAACCAGTAGATCAGGCACACCCTCGATCGTGTGATAATGGCTCTAGCTGCGGGTATATGTGCCAAAGGGTCCCAATCTTGGTTCTCCATGTGTATATGTCCTATAAACAAACCTAAAAGAATGAAAAGTTACATTGGTGCACCCTCGCGCGGAGAAATCTAGGGGGTAGACCCGCCGGGGCACACGTTCCGCTGTTTTGGGGGAAGGAGGGGGAGAACGACCGCCGGAGCACCGGAACCCCCACCAAATCTTGCATGTGGACCTATGATATGTGTCAAGGTGTGGTGCAAGGTCTAATGGTGCAAAAGTAGCTCCCCTAAACCCTAAACCCTAAACTGGGGAGGCTTCGAGCACTAAAACCCCTCTAAAACCCTAAACCACGACACCGGAGCTGTAGAACCATGCATCATAAACCCTAACCCTAACCCTATACCCTAAACATATACCTAACCATAAATACTTACCTTTAACCTAAACCCTAGCCCTACCCCCTAAACCCTAGCCCTAACCCTACACCAAACCCTAACCAGTAGATCAGGCACACCCTCGATCTGCGGGTGTATATGTGCCAAAGGGTCCCAATCTTGGTTCTCCATGTGTATATGTCCTAAACAAACCTAAAAGAATGAAAAGTTACATTGGTGCACCCTCGCGCGGAGAAATCTAGGGGGTAGACCCCGTTTTGCGCAGTTGGCAAATTAAACGGAGCCAAAAAATCGAGCGGAGCCGCGTGGCGTCATTTTATGTGTCCTAGTAACCACTTCAAAAGACGGAATTGGGATACGGCAATTATCTTGAAAAACCCTTCACGAGTAGGGCTATCACGTCCGGAGTTCTATGGCTTTTAGGGGAAATGAGTAGGAAACGGCCCGTTTCACCACATAGTTTGTCGGAACGAGGCCATATTTGGCACGTGCGTGCACCTTAGGATGGGAAGCAAGCCCCTGTCGCGGATTTCCAATCCGAACCACGGGCGACGGTTTTTCCATTTTCGGGGTGCCGGAAGGGCTTTTTTTGTGAAGGAGCTACATGGTGCGCATTTTAGTATTGCGCGAGACCTCCGCGCAGCGGCAGGATACCTCCTACGCACCACCTATCACATGCCGTATGCGCGCGGTAGCCATCTGGGAATCCCTCCGGCTTCCTGCGGTGTCCCGCCGAATCCGCTGGAAACTGACCGGATTTGAACTGGGGCAACACTTTCCTTGGCTCAATAAATGGAGGGGAAAATGTTTTTAGGTCTAGGACGCGTCATTTTATGTGCTAAATGTTTTCCGTTTCGCGCGTTGGCGGACGGGTGCACGCGCGCGCCCGGTACGGCCATACCGCATGTCCCCGTTTTGCAGTTGGCAAATTAAACGGAGCCAAAAAATCGAGCGGAGCCGCGTGGCGTCATTTTATGTGTCCTAGTAACCACTTCAAAAGACGGAATTGGGATACGGCAATTATCTTGAAAAACCCTTCACGAGTAGGGCTATCACGTCCGGAGTTCTATGGCTTTTAGGGGGAATGAGTAGGAAACGGCCCGTTTCACCACATAGTTTGTCGGAACGAGGCCATATTTGGCACGTGCGTGCACCTTAGGATGGGAAGCAAGGCCCCTGTCGCGGATTTCCAATCCGAACCACGGGCGACGGTTTTTCCATTTTCGGGGTGCCGGAAGGGCTTTTTTTGTGAAGGAGCTACATGGTGCGCATTTTAGTATTGCGCCTCCGCGCAGCGGCAGGATACCTCCTACGCACCACCTATCACATGCCGTATGCGCGCGGTAGCCATCTCCGGCTTCCTGCGGTGTCCCGCCGAATCCGCTGGAAACTGACCGGATTTGAACTGGGGCCACACTTTCCTTGGCTCAATAAATGGAGGGGAAAATGTTTTTAGGTCTAGGACGCGTCATTTTATGTGCTAAATGTTTTCCGTTTCGCGCGTTGGCGGACGGGTGCACGCGCGCGCCCGGTACGGCCATACCGCATGTCCCGGCGGCCCCGTTTTGCGCAGTTGGCAAATTAAACGGAGCCAAAAAATCGAGCGGAGCCGCGTGGCGTCATTTTATGTGTCCTAGTAACCACTTCAAAAGACGGAATTGGGATACGGCAATTATCTTGAAAAACCCTTCACGAGTAGGGCTATCACGTCCGGAGTTCTATGGCTTTTAGGGGGAATGAGTAGGAAACGGCCCGTTTCACCACATAGTTTGTCGGAACGAGGCCATATTTGGCACGTGCGTGCACCTTAGGATGGGAAGCAAGGCCCCTGTCGCGGATTTCCAATCCGAACCACGGGCGACGGTTTTTCCATTTTCGGGGTGCCGGAAGGGCTTTTTTTGTGAAGGAGCTACATGGTGCGCATTTTAGTATTGCGCGAGACCTCCGCGCAGCGGCAGGATACCTCCTACGCACCACCTATCACATGCCGTATGCGCGCGGTAGCCATCTGGGAATCCCTCCGGCTTCCTGCGGTGTCCCGCCGAATCCGCTGGAAACTGACCGGATTTGAACTGGGGCCACACTTTCCTTGGCTCAATAAATGGAGGGGAAAATGTTTTTAGGTCTAGGACGCGTCATTTTATGTGCTAAATGTTTTCCGTTTCGCGCGTTGGCGGACGGGTGCACGCGCGCACGGCCATACCGCATGTCCCGGCGGCCCCGTTTTGCGCAGTTGGCAAATTAAACGGAGCCAAAAAATCGAGCGGAGCCGCGTGGCGTCATTTTATGTGTCCTAGTAACCACTTCAAAAGACGGAATTGGGATACGGCAATTATCTTGAAAAACCCTTCACGAGTAGGGCTATCACGTCCGGAGTTCTATGGCTTTTAGGGGGAATGAGTAGGAAACGGCCCGTTTCACCACATAGTTTGTCGGAACGAGGCCATATTTGGCACGTGCGTGCACCTTAGGATGGGAAGCAAGGCCCCTGTCGCGGATTTCCAATCCGAACCACGGGCGACGGTTTTTCCATTTTCGGGGTGCCGGAAGGGCTTTTTTGTGAAGGAGCTACATGGTGCGCATTTTAGTATTGCGCGAGACCGCGCAGCGGCAGGATACCTCCTACGCACCACCTATCACATGCCGTATGCGCGCGGTAGCCATCTGGGAATCCCTCCGGCTTCCTGCGGTGTCCCGCCGAATCCGCTGGAAACTGACCGGATTTGAACTGGGGCCACACTTTCCTTGGCTCAATAAATGGAGGGGAAAATGTTTTTAGGTCTAGGACGCGTCATTTTATGTGCTAAATGTTTTCCGTTTCGCGCGTTGGCGGACGGGTGCACGCGCGCCCGGTACGGCCATACCGCATGTCCCGGCGGCCCCGTTTTGCGCAGTTGGCAAATTAAACGGAGCCAAAAAATCGAGCGGAGCCGCGTGGCGTCATTTTATGTGTCCTAGTAACCACTTCAAAAGACGGAATTGGGATACGGCAATTATCTTGAAAAACCCTTCACGAGTAGGGCTATCACGTCCGGAGTTCTATGGCTTTTAGGGGGAATGAGTAGGAAACGGCCCGTTTCACCACATAGTTTGTCGGAACGAGGCCATATTTGGCACGTGCGTGCACCTTAGGATGGGAAGCAAGGCCCCTGTCGCGGATTTCCAATCCGAACCACGGGCGACGGTTTTTCCATTTTCGGGGTGCCGGAAGGGCTTTTTTTGTGAAGGAGCTACATGGTGCGCATTTTAGTATTGCGCGAGACCTCCGCGCAGCGGCAGGATACCTCCTACGCACCACCTATCACATGCCGTATGCGCGCGGTAGCCATCTGGGAATCCCTCCGGCTTCCTGCGGTGTCCCGCCGAATCCGCTGGAAACTGACCGGATTTGAACTGGGGCCACACTTTCCTTGGCTCAATAAATGGAGGGGAAAATGTTTTTAGGTCTAGGACGCGTCATTTTATGTGCTAAATGTTTTCCGTTTCGCGCGTTGGCGGACGGGTGCACGCGCGCGCCCGGTACGGCCATACCGCATGTCCCGGCGGCCCCGTTTTGCGCAGTTGGCAAATTAAACGGAGCCAAAAAATCGAGCGGAGCCGCGTGGCGTCATTTTATGTGTCCTAGTAACCACTTCAAAAGACGGAATTGGGATACGGCAATTATCTTGAAAAACCCTTCACGAGTAGGGCTATCACGTCCGGAGTTCTATGGCTTTTAGGGGGAATGAGTAGGAAACGGCCCGTTTCACCACATAGTTTGTCGGAACGAGGCCATATTTGGCACGTGCGTGCACCTTAGGATGGGAAGCAAGGCCCCGTCGCGGATTTCCAATCCGAACCACGGGCGACGGTTTTTCCATTTTCGGGGTGCCGGAAGGGCTTTTTTTGTGAAGGAGCTACATGGTGCGCATTTTAGTATTGCGCGAGACCTCCGCGCAGCGGCAGGATACCTCCTACGCACCACCTATCACATGCCGTATGCGCGCGGTAGCCATCTGGGAATCCCTCCGGCTTCCTGCGGTGTCCCGCCGAATCCGCTGGAAACTGACCGGATTTGAACTGGGGCCACACTTTCCTTGGCTCAATAAATGGAGGGGAAAATGTTTTTAGGTCTAGGACGCGTCATTTTATGTGCTAAATGTTTTCCGTTTCGCGCGTTGGCGGACGGGTGCACGCGCGCGCCCGGTACGGCCATACCGCATGTCCCGGCGGCCCCGTTTTGCGCAGTTGGCAAATTAAACGGAGCCAAAAAATCGAGCGGAGCCGCGTGGCGTCATTTTATGTGTCCTAGTAACCACTTCAAAAGACGGAATTGGGATACGGCAATTATCTTGAAAAACCCTTCACGAGTAGGGCTATCACGTCCGGAGTTCTATGGCTTTTAGGGGGAATGAGTAGGAAACGGCCCGTTTCACCACATAGTTTGTCGGAACGAGGCCATATTTGGCACGTGCGTGCACCTTAGGATGGGAAGCAAGGCCCCTGTCGCGGATTTCCAATCCGAACCACGGGCGACGGTTTTTCCATTTTCGGGGTGCCGGAAGGGCTTTTTTTGTGAAGGAGCTACATGGTGCGCATTTTAGTATTGCGCGAGACCTCCGCGCAGCGGCAGGATACCTCCTACGCACCACCTATCACATGCCGTATGCGCGCGGTAGCCATCTGGGATTCCTCCGGCTTCCTGCGGTGTCCCGCCGAATCCGCTGGAAACTGACCGGATTTGAACTGGGGCCACACTTTCCTTGGCTCAATAAATGGAGGGGAAAATGTTTTTAGGTCTAGGACGCGTCATTTTATGTGCTAAATGTTTTCCGTTTCGCGCGTTGGCGGACGGGTGCACGCGCGCGCCCGGTACGGCCATACCGCATGTCCCGCGGCCCCGTTTTGCGCAGTTGGCAAATTAAACGGAGCCAAAAAATCGAGCGGAGCCGCGTGGCGTCATTTTATGTGTCCTAGTAACCACTTCAAAAGACGGAATTGGGATACGGCAATTATCTTGAAAAACCCTTCACGAGTAGGGCTATCACGTCCGGAGTTCTATGGCTTTTAGGGGGAATGAGTAGGAAACGGCCCGTTTCACCACATAGTTTGTCGGAACGAGGCCATATTTGGCACGTGCGTGCACCTTAGGATGGGAAGCAAGGCCCCTGTCGCGGATTTCCAATCCGAACCACGGGCGACGGTTTTTCCATTTTCGGGGTGCCGGAAGGGCTTTTTTTGTGAAGGAGCTACATGGTGCGCATTTTAGTATTGCGCGAGACCTCCGCGCAGCGGCAGGATACCTCCTACGCACCACCTATCACATGCCGTATGCGCGCGGTAGCCATCTGGGAATCCCTCCGGCTTCCTGCGGTGTCCCGCCGAATCCGCTGGAAACTGACCGGATTTGAACTGGGGCCACACTTTCCTTGGCTCAATAAATGGAGGGGAAAATGTTTTTAGGTCTAGGACGCGTCATTTTATGTGCTAAATGTTTTCCGTTTCGCGCGTTGGCGGACGGGTGCACGCGCGCGCCCGGTACGGCCATACCGCATGTCCCGGCGGCCCCGTTTTGCGCAGTTGGCAAATTAAACGGAGCCAAAAAATCGAGCGGAGCCGCGTGGCGTCATTTTATGTGTCCTAGTAACCACTTCAAAAGACGGAATTGGGATACGGCAATTATCTTGAAAAACCCTTCACGAGTAGGGCTATCACGTCCGGAGTTCTATGGCTTTTAGGGGGAATGAGTAGGAAACGGCCCGTTTCACCACATAGTTTGTCGGAACGAGGCCATATTTGGCACGTGCGTGCACCTTAGGATGGGAAGCAAGGCCCCTGTCGCGGATTTCCAATCCGAACCACGGGCGACGGTTTTTCCATTTTCGGGGTGCCGGAAGGGCTTTTTTTGTGAAGGAGCTACATGGTGCGCATTTTAGTATTGCGCGAGACCTCCGCGCAGCGGCAGGATACCTCCTACGCACCACCTATCACATGCCGTATGCGCGCGGTAGCCATCTGGGAATCCCTCCGGCTTCCTGCGGTGTCCCGCCGAATCCGCTGGAAACTGACCGGATTTGAACTGGGGCCACACTTTCCTTGGCTCAATAAATGGAGGGGAAAATGTTTTTAGGTCTAGGACGCGTCATTTTATGTGCTAAATGTTTTCCGTTTCGCGCGTTGGCACGGGTGCACGCGCGCGCCCGGTACGGCCATACCGCATGTCCCGGCGGCCCCGTTTTGCGCAGTTGGCAAATTAAACGGAGCCAAAAAATCGAGCGGAGCCGCGTGGCGTCATTTTATGTGTCCTAGTAACCACTTCAAAAGACGGAATTGGGATACGGCAATTATCTTGAAAAACCCTTCACGAGTAGGGCTATCACGTCCGGAGTTCTATGGCTTTTAGGGGGAATGAGTAGGAAACGGCCCGTTTCACCACATAGTTTGTCGGAACGAGGCCATATTTGGCACGTGCGTGCACCTTAGGATGGGAAGCAAGGCCCCTGTCGCGGATTTCCAATCCGAACCACGGGCGACGGTTTTTCCATTTTCGGGGTGCCGGAAGGGCTTTTTTTGTGAAGGAGCTACATGGTGCGCATTTTAGTATTGCGCGAGACCTCCGCGCAGCGGCAGGATACCTCCTACGCACCACCTATCACATGCCGTATGCGCGCGGTAGCCATCTGGGAATCCCTCCCGCTTCCTGCGGTGTCCCGCCGAATCCGCTGGAAACTGACCGGATTTGAACTGGGGCCACACTTTCCTTGGCTCAATAAATGGAGGGGAAAATGTTTTTAGGTCTAGGACGCGTCATTTTATGTGCTAAATGTTTTCCGTTTCGCGCGTTGGCGGACGGGTGCACGCGCGCGCCCGGTACGGCCATACCGCATGTCCCGGCGGCCCCGTTTTGCGCAGTTGGCAAATTAAACGGAGCCAAAAAATCGAGCGGAGCCGCGTGGCGTCATTTTATGTGTCCTAGTAACCACTTCAAAAGACGGAATTGGGATACGACAATTATCTTGAAAAACCCTTCACGAGTAGGGCTATCACGTCCGGAGTTCTATGGCTTTTAGGGGGAATGAGTAGGAAACGGCCCGTTTCACCACATAGTTTGTCGGAACGAGGCCATATTTGGCACGTGCGTGCACCTTAGGATGGGAAGCAAGGCCCCTGTCGCGGATTTCCAATCCGAACCACGGGCGACGGTTTTTCCATTTTCGGGGTGCCGGAAGGGCTTTTTTTGTGAAGGAGCTACATGGTGCGCATTTTAGTATTGCGCGAGACCTCCGCGCAGCGGCAGGATACCTCCTACGCACCACCTATCACATGCCGTATGCGCGCGGTAGCCATCTGGGAATCCCTCCCGCTTCCTGCGGTGTCCCGCCGAATCCGCTGGAAACTGACCGGGAGGATTTGAACTGGGGCCACACTTTCCTTGGTTCAATAAATGGAGTGAAAAATGTTTTTAGGTCTAGGACGCGTCATTTTATGTGCTAAATGTTTTCCGTTTCGCGCGTTGGCGGATGGGTGCACGCGCGCGCCCGGTACGGCCATACCGCATGTCCCGGCGGCCCCTTTTTGCGCAGTTGGCAAATTAAAACGGAGCCAAAAAGTCGAGCGGAGACGACGTACATTCTAGCTAGGAGCTAGAACCCTTCACGATCGAACTGCCACGTTCGGAATCTTGATGTATATAGAATGGGATAAAGCTTGCATATGCCTTATGATAACATATAATTAGTGTGTGCAAGAGACATATATTATTTGACCTAATTAACCAAACATTTTCTGATTTTTTTAAATAATTTAATTATTAAGGATTCTAGGAGTTTCATATATCCCTATATTATTATCATTAAAGGAATGACGGTGACACACGTTTAATTACATGATATTCTGTTTTTAAAAATATTTTAATCTACACCAAATTATATGCATTATTGCGCATTTAATTATTATTGTTTTGCACAAAAAAGCCCCAAAAATTCCCTCCAAAACCCCAAAACCCCAAAACCCTCCAAAACCCCAAAACTCTCCCGCCCAGCTTCTCCCGCCAGCTCCAGCGAAATGTTTTGAATCCACCCGCCAGCTCCAGCGAAATGTTTTGAAACCTAAGCTGGAAAGGAGGGCAAATGTCCGAAACGCCACTAACCTAAGCTGGAAAGGAGGGACATTTCAGTCAAATCCCGTACGAGCTCCCTCAATTCCCCAATTCCCCTCCCACTCCGGTGCAATACGAACCCCAATTCCCCTCCCACTCCGCTCATCCCCACCGACGAGCGGCGCTCCGACGAGCGGACGAGCGGAGAGCTACCCGCCGACGACGGCCGCGCGTGCGTAGACGCTCGCCACAAGATCTTCAGGCGAGTTCCCTCCTCAACCCGACCCCTCCCCCCTCTTCGATCTATGGCCTTTTCTTGGCCTGCTTAGGGTTTCGTCGGCCATGGCTAGGGTTACGGTTTGCTTGGCATGTCATGGTTAGGGTTAGGGATTTCGTGGCATGGCTTGTTTCCTTGGCTTGTCCAGGGTCAGGGTTGCTCGGCCTGTCATGGTTCTTGCTGCAACCAGTCCATGGTTGCTTCGGATCTTGCTTTTCATGTTCTTGCAGCAACCAGTCGATGATTGCTGCGGATCTTGCCTGGCTCAGGCTCTGTAGATTTTAGATTTGGTTTTCTGCAGTCCCTATATGATTACCTGCTGCCGATCTTGCTTGCTATATGCAAGCAGTCCATGGTTGCTTCGGATCTTGATTGGCATGTGTCTTGCTGCAACCAGTCGATGATTGCTGCGGATCTTGCTTGGCTCAGGCTCTGTAGAATTTAGATCTGGTTTACTGCAGTCCCTATATGATTACCTGCTGCCGATCTTGCTTGCTGTATCCAACCAGTCAATTAGTGATGCAGATCTTGCCTGGCGTGGGTCTCGCTGCAACCAGTCCGTGATTGTTGGGGGATTTTACTTGGCTTGGGCTCTGTAGATTGTACATCTAGTTTACTGCAGTCCATATATGATTAGCTTCTACAGATCTTTCTTGCTGCAACTAGTACATAATATGATTACCTGCTGCGGATCTTGCTTGGTACAGATCTTTACCAAGGCATTCCCTTTTATATTTCGTCGATGAACATTTATATTGCCCTTCTATCCTGTGTTGATGAAACTTCTCCCAAACAAAGTTTGGGAGCCCTGTTTATCTGTACATGCCTACAGCTTTTTCTGTGTACATGTCTATTGTTGTATGAAGGGATATGTCTAATGATTATAACCTGTTATCTTCGTAGGTAATACTATCAAGGTCTGACCTACTTCAAGGAGCAAGGTGAACCAGGTGATTGTTGATCCACATGAACCTATGTTGCTTGGTTCTTTAATTGCATCCATATGTTGTATCTGCTGTCACTAATTGTTATTCTTTTCGTGCCAGCACATATCCAACCCATCAACATCAGGCATGGCAAAGACTGGGAAGAAGCAGCTGGCTGGTATGCGGCTTCATCCTAACATAATTGTGTCTAATTGATGCTTTTAATCGGGTGCTGGGTTTTTTTGGCTCTGTCTGAATATTTCTGTACCCTAGGATTAAATGAAACTAAAAGTTGAAAATTGCTATGATTAAACAATTTACCTTAGTTGTTCGAGTTGGCTTGCTTCTATGCATTTCAACCATCAATCTAATGGTTACATATTTCTCTCATACATGTAAAGAAGCGCCACTCACCGAGATAGAGAAGGACAGGGCTAGGACAATGATGCGGAACAACCGTGTCTTACAATCCCTGGGTATCCCCGCCGTAGTGTCAATTTTTAGGAAGTCACATGGTGGTCGAGGTGGAGGTCGTTCCACACTTTCAAATGATGAGTCATCTGCCATAACACAAGGCGACAGCTCAGATTATCATCCGAGCAATGACCAATTGGTTGACCAGGAGGATGGGGAGGTTGAAGGGAGTATAGGGGAACACATTGAGAAGGTGCATTCTGCTTATCATCTTTGGAGGGCTGGCATTACTTGTATCTGTTTTCTTATTTATGTTTTGCTATAACCTGTGATGTAATGCCATTTTGTTTTGCTATTTTTGCGAGGCATTGAAGGATCCCAAGAGTAGAAAGAAAAAGGCTTCTGTTAGAAAGACAAGCCCAGGGAGGAGGAGTAAGAGGTTGCAAAAGGAACAAAGTTCAATGCCTCCTGTTAGAGTGTTTGCTGATGCTCCAGGAGGGAGAAAGAGGCATCTGGAACCTGTTGCTGAAGCTCCTTCCAAAAGAGCCACCAGGAGGACATCAAGTGAAGCGTCTGCAACCAACAATGAAGATACTCCGCCCCGCAACAATCGCAGTAGCTCACTGCAGATTGATGAAAGGATCGATGAAGCAAGCACTGTTCGCAGGGACACAGGTCCTACTGCATCTGATGTCATGGTCCATCAGCACTTTGATTCTGATGGTTTTCTTGATCCTGAGGATGATGAAGGCAAGTTTTTGTTGGACAGCTGTCCACACTATCTACTGCCTTTTTTGTTTATCTTTATAAACTCTTTTGGTTGTGGGTGCTGCTTTCTGACATGATCTTTGTATGTATGCTATTCAGGTGGAACCACTGCTGCAGGTGGCCGTAAAAGGAAGGGCACCGGGCTGGAGCAGATTTGCAAGGGGATGGGAGTCAAGCTTACCATTGAGATTCCTCCAGGGCTGAAACGTCCTGAGAAGCCTTTGCCTGCTGCCAAGTTTGCATCGGAGGGTGGAATGCTTGCAAGAGGCCAGATGCCGCTCCTTCCGCATTTCAAGTTGTACAAGAGGGATGAGAATTTGTTGGCCGACTTTGTTGGAAAGATGGGGGTAATCTTCTTCATCACCAGTTCATTTGTTAGATGATAGGAGTGCTTGCTTGATTGTTCATAGTTCATGATAACTAACCTCGTCCTTGCCCTTGTTTGCTTTGTAGGCAAATTTCAACATGGACACAGAGTCGGAAGTCATCCAGAAGGCTTGCTATGACGTACTGCGGAAAGTGTCGAAGAACAGGCGCTACATCCTGAAAAGGGACTACTTCGACAAAGTACCAGCAAATGAAGTCAGCATCAAGTCCCCTGTTAAGGATGTCTCAGATGAAGAATGGGAAGCTCTAACTGCTCTGTGGGTAACCCCAAGACACAGGGTATGTTCTTTGCTTCAGTTGCAGTCATTAGTGCTTGCATGGTAGACATGATGCTCATCGTTATAGTGTGCACATTACTGAATATCATGATTGTGCCCTTCTGCAGAACACATGTACCAAGAACAAGGACAGTCGTGCTGCGGTCAAATTTGGCCAAAAGACTGGCTCTCGTAGCTATGCTGCTCATCTGTATGCAACTGTAAGAACACTCTTACAGAATTTCCTTTTGCATCTTACTCTTGTCTCCACAAGCTTATGTTCTGATTCTTGGTGAACATCATTTCCAGAGGGAGGAGCGCAGAGGTGAAGAGCTAGATGCAGTCGACATCTTTAAGGCGACCCATCACAGCAAGAAGGATGGTTTCTCTGAGGAAGCTCTAGCTGCAATAGTAAGTGACTTGTTCATTTCACTTTTGTGAACCATTCTTGGACCTGTGCGTTTCCTGAATTGATGAATCTTTTGGAAATGGATCTCCAGGCTGATATGGAAGCTGAGTTGGCTATTCCTGTGCCAGAAGGTGCACCGCCAAGGTCTGCAGTCGCTGTTGTTGCAAAGGTTCTTAGCAAGGAAGCCAAGCACAGCACTTTCCTGAAGAATGCTGGACTTCAGCCCAGTTCCACTGTCAAGCTCAACAAGCCCACCGCAGCTGCTGTATCGGCGCATGTTCATGACCTGGAAGCACAGCTGAAGAGGTCCCAGGAGGAAGCTGAACAGATGAAGCAGCAGTTTGCTGCCATCATGGAAGAAGCAGCTGCCCAGAAGGAGAAGCAAGCGGCAAATGAAGCCGCACAAGCTCAGCGTGACAAGGACTACATGGAGCTCCTCAAGCGGACTGAGGAAAGTGATAGGAGGCTTGCTCACATGATGTCCATCTTCGGAGCATCTGCGAATTAGCTCCTGCTGCTGGTCGCATCCCTTTTTTGTGTCCCGCCATGGAACTTGGTCATATCCTGGCAGCGTGACAATAACTTGGTCATATCTGTGAACTTCTTACTGTGAATATGTGAACTTTCTTGACATGTTGGTGAATCTGTGAACCTGGTCATGTTGCTGCTGTCACTCTGCTGTGAAATTTGCAGATTTGAAATGTTGTCTTTTATATTTTGCTGTTGAATTTCTTAGTTTAATATATGCACTGTTGGGCTATTGTGGGCTCTTAAAAGTGTAGGATAACGTAGCATAGAAAACAAAAATTTTCCTACGGCGAACACGCAATCCAAGCCAAGATGCAATCTAGAAGACGGTAGCAACGAGGGGATTGTCGAGACTCACCCTTGAAGAGATTCCAAAGCCTACAAGAGGAGGCTCTTGTTGCTGTAGACGTTCACTTGCCGCTTGCAAAAGCGCGTAGAAGATCTTGATCACGATCGGTTCCGGCGCCACGAACGGGCAGCACCTCCGTACTCGGTCACACGTTCGGTTGTTGATGAAGACGACGTCCACCTCCCGTTCCAGCGGGCAGCGGAAGTAGTAGCTCCTCTTGAATCCGACAGCACGACGGCGTGGTGTCGGTGGCGGTGGAGAAATCCGGCGGAGCTTCGCTAAGCGTGCGGGATATTGTGGAGGAGCGGGGCGCTAGGGTTTGGGGAGAGGGGGTGGCCGGCCACTATGGGGGGCGGCCAAGCTTGTGGCTTTGGTGTGTCCGGCCCCCTCCCCTTGGCCCTCTATATATAGGTGGAAGCCCCAAGTGTTGGACTACAAGTCTTCGAATAAGACCCGAACCCAAAACCTTCCATATGGTGGGAAACCTTCCCAAGCTAGGATTCCCACTAGAGGTGGGAATTCCACCTTCCATAGGGGGGGTGGCCGGCCCCCTAAGGGGGAGTCCACTTGGGACTCCTCCCCCACTAGGGTTGGCCGGCCATGGAGGTGGAGTCCCATGTGGACTCCACCTTCCTTGGTGGTTTCTTCCGGACTTTTCTAGAACCTTCTAGAACCTTCCATAGAACCTTCCGCATCATTTTATTCACATAAAATGACATCCTATATATGAATCTTATTCTCCGGACCATTCCGGAACTCCTCGTGATGTCCGGGATCACATCCGGGACTCCGAACAAATATTCGAACTCCATTCCATATTCAAGTTCTACCATTTCAACATCCAACTTTAAGTGTGTCACCCTACGGTTCGCGAACTATGCGGACATGGTTGAGTACTCACTCCGACCAATAACCAATAGCGGGATCTGGAGATCCATAATGGCTCCCACATATTCAACGATGACTTTAGTGATCGAATGAACCATTCACATACGATACCAATTCCCTTTGTCACGCGATATTTTACTTGTCCGAGGTTTGATCATCGGTATCACACTATACCTTGTTCAACCTCGTCTCCTGACAAGTACTCTTTACTCGTACCGTGGTATGTGGTCTCTTATGAACTTATTCATATGCTTGCAAGACATTAGACGACATTCCACCGAGAGGGCCCAGAGTATATCTATCCGTCATCGGGATGGACAAATCCCACTGTTGATCCATATGCCTCAACTCATACTTTCCGGATACTTAATCCCACCTTTATAACCACCCATTTACGCAGTGGCGTTTGATGTAATCAAAGTACCTTTCCGGTATAAGTGATTTATATGATCTCATGGTCATAAGGACTAGGTAACTATGTATTGAAAGCTTATAGCAAATAACTTAATGACGTGATCTTATGCTACGCTTAATTGGGTGTGTCCATTACATCATTCATACAATGATATAACCTTGTTATTAATAACATCCAATGTTCATGATTATGAAACTAATCATCTATTAATCAACAAGCTAGTTAAGAGGCTTACTAGGGACTCTTTGTTGTTTACATATCACACATGTATCAATGTTTCGGTTAATACAATTATAGCATGGTATATAAACATTTATCATAAACATAAAGATATATATAATAACCACTTTTATTATTGCCTCTTGGGCATATCTCCAACAGTCTCCCACTTGCACTAGAGTCAATAATCTAGATTACATTGTAATATACCTAACACCCATGGCATTCTGGTGTTGGTCATGCTTTGCCCTAGGGAGAGCTTTAGTCAACGGATCTGCTACATTCAGATCAGTGTGTACTTTGCAAATCTTTACTTCTCCATCTTCGATGTATTCGCGAATCGAGTGGTAACGCAGCTTGATATGCTTCAGCCTCTTGTGTGACCTTGGCTCTTGTGCATTGGCGATGGCACCCATGTTATCACAGTAGATGACAAATGGGTCCAATGCACTAGGAACCACACCGAGCTCTACAATGAACCTCTTCATCCATACCGCTTCTGATGAAGCCTCTGAAGCCGCTATGTACTCCGATTCTGTTGAGGATTTTGCCACCGTGCACTGCTTCGAGCTTGCCCAGCTTACTGCAGCACCATTCAATATAAACACGTACCCAGATTGTGACTTAGAGTCATCAGGATCAGTGTTCCAACTTGCATCGGTGTAACTTGTTACAACGAGCTCTTGGTCACCTCCATAACAAAGAAACATATCCTTAGTTCTTTTCAAGTACTTCAGGATATTCTTGATCCAGTGTTCCATTCCTGGATCACTTTGATATCTGCTAGTCAAACTAACAGCATGTGCTATATCCGGTCTTGTACATAGCATGGCATACATGATAGAGCCTACTGCCGAGGCATAGGGGATCTGACTCATCCTTTCTCTTTCTTCTGCCGTAGCCGGTCCTTGAGTCTTACTCAAGACCTTGCCTGGTAACATAGGTAAGAATCCTTTCTTACTTTCGTCCATTCTAAACTTCTTCAGAATCTTGTCCAGGTATGTACTCTGTGATAGCCCTATTAGACGTCTTGATCTATCTCTATAAATCTTGATGCCTAATATGTATGATGCTTCACCAAGGTCTTTCATTGAAAAACTATTATTCAAATAACCCTTTACACTGCTTAATAGTTCTATATCATTCCCAATCAATAATATGTCATCTACATATAATATCAGGAATGCTACAGAGCTCCCACTCACTTTCTTGTAAATACAGGCCTCTCCATGACACTGTATAAACCCGAAGTCTTTGATCACCTTATCAAAACGTCGGTTCCAACTTCTCGATGCTTGCTTCAGTCCATAGATTGAACGCTGAAGTTTGCATACTTTGTCAGCATTTTTAGGATCGACAAAACCTTTGGGTTGTACCATATACAACTCTTCCTCAATGTCTCCATTAAGGAATGCCGTTTTGACATCCATCTGCCAAATCTCATAATCGAAAAATGCAGCTATTGCTAACAAAATCCTCACAGATTTTAGCTTCGCTACAGGTGAGAAAGTCTCATCGTAGTCAACACCTTGAATTTGTCGGAAACCCTTTGCGACAAGTCGAGCTTTATAGACAGTAATATTACCATCAGCATCTGTTTTTCTTTTGAAGATCCATTTATTCTCGACAGCCTTGCGGCTATCAGGTAAGTCTACCAAAGTCCATACTTTGTTATCATACATGGATCCCATTTCGGATTTCATGGCTTCTTGCCATTTGTTGGAATCTGGGCTCATCATCGCTTCTTCATACGTCAGGGTCTTCATCATTGTTATCCACAATCATGACATTTAGACAAGGATCATACCAATCTGGAGTGGCACGATCCCTTGTCGATCTGCGAGGTTCAGTAGCTGTCTCATTTGAAGTTTCATGATCATTATCATTAGCTTCCTCTGTTGTCGGTGTAGGTGGTACAGGAACATTTTCCGGTACTGCGCTACTCTGATCAACGAGTAGAGATTCTTCAATCTCATCGAGTTCTACTTTTCTTCCAGTCACTTCTTTAGTGAGAAATTCTTTCTCAAGAAAGGTTCCGTTCTTAGCAACAAAGATCTTGCCTTCGGATCTGTGATAGAAAGTGTACCCTATAGTTTCCTTAGGGTATCCTATGAAGACGCATTTCTCCGCTTTGGGTTCTAGCTTGTCCGGTTGTAACTTTTTTACATAGGCTTCGCAACCCCAAACTTTTAGGAACGACAGCTTAGGTTTCTTATTAAACCATAATTCATACGGCGTCGTTTCAACGGATTTTGATGGTGCTCTATTTAAAGTGAATGCGGCTGTCTCTAATGCATAACTCCAAAATGATAACGGCAAATCAGTAAGAGACATCATAGAACGAACCATATCTAAGAGAGTTCGATTACGACGTTCGGACACACCGTTTCGTTGTGGTGTTCCCGGCGGTGTCAATTGTGAAAGTATTCCGCATTTCTTTAAATGCATGCCAAACTCATAACTTAGATATTCACCTCCGCGATCAGATCGTAGAAATTTAATCTTCTTGTTACGTTGATTTTCTACTTCACTTTGGAATTCCTTAAACTTCTCGAAAGTTTCGGATTTATGTTTCATTAAATAGATATACCCATATCTACTCAAATCATCTGTGAAGGTTAGAACATAACGATAACCACCGCGCGATGCTACACTCATTGGTCCACACACATCTGTATGTATGATTTCCAATAAGTCAGTAGCTCGCTCCATCATACCCGAGAATGGAGTCTTAGTCATTTTTCCCATCAGACATGCTTCGCATCTATCAAGTGACTCAAAGTCAAGTGATTCAAGTAATCCATCGGTATGGAGTTTCTTCATGCGTTTCACTCCAATATGACCAAGACGACAGTGCCACATATAAGTAGAATTATCATTCAATTTAATTCGCTTAGCATCAATGTTATGTATATGTGTATCACTACTATCGAGATCTAATAGAAATAAGCCATTCTTTTCAGGTGCTCGACCATAAAAGATATTATTCATAAAGATAGAACAACCATTATTCTCAGACTTGAATGAATAACCGTCTTGCATTAAACAAGATCCTGATATAATGTTCATGCTCAACGCGGGTACATAATAACAATTATTTAGGCTTAAAACTAATCCCGAAGGTAGATGTAGAGGAAGTGTCCCGACTGCGATCACATTGACCTTGGATCCGTTTCCAACGCGCATCGTCACTTCATCTTTCAGCAGTTGTCGTTTATTCTTTAGTTCCTGTTTCGAGTTACAAATATGAGCAACCGAACCAGTATCAAATACCCAGGTACTAGAACGAGAACCAGTGAAATGAACATCTATAACATGTATATCAGATATACCTTCTTTCTTCTTCTTGACAAGGCCGCTCTTCAGATCCGCCAAATACTTGGAGCAATTACGCTTCCAGTGTCCCTTCTCTTTGCAGTAATAGCAATCAGCATCAGGCTTAGGGCCGTTCTTAGGTTTCATAGGAGGTGTGGCAGCTTTCTTGCCACCCTTCTTGAATTTTCCCTTAGACTTGCCCTGTTTCTTGAAACTGGTGGTCTTGTTGACCATCAACACTTGGTGCTCTTTCTTAATCTCAATCTCAGCAGCTTTTAACATGCCAAAGAGTTCAGGAAACTCCTTGTTCATGTTCTGCATATTGTAATTCATCACAAAGTTCTTGTAACTTGGTGGCAGTGATTGAAGGACACGATTAATCCCCAGTCTGTTAGGAATCACTATTCCCAAGTCACTGAGTTTCTTCGCATGCCCGGTCATAACGAGCATGTGCTCACTAATGGAGCTGCCTTCTTCCATCATACAGCTGAAAAAGTGTTTCGATGCTTCATAGCATTCCACGGCCGCATGAGTTTCAAAAATAGTCTTCAACTCTTTCATCAACTCATGAGGATCGTGGTGCTCAAAACGTTTTTGAAGATCGGATTCCAGACTGCATAAGATGGCACACTGAACTTGAGAGTACCGAGTTTTCCGAGTTGCGTAAACATTCTTTACTTCATCGGTTTCAGTTTCTGCAGGAGTGCATCAAGCACATATTGCAGATTTCCGCCATTGAGGAAGATCCTCACATGACGGAACCAGTCGGTGAAGTTGCTACCGTTGCTCTTAAGTTTTTCTTTCTCTAGGAACTGGTTAAAATTGATTGGGGACGCCATATCTACAACATATTTGCAATAGTTTAGACTAAGTTTATGACAAATTGAGTTCAAATTTTAATTCAACATAATTAAAAATCTAGGTGAACTCCCACTCAAAACAATATCCCTCGCATTGTCTTAGTGATCACACGAACCAAATCTACCGCACCTAAACCCGATCATCACGAGAAAAGGTGTGATTTCAATGGCGAACACTCAAAGTGTTCATCATATCAATCATATGATTCATGCTCTACCTTTCGGTATCACGTGTTCCGAGACCATGTCTGTACATGCTAGGCTCGTCAAGGCCACCTTAGTATCCGCATGTGCAAAACTGTCTTGCACCCGTTGTATGTACTTATTGAATCTATCACACCCGATCATCACGAGATGCTTCGAAACGACAAGACTTGATAACGGTGCTACTAAGGATGAACACTTTATTATCTTGAGATTTTAGTGAGAGGGATCATCTTATAATGCTACCGTCGCGATCTAAGCAAAATAAGATGCATAAAAGGATTAACATCACATGCAGTTCATATGTGATATGATATGGCCCTTTTGTCTTTGCGCCTTTGATCTTGATCTCCAAAGCGTGGACATGATCTCCATCATCAACGGGCATGATCTCCATCATCGTCGGCGAAGCACCAAGGTCAATGGCGCCGTCTTCATGATCGTCCTCCATGTAGCAACTATTACAACTACTTTGAAATACTACTCAACATGAAATTTAAAGACAACCATAAGGCTCCTGCCGGTTGCCACAATACAATAATGATCATCTCATACATATTCATCATCACATTATGGCCATATCACATCACCAAACCCTGCAAAAACAAGTTAGACGTTCTCTAATTTGGTTTGCATATTTTACGTGGTTTAGGGTTTTCGAGTAAGATCCAATCTACCTACGAACATGAACCACAACGGTGATACTAGTGTTTTCAATAGAGGAGTAAATTGAATCTTCACTATAGTAGGAGAGACAGACACCCGCAAAGCCACTTATGCAATACAAGTTGCATGTCAAGCGTGGAGCAAATCTCATGAACGCGGTCATGTAAAGTTAGCCCGAGCCGCTTCATCCCACTATGCCACAAAGATGCAAAGTACTCAACTAAAGATAACAAGAGCATCAACGCCCACAAACCATTGTGTTCTACTCGTGCAACCATCTATGCATAGACACGGCTCTGATACCACTGTAGGATAACGTAGCATAGAAAACAAAATTTTCCTACGGCGAACACGCAATCCAAGCCAAGATGCAATCTAGAAGACGGTAGCAACGAGGGGATTGTCGAGACTCACCCTTGAAGAGATTCCAAAGCCTACAAGAGGAGGCTCTTGTTGCTGCGGTAGACGTTCACTTGCCGCTTGCAAAAGCGCGTAGAAGATCTTGATCACGATCGGTTCCGGCGCCACGAACGGGCAGCACCTCCGTACTCGGTCACACGTTCGGTTGTTGATGAAGACGACGTCCACCTCCCCGTTCCAGCGGGCAGCGGAAGTAGTAGCTCCTCTTGAATCCGACAACACGACGGCGTGGTGTCGGTGGCGGTGGAGAAATCCGGCGGAGCTTCGCTAAGCGTGCGGGATATTGTGGAGGAGCGGGGCGCTAGGGTTTGGGGAGAGGGGGTGGCCGGCCACTATGGGGGGCGGCCAAGCTTGCTTTGTGTGTCCGGCCCCCTCCCCTTGGCCCTCTATATATAGGTGGAAGCCCCAAGTGTTGGACTACAAGTCTTCGAATAAGACCCGAACCCAAAACCTTCCATATGGTGGGAAACCTTCCCAAGCTAGGATTCCCACTAGAGGTGGGAATTCCACCTTCCATAGGGGGGGTGGCCGGCCCCTAAGGGGGAGTCCACTTGGGACTCCTCCCCCACTAGGGTTGGCCGGCCATGGAGGTGGAGTCCCATGTGGACTCCACCTTCCTTGGTGGTTTCTTCCGGACTTTTCTAGAACCTTCTAGAACCTTCCATAGAACCTTCCGCATCATTTTATTCACATAAAATGACATCCTATATATGAATCTTATTCTCCGGACCATTCCGGAACTCCTCGTGATGTCCGGGATCACATCCGGGACTCCGAACAAATATTCGAACTCCATTCCATATTCAAGTTCTACCATTTCAACATCCAACTTTAAGTGTGTCACCCTACGGTTCGCGAACTATGCGGACATGGTTGAGTACTCACTCCGACCAATAACCAATAGCGGGATCTGGAGATCCATAATGGCTCCCACATATTCAACGATGACTTTAGTGATCGAATGAACCATTCACATACGATACCAATTCCCTTTGTCACGCGATATTTTACTTGTCCGAGGTTTGATCATCGGTATCACACTATACCTTGTTCAACCTCGTCTCCTGACAAGTACTCTTTACTCGTACCGTGGTATGTGGTCTCTTATGAACTTATTCATATGCTTGCAAGACATTAGACGACATTCCACCGAGAGGGCCCAGAGTATATCTATCCGTCATCGGGATGGACAAATCCCATTGTTGATCCATATGCCTCAACTCATACTTTCCGGATACTTAATCCCACCTTTATAACCACCCATTTACGCAGTGGCGTTTGATGTAATCAAAGTACCTTTCCGGTATAAGTGATTTATATGATCTCATGGTCATAAGGACTAGGTAACTATGTATTGAAAGCTTATAGCAAATAACTTAATGACGTGATCTTATGCTACGCTTAATTGGGTGTGTCCATTACATCATTCATACAATGATATAACCTTGTTATTAATAACATCCAATGTTCATGATTATGAAACTAATCATCTATTAATCAACAAGCTAGTTAAGTGGCTTACTAGGGACTCTTTGTTGTTTACATATCACACATGTATCAATGTTTCAGTTAATACAATTATAGCATGGTATATAAACATTTATCATAAACATAAAGATATATATAATAACCACTTTTATTATTGCCTCTTGGGCATATCTCCAACAAAAAGGCTAGAGCCCAACAAATAATTAATTGCATTTTCGAAAAATGGGAGTTGAAAAGGCAAAAAAGGCCGAAGCCCAAAAAACTTGCAGGACAGTAAAAAGGCCAAAGCCCATAACTTTTATGGACCCAAAAAGGCCAAGGCCCAATATCTTTATGGACCCCAAAAAGGCTGAGGCCCAAAACCTTTGTGGACCCTATAAAGGCTTAGGCCCAAAATCTTAATGGACCCTAAAAGGCCAAGGCCCAAAACCATAATGGACCCTAAAAAGGCCAAGGCCCAAAAGTGTAATGGTCCTAAAAAGGGCACGGCCCAAAACTGTAATGGGTCCTAAAAAGGCCACGGCCCAAAAGTGTAATGGGTCCTAAAAAGGCCACGGCCCAATGAAAATTGGCCCAGGCCCAGTAAGTACAGCAGCTAAAAAGGCCGTTGAAAAAAAAATAAGCTAAAAAGGCTTAGGTAATTGGGCCAGTTACGGGCCAAGGCCCAACAAAGCCGAAAAAATAATCAGAACTAATGGGCTCAGCCCACATAAGAAGCTGAATGGACCGGGCTGAATTCAGATAACGACGTTTCTAATTCGTCACAATTTTGCCACGTCGGATTGCCACGCTGGACTCGGGGGCAGGTGCCCATGACGTTTTGGGAACGTCATGCCGTCAGTGACATTTTAAAACGTCACAAAGCTCTACGACGTTTTCAAGTGAAACGTCTTAAGCACTCACTGCTGACTCCCAGCTTTCGACGTTTTGAAAAGCGTCACGGTAACGTCACAAGCAGCCATCAGTGACGTTTCAGTGACACCTTATTTTTGTCAACTTATGGCAGATTTCTTGTAGTGCCTGCAGCTGGATGTCGTTGCCGAGCTGCTTGTCCTTGACGACGGTGCCGTTGCAGCAGAGCTCCCGCTTGAGGCCCCACAACAACTTGGCGTAGTTGTTTGCGACCCCGGAACCGTGGTCGGCGTCTTCGCCATTGTTTGCTGCATGCGGAGGTGGACGCCGCCGTCGTCCCCGGCCCAGGCGGCGGCGTCCGCCTCGGCGAACGGGTCGAAGGAGGTCGGTGGCAGTGCGTCGTCATCAAAGTCGGGGGATCTGGGCCAGGTGGGCCGCAGTTGCTCGCGCCCGAGACGACGTCAGCAACCTAGCGAAGGATCATGCACATTGTCGCTGTTGTTCCTTTGTAGGTCCTAGCTACACGCCTGTTGCCCCGTAACCGTGCCGGATTCCGTGCTCGTTCGTCTTCTCAGCAGCCGGTTAGTGGCGTGGGGGCTGCTAGCCTGGCATGAATAAAGGTGGTTGTCCTAGGGCCTTTCTTGTCCGAAGTAGGAGACCTTCCTGAAGTCAGTACTGATACGTCTCAAACGTATCTATAATTTCTTATGTTCCATGCTACTTTTATGACAATACTTGAATGTTTTATACATACTTTACAGCATTATTATACATTTTCCGGCACTAACCTATTAACAAGATGCCGAAGCTTGCTGTTTTTGGTTTCAGAAATCCTAGTAAGGAAATATTCTCGGAATTGGACGAAATCATCGCCCAGGGTCCTATTTTTACACGAAGCTTCCAGAAGACCGAGGGGAAAGGAAGTGGGGCCACGAGGCGCCGACACAACAGGCGGCGCGGCTGGGCCCCGGCCGCGGCCTGGTGTGTGGGGCCCTCGTGAGCCCCCCTGCGTTGCCCTTCCGCCTGCCTTCGTCGCGAATACCCCTGTGCCGAGAGCCACGATACGGAAAACCTTCCTGAGACGCCGCCGCCAATCCCATCTCGGGGATTCAGGAGATCGCCTCGGCGGGAGAGGGGAATCATCACCGGAGGGGCTCTACATCATCATGCCCGCCTCCGGATTGATGCGTGAGTAGTTCATCCTTGGACTATGGGTCCATAGCAGTAGCTAGATGGTTGTCTTCTTCGCTTGTGCTATCATTGTTTAGATCTTGTGAGCTGCCTAACATGATCAAGATCATCTATTTGTAATGCTACATGTTGTGTTTGGTGGGATCCGATGAATCTAGAATACTATGTTAAGTTGATTATCAATCTATCATATATGTGTTGTTTATGTTCTTGCATGCTCTCCGTTGCTAGTAGGCTCTGGCCAAGTTGATACTTGTAACTCCAAGAGGGGTATTTACGCTCGATAGTGGGTTCATTCCTCCATTGAATCTGGAATCATGACAGAAGGTTCTAAGGTTGTGGATGTGCTGTTGCTACTAGGGATAAAACATCGATGCTTTGTCTAAGGATATTTGTGTTGATTACATTACGCACCATACTTAATGCAATTATATGTTGTTTACAACTTAATACTGGAGGGTGCGGATGCTAACCCGAAGGTGGATTATTTAGGCATAGATGCATGTTGGATAGCGGTCTATGTACTTTGTCGTAATGCCCTGATTAAATCACATAGTAATCATCATTGATATGTATTGAATCTTGATTTGTCAATTGCCCACCTGTAATTTGTTCACCCAACATGCTAGTTATCTTATTGGAGAGACACCACTAGTGAACTGTGGACCCCGGTCCATTCTTTTACATCTGAATACGTTCTACTGCAATTATTGTTCTTTACTGTTCTTTGCAAACAAACACCATCTTCCACTCGATACGTTTAATCCTTTGTTTTCAGCAAGCCGGTGAGATTGACAACCTCACTTACGTTGGGGCAAAGTATCTTGATTGTGTTGTGCAGGTTCCACGTTGGCGCCGGTTTCACTGGTGTTGCGCCGCACTACACTCCTCCACCAACAACCTTCACGTGCTTCTTGGATCCTACTGGTTCAATAACCTTGGTTTCTTTCTGAGGGAAAACTTGCCTTTGTGCGCATCATACCTTCCTCTTGGGGTTCCCAACGGACGTGTACATCTACGCGCATCAAGCACTTTTTCTGGCGCCATTGGGGAGATCAAGACACGGCAAGGAGTTCCATAACAACCCAAAAATTTCAAAACAAACAAAATGAATTTCCCTGGTTCCAAATTTTGGAACCAACAAAAACTTTTATTAAAATAAGATTGATACATATAGATCTTGTTTTAAATCTTGTGTTTTGCCATGATGAGTGTTATTATGCTTATGTGCTAAACCCTAAAACCCTAAAGTGATCAAGTGAAGGTCACCAACCCAATAAAATAAAGAAGAAAGAAATCAAATAAGAAAAACCTTAAACCCTAATCTTCTCCAGAAATCATTTTAGATCTATTTTGAGAAACACAAAATAAAATAAAAGACATATGTGGGCATATAGTCCTAATAGGTAAATCTTGAACCCTACCTTTATTATTTATGCTAAATGGTGGTAAACCATTGTGAACCCCACTAAACTCTAAACCTCACCCCTCTTTTCACCACCCTGGTTAAAATAAAATAAAAAGAATTTAAATAAGAAAAAGGCATATGTGCCTATGGCTATATTTATAAAACTTTACCCTAAGCCTTTCTACTTTGCTTAGAGGTTTGGAAAACCTTCACACACCTTACCTAGTACCTATCAAACCAAATCCAAGTGGTTTCCAAAGAAAATAAAAAGAAACTAAAAATGCCATAGAGGCATATGAGAATAAAATAGCAAATATGTGAATTTAAGAATCTTGACCCTAATACATGTGGTGAATGGTTGGATCACTTCCATATGCCATTTCAACACTCAACAACATCAATTGGGTCAAGCCAAATCAAATTAAAAATCAAAGGCAACATATGCATAGAGGCATATGTGGCACATAGCCATTTCCCCAATTCTTGACCTATGCACTTTAAACCTTGACCAAATGGTGTGAAACCATCTCTCAACCTAATATAATACTAAATTGACCCTAACCCATGCCCAAGTGAAGCAAGATGAACAATTTACAAAAATAATAAAATTTGAACCTCACCTCTTATGTGTTATGGTCAATTTTGCAAATCTTTGATCAAGACCTTTTGAGATGGATTCAATGATTGGAAAATGTTTCTAAACTAATAAGAATCACATTGGAGTCAACAAAAGTCAACTAAAATGGGGAGAAATCAAATAGGGAGAAAATCCCCAAAATTCACTCACATACACTTAGCCAAATTTGCAAATCTTCAACCAAGGCCACCAATGCTTGATCTATTGCTTGTAGAATACTTATATATGATAAACAAACACAATTGCATCAAAGAAACAAGAATCAAATCAAAGGAAATCTCAAAACCATCTCACATGTGATGATGGTCATTTGTGTGATTTTTAACATGATCCCCTCTTTACCCCTCTGGCTTTGACTTTTCTGCAACCAAACTTGGTCAACTATGACCATGTCATCCAAGACCATATGAAGGTGAACAACTTTCATGTTGACCACCATACCTAATGTTGACCAGGTTGACCAGAATGCATTTGACAAGTGGAGACTTTAAAACTATGTGAAGATGACCCCCATTTTGAATCCTTGCAAACCTTCACCAAAATGAGCACCACCACCACCATTCCATCTCTATGATTATATGAATGAGATCCACCAAAGGAATTTCCAAAATTCAAAAATTATTTTCTTGCGGCCATTTCTACAAACACTTTGCAGGCAGACCCCAATTTGATGCCCATGCTGAGTTTTTGGTTGGACTTGGTCCAACCCTGGCCCTCCCCTGCTGCTCTGTAACACCACCACCTCTCTGGACACCAGTCCAAGCCACTGCCAGCCCTGAACCTTGCTCACCTTGACCAAAAATGACCATGCCGAGGCATGGCATGACATCCACATGCTCACCTCCTCTCCTCTCCCATCCAAGCCACTCCACCATGTCCTGCATCACCCTGACGTTGCTGAGCAAGCTAGACATCATCGTGAGTCGAGAGAACACGACGACTGACACGTGGTCCCGCCCTCGGCCTCGCCGGCGCGTGCACCATGGCCACGGGCACGCTGCGCCCCGCTCGCCTCTCGTCACCCCGACCATCTCTGCCCTCTCCTCTCACCTCGCCTCGACGTCGCAAGCGCATAGACAACTCCACTTACCGCGCAGCCCTGTAGACGACACGGACGACGACCATCCGCCGCAGTACACGGGTCCCCGATGACGATGACGACGCGACCACTCCACCCCTGGCCTCTCCTGGATGCGCGTCGTGCTCACCGTGACACCAGGAACACGCCGCGCCCATCACTTGCCCCTTCGCCGCCCCGGAACGCCGACGTCGTCGACGACCTTGCCCGCACCCTCGCAGCACCCTGGCCTCTATAAAAGCCGGCTCCCCCTGGATGAGTTCTTCACACCAACCAGCTCGCCTCATCTCTCTGATCCTCCTCGTCCACTCCCCTCACTCAATTAGCCACTGGAGCTACTCAATTTGTCACCGGAGCCCACGGAGGAGCTGAGATCACCGCCGTCGATTGCGGCCACCATTTGAGACGCCGCCGGTGCCATCTGCTTCCCCTTCCTCGACAACCTCGCCGTAGCTCAACGCCGACCTTCGCCGTGCCGCCGGTGAGCCTCCCACCCCCACCGTCGCCGCGCTGAGCTCTCTCTGCCGTCGACGATGAACTCCAACCGTTCGATCCAGTTCTAATCGGGCGGGCCACGTTGATCGTACCGCTTCGGCCGGTTAAGTGGCGCTGACAGTAGAGCCCACTGTCAGCCCGTTATTTTCGCCGCGCTGGGCCCAATTAGTTTCAATTCTGATAGTTTGAAAATAAATAGAATTTTTTAATCTGATGCTGACTTCAAAATTGCATAAATCCAAATCTACTGAGCCAAATTTTACAAACTTTATATTTTTGGAAACCTTAGAGTTTTCTCTACACAATGCCACTGGATAGAACCCTAGATCTTTTGTAGAATTAAAGTGACAAAATAAACAAGGCAGGGACTTTTCTGCCTTATAATAATTCTTAAAAATCAACCATAAATGCTTTTCAGTTAATTCCACCTCCAATAATTCACATTTCACTTATACTAATTGTTTCTACAAAAATATGCCATGCCTACTTTGAATGATCATGGCTTAGTTGATTTAAATGACTTTATGGCTATTTCTAGTCAAAAATATTGTCCAAAACTATTAAGAAATCTTATGAGAGAGTTTCTCTCATTTAAATCTGGTCACCACCAATTCCAAATGAAGTAGAGACTCTGGTCATTTAGGTCTCATAGGAATTGTGGTGATATTAAATCTTTGCTATACTAGAATTAAAATGTATGAGAGCTTCCCTCTCATTTAAATCTTGTCTCAACTAATTCAACATGAGGTAGATACCATGGTTAGCTAAATCTCATATTGAATTAGTTGAGGATATTAAATCATTAGTATGTGGTATTAAACTATATGAGGTGTAGCCTCTCAATTGAATACTTACCCAAGGGATTCAATGAGAATTAATGACACATGTAGTAATAATCCATAGGTTCTTACTTAAAAATATTCAATCATTTTTATAGTAGTATTTAAATTATTTAAGGCTACTTATTAAATCTTATGAGATGTAGTGGTCTCATTTAAATCTTGCCTCAACTAAGTTAATATGGGGTATAGACTATGGTCAATTTTAAACCCATATTAAATTAGTTGATGATATTAAATCATTAATCATGAGTATTAAAAAGGCATGAGGTGGTGTACCTCATTTAAATCACTTCCCAATTGATACTTGTGAAGAGGTTGACTTTGGTCAACCTAGGTCATAGGACATTAATTGAGGAAATTAAATATTAATATTATTTAATGAGAGGAAATTATTTTCTCTCAAGAATTAAATAGAAACTCTAATTAATATTTATAATGAGAGGAAATTATTTTTCTTAAGAATAGAATTAAATCAACTCACCTAATAAGCATGTTGATTGATAGCTTAGTAGGAGTGATTTATGTGTGTGCTTAGTCTAGTACTTAGGCTTTGTGTGGTAATTGTGTGTATTGTACTCGTATCTAGACGCTAGTACCGAGGAGTACACCGAGGAGGAGGAGGACTACTTTGAAGAGGAAGAGAACTTTGATCACTACTCCAACCAAGGCAAGCTATTATTAATGCAAGCTAACCCCAAAACAAGCTATACTCTTGCAAGCTAATATTCTTGCAAAGTGCAAAGCTCTACTAGAGCAAGGCACACTCACCAATTTACTTTATGCTTCATGATCCCATCCCAAGTTTTATTCTTGCAAGCTTTTACTTTGATTATTATAACTTGCTTTTATAGTTAACTTTGGTCTAGAGATAGAATACTACAAGAGTATCAAATTTAGCCTAGAGCAATGAAAGCTAGATAGCACCCCTCATGATTAGTTGCTAGTGCTAATATATAAAATTGACTACTCTAGATGGGAACTTGAAATGAAATGAAAACCTTGGAATGATGAGTCATTCTATTGAAAGATTTTGAAGGTGAATATGACTGTGAATGACTTGGTGAATTTTACAAAAACTGATGGTTGGGTTCGGATGCGATACCATTCCAATTTGAAAGTACCCCCACAATACCCAACATGGGTAAGGGCTTAACTAGAAATTTATGTGCTTTAGTATGGGTTCCCTCTAAACAAGCGTCATCGGGGTTATGCCGAGGGCTGCCTCTACAAAAGAAATGATGTGATATGACGTGAATGAGGTGAATTGTCCGGCCCAAGCCCTGTGCAGTTCCCAGGCTGTCTTCACCGGGAGGCCAAGCTCATGGGGAGAGGTGCCTATACTAGAGTATGTAAGTGAAAGGTTATGGTTGGTAGTCCGCACACGGAGTGTGATAAATCAGGGCCAGTTAACCCTGACGGATTATTGCAAATATTGTGGCACAAGTGTACGACCTCTGCAGAGTGTAGAACTATTCGAATAGCCGTGTCCACGGTTACGGACGATTGGAAAGGCCATACTGTTCCGTCATCAGACCATTTTCAAAATGTGACATGTGAAGGGTGACTTGTGTTTTGAACCTGAACTGGTGACTTTGACTTGAATCACAACAGAGTTGTGGGAATGACACTAATGTTCCCACTTGAGTTAGTCTAGCGAATCAAGCATCTTTACTAAATGTTTATGAAATAAACTTGGCTTTATGCAAATAAACCTAGAGCTTAGCATCCCCCTTACTATAGTTGATAGTGCTTACATTAGTATTAGTTTGCGAGTACTTTAAAGTACTCATGGCATTGTCCCTGGCTATTCAAATGGCCAGACTATGAAGGAGAACAGCAGACGAGGAAGATGGACAGCAGGACGTCTACGACAACTAGGATCACTGACGTCAACGTTGCCTGTGGAATAGATGGACCGCAACGTTACTTCGCTTCCGCTATGTGTTTTGTAATAGGATCTCTAGATCCACTATGATGTATTAAGACTGGATCATGTGATCCCTCTATGTAAGACAATTATGTGATGTAATGAATGATGTGTTGTGATATCAATCTATTATGTCTCGCAAAAACAATATTCCTGGGATTGCGATGAATGGCATAATAGGCATCTGGACTTAAAAATCCGGGTGTTGACAAGTTGGTATCAGAGCCATTGTTGACCTTAGGAGACCCTAGTTAGAATGGACGTCCTGAAAAATTTAGTTTCAAAAACAAATAAAGTGAATATTTATGAAAAAATTATTCTCACTCTTATCCTTGAGATCCTTTCGAAGAAAGAAATCCATACTCTACTTTTCCTGGTAAAATTACATAAAATTTTGCACACTTGATCACTTCTCTAACTTACTTATCCTAATTGCTCACAGATGGAATACCAATGGGAATGCTATCAGCTTGGTCACGGAGGAGAACTGAGGTTCGAAAAGGAATTGAAGCAACTAGTGGAATATCTAGGACACCCGTACCCCGAGTTCTTCGGAACATCCTTCAATAATCAGTTGGGAGGATCACCCCGGTGGGAAATTTCCGCTGATCTAGGAAGAAAGCTTGAAGCCCCGGTATGGGAAACCATATGGTTTTCTGTAACGGGAAACACCTGGAAGGAAGGACTAGTCAAAGCTATGCAAGAAGCAATTTCCCGTCTGTGTGGACAAAATGAGGACAAGATCAAGAACACTCGTTTCCTCTACTACCCAAGACATGACTCCATGGGAAGACCGATGACCATGCCCCCACCACAACCAGAGATGAACCCCTATGAAGCACCTCAGGACTTCAGGCAGTACAAAACCCGCAGGGATTTGGATAACGCCCTCGCCTCTCGCCAAGCACCTCACCCGTGAAGAAGAAGAATCCACCCTGAAGAGTAGTATCACCCCAGCACTTAAGTAGGTGTGAGTTGTATCAGGATCCCTTGTATCGTAGAGCGAATGAATGGTTCTTCAAACCAACGGTGTGTTAGCCTTGTAATGTATGATGCTTGGTGTGAATGAAAAAGTGTTGTTGGTTTTTACCCCCTCAACACTACTCAAGTTTTGAAAACTTTGTGAACTTTAACTCAAATAAACCATAGAAATTTCCCTCTTATCTTATCATCTATCTCAATCTTCAGATGGCCCCACCAAACCGCAACCAAGACGCAATGATGCAGATGCTCCAGATGATGATGGAAGATCGCGAAGCCACGAGAGCTGAACGACAAGCCAACTTAGCTGCACTGCAACAGATAGCTCAGAACAATCAAGGCCATGGAAACCATGATCACCCAGGATCAAAGCTCAAGAACTTTCAGAACACCAACCCTCCGATGTTTAGCAAGACCGAAGAGCCACTTGACGCAGATGACTGGCTCCAGACAATGGAGAACAACCTAGAAGTTGCGGGAGTAGAAGCCGCAGAGAAAGTACTGTTTGCCACCCACTACTTAGCAGGACCTGCAGAGCTTGGTGGACCAAGTGCCCGCGCAATGAATGCTGGACAAATGATGAACTGGGAAGACTTCAAGCTGAAGTTTAGTAAATACCATGTGCCCCAAGGACTAATCAAGAAAATGAGAGACGAGTTCCGTGAACTCAAACAAGGAAGGATGTCCGTGGTGGAATACCGCGACAGGTTTCTTACACTGTCAAGGTACGCCCCGGATGAGACAGACACCAATGAGAAGAGGAAGGAAAGATTTCTGAACGGACTGCATGACGAGATGCAAACTGTGTTAGTGAACATTCCGTTCGCTGACTTAGAAGCCCTTGTGGACTCAGCCATACAGATGGAAGGAAAGCTGCATCAAGCCAACGAGAACCGCAAGAGAAGAATGATGAACCAGAGTGGACCCCACCATACCCAGAAGCACCGCAACAACTCAACTGGAGGATTCACCCCAAGATACAATAAACCCCCTGCTCAGAATTATCGCCCCAACTACACCAACAACAATGGAGGACCCCCGAAGCCCGGAGGCAACAACAACAACAACAACCCCAATACTGCCCCCGTGACTGGAAGTAACGCTGTTCCCATCAACCCCAAAGACAAGTCCACCGTCAACTGCTATGAATGTGGAGTTGTGGGTCACTACTCCAATGAGTGCCCCAAGAAGCTTGCCAGGATTGCCGCCAACACCGCTGCACCTCAGCAACAGCGCCGCTTTGCCGGAAGAAGGAATCAGAACAACAACAACGGCCGTCTCTACCACATGACTGCCACTGAAGCTCAGGAAGCACCCCAGACCATGCCAAGTATGTCCTCCTGTTAATAAAATGCTCAACCTCTCTTAGGAACCTAACTTTTCTTAAAATCTCGGGACGAGATTTGTTTAAGGGGGAAGGGTTTGTAACAACCCAAAAATTTCAAAACAAACAAAATGAATTTCCCTGTTCCAAATTTTGGAACCAACAAAAACTTTTATTAAAATAAGATTGATACATATAGATCTTGTTTTAAATCTTGTGTTTTGCCATGATGAGTGTTATTATGCTTATGTGCTAAACCCTAAAACCCTAAAGTGATCAAGTGAAGGTCACCAACCCAATAAAATAAAGAAGAAAGAAATCAAATAAGAAAAACCTTAAACCCTAATCTTCTCCAGAAATCATTTTAGATCTATTTTGAGAAACACAAAATAAAATAAAAGACATATGTGGTCATATAGTCCTAATAGGTAAATCTTGAACCCTACCTTTAATATTTATGCTAAATGGTGGTAAACTATTGTGAACCCCACTAAACTCTAAACCTCACCCCTCTTTTCACCACCCTGGTTAAAATAAAATAAAAAGAATTTAAATAAGAAAAAGGCATATGTGCCTATGGCTATTTTTATAAAACTTTACCCTAAGCCTTTCTACTTTGCTTAGAGGTTTGGAAAACCTTCACACACCTTACCTAGTACCTATCAAACCAAATCCAAGTGGTTTCCAAAGAAAATAAAAAGAAACTAAAAATGCCATAGAGGCATATGAGAATAAAATAGCAAATATGTGAATTTAAGAATCTTGACCCTAATACATGTGGTGAATGGTTGGATCACTTCCATATGCCATTTCAACACTCAACAACATCAATTGGGTCAAGCCAAATCAAATTAAAAATCAAAGGCAACATATGCATAGAGGCATATGTGGCACATAGCCATTTCCCCAATTCTTGACCTATGCACTTTAAACCTTGACCAAATGGTGTGAAACCATCTCTCAACCTAATATAATACTAAATTGACCCTAACCCATGCCCAAGTGAAGCAAGATGAACAATTTACAAAAATAATAAAATTTGAACCTCACCTCTTATGTGTTATGGTCAATTTTGCAAATCTTTGATCAAGACCTTTTGAGATGGATTCAATGATTGGAAAATGTTTCTAAACTAATAAGAATCACATTGGAGTCAACAAAAGTCAACTAAAATGGGGAGAAATCAAATAGGGAGAAAATCCCCAAAATTCACTCACATACACTTAGCCAAATTTGCAAATCTTCAACCAAGGCCACCAATGCTTGATCTATTGCTTGTAGAATACTTATATATGATAAACAAACACAATTGCATCAAAGAAACAAGAATCAAATCAAAGGAAATCTCAAAACCATCTCACATGTGATGATGGTCATTTGTGTGATTTTTAACATGATCCCCTCTTTACCCCTCTGGCTTTGACTTTTCTTCAACCAAACTTGGTCAACTATGACCATGTCATCCAAGACCATATGAAGGTGAACAACTTTCATGTTGACCACCATACCTAATGTTGACCAGGTTGACCAGAATGCATTTGACAAGTGGAGACTTTAAAACTATGTGAAGATGACCCCCATTTTGAATCCTTGCAAACCTTCACCAAAATGAGCACCACCACCACCATTCCATCTCTATGATTATATGAATGAGATCCACCAAAGGAATTTCCAAAATTCAAAAATTATTTTCTTGCGGCCATTTCTACAAACACTTTGCAGGCAGACCCCAATTTGATGCCCATGCTGAGTTTTTGGTTGGACTTGGTCCAACCCTGGCCCTCCCCTGCTGCTCTGTAACACCACCACCTCTCTGGACACCAGTCCAAGCCACTGCCCCCTGAACCTTGCTCACCTTGACCAAAACCACCATGCCGACATGGCATGACATCCACATGCTCACCTCCCCCTCTCCCATCCCACTCCACCATGTCACAGAAGCGCCGACATTCCCAGGACGTGACAGAGCCCCGACGTGGTCACCGCCCTCGAGCTCGCCAGCGCGCGCATGGGCATGGCCACGGGCACGCCAGCACCTCCCCTCGCTCTCGTCACCCCGACCATCCTCCGCCTCTCCTCTCACCCACGGCCCCCTCGACGTCAGCAAGCGCATAGACAACTCCACTTGGACGCGCCAGCCCTGTAGACGACGACACGGACGACGACCATCCGCCGCAGTACACGGGTCCCCGGTGACGATGACGACGCGACCACTCCACCCCTGGCCTCTCCTGGATGCGCGTCGTGCTCACCGTGACACCAGGAACACGCCGCGCCCATCACTTGCCCCTTCGCCGCCCTGGAACGCCGACGTCGTCGACGACCTTGCCCGCACCCTCGCAGCACCCTGGCCTCTATAAAAGCCGGCTCCCCCTGGATGAGTTCTTCACACCAACCAGCTCGCCTCATCTCTCTGATCCTCCTCGTCCACTCCCCTCACTCAATTAGCCACTGGAGCTACTCAATTTGTCACCGGAGCCCACGGAGGAGCTGAGATCACCGCCGTCGATTGCGGCCACCATTTGAGACGCCGCCGGTGCATCTTTCCCTTCCTCGACAACCTCGCCGTAGCTCAACGCCGACCTTCGCCGTGCCGCCGGTGAGCCTCCCACTCCCCACCGCCGCCGCGTTGAGCTCTCTCGTCGTGTCGACGATGAATCCAACCGTTCGATCCAGTTCTAATCGGGCGGGCCACGTTGATCACCGCTTCGGCGGTTAAGTGGCGCTGACAGTGGAGCCCACGTCGGCCCGTTTTCCCGCGCAAGCCCACCTATTTGAATTCAAATAGTTTGAATTCGTTAAAAACACAATCTGATGCAAACTTTGAAATTCAATTGTGACAAATCTACTCAGCCAAATTTTACAAACTTTATATTTTTGGAAACCTTAGAAATTATCTACACAATGCCACTGGATAGAACCCTAGATCCTTTGTAGAATTAAAGTGACAAAATAAACAAGGCAGGGACTTTTCTGCCTTATAATAATTCTTAAAAATCAACCATAAATGCTTTTCAGTTAATTCCACCTCCAATAATTCACATTTCACTTATACTAATTGTTTCTACAAAAATATGCCAAGCCTACTTTGAATGATCATGGCTTAGTTGATTTAAATGACTTTATGGCTATTTCTAGTCAAAAATATTGTCCAAAACTATTAAGAAATCTTATGAGAGAGTTTCTCTCATTTAAATCTGGTCACCACCAATTCCAAATGAAGTAGAGACTCTGGTCATTTAGGTCTCATAGGAATTGTGGTGATATTAAATCTTTGCTATACTAGAATTAAAATGTATGAGAGCTTCCCTCTCATTTAAATCTTGTCTCAACTAATTCAACATGAGGTAGATACCATGGTTAGCTAAATCTCATATTGAATTAGTTGAGGATATTAAATCATTAGTATGTGGTATTAAACTATATGAGGTGTAGCCTCTCAATTGAATACTTACCCAAGGGATTCAATGAGAATTAATGACACATGTAGTAATAATCCATAGGTTCTTACTTAAAAATATTCAATCATTTTTATAGTAGTATTTAAATTATTTAAGGCTACTTATTAAATCTTATGAGATGTAGTGGTCTCATTTAAATCTTGCCTCAACTAAGTTAATATGGGGTATAGACTATGGTCAATTTTAAACCCATATTAAATTAGTTGATGATATTAAATCATTAATCATGAGTATTAAAAAGGCATGAGGTGGTGTACCTCATTTAAATCACTTCCCAATTGATACTTGTGAAGAGGTTGACTTTGGTCAACCTAGGTCATAGGACATTAATTGAGGAAATTAAATATTAATATTATTTAATGAGAGGAAATTATTTTCTCTCAAGAATTAAATAGAAACTCTAATTAATATTTATAATGAGAGGAAATTATTTTTCTTAAGAATAGAATTAAATCAACTCACCTAATAAGCATGTTGATTGATAGCTTAGTAGGAGTGATTTATGTGTGTGCTTAGTCTAGTACTTAGGCTTTGTGTGGTAATTGTGTGTATTGTACTCGTATCTAGACGCTAGTACCGAGGAGTACACCGAGGAGGAGGAGGACTACTTTGAAGAGGAAGAGAACTTTGATCACTACTCCAACCAAGGCAAGCTATTATTAATGCAAGCTAACCCCAAAACAAGCTATACTCTTGCAAGCTAATATTCTTGCAAAGTGCAAAGCTCTACTAGAGCAAGGCACACTCACCAATTTACTTTATGCTTCATGATCCCATCCCAAGTTTTATTCTTGCAAGCTTTTACTTTGATTATTATAACTTGCTTTTATAGTTAACTTTGGTCTAGAGATAGAATACTACAAGAGTATCAAATTTAGCCTAGAGCAATGAAAGCTAGATAGCACCCCTCATGATTAGTTGCTAGTGCTAATATATAAAATTGACTACTCTAGATGGGAACTGGTGAAATGAAATGACTTTGAAAACCTTGGAATGATGAGTCATTCTATTGAAAGATTTTGAAGGTGAATATGACTGGTGAATGACTTGGTGAATTTTACAAAAACTGATGGTTGGGTTCGGATGCGATACCATTCCAATTTTGAAAGTACCCCCACAATACCCAACATGGGTAAGGGCTTAACTAGAAATTTATGTGCTTTAGTATGGGTTCCCTCTAAACAAGCGTCATCGGGGTTATGCCGAGGGCTGCCTCTACAAAAGAAATGATGTGATATGACGTGAATGAGGTGAATTGTCCGGCCCAAGCCCTGTGCAGGCTGACTGTCTGTCTTCATTGGGAGGCCAAGCTCATGGGGAGAGGTGCCTATACTAGAGTATGTAAGTGAAAGGTTATGGTTGGTAGTCCGCACACGGAGTGTGATAAATCAGGGCCAGTTAACCCTGACGGATTATTGCAAATATTGTGGCACAAGTGTACGACCTCTGCAGAGTGTAGAACTATTCGAATAGCCGTGTCCACGGTTACGGACGATTGGAAAGGCCATACTGTTCCGTCATCAGACCATTTTCAAAATGTGACATGTGAAGGGTGACTTGTGTTTTGAACCTGAACTGGTGACTTTGACTTGAATCACAACAGAGTTGTGGGAATGACACTAATGTTCCCACTTGAGTTAGTCTAGCGAATCAAGCATCTTTACTAAATGTTTATGAAATAAACTTGGCTTTATGCAAATAAACCTAGAGCTTAGCATCCCCCTTACTATAGTTGATAGTGCTTACATTAGTATTAGTTTGCGAGTACTTTAAAGTACTCATGGCATTGTCCCTGGCTATTCAAATGGCCAGACTATGAAGGAGAACAGCAGTACGAGGAAGATGGACAGCAGGACGTCTACGACAACTAGGATCACTCCTGACGTCAACAGTTGCCTGTGGAATAGATGGACCGCAACCGTTACTTCGCTTCCGCTATGTGTTTTGTAATAGGATCTCTAGATCCACTATGATGTATTAAGACTGGATCATGTGATCCCTCTATGTAAGACAATTATGTGATGTAATGAATGATGTGTTGTGATATCAATCTATTATGTCTCGCAAAAACAATATTCCTGGGATTGCGATGAATGGCATAATAGGCATCTGGACTTAAAAATCCGGGTGTTGACACTCCACATCCAATCTCTTTACTTTGTTTTTGTCTTGCTTTACTTTACTTTATTTACTATCTTGTTTGCTTCATATTAAAAAAATACAAAAAAAATAGTTACTTTACTTTCTGTCTTATTTACTTGCTCTATATCAAAAACACAAAAAAATTAGTTACTTGCATTTAATTCATCAAGTTTACTTTTGTTTATTTCATCATGCTTCATCCTAAGTTTACTTTGAAAGATATACCGGTAGGTAGTGGGTCTATCATTGGAAAGATAATATAGAAGAATTTTTCACTCATGTTAGTAAGACTGAAGATTTTGAAGATAGATCCTTGGTAGAACTTGCTGATTATGAAATTGCTACTGCCTCTTTAGTGCACATGTTGGAAGCTAGATTTGTTAATCTTAATCCCATGATGCAACATATGTTTCTTACACTCGGTGATATGGAAGAAGGAGAAAAGAAAGATTTTATTCTAGAAACCCTTCTTAGAGAATTTGGTGATGTAGCTAGAGAAGCTAGGAAAGTCTTTATTCGATATAAGATGCTAGGCTTGTGTACCAATTTTGCTAGTATCCTTGAAAAAAGGGAAAAAGATAGGCTAAGATACACTAATAAATTCAATTATGAGGGAGAGATTAAAGCACCGATACCTAGTAAGCTCCTAGGGATGCATGAAGCTTTAGAAAATAACTATGCTTGGCTTGTTCCTGAAAATTTGTTTGATGAGAATAGTAAGCCTAGGAGCAATGAAAGAGGAGTTACTTATATAGACCATATACAATGCATTGTTGAGAAAATTCCCGACTCCCGAGGTAATGATATTGATGCTCCATCTCTTGAAAACACTTGATTTGCACTTTCTGCGCCTAGCTGAAAGACGTTAAAGAAAAGCACTTCTTAGGAGATAACCCAAGTTATATTTTATTTACTGTATTGTTGAGTCTTGGAAGTTTTTTACTACTGTAGCAACCTCTCCTTATCATGTTTTTGTGCCAAAGTTTCTATGTTAAAGTTGATGCTAGATTTGGATCGCTGCAGAAAGCACATTGTTTGCATTTGCAATTCGTACAGATCTCGTAAAAAATTCAAAAAAATCTGCAAATTTGAGCGTGATCCTCATATATGTGCGCAACTTTCATTAGTTTTGAGTTTTGTTTGAGCAAGTTAATTGCCCCTGCAAAATTCGTCTTTACGGACTGTTGTTTTTGACAGATTCTGCATTTATTCGCATTGCCGCTTTTGCTATGTTGAATGAGTTTCTTTGTTCCATTAACTTTCAGAAGCTTTGTGCAATGTCCGGAAGTGTTAAGAATGATTGTGTCACCTCTGAATATGTGAATTTTTAATTATGCACTAACCCTCTAATGAGTTTGCTTGAAGTTTGGTGTGGAGGAAGTTTTCAAGGGTCAAGAGAAGAGGATGATATACTATGATCAAGAAGAGTGAAAGGTCTAAGCTTGGGGATGCCCGGTGGTTCATCCATGCATATTTTAAGAAGACTCAAGCATCTAAGCTTGGGGATGCCCAAGGCATCCCCTTCTTCATCGACAACTTATCATGTCACTTCTAGTGGAGCGTAATATCTCAAATATAAGGATGGTGGGATCCAACTTTATTCAAAACAAAACAAAAATAAAAGCAAACCGATGCTCCAAGTAAAGAACATAAGATGTGATGGAATAAAAATATAGTTTCACTAGAAGTGACCTGATAATGTTGTCGATGAAGAAGGGGATGCCTTGGGCATCCCCAAGCTTAGATGCTTGAGTCTTCTTAAAATATGCAGGGATGAACCACGGGGCATCCCCAAGCTTAGACCTTTCACTCTTCTTGATAATAGTATATCATCCTCTTCTCTTGACCCTTGAAAACTTCCACACAAACTTCAAGCAAACTCATTAGAGGGTTAGTGCATAATCAAAAATTCACATATTCAGAGGTGACACAATCATTCTTAACACTTCTGGACATTGCACAAAGCTTCTGAAAGTTAATGGAACAAAGAAACTCATTCAACATAGCAAAAACGGCAATGCGAAATAAAAGGCAGAATCTGTCAAAAACAGAACAGTCCGTAAAGACGAATCTGGCAGGGGCACTTAACTTGCTCAAACGGAAAACTCAAAACTAATGAAAGTTGCGTACATATATGAGGATCACGCTTGTAAATTTGCAGATTTTTTTGATTTTTCTACAGGGAAATCTGTACGAATTCGTGACAGACAGCAATGCTGTTTCTGCGCAGCGATTCAAATCTAGCATCAACTTTAACATAGAAACTTTACTTGGCACAAAAACATGATAAGGAGAGGTTTCTACAGTAGTAAACAACTTCCAAGACTCAACAATACAATAAATAAAATAAAACATGGGTTATCTCCAAGAAGTGCTTTTCTTTAACGCCTTTCAGCTAGGCGCAGAAAGTGCAAATCAAGTAACATCAAGAGAAGAAGCATCAACATCATAACTTGTTCTAATAATAGAATCAAAAGGCAACTTCATTCTCTTTCTAGGGAAGTGTTCCATACCTTTCTTAGAGGAAATTGATACTTAATATTACCTTCCTTCATATCAATAACAGCAACGATTCGAAGAAAAGGGTCTTCCCAACACAATAGGACAAGATGCATTGCATTCAATATCCAAGACAACAAAATCAACGGGACAAGGTTATTGTTAACCGTAATACGCACATTATCAATCCTCCCCAAAGGTTTCTTTTTAACATTATCAGCAAGATTAACATCCAAATAACAATTCTTCAATGGTGGCAAGTCAAGCATATCATAAATTTTCTTAGGCATAACAGAAATACTTGCACCAAGATCACATAAAGCATTACATTCAAAATCATTGAATTTCATCTTAATGATGGGCTCCCAACCATCTTCTAATTTCCTAGGAATAGAAGCTTCAAGTTTTAATTTCTCTTCCCTAGCTTTAATGAGAGCATTTGTAATATGTTTTGTAAAGGCTAAATTTATAGCACTAGCATTAGGACTTCTAGCAAGTTTTTGTAAGAACTTTATAACTTGATAATATGACAATCATCAAAATCTAAACCATTATGTTCTACAGCAATGGAATCATTGTCACCAATATTTTGAAAAATTTCAGCAGTTTTATCACAAGCAGTTTCAGCAGTTTCAGGCAATTTTGTGCGCTTTGTACTAGGAGTAGAAACATTGCCAACACCAATTATTTTACCATTGATAGTAGGAGGTGTAGCAACATGTGAAGAATCAACATTACTAGTGGTGGTAATAGTCCATACTTTAGCTACATTATTCTCTTTAGCAAGTTTTTCTTTTTCTTCTCTATCCCACCTAGCATGCAATTTAGCCAACATTCTAATATTATCATTAATTCGAACTTGGATGGCATTTGTTTTAGCAAACCTAGCATCTTTAACTTCCTCAGGCATAACTTTCAATTTTAGAAGATCAACATCAAGAGCAAGACTATCAACCTTAGAAGCAAGAACATCAATTTTACCAAGCTTTTCTTCAACAATTTTAGTGAAAGCAGTTTGTGTACTAATAAATTCTTTAAGCATGACTTCAAGACCAGAGGGTACACTCTTATTATTATTGTAAGAATTACCATAAGAATCACCATAACCATTACCATTATTAGAAGGATATGGCCTATAGTTGCATGTTGTTACCATAATTATTCCTATAAGCATTGTTGTTGAAATTATTATTCTTAATGAAATTCACATCAACATTTCCTTCTTGACCAACCAATGAAGCTAAAGGAACATTATTAGGATCAATATGAGATCTACCATTTGCAAGCATAGACATAATTGCATCAATCTTATCACCCAAAGAAGAGGTTTCTTCAACAGAATTTACCTTCTTACCTTGAGGAGTTCTTTCAGTGTGCCATTCAGAGTAATTGATCATCATATCATCAAGAAGTTTAGTCGCGGCGCCCAGGGTGATGGACATAAAAGTACCTCCAGCAGCTGAATCCAATAGGTTCCTCGAGGAAAAATTCAATCCTGCATAAAAGGTTTGGATGATCATCCAAGTAGTCGGTCCATGGGTTGGGCAATTCTTTACCAAAGATTTCATTCTCTCCCATGCTTGAGCAACATGTTCATTACCAAATTGTTTAAAGTTCATTATGCTACTTCTCAAAGATATAATCTTAGCGGGAGGATAATATTTACTAATAAAAGCATCTTTACATTTAGTCCATGAATCAATATATTTTTAGGCAAGGAAAGCAACCAATCTTTAGCTCTTCCTCTTAATGAGAAAGGAAACAATTTCAGTTTATAATATCACCATCTATATCCTTATACTTTTGCATTTCACAAAGTTCAACAAAATTGTTAAGATGGGCAGCAGCATCATCAGTACTAACACCAGAAAATTGCTCTCTCATAACAAGATTCGGTAAAGCAGGTTTAATTTCATAGAATTCTGCTGTAGTAGCAGGTGGAGCAATAGGAGTACTTATAAAATCATTATTATTTGTGCTAGTGAAATCACACAACTTAGTATTTTCAGGAGTACCCATTGTAGCATAGTAAAAGTAAACTAAGCAAATAAAGTAAAGACAAGTAACTAATTTTTTTGTGTTTTGATATAGAGCTAGTAAACAAGACAGTAAGTAAAGTAACTAATTTATTTTTGTGTTTTTAATATGAAGCAAACAAGACAGTAAATGAAGTAAAGCAAGACAAAAACAAAGTAAAGAGATTGGAAGTGAAGACTCCCCTTGCAGTGTGTCTTGATCTCCCCGGGCGCCAGAAATTTAGCTTGATACGCGTAGATGCACACGTCCGTTGGGAACCCCAAGTGGAATGTATGATGCGTATAGAAGCAAGTTTCCTCAGTATGAAACCAAGGTTATCAAACCAGTAGGAGCCAAGAAGCACGTGAATGTTGTTGGTGGAGGAGTGTAGTGCGGCGCAACACCGGTGAAACCGGCGCCAACGTGGAAACTGCACAACACAATCAAAATACTTTGCCCCAACGTATGAGGTTGTCAATCTCACCGGCTTGCTGAAAACAAAGAATTAAACGTATCGAGTGGAAAATGGTGTTTGTTTGCAAAGAACAATAAGAACAATAATTGCGGTAGAATGTATTCAGATGTAAAGAATGGACCGGGTCCACAGTTCACTAGTGGTGTCTCTCCAATAAGATAACTCACATCTGGGTGAACAAATTACAAGAAATTGACAAATAAAGATTCAATACATACCAATGATGATTACTATGTGATTTAATCGGGGCATTACGACAAAGTATATATCCAGCATATCTATGCCTAAATAATCCACCTTCATTATCATCCCTTCAGTATTAAGTTGTAAACAACGGATAATTGCATTAAGTATGGTGCGTAATGTAATCAACATAAATATCTTTAGACAAAGCATCAATATTTTATCCCTAGTAGCAACAGCACATCCACAACCTTAGAACCTACTGTCACGATCTCAGATTCAATGGAGGCATGAACCCACTATCGAGTATAATTACTCCCTCTTGGAGTTACAAGTATCAACTTGCCCAGAGCCTCTAGCAACAGAAGAGCATGCAAGAACATAAACAACACATATATGATAGATTGATAATCAACTTGACATAATATTCTATATTCATCGGATCCCGCCAAACACAACATGTAGCATTACAAATAGATGATCTTGATCATGTTAGGCAGCTCAAAGATCTAAACAATGATAGCACATGCGGAGAAGACAACCATCTAGCTATTGCTATGGACCCATAGTCCAAGGATGAACTACTCACGCATCAATCCAGGCGGGCATGATGATGTAGAGCCCTCCGGTGATGATTCCCTCTCCGGCAGGTGCCGGAGCGATCTCTGAATCCCGAGATGGGATTGGCGCGCGTCTCTGGAAGGTTTGTATCGTGGCTCTCGGTAGGGTTTCGCGACGAAAGCTATTTGTAGGCGGAAGGGTAGGTCGGGGGCGACGCGAGGGGCCCGAGACACGGGCCGCGCGGCCAGGGCCTGGCGCGCCGCCACGTCTACGGCCACCTCGTGGCCCCACTTCGTTATCCCTCCGGTCTTCGGCTTCGTGGAAAAATAGGACCACAGGCGTTGATTTTCAATTCAGAATATTTCCACTAGGATTTCTGAAACCAAAAACACAAAAATGGCACTTCGGCATCTTGTTAATAGGTTAGTGCGGAAAATGTATAATAATGTAAAGTATGTATAAAACATTCCATGCTACTTTTATGACAATACTTGAATGTTTTATACATACTTTCTGCATTATTATACATTTTCGGCACTAACCTATTAACAAGAAATGGCGCCTGACTGTTTTGGTTTGAAAATCCTAGTAAGGTATTAGAATTGGACGAATCAACGCCCGTCCTATTTTGGAAGACCGAGGGAGTGGGGCCACGAGGCGCCCCACACCCTGGCGGCGCGGCACAGGCCCGGCCGCGGCCTGTGTGGGGCCCTCGTGAGCCCCCTGCGTTGCCCTTCCGCCTAAAGCCTTCATCGCGAATACCCCCACCCAGAGCCACGATCGAAACCGCCAGCGCGCCGCCCCCAATCCCTCGAGATCGGGATCGCCTCCGGCACCCTGCCGGAGGGTATCAGCTCTACATCATCATGCCCGCCTCCCGGATTGTGCGTGAGTAGTTCATCCTTGGACTATGGGTCCATAGCGTAGCTAGATGGCTTGTCTTATCATTGTTTAGATCTTGTGAGCTGCCTAGCATGATCAGATCATCTATTTGTAATGCTATGTGTTGTGTTTGGTGGGATCCGATAGAATACTATGTTAAGTTGATTATCAATCTATCATATATGTTTTGTTTATGTTGCATGCTCTCCGTTGCTAGTAGAGGCTCTGATCAAGTTGATGCTTGTAACTCAGAGAGATATTTATGCTCGATAGTGGGTTCATGCCTCCATTGAATCGGGATGTGGTTCTAAGGTTGTGGATGTGCTGTTGCTACTAGCGATAAAACATCGATGCTTTGTCTAGGATATTTGTGTGATTACATTACGCACCATACTTAATGCAATTATCTGTTGTTTACAACTTAATACTTTGGAGGTGCGGATGCTAACCCGAAGGTGGATTATTTAGGCATAGATGCATCTGGATAGCGGTCTATTTACTTTAATGCCTGATTAAATCACATAGTAATCATCATTGATATGTATTGAATCTTGATTTGTCAATTGCCCAGTAATTTGTTCACCCAGCATGCTAGTTATCTTATTGGAGAGACACCACTAGTGACTGTGGACCCGTCCATTCTTTTACATCTGAATACATTCTCTGCAATTATTGTTCTTGTTCTTTTAAACAAACACCATCTTCCACTCGATATGTTTAATCCTTTGTTTTCAGCAAGCCGGTGAGATTGACAACCTCACTGTTATGTTGGGGCAAAGTATCTTGATTGTGTTGTGCAGTTCGTTGAGCGTCGGTCACTTACACTCCTCCACCAACAACCTTCACGTGCTTCTTGGCTCTACTGGTTCGATAACTTGGTTTCTTTCGGGAACTTGCGCATCATACCTTCCTCTTGGGGTTCCCAACGGACGTGTACATCTACGCGCATCAAGTACCTCTTGATTTGGCCGGAGTGGTGTGTTCCGGAAAGCTCCGCCGGCGGTTGTAACAACGCTTTTTTTGCCCGGAGTTCGCTGGATCGGTGGTATTCGGTCGGATGCACCCATGCTTTTATTCCGGCCGATTGGTTCTGGAGGGAGCATCGCGAAGCTCTGTTCTTTCTTGCCATATGGAAACATGCTCCATGGCGAAGTTAGAGGCGGAGAATACCATGAGGGCCGGATTAGAGGACTTGCTATGGAGGTTCAAGTTTTTTAGTGCTATTGAGGGGCTTGCTTGGTATTCTGGGTTTCGCAATAGCAGTATGCAAGAGGGGGCGACAATACAGGTGAAGTTCAGATTCTTACCTTTCAGGATAAAAATCCAAGATCTGGTCTTAACTGGTTGTGCTTGGCAATGACCTTGTTGGAGGCATTGTTTTGAAAGCGGGGACTATCTTCAGGGTAAAAACCTAAGATCTTCTGATCGGGGCGACGATGTTGTTTGTGCACTGTTACCTTCTTGGAAGCGTCGCTTTTGTAGAGCATGGAATCCAGGTGTTGTCTTGGTGGTGGATGTACCGTTGTTGCTAGGGCTGGAATAACGTAGCGGGACTTTTCTTTTATGTAATTCTTTTTTTTACGTGCATCCGTAATGCTACTAGAGTATTGCGTTGTTGCAGAAGCTGGATGTAATTGGTATCTATTAATATATACTCCTTATTGAAAAATCACTAAAAAAACACAAAACAAAAAGTGTAATGTTGAAACAGTCAGCAATGATCAACGACATGCAGCAATGCAGCAATAATATGTTACTCTGCCCCATCTCTTTGATAAAAGGATTATTCCTCCGAAAGTGATGCACTAGTAGGAAAATGGTTATTAGCCGCGTGTGCGAATTGGTTACTAGTCAATGGGTAGACCACTGAATTCTCAAAATGCCAAGTTCTCTTGATGACATGGAATCGGGAGCCCGACACATTAGGGTCACGAGGACGTTCATTCTTACAAAATCGAGGCGTTGTTATTTCATGTGTACAAGAAAAGATAAATTTCTAATCTACTACACAATGTTCATTATATAAATCAACTAACCGAACCCAACTTGCAATGTCATTTTGTTTGGCGGTGCGGCGGATCGACTAAGTACTTACTAACCACGATCTAAATTGACTAATAGTTTTCAAAGCAACAACGCACACACTCACTGAGGCAGCGGTGAGGTGGATCGACGGTGGTACAGAAGGAGGCTGCGACGCGGGCGGACGGAGACGGCTTCGTGGGGTGCGGCAGATCGACGGTGGAGTGGGGCAGCATGGGGCAAGGTGCATCCGTTATGGCTTCGTGTGGGGCGGAGCCGTGGAGGCGTCTGTTGAAAGTGAACAGTGAGTGAGTTGTGTCACGTTAGTTGGGGATGGGGGGGGGGGGCATTGAAGTGAATCTCCCACCGCGGTCCCGCTAGCTCGTACAACTAGTAAGGTGGCCTCATCCAGTCGTCCTCACGCCCTGAGGTTAGACTGGCCGTGACAAGAGGCTGCCCCTGTGCAAGTGTGTCTTTAGGAAAGGAAAGAACAACTTAGTGCCGTCAACATTGGATCAAACAACGAAAGACTATATCATGGTTTTTCATTCTAAAATTCCAAGTCTATGCAAACTCCAAACGGCATCTTCAACAAGGGAATGAAACGAAAAAAACTACCATTGCGAGGGAAAACCACTTAGATCAAATCTAGGGCTTTCACCGGTGAGATCTAGACTGGGTACTCGAATAACACCACCAAATCGATGCCAAATCTATCTATCTACTATTATATACTAAAAGCAAAATACAGATGTTTAATAGAGCCATTAGGTTGATCCACATCATCTTAATTATTTTAATGGTTAGATCTAAAATTAGTGGCTAAGATTATTAGTTACGTACGATGTAGGTACAATTGACACAATCTATTTTATTAGAACAATAACAGCTTAGGTTGATTACTAAAAAAGGGAGTCCGGTCTATAACATTGAGAATGTTACGTGCCATAAATAGAGGAGTGCGTCCAGAAAAAAAACGGTGTGCACGCTGGGTGTCTAAGCTAGCTAACACGATTACAAAAGAAAGCTGCGTATATATTGAGAGAAGGGCATCCTAAAGAGAAAAGAGTCCGTCCAAAAAATAAGATGTGCTCGTTGCCCGGATAATTAAGCTAGCTAGACGTGATCGGAAAAAAAGCTAACTAGACGTGGTGATTCAGTTAGGAAGATGTGATAGTATAATATAAAAAATATAAACTAATTATTTGGGGATAGAATTTAAAGAGTGATTGGAGAGTTCAAGAGATATACAATTCTTTAACTCTATTTGACGGAAGAGTCCATATCAAAACTATTAAAATTTATATCTAATCTTTCTCCTCAAATTTACATACCATATTACATTGGAACCATGTTTTATTGAGCGTGGGATCATGAAATTTGTGATGACCACGACTATAAAAGCAACTCATATACTTGATCGATAGAGTTTTTACTTGATTCATACTACTGTCTCAAGATGTATATATGGCATAGGCTAACTAAGCACATCACTAACTAGGACATGGATAGAAAAATATGTCAAGCTATATAAACTGCTCCATACACATATGTACATGAGCGAGTATATAAGATAATGAAAATACAACAAATATGCAAATTCACTCCACAAATAATGTGCCTTGAAGTAAAACAAATTATAAACCTATATATGGATACATGATGAGTTTTACAAAAAAAAAACTCCAAGGCGACCAATTCATTACATACAATTTGATGTTACAAGCGCGGAAAAAAATAAAGCGCTATTTCAATGGTAATAGCGCGCAAGAGTATATCTGGAAGGCCCACACTAAATTTTAGTATTTTTTCCATACAGCGCTATTTATGAAATGTGATGCTATATCATGCTAAAACGTCACAATGTTAGCACGTTGTTTCTTCCAGCCTATTGGCGCAAATTACTAATAAAACTTATGCTACTACATGTTCGTCATCTAAGTGCACATGTATTTTTTCATGGAAAAACAAAAGCTTTGTGATATGTACAAAGTATAAATCTGATGCTCCATTTTTTTAGAACATTGACATGTCATTCTTGCTTAACCTTTCGTGCACATATATAAAAGAAAATAATATATATGTATATGTTGTGCAAAACAAATTTCAGGAGCATAGGCTCCGGTGCCAAAGGGCCCGCCCCAAAGTAAACAATATTGCCAACTTAAATATGAAACATAAAAACTAGATGCACCTGCTTTAGAATATATTATATAGTAAAACATTTCACGCCTAAATCTTAATAGAGAAAATATTTGAATTTCAACATAAACGTGTAAGAGAAGTAAATCAATACCGACTTGGTGTTTATCAAAAGAAAATATTCATGGTTGTCAGTTAGCTTACTTCTATTGGATTTATCATTGAAAGGACACCAGATAATCAAATCAGCTCCCAAAAGTATATTTTTTGGAGTCAAAAAATCATGTAAGAAGAGTCAAAAAATCAAAGAAAGTGATGTGTGTATATGTCTTTGACCTAAGTTTTTATATAAATTTTCATGCAAACACATAACCCGTGTGGTATCTGCAAAAAGCAAACTTGATCCTCCAATATAGTGTGTTTTCTATAAAAGACATGAATATGTATGCTGTGAAGAAAATATTGTTTTTTAGATTTTACCGTGAAATAAATTTTGTAGTAAACCATTTTTTCAAGTTTGAATGTATTAGTTATTAGAGAGAAAAGGTTTGAAGTTTCCACACAAATGTGTGCGTCAAGTAATTCAAGAAAAAAAATGTGTGTTGACCAAAGAAACATATTCATGATTTTGTGTTTGCACATTTATATTGGATTAATTATTTGCTCTATATGTTCATGTACTTAACAATTTCTTACAAAGAATTGCTAGAAATTTTAATCTTGGAGTTCTTTATCGGTTTTTTATACTGGATATTAAATGCACAATATGGCCAAAATTAATTTGATGGCCTACCCATACTTTTATTAAAGATCGTAACCAATAAGTCATGTAAGTATTACATCCAATAGTGTAAAAGAATATCATCACATTTGTGTTCAATTATATTTGGTGTCTTATTTTCTTATGAAGCATAATGAAGTTTTTATAAAGGTCAAAGTTGGATCGTAAAGACCATGTCCATGCACAATACGTTACATAGTTTGAAATGGAGCGAGGACATGAGAGAAAGAAGGGTCTAGATCTAGAGATAGTTATATCAAATGAAAATTCTCGCAGTTTGTTAAACTATTAACGCGTAAAAAAATCATTTCAATTATTAAGCTAATATATTTTGACAATCCCTTTGAAACATGACCTAATACAATCCCATCATTGCTATCTAGACACCCATCATTATTAGGATAATATTGTACAAAATAAAGAGATAAGTGTACACCAAAAAGCGACAAACAAACAACTCACGTGTTCATATAGTATCAAATAGATAGTATGTGCTAGCTCACAATATGACATAAATATACCATGTATTATCATTAATGTAACATTTAGCAAAATTTACAATAACAATTCGCTCACAAATTAAGCATGATAAAGATGTTGCCACAAATGCTATATTTTATATGACATGTTTCGTGGTAATAAAATCGAAAGTTTGTAATGTGAAAATGTATGAAACAATTATTTGTTAGACCAAGGATGACGGACCAAAGGTGATGCCCACATTTGCGAGGGCCACTATGCTAATATCCACTCTCATTGACATGGCCAAATTGTATATTCCATTGCATAACATAACTGTAGCTATAATGAAAAGTGAGACATCAATGGCTTCACCGACTGCTGGCCTAACAGGTACGGAATAAAGCTATGGAGTCCTGATATGACACTGGCAGGTTCATCAAGGATATATGAGTTGGCGAGCTGATTCTAAAGTTTGAACATCCTAATGGAGTTGACTTTAGAGCAAAGGTCTCGCATCTTATTAGTTATTACAGGTACTCCGCATACAGAACTGACGACACCTCTTCTCTGAAACTAAATCAAGTGGCAACTGCTCCTTATAAGACATTACAGAGTTGAACCAACTATTGGAGCAGATAATAACAGAGTTGACAAACAAAGCATGCACTATTCGGTCCAGATTCAACCGCTACAGAAACTTTATCAATTATTTTGCCACTAGGAGTTTGACAAATAATGATGGAGTAATAGACCAAGTAAGGAACTATGACAGCAGAAAAGTCAATGCGCTTATAATAGCGAGAGCAGGTAGGCTGGTTCTGGTCGTCTAATCCTGACTGCTTCTAGTCCTCTCTGCATTGTTGGACAGTTCCATTCCGTAGAGCCAGATCATGACGTCGAGTTGGCTAACTAACAATCAGCTTAGCTGCGAAGGTTTAACCAATGATGAAGACCAGTATGTCGGCTGAATTATACGCATATTCAACAAAGCAGACTTTTGGCTCTTGGGTGCAATACACCCCTATAGACCAAAAAAATTATAGTAATTTAAAAAAGTCAAAAAAAAAAATGAATCTTCCTGAAAACCAAGGATGATCAAGTTTGTACTCGTAAAAATAAAATGTTTGGAAATGAAATGATTCTCATGGTCTCCAGGGCAAAAAAGACAAAATTATGACGAATGTAAAGTGAATAGTACCTGGTCATGGGACGTTTCGAGTTTTTTTTTTTGACCCAGGATACAACTAAAGTAATTTCTAGGGAAATATTTTGTTTCAAGTATAATACCTGATCATTTTTTATTCCCAAAAAAGTTTGATTTTTAAAAACTTTTTTAATATTTTTTTATTTTTCCAATTATAGGGGTGTGTGGCACCCGAGAGCCAATCTGTAATTCCAGTCAACATATTCATTATAAAAAGTACAAAAGTAATACTGTAGCACGTAGAAATTTTAGCGACATGAAGCACATGGAATACACATGCTCGATCGAAAAAAACACACACACATGCTGATCGGTGTGCACAGTGCGTGTCGAGTACTACAGAGCTACATACGTACAGTATATGCATGATAACTAGATACATGACCTAAGAAGAAGGCAACAAGGGAATCATGCAAAAAGAGGCGACTATAGGTATAGTAATTCACATGGGACAGGACCGCAGAACAGGTTGACGTGCTCATGAAGGATGCCATCTTAACAAGGTCCCTGGCGATCGAAATTGAGGCTTCATGCAGAGTTCATGGAGTCCCTTTGTAAGCACGAGCAGCTTCAGCACACCGGATAATCTAGTTGTGTTTCCCTTGGGTGTAGATGTAGTCGGTGTGAGCGACGAGGGTCCTCCTCATCAGGCACTCCTCCGCTCCTTCCCCTCCCTCGCAGTCTCTCATCGCCTCCACCGGATCTTCCTGCGCCATCACCATCCCGGTTCCTGCGGCAGCGCTCGCCCCATGGGCAATGGCGGATTCAGCACCCTGCAAAACAGCGAACCGGACATTGTATTTGTAAGATGGCAAGCGACGGAACCATCGTCGATCAAATTGTGCGCAGTTCAGGTTAAAAGCAACACGAAGTGCAGATTGCTAGGTTATCGTCGTACCTGTGATTTGTGCTGGCTGGATCCTGGTCCGGGCCTCGCCGCCTGCCCCCTCGGGCAGAGTAGGCACAGCAGCAACAGAGCTGCTACCAACAAGAGAGTGGCCTGCTTGGAGAAGAAGGCCATCTCTTCAGTTGTCTGTAATCGGGGTTGGGTAGGTGGTATGCAAGCATCCACCCATGGACATATATATATAGCGAGAGAGAAGAGATGCCGTGGCTAGTTCTAGGCGAGTGGGTGGCGTAGGCGCACGACAAGTATGGACAGGCACAGAGCGGCCGTGCGGCCGTGCCGTAGCACTTAGGTATCTGGCGTTCTTCGAGTATATCTACCTTCTGGATTCTGACGCTGACGCGCTCGCTACGTCCACTTCATAAAGAAAATTTTAGTTTCGTCTAATTATAAGCGGCCGGACTGGATCGTCGTCCTTGTTAGAGGCTACCCATCCCTCACGTACTTGAGCTTTGGGAAATTGGAAGCGGTGGTTGGTCGAGAAATGACTTTGCTCCGTGCACGAAACCATTATATTTCGTTGCGAACTAATTCGTCTTAGGTCGTCATCTCCAACGCGGCGACAAATTTAGTTCCCACGCGTTCGAATAGGTCACCGCTGACCAAATCGTGGCCCAACGCGGCGACCCAAATATTTTTTGTCCACCGCGGCATCCGCCACGACTCAAAGCCGGCCCTAATCTGGACGTGCTTTGCGTGGCTGCGGATGGAGACATACAGTCCGTCTGCCCTCACACGTCCACCCGTTCCTCTCCCTGGGGCCACCTGTCAGCTTCCCATCGACCCTAGCATTGTCACGTTAAATATGATGGAGGGTAGCGTGTCGTCCCCACCCCACTCCACTCCAACGTCATTCCATCTCCTATTGCCCGCAAGCCCCACCGCCATGGCTCTGAGGAAGCTGGCAGGCAAGAACGAGCACGAGGCTTCGTAGAGCACCCGTCATGTCTCCCTCGCACCCCATCTGATAAGCTTCGCGTCGCAAGCATCGGCTCGATTGGTTTCTCCGGTAGCCAGCGTAACGTCGCGAGCACCTCATCGTGTCAAAACTCCGCTAGCACCGACGGTACAGAGCGATGATGAGGTCCAAGTGGGCGACGAGGAACTTTAGATGTGGCCCGATCTCATGGAGGTACTCCGGGACTCGGCTCTCGGCGGGGGGAAACGTGCAGTCGCTGACGAAACCGAGTCGGCGGCACTAGCACACGCACTCGACGCCTTTGCTGTGAGGCGGCAGAGCTTGCGGCCGCTGAACAAGCTCTGGCAGCAGCGTACCTCGAGGTGATCCGCGCCTCTGTTGTCGACACATGCCCTGTTCTGGAAGAGGACCGAGCCGCGGCGAGGAATTGGAGGCCCGCCACTTCTTCGTACCCCTGGACTCCATGGGTGGAGGCCCTCTGGCCGCCATGGACCGAGTCTCCTGCGGCAAGGAATCAGAGGTTGTAGTGGAGCTGCGAGCAACCCAAACCCTAGCTAGGGGTTTGGTTTATTTATTTTTAAAATATTGCCCGTTTATAAGGGCATGTTTTGTTTAAAAGTTTATAAACTATATATTTTAAAAGTTTACCGGTTTTTGCATCGTCGCATTGGGTACACAACGCGACCTAAATGGGCTGGCGGACACCGGCATGTCCACGGTTGTCCGCGAGCCACCCAAACTGACTAAATTAGACCTAAAAATTGTTCGATTTAGATCGTAGCGTTGAGGATAGCCTTAAATATCGGAAACATAACAACATTTGATGATACTTAACCGCACGAATCGCAAATTAGGAATCAATACGAATCCGACGGTAATTACGTGCACGGAACCTCTCCTTGCTTTTGGTTGAGGGGTTGGCCGGGATTATAATTCATGTGGATAGCAAATATATATGCCCGGTAATTGGCGGTACGTTTAGGATGTGCGTGTGGATGGCAGCGCTGTTCGACGGTGGCCGAGCTTACCTAGATCTGATCATGCTCGCGCGCGCCGGAGAACATCGTCCCGTTGACGGCGAGTTCACGACCAGTCGTACGTCTCCCGTGTGAACATGGTATATAAGTAGCGTGTTACACATGGAAGATGGATCGCCCGCACCTGTGGTCGTACCAATCGAACGTCCTACTGCTCCTATCATCGATCGAACCATCTAGCTGTCCACATGTATTTCTGACTGGCTAGGGCGCAAACAAGTCATGCAATGCCAGTTCGCCATGTCGCGATCGCGCCCACGTGACACGACTAGGCGATGAGGCCGACATGCGAGTAACGGAGTACACATCGATCCTGACCGGAAGAACTTCGAGAAGATGTATCGCGCTCTCGCGTACGCATTGGGCCGGGACGAGTGCGTCGCGCACATCGGGCGGCGGCAACTTGGCGCGTCGGCACCCGGGTGTAGCGGCTGCTCGGCGCATGGGTTTTGCACGCTCGGCGCGGCAACCTTGCGGTGTGCCAGTTTGGTCCGACGGCGACGTACTTACTCGCACGCGACGGGCCGTGCGTGCAGCCGTGGACATGCCGGCACACAATGAGTGGCTTGAAGCATCACGTATATCCAATTCACTGAGGTGCATGGCCTATCCAGAGCTCTCGACGGAGTCGATCAGTATGTACGTTGCGTGCAGCGCCCAGGATTTGTCATGTAAATTCTGCTACCCCTACGCCAACGAACGTAAGGAACGCCAAAATTTGTGGTGAAAAGTGCGGTAAGCGCTTTTGCCTCCCGAACTCCAGTGATCTTGTTATTTTGAAAAAATTAAAAGATATTTTTACAAGTTATCAATATATCTGAAAATAATTTTGGAGATTGAAGCGTACTACAAAGGAGGTCTTTATAGCATCTCTACCGGACCCTTTGAACCCGTTCCATAAAAGATAAAAAAATGTTTCTAAAATCCCCCACTCCACCCCACCCAATAACACAACCGAACATATACACCATATCCTCATGACCTTTAACTTTTTCCAAGGGTATCGGAAAACTATGACCCCGGCCCACACATACCAAGATTCCGTGATCGACGGTGCCCTCTATCTCGCGGAAACCCTTGGAGAGAAGAATCTTTGAGCCCCCACTAGGACATTTCAGTCGGCTCTAGAAAATTTATCCAATTTCTATAAATCCTATGTATATATAATAATAAAATTATTTCATGATGTATGTAATAATACTGATTTGGCATAATAGATGTTCATATTTTGTCTAAAACTTGGGCAAACTTTATACTATTCAAAATTAGAACAAATTTTTAAACCTTTTATTCTCGTTGAGGAAATTGTGCTTAGTACTGAATTTACTTCGTTGGATCATAGCGATCGACTATGTAGTGTGCTTTATCTAGTTTAAGATATATTTTGTTGATCAATATTTTTCACTTTTTTGTTAGATGGACTTATCACTACTAGAGGCCTTCACTACTTTTTTATGCCGGTTGTACAAACAGCAGAACACATATTGCTAATACGTTTTGGTTTATTAAAATTGAATTCAATGGTGTAAGAACCAATGAAAATCTTGTTGATGTTATGGAAATTTGTTCGAACATTGTGAATGTTCTCGTGTTCTATGAACAAATATTTTGAAACCATGAGCACGTTTCTCACAATGTGAGTTTTTTTCGATATAAATATTGGAAAGAAAGAAAATAAAAAATAAAATCCATAACATATTATAAAATGAAAAATATGAAAACAGAAAAAGAAAGTGAAATGGGCCGGCCCTCTATCCGGCGTGGGGGAATCGCCATACAGGTGTGTGGTGGGAGAAATAGAGTTGAGGAAATGGCTAAGCCTGTAACGAGTTACGGCCCGGCCCGGCACACTAGAAGTTTGTGCTACGGGTGCTAGTTGCGTTCAGGCTCCCATATCGCAGCTGGGCTGGCACGCCCACCGTCACTGAGTGTATTACTGTAGATGGTTTGACTTAAAGATATATAGTTACACGTAAGAGAGATGCCACACTTATTGTACACGTAAACGGCCAGTCCGGATTACGAAGCACCAGAAAACTAAGGGCATCTCCAGCGGCGCGACGCAAGCGTCCGTTTGTGTTCGCCGTGAACGAAAATGCGTCGTGCACCACCTCCAGCGGCGCGACGCAAAGTGACCGGGCAGTTCGCCGTGAACGAAAATGCGTCGTGCACCACCTCCAGCGGCGCGACGCAAAGTGACCGGGCCATCCACAGAGACGCAAACCTGGCCCAAATATGCGTCAGGTTTGCGTCTCGGCGGATCTTTGCGCGGACACGCAAAGTGTCCGCTTCGGTCCTCGCACGGGCCCGCCTGGCAACAACTGCTTCGTCTTGGGCATTACTTCCGGGCGGCGCGCTGCAGCCTTCGCAGGGCCGCGTTAATGGCGTGCCTCGGCTTCCGCGAGCGTGCGCAGCTAGTAGACGTTGCACTGCAGGGCCACTAAAGGCGATATGGCGTCGGAGCCTTTTAAATGGACGCTGCCGGCGTCCATTTCGACGACCAAATCATTGCCAAATCCCACAGTATGCACCCCACCGACGCCATGGGAAAGAAATGCTGGCCGTTCCGCAAGACGAAGAACGACCAGGAGGCAAGCGGCTCGCGTTCCGGCAAGAAGGCAAGGGTCGGCCGGTACGTCCGCGTTGAGCTCACACGGCAGCTATGGGAGGAAAACCGGCTGTGCCATGGCCGGACGCGAACTTCCGGGAGGGGGCTGGTACCGAACTGCGGCGCGTGCGGTCCCCCACCGTGCGCGCGAGGGCCGAGAGCGGCGGGACGAGGTGCGCCGCCGCCGAGCGATCTTGCCGCCGGATCTGCGGGAGGATCAGGCGTACACGCTGAACTCCTACAACTGGATTTCATTCGGGACGTGGGAGTTCGACGCGCGCGCCGCGCTGGCTACCTCGGCGACGTGGACTTCTTCGACCGAGAGATCGCCGCGAAGAAGAAGAGAACGACCGGGAGGACGCGGACGACGAGGAGGACGGGACGTCGACATGGTCGACTACGACCACGACGACGGCGGGCCGGCGTGGGATCGGAGACCCGGCCGCGGACCTTTTCAAGGATGAGGCCATTGCCATGGCACTAACAGCGCGCAGGACGAGCTCAACGAGCTCGCTTTGTGCGAGGGGCTCGCAATCCAGCTGCGGGAGTCGGCGCTCGCGCAGGGGAGGCCGGCGACTCCTCCGGCTACGCCGACGCGTTCCAACGACCGCGCTCCGCTGCTTTGCTCGGCGTGGGATCCCTGGCCACGCCTCCTGCCCATGCGGCGGTACCTCCTCCACCGCCGGCGTACGAGCTTCCATGGCGACGAGTTCATTAACCTCGTCGGCGACGACGACCCGATGGCAGCATCAACTTTTAGCACGCTTTTATGGTTTTTTTTTTTTTAACGTAAATTATGGTTGCATGAATGAAAAAAATTTATGCGTCGCGCCGCTGGACCACCCAGACGCAAACGGACGCCCGACGATTTCGACCATTTCGGCCGACGCAAACGGACACGACGCGTCCGTTTCGACGTCCGAAATGCGTCGCGCCGCTGGAGATGCCCTAAATACACTCCAGTCTCCGGAGTACATTACTTTGTACCTTTGTGGTGCTGATTTTCATCGAGTGTACAAACAGCAGAACAGACTGCTACTTCCCGCTGCCATTCTAGGCAAAAGAAAATCACGTGTAGATGATGTGCTACTCCAAATCACGTCCTATAGTGGTGGACGCGGGGCGGGAGTATAGGGAGACTAGAGAGAGGAAGAGAGAGCACGCGGAGACCAAGCTACCTGTGGTCTATGAACCCTAATCTACCCCAGGCTACGCGTCTGCAAGTCTCTGCACGCCGTCTCCTTTCCTTCAGTCACAGTTCCAAGGTCTGTACAGAACCAAATGAGGCGAGTCAGTGGAGGCGTGCTGACCTGAGTCAACCAGGACCTTGCCTGAACCGGCGGTCCCGGCCGGCCGGGGTTTGATGGTGAAGTGACACTGGGGCAGCATTTCCTGCTTTCCGTCGCACTACACCTATGAAAGGCCTGCAGCAGAAGCCACGATCGATCGATCGTGATTCGTGAAGCATGCATCTCGATGGAGTTTGGGCATACTTCCGCCATCTTCGATCCGTACAATAGCGAAGGAAAAACACATGTGATGGCACCATCCTCCATTTGATTTTAAAAAAATGTATCATAGAAAATATAGATTTTGTTTTCTATATTTGTAGATAATTAATATATCATTCAGCAATGTCATTTGCTGCGAATGGCGAAGACTTGCTCCTACAAACGAACGAAGGTTATTTGTAGATAATTAGTAGTTAATAATTATGAGAATAATTTACTTGGAACTTGGCCCCTTTAATCATTTTTTCTAGATTAACAGCACTAAGTTTGGTCTGAGACCATAAATATGCTGATACCAACTTAGAATTACTACCTCGGTTGGGCCCGTAGCTCTCTTCGCCCAGGGCAGGCACCCCCGTTGCCCCGGCCTATGTGCCAACCCTTATTGCATTTGATCCACCACCTTTGCTTTGGGTGCACAACTTTCTTCATCCCTCGTTGTTTCACTTGGAATATGCTGCGAATGGCATTGTTGCATGAAACGGTTCTAATTTGTAACCGCTAGTGCAAGAACCAATTACTTTTCCACAAAATGTTTGGATAGGCACTGTTGCCGCTTTGTTGTGTGGTTTAGCCTATGATATGCTCTCCAATCCAGATGTAATGAACAATATTGATATAAATTATTTCCAATTGCATAGAAAATTAATATTCTAGTAAACCAGATAAATTTCACTGCACAGTTTTTAGAAGTTTCGTTCCTTTCAGATCACTCGTTTGGGTTAAAATATCTGCTTGTTCCGACAAAAGCAATCCATACCTACGTGACGTTTGAACATGTTATTGATTTTGAAAAGTATCAATATCTCTAGATCTTTTGTGAAAAATATTTCATAACTACTCTTTGTTATTTCTTAAAATGTGATCACATATACAGAATCCTCAAAGTCACACTTTCAGGAATATATCCATGTCTAGAGAATGGCTAAGTGAGAGATTTTTTTAACAATTTGGCCATACTAAATATAATGGTCACCGAGCTAGTTAATCATACTAGAAAACCTTAGAAATCAGTAACATCAATATGGAAATACACATGCATGTTCCGTTTGAGATTTAGTTTACCTATCGACCGATGTCCCTCTAAATTCGAAGAGATTGACACCCTACAAATAAATAAATCTTTGAAGGTACAGAAGTCGTTTCAACGAGCGACAGGTACGTGCTCCTACCGACGTTTAGCTACAGCCGTCGGGGCAAGCATAGCAGCCCGAACACGCATAACCTTTTGTACCGGTGACCTGCATGCCGTTGGTAGCAGCATACGGGCGTAGCCCAACTATAGCTACCCTATACCTGCAGTGCTCGAGACTAGCTTTGTATCGGGAAGGTAAATTCGCGTACCCGCGATGGCGACAAGGAAATCAGTTCGACAGAGTACCCGCAAATTTAACTTCAGTCTGAGGGCATCTTCACGCCCTGTTCCAGCGGGGTGAGGGCATCTCCAGCGGCGCGACGCATTTCGGACGCCCAAAAGTGGTCGCCAACGTCCGTTTGCGTCGCCCAGCGGACATATTTTGACCGCGCGTCCATTTGCGTCTGGGTGTGCTCCCACCGGGGCGACCCATTTTTGAATTGCAACATAGTTTGATCTTCATACAATTCGTTTGGTTTTCTACCACGAGCGATTGATTGCATATGAAAACCAAACATAGAAAGTAATTTTTAAAAACTATACAAGACCTTGAAACTTATTCAACGGGCTCTGCATAATGATGCACGCTCCGTAGTATCAGACCATTACATGAAAAACTGAAAACAGCGAAAACAAAGAGAGCGTCTATAGCGCAGAAGGCTCTATCCGTAGATTACGCCGCCATCCATGTTGGGAAAAAATATCCTTCGCCACATCCTCCAATCGTGTAGATACCTCCATAAAGAGGTCGCGGTTCTCTATACGTTGAAGCAAAGACCACAAACGGAGCAAAGCGGTGGATCGGTAGATAACCTGCAAACATGAAGAGTTAATATCAAGGAAAATCTTGTCATTTCTACATAGCCATAGCGACCAAATAATGGCGATCGCCCCCACCCGAATAAAAGTTTTGAACCTACGCTCCACCCCATTGAGCCAGCTACCAAAAAGATGTGCCACGCTCCGAGGTGGGTATAAGGTAGAACCTATTTGGGTTATTGACCATATAGATCTCGCAAATTGGCACTCGAAGAAAAGGTGGTTGATAGTCTCATCATGAAGACAAAAAACACACTTTTTACTACCTTGCCAATTACGCTTAACAAGATTGTCCTTAGTAAGAATTACCCCCCTACGAAGATACCAAGCAAAGACCTTCGTCTTCAATGGAATCTTCATAGACCAGATTTTCTATTCTTAAAAACTGGCGTATCGGATTGGATCAACGCATTATACATAGAATCAACAGAGAATTTACCGCTCTCATTTAGATTCCATCGAACCACATCAGACCCGTACGACAACTGGACCCTCTCGAGTCGTTGAAGCAAGGTATTCCAGGCCACAAGCCTGGGGTCCGTCTGAAAGCCATTTCCAATGGTGAATTTTGCATCACCGTTGCCAGGGTATCAGATTTGTGGCGTACAATACTATATAAAGCTGGATCTTGTTCCCGAAGAGTGGTGTTTCCTAACCACTTGTCTTCCCAGAACCTTATCTGAGATCCATCCTTAATTGAGAAAGATGTATATGGGAAGAAGAATTTCTTAGTCGCCATAAGACCAGCCCAAAAGTGTGAGTCACCAGGTTTCCATATCACCTGGGACAAAGCCTTCGAACCTACATACTTTCTTTTGAGAATTGTTTGCCATATACCTTCTTCTGAAAGAAGCTTAAATAACCATTTTCCAAGTAGGGCTCGATTCTTGATCTCGAGATCATGAATTCCAAGTCCTCCCTGGTCCCTTGGTCGGCAAACCACATTCCATTTAGCCAGTCGGTATTTCTTTTTCTCACTATCTCCTTGCCAAAAGAATCTAGATCGGAAATAATCCAACCGTCGCAATACTCCTTTAGGCAACTGGAAGAAGGAAATCATATACAGTACCATATTACTTAGTACTGAGTTAATGAGAACCAACCGCCCACCTAGAGATAGTAACTTTCCTTTCCAACTTGATAAACGCTTCTGAAGTCTTTCCTCGACATGTTTCCATTCAGCTAAAGTGAGCCGCCGATAATGAATCGGAATGCCCAGGTAGCTGATAGGAAACTGACCAATCTCCAGCCAAAAAGTTCAGCATATAGGAGGCCTCATCGTGGGCTTCGCCGAAACAAAACAATTCACTTTTATGGAAGTTTATTTTTAGACCTGATAGCTTCTCAAAAGCTGATAGGATGAACTTAAGATTCTTTGCCTTTTCAAGGTCATGTTCCATAAATAGAATTGTGTCATCGGCGTATTGAAGGATCGAAAGACCACCATCAACAAGATGTGGTACTACCCCTTCAATATGACCATCCGCTTTTGCACGCTCAATAATAATAGCAAGCATATCTGCCACAATGTTAAACAACATGGGCGATAATGGATCACCTTGCCGTAATCCCTTTTTCGTCCGAAAGTATTTGCCCACATCATTATTAACTTTGATGGCAACACTTCCTCCGAAAATGAAATTACGAATTAAAGCGCGCCACTCATCAGAAAAACCTTTCATCCTGAGTGTCTGTTGCAGGAAATACCATTTGACTTTATCATAAGCCTTTTCAAAGTCAATCTTTAAAATAACACCATTTAACTTTTTTCTATGAAGCTCATGCACTGTTTCGTGCAAGGTTACTACCCCGTCTAGGATATTCCTTCCTTGCATAAAAGCCGTCTGAGACGGTCGCACAACATGATCAGCAACTGAGTTAAGTCTTAAGGTTGCGGTTTTTGTGAATATCTTGAAGCTCACATTAAGGAGGCAGATAGGTCGGTATTGTTGAATCCGTTCTGCTTCCATAAGTTTTGGCAATAAGATTATCTCACCGAAATTAAGACGAAACAACTCTAATTGATCATCGTGCAATGCAGAGAACAAAGTTAACAAGTCTGCCTTGATAATGTCCCAGAAGTTTTGATAAAACTCTGCTGGGAAACCATCCGGTCCTGGTGCTTTATTATGTTCCATTTGGAAAACCGCCTTCTTCACCTCCTCCTCGGAATAAGGGGCAGTAAGAAAGGCATTTTCTTCCGCGGAATAATATCCTGGATTCTGGATTCTTCCATAGTGAAAGTTCCTTCTTCCGGTTCCCCAAATAGATCCTTATAATAATTAGTAATGTAAGATTTGAGATGTTCTTGTCCAACAATCGTACCCTCATCCTGAATCAGAGAATGAATAAGTTTCTTCCTATGTCTGCCGTTAGCGACAGAATGGAAGTATCTTGTGTTCGAATCTCCTTCAAAAATAAATTGTACTTTTGATCGTTGATACCATTTCAGCTCCTCCTCTCTTAACATGGAAGCTATCTGCGCATTATATTGACTCTTAAGTTCAACTTCTTGCGCCGATAGCAATGTCTCGGCAAGAGCTTCAAGTCATCAATCAATGTAGACAAGCGAAGCTTCTCGATTTAAAATCCCTACATGCCTTGCCAATTTGTTACCCTCAAAAACCCCGACGGGTTGGTTAAGCAACACGAAGAGCGGGGAGCTCGGGCCGCTTAGTGGATGCAGCACCTCGCGTCGTCCCGCCGTCTTACGGCCAAACGTCTGGCGGTTGCTGGGCGATGCCACTGACCTAGACCCGATCGGGAAGGTGTTAGTGCTTCGATTGTTCATGCATGGTAGACACGCCATTAAATACGAGCCCTATCGGCTCTCGGGTTTTCCCTGTGGATCGGCTCCAAGGAGCCGATCGCCCCATGCTTCCGTTGGATTTACAATGGCATGGGGATCTGCTTGATCGGACAAAGCTAAACGATCCCGACAGTTTAGGGTTTTCACCGCATAATCGGAACGTCCTACGTGCGATCGGGCCTAGCAACTACGAGAGACGATGCAAACTACCCCTGCGAGAGGCTAAAAACCAACATAACGTTGATCCCCGGAACATCCCTCGCAGGGACGGTAAACAACACCTAACGCACCACCGGATCCTCCGACCCCAGCATAAGGCCTAACTATGCAGATATTAAACTAATCCTTGCGTAGCAAGGAGCAACTATAACGGATCGGATCTACTAAGTAAGAACAAGCAAGATGCTGCCCTTACGTCTAGATCGACGTAAGAAACTAGGTGTCTAGGGACATTGCCACGCAGATATGCACGTGAAAGCACCAATGCAAGCCTAAACACCTAAGGATAAATAGTACTGCTCGCCATCAACAAGGCTTCAGCACGAGCGGTACAAGGATAACGAATAAACGTATCTTTGCCCTAGATCGCTAGATGCGATCAGCGCATGTCTTTACCGGAGAAACCCTCGAAGAAGGGGTGGCGATGCTTTGTGTTAGTTGAACGATGATTGTCCTCCTTTTCAGATAACCCTAGATACATATTTATAGTCCAAGGGACTTTCTAATTGGGCGTGCACCTAACCGTGCACGGAGACTCTATCTCTTTAATCTAAATTACAATGCGATCCACTATGTTACAGATACATGGGCAACTTAGCCCAAACTCTCAGCACAAGGCCGCTTCAAAGATGCTCCACGTGTAACCTTCTAAGCCCATCTTCACTTACGGCCCAACTCCTGATTTGGCCAAATCGGGTGGTAACACATGCCCCCTGGTTTTGATAATTGCAAAACCATCTGCTCCTTCGAAGGGTCATGTCGTGGCAGAGCCGTCGCGAGTTTCTTCATGATGACGTCTTGCCTCCTCCTTCTGCACGACTTGACGGTTCTGGCACCACGTCCTCGGGAACTGCTAGGCATTAAACCATATATTCCCCTTTTATTCGGCCACATCGAACAGGTTCTCCTCTTCCTCCCTCGGCATGGCACTTCCAAAACCCTCCTCTGCCGCCATGTCTTCCTCTTCTTCTTCCTCCACCTCATCGGGTCTTTCCTCGTGTCTTCTCCCATCAAGGAATCAACACAGTGGGGTACGCGGGCGGCGTCGATATCCTTGCCCCAACAGCGTGGGACAAGGATGACCATGACTTCTCCGTCTGGTCCGAGGATGACAGGTCCTCCACTGACGGGGAGAGTGACCTCCGCTTCCTCGCCAATGAGGAAGCGGTGGAGGCAAGCGACGACGACCGTTTTTCCTGGGACGGGGCCACTTCTTCCGAGGAGGTGAAGGAGGAAGAGGAAGACGACAGCTCCTCCGACGAGCCACCGGCTAACGCCATTGCCCCTGGCCCGGGCACCTCAGCGACTTCGACGGCGGGGACGACGATGCGACGAGGAGGATGAGGACAACGAGGGCCCTGCCGTGGCGCTCTGAGCGACGACGAGCCGGTCGGGAGCAGCGCCACGGCGGTGATGGTGACGACGGCGATGATGAGGGCAGCAATGGCCCTTAAATAGGAGCTTAGCTTAGGGCCGGCAGTAGTAGATAGGGCCCTGCACTCCCAACTCTTCCTTTTGAGAGCAATCAGCTCTTTATGTAAATCTTGTTTGTCAATGAAGAGTTTCCCCAACTTATTTTGCCGATTTCTTGGGTGGTTAGCCGATTCTCCCTTATATGGATTTTGCCGATTGTTGGCACGATCAGCTCGGTGAGCCGATGGGCATCGGCCTCTTACGATAAATTTGAGACCGATCGATTGGATCCTCAAATTCCATCAGAAAGGACCAAGCCGGATCGTGCACACCTTGAATCTTGGAAATCCGAGTCCCGAGCTTAATGTCAGCCTTAATCGACAAGACTCCAGAATTGATGCCTTCAGGAGAACTCTAGGACCATTGCTGAAAATCTCAATCGCAACTTTCGCAGCGATGCTTTGTCCCTTCGCGGCAACAAACTGGCCTAAAGCCTATCAATTATGATGGCTCCTTCTTCAAACTCCTCCTGCCATCCTGGTGATCTTCCTCTGCAAGAGTCCTCCACCCTTCAACGGTTGCGATGCGAGACAGCCGATTTCAACACCATCGGCTTTCAGAGCGAAGAATCTTCAAGGCTAGCTGCCCCCGAGCCTTGTCAAGGCGAGAATAGTGTACCAGCCGCATGGGCCACCATCGGCTTCTAAGCTGTGGTGCAGCATCGGCCGATTCTGACCAAATCGGCTTTAATAGCGAGAGAACCTCCAAGGTGAGCTGCCCAAAGCCATTAGCTCTTCATCAAAACTGGGCGGAAAGCTTACGCCCAAGGAGCCAATGCCTAGGACGGCTTTGAAAGGATCAGCAGCTCCTTTGAACTAAGGCCTCATTCTTACGTCCCTTGCTCAATTGGTCCATCACCTCGGGCGGTGATGTTTGATGAAGTTATCACCTTGGTCCGGGAGGAAATATCACAGTAGATTGAATGTTCATTGTTCTCATGATCCTAACACGATGATCTGCGTGAGCGCTGCGATCTTGAAGATTTGCTAATGGAGCCACCAACCATTCCCTTTGAAGGACTTCTTATAGAGCCTTCTTGCGCAACTTGATGAGCCTGCTCCATTGAGCACGCACCAACCCTTGAGTCGATGGCGTCGCATTTGAATCCTTAAGTGATAATCTCACGCATGGTTTGTGCTCAAATTTTTCGAGTTTTCAGTTTTTTGGCGATTTGCTTACGTATCGGCCCCATCTTGAGTGCTCTGCTGGACATTTGACATCCGTTCCCAGCTCCATATTCTCGTATCTTATCCCTCTATGTGCCCCCCGAGCCGATTCTGTCAAGTAATTGATGGCATCGGCTCTTCAGGCATCTGTTGGATCAATGAACACAGACAAAAGGATGTTGAGGATAATTTTGGCCGATTGCGGGAATCGTACTCCTTTTCATTGCAAGGCTTTGGCGATGATTTGCAACTTCTCGGATTTCATTGTAGCTACGTGGCATGTTGGAGATAAGATCCTTTGCTTTTCATTTTTTGAGGGCCGATCTCGGGGATCGGCCTTGCCACGTATGTCCAATGTCTTGGACTTGCTACTCCGTCCGGGTCATGGATATCATGTTCGTATCAGCCGATGCCTCGCCGGCATCAGCCGGCCTGTGCATCGGCTTTGTGTTTGGGCGCCATACTTTCTTTGGCGGGCGCGCCTTTGTCTCCAACGTCTGCTGGATTTTCACGGATCGGGCCGTGCTCTTCTCAACGTATCTGAGTGCGTATATGGCTTCTTCCAAGTTTGCGACCGGCACCTACGCTCACGAAATGGCGGAGTCCATCAGGGCACCACCTTGGTCGGTGATACCTATCTTCTTCTTCATCTGACTCCTCAAAGTCTTCTTCTTGAGATGACTCAGCTCATTTACTCTGATGTGGGAGAGGTCCTAGACGCTCGAACACTGAAACTTCGTTCGTCCTTCTCCCTTTGTTGTGTGCATTCGGCAGTTCTCGATTGTGACAATCGGCTCATTCCTGAGTCCCAGCAATGTTTGAAGAAGGGCAGTTCCAGTGCCTATCCACGTTGTCTTGCTCCCTTGACCTCCCAGCGCGACGTTCGTACCCGTCGTTGTGGCCGCTCATTCAGACGATACCTCCTGTTCTCCGCATCAGACCGACGATATCTTTCATCGTCTTCGTCGTAGCGCCGACGTCGGTCGTACTGCTGCTCATATTTGTTGAGGAGATGCACGGATAATGGGCGCTGATACCGTATGCTTCTCACCTCCTCTTCGGTTAGGTACCGTCTATCGTCGTCTTGGGGCCGGTCGCATGGAACGGCCTCCTCTTTATCCTTGCCACGAGAGTGGCTGCTCTCTGCTTTGTCCACGCCATGGCGGATCACAAGCCCTGCCATATTGACATCGAAAGAGAACCTGGCTCTCTTATGGAGTGGCTTAGGTCCACCATGTTGACGTCCGGAAACGGACGCATGTCTACCTTCATGGCAAACTGTCCGAAAGTTAATCGGCCTGATTCTATCGCCATCCGAATTTGTGCGCGCAACACTTTGCAGTCATTGGTGGCGTGCGTGAACGTATGATGCCACTTGCAGTATGGCCTCTTGTTCATCTCTGTGCGTAGGGATCTTGTGGCCTTGGGTAGCTCATTGTTTCTCTTTCGAAGCAGGTCGAAGATACGTTCGGTCTTGGTCACGTCAAGTCCAACCCTCTTGGAGGCCCAGCGGGTTCACCCATTGCGGGACACGAGTGCGGCGTCAGGAGTCCACTCGACTCTGCAACTTCGATCTTAGCGAATCTTCATCCTCATCAGCGTTGACCAGGGTTATCGCGCGCTTGAACTTGTCCTGGTACAGTTCTGGATGGCGCTGTTCATATAAGGTCAGTCTATTGACCAGGTGCGTCAACGAGTTGTATTCAACCTGGAACGTCAGGTCCTTGAATGACGCTGCAAGGCCTGCCACGGCCAGCTCGACTGCCTCTTTCTCGGTTAGGTGAGCCGAATAGCATCGGTTCTTGACGGTTCTGAAACGTTGGATGTGTTCGAACTGTCTCTCTCATGCCGAACCTGAGCTGATTCGGCAATACCGACCGGTGCCTTCGATAGTGGGTGTGGAGCAGTCCTCAGTGCTTCCATGATTGCCTTTGAATTTGGTGGCAACGAGGTGTACCATCCAAGCTTGTTGAGGACCGGTGAGGAGCACGAGGAAAACCTCACCGTAGCTGATCCGATGTTTGAAACCATGCCGGTTGGGCCGAGGTATCGCTCACGTGCTCGATGGGCTCGGCCTTCGACCCCTTTGAATTTGTTGAAGTCAGGAAGCCGGTAGGCGGTAGTGGGATCGAGGTCGAACTCATTGGGGAATACCGGCAGAATAGCGATTATCTTCTTCTTCGGCAAGATCTGAGCGCTCTCTCGAGGACTGCGCTGATTTGATGCGCGGTGGAATGCTTGTGTTGAGCTTTCTGGTGTTGGTGTAGTGGTGTGCCAGCTGGCACGCTTGTTTCTCCAACTTCCGCTCCTAGACTCCCCGCTGATGCAGTCGTTCTTCCTGCCGGAACAATGGCTCCTGCTCCGGCAATCCCTCCTGGTGGAGCCTGGATCGCTTGCGTCCAGCTGTTGCAATCCGGCACATACGCGCACACGTATCCGTGTGGGATTTCCTTGGGCGGGTCATGGAAGAACTGATAGTCGCCCGGGTCACCCCCAACTTTGTAGACGACGTATGCCGGTGAGCCTTGTTGTTGTGGAGCCGCCGTTGCGTACGGCAGAGGTGGCCTGGTGTGGAGTTGTATCTCTCCCTGGTGAGTCCCTAGAACAGGTCCTGAAGGGGAGTATCGACGCTCCATGATCTCTTGCACCACACGGAGCGCAACGCGCTCCAAAGTGTTCACCAGGCTCTCAGAGTGCCGATGCAGCGAATGGGCCACCATGTAGTTGACCTCCTGTCGCAGGGCTCTGGTACGTTCATCTGAAGGGAGAGCCAGATCTACCCCGTCGAGGACGCCTTGTGGAGTGAATCCTTTGAATCTGATACCGTGCGCACGGGTCTTCTCAAAGGAGCCGATGAGTTCGGCTTCAATGATGGCCTTCAGCTCATCGTATTTCTTCTTATGATCAGGAGGAAGGTCCTCGTACGTGACCTGTTCCTCCGATCTCGGATGCCGATGTTGATGTGGATGTTGACGTGGGTGTCGCAGAAGATGTCGACGTGGATGTCGACGTGGATGTCCGCCCAGGGGCGTGCCGAGTGTGTTACCCTCCAAAACCCCCGCGGCGGGCGTTGGTTAAGCAACACGAAGAGCCGGGAAGCTCCAGGGCCGCTTAGTGGATCCCTGGCACCTCGCGTCGTCATAAATCTTTCTGGCCAACATCCTGGCGGTTGCTAGGGCGTGCAACCTGACCTATACAGGAAGGTGTTAGTGCCTCGATTGTTCCTGCATGGTAGACCGCAAACATTAAATACGAGCCTATCGGCTCTCGGGTTTCCCTGTGGATCGGCTCAAGGAGCCGATCGCCCCATTCACGTTGGAGTTACAATGGCATGGGGATCCTGTGATCAGGACAAAGCTAAGCGATCCTGACAGTTTGAGGGTTTTCACCGCATAATCGGAACGTCCTAGGTGTGATCGGGCTGCAGCTACGAGACGATGCAAACTACCTGCTGAGAGGCTAGAAACCAACATAACGTTGATCCCCGGAACATCCCTCGCGATGGTAAACAACACCTAACGCACCACCGGATCCTCCGACCCCAGCATAAGGCCTAACTATGCAGATATTAAACTAATCCTTGCGTAGCAAGGAGCAACTATAACGGATCGGATCTACTAAGTAAGAACAAGCAAGATGCTGCCCTTACGTCTAGATCGACGTAAGGGCAGCTAGGTGTCTAGGGACGGCATTGCCACGCAGATATGCACGCGAAAGCACCAATGCAAGCCCCTAAACACCTAAGGATAAATAGTACTGCTCGCCATCAACAAGGCTTCAGCACGAGCAGTACAAGGATAACGAATAAACGTATACTGCCTAGATCCTAGATCGCAGGCAGCATGATGCTTACCCAGGAGAAACCCTCGAAGAGAAGGGGTGCGATGCGCCTGATTTGTGTTGGTTGAATGATTGTCCTCCTTTTCGATAACCCTAGATACATATTTATAGTCCAGGGACTTTCTAATGTGGGCGTGCACTAACCGTGCACGGGCCGGACTCTCTCTTTAATCTAAATTACAATGCGATCTACTATGTTAGATACATGGGCAACTTAGCCCAAACTCTCAGCCAAGGACGCTTCAAAGATGCTCCACGTGTAACCTTCAGCCCATATACACTTACATTGCCCAACTCTGGTTGGCAAATCGGGTGAAGCACCAACCACCAAGGTGTTTTCGCAAGCGCGAATTTTATTATTCCACCTTTGTATGGGACTAGAGCCCGCAACAGGTCTCTCCCATACACGCTTAACCATATCCGCAAAACCATCACGGTGTAACCAGCCCAGTTCAAACTTGAATTGGCGTTTACTTTGTGATCCAGGCTTTCCGGCTATTAATAGTATGGGAGCATGATCCGACAAACCTACAATACGAGGAAGAGCACGCACGCTGACCATAGGGTATTTTAATTCCCACTCCATCAATACGCGATCCAACTTCTCGTAAGTAGGCTCGGGGAGACTATTCGCCCAAGTGAACTGTCTCCCAACCATTTCAATCTCTTTCAAATCCAAAACTGTCAATGACAACATTGAATAAGAAAGGCCAATGGTTGTCAACGGCCCCTACTTTTCTCATGGGAAAGCCTTAGCAAATTAAAATCACCTATGATAATAGGATAAAGGATTTATCTTTCGCTCGTTGACCAGTTCCTGAAAGAAAGGCAGACTTGAACTCCTCACAGGCGGCACCATACACAGCGACCAGACTCCAAATGAAACCGTCTGCTTTGTTCGGATGTGTAATTTAATATGAAACTCACCTTTCGAACAAGCCAACACTTCCATAGTTGCAGTCATGACACCATTAAAATGCCCCCGGCGACCACGAGGAGGCCGAGAGAACCATGAAGTCAACCCCACCGGAGATGCGGTTTAAAGACTCCTGGAGTAATCTCGCTTCCGGTCTCGGAAATACCCACAAAATCTAAACAATGTTCTGTTATACAATCAGCGATATGTAAATGTTTAGCCAAGTCTTTAAGACCTCTGCTATTCGGGGGAACATACCATTCATTGTGTAACCATTGTAGATTTTGTGGACCTAATAAGGGAGAAAATTTAGATTTTTTGCAAGCAGAATTAGCTTTGGATTTCCGAGTAGATGCTTTCAGATCCCTTCCCAAATAGCATCATCTCATCCAAATCAAATAGTTTATCACCAACTAGATGAGCAAGAAGCTGACCATCTAATGTGGCACTCAGCTCTTCTCGTCTAGTATAGAGGAGTCCGACTTAGCTGAAACTTTTGGATTGACTTTTAAACGGTGAAATTCCATATGTCTCAAAGCTTTCGCCAAAACGGATATATCAAATTTATTGGAACCCAAACTAACCCCTACACTAGCAAGCTTAGATGATATAACATTATCTGATAAAGGTAAAAGATTTAGAACTTGTAATCGTACCAGCAGGGTCCAGATTTAGCGCCGCCTTACGACGCATAGCTTTCGTCATATTGTCTTCATCCGTCGCCTTCGCCCCATCAGCCTCCATAGCGTGGCGTGAGCTACGCCTATGTTGAGCCGGTAGCTGGTGTCGCGGAGGAGCCACCGGCGCAGGCGATGTAGGCGACGAGGACGGAGCTGAAGACGCCCTTGAAGATGACACCCCGGATGCCACCGGCAAGCATAACGACATGCCAGCAGGAGTCGTCGTGGGCGTCGCAGCGCGCGTCGCGGACGACGTGACGTCACCGGCGGCCTGCAGCTCTGGAACGAGGGAGGGTAGTGTTGTAGCCGGACCCTCCCGCGCGTCCATCCGCTGCACAGGCGCCGATTGAAGGCCGCCACCCTGGGGAGATCGTGTCGGAGAAGCATCCCCAGCGGCAGCAGCTGGAAGGTCCGTCGGTACGATTAGGCCATCCATGCATGATGTACCGCCAGCAGAAGAACGGCTCGGCGGAATGCTAGCAGCAGCCTCACCCAACGCCTGCCCAACATCAGCTGAATTGGAGCCATCCTGAACATGCACACACGCGAGACTGGCTACCATATCCAGCTCCACGTCCCCAGCTTGGTCCGGCACCTATACAAGACTTAGACTACTTGCTTCCTGACGGGCCGGCACCGTCGTTGCGTCGCTCCGTGGCCTGCTTCTCCGCCGCCTCCCGCGCGGCCGCTATGGCTCGGTGCGCCGCCGCGTCCTCTTGCAGTGCCTGCTCCAGCCTCGCGTTGGCGGCCTCGTCCTTGAGCGTCTCGAAAGACTCGACGAGGGCCCGCTGCTCCGCCGCCTTCTCCTCCGGCGTCGGCGCATCAGGGTCATCGGATGACCATGAAATCTCCGAGTCATCAGAGTCCTCGGCTGCAGCGGCGGCCGCCAGCCTGCGCTGTTCCAGCTCGGCGTCGACAGCCGCATGGGCCGCCCGCTCCTCCTCTGCTTCTTCCTCCGCGAGAGCCAGATCCGCGGCGTCCCTGACCGGGTGGAGGAGGTCGGTGCTGTCGTCGGAGTCGAACCCGTCGTCGGAGCTCGAGGCCGGGGGAGGTGGAGTGGGAGGTGAAGGTGGAGGTGGAGGCACGGCAGCCTGGCCGCGTCCGGCGCTGCTCATGGTGGATCTACTGTCGCGCTACGGCAGCGGCGGCTAGGGTTTAGTGCGGAGGAGATGAGATGCTGGCGCCCCTGTTTATATAGGTCGGAGGCAGGGCGACGGCCGCGCCACGCGGGGCATCGCCATTACTACGCGCGGCACGCGAGGCAGCCGCAGACTGCCGAAGCGACGCCCAGTACTGGCGGAGAAGACGCATCGACGCTGCGTCACTGCCTGGTGGGCCAGACAAAACGTCCGCCAGACGCGAGCGAAAGGCTGCGGCGCGCCGCCCGCAAGTAATGCCGCGGAAGACGAAGCAGTTGTGACGCTGCCAGGCGGGCCCGTGCCAGGACCAAGCGGTCACTTTGCGCGTCCGCGCAGCGTCCGCCGAGACGCAAACCTGGCGCATATTTGGGCCAGGTTTGCGTCTGCCGCGGATGACCCGGTCACTTTGCGTCGCGCCGGGGAGAGGGTGCACGACGCATTTTCGGTCATGGGGACATAAACGGTCGCTCAGCGTCCGTTTTGCGTCCTTGGCTGAGAATGCCCTGACCTATAGTAATCGGGTTCGTCCGTAGAGAAGCAAACGCGGCCTAAATATGCGGCACAGATCACGCGTCCGCTCGTTTCTCCCACGGGCACGTCTGGCAGCGATCCTGGCTTGAGCCGACGCAAATTTAAGCACAACAATTGCTGGGAAGGGCAACCGCCGGAGTGGCAACCGTGTCGATCGACACACAAACCGTCGGAATGGAGCGTGAACCGCCGCGGAAGAGCAACCGCAACCCTCTTCGGTATCTGCGCCACCATTAATCCCCGCTCAATAAGACCCCTACGTCTACGCATAAGGATATCCAACCGGCCGGCACCATTCATCTCTACGACTGAGCTATGAGCAACCTCTCTTTGCTATCGGACACCGATAGTGAGGGGGGAGGCCATTGCCGATGACGGCCATGACGAGGAGAGGGACGCCATTGCCGATGACGGCCAAGACATGGAGGGGGACGCCATTGCTGATGACGGCCAGGACGAGGAGGAGGAAAAGGAAGAGGATGGAGATGCAAGGTGGACACGGCTGGAGCCGGAGGAGGCGGTCAAGGAGGCGGCGACGACAAAGAAGGAGGCAAGGGCCCGGGCAAAGGCTAAGGAGCATACGGAGGCTCAACAGACGTGCCACCAACGACGACGAAGACACCAATGACTACTCGTCGGAGGGGGGACACATGCCCGACAGACGCGTCGACCGCCACTAGCTCTTCCGAGGAGGTGACCAGAATGAAGCGCCTCCGTAAGGATGATGAGCAGGAAGCGCCTCCGTGAAGAAGTAGGTAGTTTAAAAGTGTTTAAACATATTTTTTTTGCAATTTGTTTCAATATGTTGAACTAATTTCAAAATCTCGATTCTACCTACAAATGTGAATATCCCAATCATATCTAGCATGATTATCATTTTTTCTCTCTAGTTCCAAAATAGAGCACATGCCAGCCTTGTCGAACGGAATGCGTCGGCCCTTTGGGGCTGCTCCCGATGCAAAAGGATAATTTTGTTCTAGCAACCGTTTAGCTGTCCGCGGACCAACGTAAACGAACGCAGCCGGTGGATTTTAGCGTCTGATTTACATCACCTCTTTAGAGATGCATTTAAAATTCACGGAGAAAACTTCTACACCGGCTAGATATCTACCGGCATGGCAATTGTCGAGCCGTGATTACCTTCATATCCGCTTGCGGACTTTTGAAGCTTCAACGACAACACGGTAGACCATTGATCGGACCGCCGGTGTTTCCTTCTCGCCTTCGCCCTTTTACTTTTCTTGTGATGTCACGTCGATCACGACTCACAGATAACAGAGAACAGAGAACGGGACTGGTAATATAAATATTCTATTAGATTTTCACTTGAAACATGGCAAAAGAGTTCCATTTTCATTAATTAAGCCGAAAAGAGTTGTCTAACTAGGGACGCGTTTGGTAGGCAGGGCCGGATCATGCATCACTGGCGCGGTGAAATGGGTGCCCTTGCGCATCTCAAACGGGTCACAGGCCAGATTCGGCCCAGTGTTTGGTCTCATGTGTTGCATTGGTGCGGACAGAAGAGCGGGTTGTTTGGATGCCTGTAAAAAAGTGTTCAATCTTTTTTCAGCCACAATACATGTGTTTGATTGCTATTTTGGGCATTCAGGCTATGCTTCTCCTCACCACATTCAAATATGTTGACCTTACGTAGGTAAAAGTTTCATAATACGCCCACCAAAATCCCGACTCTCCCCCGCGTCGCCCTCCTCTGGCGACACGGGGAACCCTAGCCGCCCGCCGCGCCACCTAGCGGCTTCCCACCGCCATCCCCCGCTTCGCCGCCGCCGGAGGGGCCGTCGGCAAGCCGTGCGCGCCCCAGGGAAGGTGGCGGCGGGGCACCTTCTTCCTCCCGGCGCACGGGAGCTCTTCAGGCGGCGCGTTTTGGAGTTTGGGCAGCGGGCGGGCGCGGCCGTTGCAGGCGGCGAGCGGCGGGCGGCGTGCGGAGCTGGTCCGGTGATACGTCTCCGACGTGTGCGGAGGTGGGGCGGATTTGACGGCGCGTTCTGGGACGCGCTGGCGACGCGGCGGCGGCGCCACGACCGGCGGGAGCCCCAGCCGCGACAACGGTGCCGACTCGCAGGGCGCGGTGGCGGCGTGGTGCTGGCCTGGCCCTGGGCCGGGAGGGCTGCGCGGCGGCTTCGGTTTGGCCACGGGTTTAGCTGCGAGAGGTGCGGTGGTTGCTAACTGGGAGCCGTGCGGCTAGCAGTGGTGGAGTCTGCCGTCCCATTTGAGCGTATGGAGGCACAGGCGGGCGCGGCATGTCCCAGGTGGGAGGAGGAGAGGTAGGTGAGGGCTCGACGGGACCCGGCGACCTCAAAATCTCGACGGTGAGGTGGTGCGGTGGCGCGTGAGGCGCGTGGCGGTCGGATGCAGGAGTTCTTGTGCGGGCTTCGGCGTTCGTCTTCGGGCCCCGTGTTGGTGTTGGTCGGCGCTCTATGTGGCGTTCCGGCGGTGCCCACGGTGTTCTTCGGCGATGCTCCCGGGTTGGCTGAGACCGCGTTGCTCGGGGATCGCGGTCCAGGCGGTTGAAAGGTGGTGGTCTGTGTAGGTCCTCTTTGGGCGGGCGAGTTTCTTGGGACTCACGCTGAGCGAACTTTGTCTTGGCGGCGGCCGGGACCAGCAGCAGTGGCCGCCGTGGCGCCCTTCCTTCTTGAAGGCGTCGTCGAAGCGGGTGTCTCTTGATCTCGCGCTGCTCCGGGGGAAACCCTAGATCCCTCACGGGATCGGGCGAGGGCGGCGCTCTTGTGTCGCTTTGCCTCTTGAGGCCAGAAAAGTTCCGATAGACAACGTCCCAAAATCGTCAACTAAGGGGCATTTTTAGTAAGCCTATGGGCCTAACGACGATATAGGTTATTGTTGTCGAAAGCTAACGTCGAGCAAAGTCAACGCTGATTTTTCGGTCGGCGTCGCTTGGGGCGGCCCTTCATGCGGCTCGAACCGTTGCGGAAGTGTTTTAAGACCCGTTGGCTAACGCGTCATGCAAGCTAGCACGTAGCGGGACGCAGGTGCTTGCCGATTAACGGCGTTAGCCGCTGAGAAACTCAACGTGGTAGATGGTAGGCCCACACGGGGCCTGCCACGTCTTAGCGGGCCGGGCCAGATGACATGGTTTGACCGGTCAACTATATAGGTGGCTGGTCCATTGGTTACGTGGGCCGGGCCTAACCTCCAAGGTTGACTGGTCAAAACTTAAATGGTAGGCCCATTTAGCATGTGGGGTCCCCTTACAACAACTAGCCGGCCCAAGAAGCAAGTGGACCGGACCAAAACACAGGGGGTCCCACTTTCTGTTAAAGGCCGGCCCATTTAGTGTGTGGGTCCATCATAGCATGGGGCGACCCAACAAGCTAGTGGGCGGGCCAAAAACACGAGTGGGTCCACTCGTTAAAGGGTCGGCCCATTTAGTTTGTGGGGTCCACCATATAGCAAGTGGCCGGCCCAACAAAATAGTGGGCGGGCCAAAAACACCCACTTTCCAGTTAAAGGGTCGGCACATTTAGTATGTGGGCCCGCCATATAGCAAGTGGGCCAGCTAGATAGGGCGGGCCAAAAACACGGGTGGGTCCCACATTCCTGTTAATGGGCAGGCCCATTTGGTATGTGGGGTCCTATATAAGTGGGCGGCCAACAAGATAGTGTAGGGCCGCTGAGTGGGTCCCCTTCCTATTAAAGGCCCCATTTGGTGTGTAGGGTCCACCCATATAGAAAGTGGGCCGGCCCAACAAGATAGTGGGCGGGGCAAAAACACAGGGGTCCCACCTTCCTATTAAAGGCCGCCCATTTACCATGTGGGACCACCATAGAGCAAGTGGGCGACCCATAAGCATGTGGAGCCCATTATCGTGTACCGGGCCGGCCTACTAAAGAAGTGGGCCGGCCCAAAATGAAAGTGGGTCCCACACTACTGTAAGTGGGCCGGCCCAATCTGTTGTAGGGCCCTACTTGTTTGACTAGTCAACTTGCATTAAATTTCATGAGCCTAAAATCTGATTTCAATGATACACACAAGTACATACACAAATAAAACAAATAGGAAAATTACAAGGCAATTAATGTGCCCAAATAAAAAAATTACATAGAATCATTGAGGACTTCTATTAGCATCATCAATAACACGTTGACATTTGGCAATCGCCTTGATTGAATCTTGTGTACTCTTTGTCAACATATCAGCTACAGATCTTAAAGCAGCAATACCATGTCTTTTATAAAGTACAGCCTTGAGATATTTACTGTCTGATGAAAGAAATGGTCTAGGTTGACGGCTATGAGAAGATGCATCAGAAGAAAGATCAGAACTTTTTGTGGGCCTCACTGGTAATGAAGATTGCTTCATCACAACTGCATTCTGATAATAATGCAAAAAGAGTTAAACGATGAACTATGCAAACATTTATTATGCAATGTAGATATAAGATAATAACAAGTTGCATAAATAAGACATGTATGGAACTTGTACTAAGCACAAACTTACATCATAATGTTGCACAGGGTCGCTACAGATCCTTTTTTGGCGACTATCTTCTAATGATGACTGCTTCATTAAAACTGCATTCTGGTAACATTGCAAACATAGTTACAACAATTAACTATTCAAACATGTATTACGCAATGTAGAGATCAGATAACAGCATGTAGCAGAAATAAGCACAAGATAAGATAAGATGCATGTACTAAGCACATACTGGCTCACTGCAGGTCCTTCTCTTGCGTGCACTAGTCGTGGTCAACATGCCTATCATTTTAGGTTCAGCCATCAAGTGAAATGCTAATCCTCCTGCTCCATTGTCCTTAATCTGTGTTTAGATATCACATTTAAGACCAAGTCAGCTGGTTTCAAATAACAAAAAACTTGAGCTGCCAAATGAATAAGCCAATATTTACGGATATCAGATTAAAACCAACTAGATGTTGCTTTGCATGAGATACGAATTTCAGACATTCAGATTTAGAGTAGGGTAATGCCAAGGTTTTACACATAAAGTAAACTGGCATTAAGAATGACCAAATGTCAGGTTCAAATCACCCTCGAAGTTTCTCCAAGACAAGCATATCAAATAGGCAGAAACATAGTAAAGCATGAATGGCATTGCTATGGCAGGGTTCCAAGTGTTAATCTCTTGCATAAGGAACAATGCATATAGGTTATAGATAATAACGGAAGTAAACTGCCAAAATTACCAACCACGAACTCAGATTCCAACCTTACCTAGCGTCCCCGCTGTTAATGTTGGATGTTCTAATAAGTGGTTCGCATGATCAATCCCTAGGAAAAATAACATTGACAAGTCAGTCTACGATAATACAAAGACCAGACATGCACGCAGCAATAACTATATAAGCTAAAGACGAGGTATAAGAGCAAGCAGATTGGAAATGCACATAGCATGATTATAAAAGCAGTGTGAGAATAGCAGACACGAGAAAACAGCTAGCGGTGAGCTAATGACGTGGTATAAGAACAAGCAGATTGGAAATGCCCATAGCACGACTATAAAAGCAGTGCGACAATAGCATGCAGTACAAAAACAGTTGGCAGCAAATGAATGGGTACAAGGCTATAAATATGTGGATGCACACAGGTGTCAGTAGAATGAACAGGATGGTAGCGACCGGATAATGCTTTTGTACTGTACAATATTTAAACAAACTTCATGCGAAGCAACACATCAAGAAAGTTAACGGCATATGAGATCTGCAAATAACTACACAAAACATGGCTAAAGAAACACCGCGATCTAACGGGCCAGCGTACTAACCAAGCTGCGGCGGGGTGGACGGGGGCGGCAACTTGCATTCCAGCGGCGGCGAACGCGGGAGACGATGAATCGACCCTGTTTCAGTAGAAGCGGGCGTTAGTGAAGCAGATCTGGTTGGCTGGCAAGGTATTCGGTGAAGTTGATACAGCCGCTGCGGCGAGGTAGTCGGTGGCGAGGTCGGCGGTGAAGCAGATCCGTCGGTGGCGAGGTCGGCGGTGAAGCAGATCCGTCGGTGACGAGGGCGGCGGGGGAGCGGATCGGGTGGGTGGACAGCCAACACGATCAAGGCTACGCTGTGGAGGAGTATGCCGGCGGCGAAGCAGATCTAGTACTGTAGAGAGTCAGAGCTTTGGCGTGTGAGAGTATTTTTGAGCTAATGGGGCGAATGGTTGGTGGGTGGGTGTGGGCCTGTGGGGAGGGTTCGGGATCTAGGCAAGATATTTCATTGTTACCGAATGAGCCCTCCATGGTCGGTGGGTTGTAGCTTCCGGACCAGGGTTAAAAGGGTAAAACTGGTCACGGGATTTTCGAATGGATGCGGCGGGATGATTTGGCGCGCGGCCGAAATTTTCAGTTTCAAGCTACGAGCAGAACGACAAAAATAATGTTCTTCCCCAGGGAGCTCTCATTTCTTCCTCTTCTCTTTCTCTCTCGAGTCTCTCCCACTCCCCCGGCTCCTCTCCCCCTTCTCTCCGGCGGCCTCGCCGGCCGGAGACGAGGCCGACTTCTCTCTGTATATTGTACACCCTCCGAACTAAATTAATTGATTCAACTTTCCTTAGACGTGTATGTATCTAGAGTAAAAACATGTGTGGATACATCCATATTTAGATAAGCAAAGTTGAGTCAGCTAATTTGGATCCGAGGGAGTTAGTGTTGTTGTAAGCTTAGATCCAGTGTTTCCCATGAGCAGAATGGCGCAATGGAGTCGGGGATCTCGTCATCGGCTTCAGATCTGGCCTATGGTGAATCTGGCGGATCTTGCCGGCCAAACCCCGATCTGGTGCCATCAATGTGATGGCGCTAACGGTGAGGCTTGCTTTGGTCAGTGCTTCAGATCTGGCCAATGGGGAAGTCAAGCTGCTAAAGTTCACAAGCTCGGGGCATACGACGGCGTCATCCGTCTTGCCCGTGCACATCTTGGACTTTCAGCGGCCCTTCTCAGAGCCAATATGCCGTTGCTGAGGCCCTTCTTCTCCTTCGTCCTGGCGACTACCGGCGACACCGTCCCAAGTGGTGCGTCCCCGGCGACGGAGTTGCTGGAAAGGATGCGGAGCAGAGATCTGATGTGCGGTCGAGAAGGACTCGATTGATTTTCTTCTATATGTTTTGGGGTCCTTTTTGTAAAGTTGCAGGTTCTATTAGTTATTGTCTAGTACTTTTGGTCCTCTATGTAATTTTTTGGACTAGTTTCCATTGGCACTGATAAACTTGAATTTTGACAAGTTCACGGGGAAAAAATTCCTTTGCACATATGGCCTATCATGTATAAACATTCTTGAGATTTAAACTATATGTAATGTGCCATGCATTAACCCTAAACCATATATATGTAACTAACCCTAGCTGATCAAACCCTACTTAATTAAAACAAATAACCCTAAACTATACGCATGCACTTTATGCGCAAAGGCGCGGGTGCCTCTAATAATGTGTGTGCGCACTCGATCGATGATCCCTAAACCTTATACAACCATAAAACCCTAATCCTAATCCCTAAACCCTAAACACCCTAAACACTAAACCCTAGACCCTAAACCATAACCCTTAACCCTAAACCCTAATTAAACCCTATATATAGGCCAACGACACTTAATTGTGCATCAAGCAGGCCAGGGGTGCCTTGCGGTCCTCTAATTAAATTAAATGTGCCATGCATTAACCCTAAACCATATATATGTAGCTAACCATAGCTAATCAACCCTACTTAATGAAAACACATAACCCTAAACTATACTGCTATAACCTGATCTAATAAAAACATGCTCTATATATAGCAGCTAGCTAGCAAACCGTAGATTAACACCAATTAATATATACATGGCCTATATCGATCATGTTGTATAACATATCCCTGAGATTCATTAATTAATTATATAATTATCGTGATAAATTAATTAACTTGAATTTTGACAAGTTCTCTCGAATGAAAACACATTTGATTAAGTTGCCTCATAATATATATATATATAATTAGTGTGCATGCATGGCCTACCATGCATTCGTGCATATATTTTAATGTATATTTGAACATATTCTTGGGGATTTCAATCTCTCTCTCTCTCGATCATCTATATATCGTTGGTGGCCAAAAAACACACACATATATATGCATGCAATTTATGCGTAAAGGCGCGGGTGCCTCTAATAATGTGTGTGCGCACTCGATCGATGATCCCTAAACCTTAAAAACCCTAAAACCTTAAATCCCTAATCCCTAAACCTAACACCCTAAACACTAAACCCTAAACCCTAGACCCTAAACGTACCCTAACCCTAACCCTAACCCTAACCCTAAACCCTAGCTAATCCTAAACCCCAATTAAACCCTATGTATAGGCCAACGACACTTAATTGTGCATCGATCGAGCGGGTCATGGGTGCCTCGCGATCCTCTAATAAAATTAAATGTGCCATGCATTAACCCTAAACCATATATATGTAACTAACCCTAGCTAATCAACCCTACTTAATTAAAACACATAACCCTAAACTATACTAGCTAGCTATAACCCGATCTAATAAAAACATGCTCTATATATAGCAGCTAGCTAGCAAACCGTAGATTAACACCAATTAAAATATACATGGCCTATATCGATCATGTTGTATAACATATCCCTGAGATTCATTAATTAATTATATAATTATCGTGATAAATTAATTAACTTGAACTTTGACAAGTTCTCTCGAATGAAAACACATTTGATTAAGTTGCCTCATAATATATATATAATTAGTGTGCATGCATGGCCTACAATGCATTCGTGCATATATTTTAATGTATATTTGAACATATTCTTGGGGATTTCAATCTCTCTCTCTCGATCATCTATATATCGTTGGTGGCCCAAAAAACACACATATATATGCATGCAATTTATGCGTAAAGGCGCGGGTGCCTCTAATAATGTGTGTGCGCACTCGATCGATGATCCCTAAACCTTAAACAACCCTAAAACCTAAATCCCTAATCCCTAAACCCTAAACACCCTAAACACTCTAAACCCTAGACCCTAAACGTACCCTAACCCTAACCCTAACCCTAAACCCTAGCTAATCCTAAACCCCAATTAAACCCTATGTATAGGCCAACGACACTTAATTGTGCATCGATCGAGCGGGTCATGGGTGCCTCGCGATCCTCTAATAAAATTAAATGTGCCATGCATTAACCCTAAACCATATATATGTAACTAACCCTAGCTAATCAACCCTACTTAATTAAAACACATAACCCTAAACTATACTAGCTATAGCTATAACCGATCTAATAAAAACATGCTCTATATATAGCAGCTAGCTAGCAAACCGTAGATTAACACCAATTAAAATATACATGGCCTATATCGATCATGTTGTATAACATATCCCTGAGATTCATTAATTAATTATATAATTATCGTGATAAATTAATTAACTTGAACTTTGACAAGTTCTCTCGAATGAAAACACATTTGATTAAGTTGCCTCATAATATATATATATAATTAGTGTGCATGCATGGCCTACAATGCATTCGTGCATATATTTTAATGTATATTTGAACATATTCTTGGGGATTTCAATCTCTCTCTCTCTCTGGATCATCTATATATCGTTGGTGGCCCAAAAAACACACATATATACGCATGCACTTTATGCGTAAAGGCGCGGATGCCTCTAATAATGTGTGTGCGCACTCGATCGATGATCCCTAAACCTTAAACAACCCTAAAACCCCTAAATCCCTAATCCCTAAACCCTAAACACCCTAAACACTAAACCCTAAACCCTAAACCCTAACCCTAACCCTCTACCCTAGCTAACCCTAAACCCTAATTAAACCCTATGTATAGGCCAACGTCACTTAATTGTGCATCGAGCAGCCCAGGGGTGCCTCGCGGTCCTCTAATTAAATTAATTGTGCCATGCATTAACCCTAAACCATATATATGTAACTAACCCTAGCTAATTAACCCTACTTAATTAAAACACATAACCCTAAACTATACTAGATATAACCCGATCTAATAAAAACATGCTCTATATATAGCAGCTAGCTAGCAAACCGTAGATTAACACCAATTAAAATATACATGGCCTATATATATCGATCATGTTGTATAACATATCCCTCAGATTCATTAATTAATTATATAATTATCGTGATAAATTAATTAACTTGAATTTTGACAAGTTCTCTCGAATGAAAACACATTTGATTAAGTTGCCTCATAATATATATATAATTAATTAGTGTACATGCATGGCCTACCATGCATTCATGCATATATTTTAATGTATATTTGAACATATTCTTAGGGATTTCAATCTCTCTCTCGATCATCAATATATCGTTGGTGGCCAAAAAACACACACATATATATATACGCATGCAATTTATGCGTAAAGGCGCGGGTGCCTCTAATAATGTGTGTGCGCACTCGATCGATGATCCCTAAACCTTAAACAACCCTAAAACCTTAAATCCCTAATCCCTAAACCCTAAACACCCTAAACACTAAACCCTAGACCCTAGACCCTAACCCTAACCCTAACCCTAACCCTAAACCCTAGCTAACCCTAAACCCTAATTAAACCCTATGTATAGGCCAACGACACTTAATTGTGTGCATCGAGCAGGCCAGGGGTGCCTCGCGGTCCTCTAATTAAATTAAATGTGACATGCATTAACCCTAAACCATATATATGTAACTAACCCTAGCTAATCAACCCTACTTAATTAAAACACATAACCCTAAACTATACTAGATATAACCCGATCTAATAAAAGCATGCTCTATATATATAACAGCTAGCTAGCAAACCGTAGATTAACACCAATTAAAATATACATGGCCTATATCGATCATGTTGTATAACATATCCCTCAGATTCATTAATTAATTATATAATTATCTTGATAAATTAATTAACTTTAATTTTGACAAGTTCTCTCGAATGAAAACACATTTGATTAAGTTGCCTCATAATATATATATAATTTTAGTGTGCATGCATGGCCTACCATGCATTCGTGCATATATTTTAATGTATATTTGAACATATTCTTGGGGATTTCAATCTCTCTCTCTCTCGCGATCATCTATATATAACGTTGGTGGCAAAAACACACACATATATACGCATGCACTTTATGCGTAAAGACGCGGGTGCCTCTAATAATGTGTGTGCGCACTCGATCGATGATCCCTAAACCTTAAACGTACAACCCTAAAACCCTAAATTAATTATCGATCTCCCTGTGATTCATTAATTAATTATATATATAATTATCGATGATAAATTAATTAACTTGAATTTTGACAAGTTCTCTCGTATGAAAACACATTTGATCAAGTTGCCTAGCTCATAATATATATATAATTAGTGTGCATGCATGGCCTACCATGCATTCGTGCATATATTTTGATATATATTTGAACATGCATATTCTTGGGGATTTCAATCTCTCTCTCTCGATCATCTATATATCGTTGTTGGTGGCAAAAAAATACACATATATATACGCATGCACTTTATGCGCAAAGGCGCGGGTGCCTCTAATAATGTGTGTGCGCACTCGATCGATGATCCCTAAACCTTAAACAACCCTAAAACCCTAATCCCTAATCCCCTAAACCCTAAACACCCTAAACACACTAAACCCTAGACCCTAAACACCCTAAACACTAAACCCTAAACCCTAGACCCTAAACACCGTAAACATTAAACCCTAAACCCTAAACACCCTAAACACTAATTAAACCCTAAACCCTAGACCCTAAACACTAGACCCTAAACCCTAGACCCTAAACACCCTAAACACTAAACCCTAAACCCTAGACCCTAAACACCGTAAACACTAAACCCTAAACCCTAAACACCCTAAACACTAATTAAACCCTAAACCCTAGACCCTAAACACTAAACCCTAAACCCTAGACCCTAAACACCCTAAACACTAAACCCTAGACCCTCTAAACACCGTAAACACTAAACCCTAAACCCTAGACCCTAGCTAAACACCCAAAACACTAAACCCTAAACCCTAGCTAACCCTAAACCCTAATTAAACCCTATATATATAGGCCAACGACACTTAATTGTGCATCAAGCAGGCCAGGGGTGCCTCGCGGTCCTCTAGTTAAATTAAATGTGCCATGCATTAACCCTAAACCATATATATATAACTAACCCCTAGCTAATCAAACCTAGTTAATTAAAACACATAACCCTAAACTATACTAGCTATAACCCGATCTAATAAAAACATGCTCTATATATAGCATGCAGCTAGCTAGCAAATTAAACGGTAGATTAAAACCAATTAATATATACATGGCCTATATCGATCATATGTTGTATAACATCTCCCTGAGATTCATTAATTAATTATATAATTATCGATGATAAATTAATTAACTTGAATTTTGACAAGTTCTCTCGAATGAAAACACATTTGATTAAGTTTCCTCATAATATATATATAATTAGTGTGCATGCATGGCCTACCATGCATGCATTCGTGCATATATTTTAATATATATTTGAACATATTCTTGGGGGATTTCAATCTCTCTCTCTCTCGATCATCTATATGTCGTTGGTGGCCAAAAAACACACACATATACGCATGCACTTTATGCGCAAAGGCGCGTGTGCCTCTAATAATGTGTGTGTGCGCACTCGATCGATGATCCCTAAACCTTAAACCCTAAATAAACCCTAATCCCTAATCCCTAAACCCTAAACACCATAAACATTAAACCCTAAACCCTAGACCCTAAACCCTAACCTCCTAACCCTAAACCCTAAACCCTAATTAAACCCTATATATAGGCCAATGACACTTAATTGTGCATCAAGCAGGCCAGGGGTGCCTCGCGGTCCTCTAATTAAATTAAATGTGCCATGCATATATATGTGTTTAATTTGGGGATTTCAATCGCTCTCTCGTATGTAGCTCTCTCTACCTCTCTCTCTTTCTCTGTCTCTCTCTCTCTCTCTCTCTCTCTCTCTCTCTCGTTGGTGGCCAACAACACACATGCACTTTGTGCGCAAAGGCATGCGCCTCTAATAATGTGTGCGCAGTCGATCGATCTAGTTTTGATTAATCATAGCACACAAATAAAGAAGTTGTATTTGAATCCACACAACCTAATCTAAAACACATAACCCCTAACATGGCCTAATTAATTAACCCTTCTCGATCTCTACCTAATTAGTGGAAATTGCACAAAATCAAAGGGGTCCCTCACTAATTATGCATATCTGCTAGATTGTGATAAACTTTTGCCACATATATATTTGGTGGATGGGTGCATCTTGGCATGTAAACAATTAGTGTTTGCAAATGGCGTTGTCAAAATTTATGTACAAATGATTTCTTTCCATCCAAAGTGCATAAAATGGGAGTTTTAATGAAGAAAGTACAAATAAAACAGCTCAACATGCTTCCACACCCCGATTTTCACACGAAGTAGAGCATATTTAAAGGATAATTCCAGAGTTTTACTATTTTTCAAGCAACTTTGCTAATTTTCCCCCACTCACATGACTTTATGTCGATTTAACGAAAATATGGCGAATTTAAACTACATGGGCGGGATAGTTTGAATTGTGCGCGCGGCAAAGGGAACCGCCTATTCCTCAACCTTGTGCACGGAAAATTACACACGCAACTCCATTAAACGCCACCTACCGACCTTAATTATCACCCCGGCGTCCCGGCGCACGAACCACCCACCCGTACACAACTTATCCCCGTCCGTGCGAAGAGCTTCCCCTCCCCGTCCCGTCCGTGCGAAGAAGAAGCTTCCCCTCCCCGTCGTTCTTCTCGAGACGCACCGGCGGTCAAGTTGATCCACGGTAGGGCTGCTATCTCTAGCTCAATCATGTATCGGGCAAGACAGCCTAACGATTTATATTTTCTTGATGCTAAAAAAATTCGTCAGTATGCTCGAACTAATTGGCACTTTATAGTTTTCCGCTCGATTTGTCATCGATCAATTTGTTCATTTGCGTGGGCATATAGAGTCAGTTCTGCACTCGATCCGTTAATTTGCTGAAATGCCATGGCAGAGTTTTGTACACGATCTGTTTGCTAAAATGTCGATGGGCTTTTTTGTTTTGTACTCGACATGATTGCTGAAATGCATAATCATGTAGTATAGTTTTGTACTCGATGGATATACATTTCCTACTTCGCCTTAAATTAATCACCAACCACTGTATCTCATAATTAAACAGATGGACAGAACTTGGATACTGCATGGACACTTATGTTCCCCTTCATATATAAATGGTGTTCAACCCTTTATGGGGTTTATTAGAGCTCATGATGGTCACAACCTGGACGTGTATTGCCCGCGCTGCACATGTATGAATGGTGAGAAGAGGCCTCACCCTGTAGTGGCAGATCATTTACACATTTTTGGGATGGACCGCACATATGTTAGGCGGGTTTAGCATGGTGAACCATATAATGATCCTTTAGCAGGAGAAGCAGATCTTGCTCACACTGTATGTGTGCTGGCATATGTAGTTAATTATTTATATTGATGCTGCCGCTGTTTCAATCAATAGTTTGCATTGCTGTGCAAGGTTCTGTACTCAAATTTAACTTGTTGCAGATGGATGGACGGGAAGGAGAGAAAAAGCGCTTGCTTCAGGAAACGGGTTTCAGCTCTGGGACATGTGCTGTGCCAGATGAGAAGGTAAATATGTAAAACGGCATTTGTTCAGGTTGCATCCCTTAGATTTTTGTCTAATCGGTTGATGTACTAATTGCAGAAGCATAGAGTTGAAGAGGTCTCTCAGTTTGATGGGAGATTTGAAGATGAATCTCAGTTTGATGCACCTGTGGATGGTACTGATGACGAGCCTTTCATAGACGAAGGTCCTGCACCTGAGATTATCCAGCCTAGAGAAGGAGGCCGTGGACCGAGTACACAGCTTTGCGTTGAAGTGGATGCACGCCCGGAGATCATCACGGGCGTCCGGGTAGTCTCAAGACCACCCAGCCCTGATGCACCTGGATGGTACTGATGACGAGCCTCTCATAGACGAAGGTCCTGCACCTGAGATTATCCAGCCTACAGAAGGAGGCCGTGGACCGAGTCACAGCTTTGCGTTGAAGAGGATGCACACCCGGAGATCATCGGGGGCGTCCCGGTAGTCTCAGGACCACCCAGCCCCGATGCAAAATGTTGAGCTACTTTATGATTCGTACTCTTATGTTCTGGTGCTGTAGTATGTTATGATTTGTACGCCTTTGGCGCTAGATTAAGCATTCAGTGGATGATCGCGTTGCAAAATTCGACACCCACACAATCAGTTCATCGTATGAGTAGTAGCACAATTACTTCTACAGCGATTCCTGCCAGCGCATTAGTTGGTAGCATGAAACACTTTCAGGTACTCCCCTCTGATTCATATTAATTGACTCAATTCTGTCTAGATATGGATGTATCTAGATGCATTTGTTAACTAGACTAACAAACTTGAGCCAGTTAATATGAATCCGTGTAAACCGCCCAAGTCCTCGAGCAGCTAGTTTATTGACTCTGGACTCCAAGCCTCTCGCGGAAGCCATCGACGAAGCTTTGACCAGATCTTGGCCCGCAATTTTTTTTGTGTGGCGAATAGCAAAGCTTTGACCGGTTCCTCTCGGGATACAGCACGCCGGTGAGCTTGCGGTTGCCATGAGCACTTTCCGGCGGAACTTCCTCTTCAGCGCCCTCAAGCCTGCTGCGAGACAGCACGCGGTGCCTCGAGGTGGACGGAGTTCTGGATCTCAGGGCGGGTGGTCCGCATCGTCCGGGAACGATCTCCAGCGGGTTAACGAGGACATGCATGGCGGCCAGGGGATTTGTTTGTTTTTTTTTGGTTTGAGCTTGGGATTTGGGTTTTTCGGATAGGGGAGGAGGAACCGAGGAAGAGGAAGGAACAGCCGCGTGCTTGGCGCGTGGCGGTGTGCTTGAATTTCGAATTTTTGTGAAATGTTTCATTTCCCCGCTACAATTCGGGGGTTTCTTGACGCGCCAATGCGTCCCGCCGGGCAGCTTCAAGTAAATTTGGGGTGCCACACTATGGGCCCTAGTTTCAGTGAGACATGTAATGACTAGTCACATCAGTAAGTTCACTGTGTAATAAAATATGTTACCCCTCCCCTTTATGTAGCACCCTTCTCTCCCGATCGAGTGCCGATTGCCGACGGATGCAAGCCGCTAGCTCGATCCCCTCCTTTCGCCTCCACCGTCCAGGCATCCAGCTTGGAGGGGCAAGCTGCATCTAGACCAAGCGGATTAGGTAGGACTAGTAATGTTCTCTCCTTTCTCGAGATCGGTTCTTTTTTCCTCTCCTCGATATCTTGCGCATCTCTTTCCTATTCTGGGCGAAGGGGTGTCTTTCTGGTCACCCTCGAGCTGGGAGTGATTGATGGGGGTGGGGGGCGGGTGCTACCTTTGCTTGGATTGGGGTGTTCTTCCTTTATTGTCGACATTTGCAACCTTTGTAGTTTCTGCTGATCCTCACTGTATCTTTTGTCAGCTTGTACAGGAAAGGTAAGACCTCGGCGGTGGGGGCAATGGAGCGTAAGGCCACCACGCATGTGGGCAGTTGGCTGAGCCTGAGCTGCGTCCCCAGCCCCGCAAAGCAGGTACTCCGTTTGCTTATCCACTCTTTACCTTTTAAGTGTCTCTCTGGTCTCTGCATCCTCAATCTGTTCCTGTTCTGGAATATGCTTAAAGTAGCACATGTCTTCAGCTGTTTTTGTGCGTAAAGCCTCTGTGACACCATGCTCTATATTCTCTGTATCAGGTTGGTACCTCCGGGTTCCGTGCTGAGGCTATGGGAACGAGAATAGCGCCCCACTTGCTGCAGGAGCATGGCCCGATCTGCAGCACAAGAAGCGAAATGCCACTGCCGAGCTGGGCAGGACCGCCCAGGGGTAATTTTTTTAAACCAACTTACCATGATGTAGTCTGAATCTGATACTCCCTCGGATCCAAATTAATTGACTCAACTATATGTAGATACGGATGTATCTAGATGTGTTTTAGCTCTAGATACTACTGCCTCCATCCCAAAGCTTTGGGCTTATATTATTTTAGAAAGTCAAACTATACCATGTTTGACTAAGCTTTTACCAAAAATCAGTAACATGCAAAATACAAAATTAATATCATTAAATAGATAATAAAATATATTTTCCTACGGTATCTACACAGTATTATATTTGTTGATAGAATGTTCTAAAATTTTGGTCAAACTTTGCTTGTTTTGATTTCTCAAAAATAAATAAGGCTTAAGCTTTTGGATGGTGGTAGTACATTCATATCTAGACAAAGCTGAGTTAACTAGTTTTTTTGTCTGTCCATAGCTAGTGTTCACCTTGCAAAAGGCTAAGAGCATCCACTATATGCATCAGTCTATCTCATACAGTGATGAATCACTGCTGAGGTCTGCCTTTTGTTTTGCTATTCATATACAGACTGAAACTTTAGGGCCTTTACTCAAAAGGAAGATCAAAACTGCGGCTGATCAGGCAGTATGTTGATGCCGCCCCCATCTTCTAAATGCCTCTACAAGCACAAGGCCACGCACCAGCTAGGTGGTGATCTTTTAATGAATATGGTATATTTTCTTAATCCACAAAACATGCCTTGATTTTTCTCTGTTTATTGTCGGTTTTTTCTATGCTTGCCAAAAGTTTACAACAACAACAACCAAGCCTTTCAGTCCCAAACAAGTTGGGGTAGGCTAGAGTTGAAACCCATAAGATCTCGAAGCCAAAAGTTTAGAAACACCAAATTCGTTTGCTTACAATCATCATACAGTAATGTTCATCTACTCCAGTTCCCCTAACCCAACATAAAATGATGTTAATTACGATTTTTAGATTAAAAGAGCACCATTAGGCGCTGTTAATTACGACTTTGAGATTAAAATGTCATTTGCAATTGTTAATTACAATTTTGAGACAATTGGTTAGTTTAACCTCGATCTCTTCTGCTCTCCATTTTTCCCAACCGAACAAAAATGTAACCATTCCATTCCTCTGAAATGGAACCATTCCATTCCATTCCACGCTGTTTCAGAACCGAACACACCCTTGCATTGTTGTGAACTGTTGTCCATACACGGCCATACCCTTCCACTTACATCTAGCACTATATGCATCAGTCTGTCTCAGAGTCATTCAATATCACTGCTGAGATCTGTTCCCATTCTTATGCAGGCTGAAACTGCTGCGCCTTTACTCAAGTGGATGCAAAATGAGGCTAATGAGGCTGCTGTGAGGACGATGGTGCCGGCACCATCTTCCGAAAACCTCTACAAGCACGAGGCCATGGGCCAGCTGGGTGGTGACCTTTTAATGAATCTGGTATATTTTCTTAATCCACATACATGATTTCATTATTATCTGTTTAATTACTGTTGGCTTTGTCTAATGCTTACCAAAAGTTCAGAAACACTGCGTTTGCTTACAATCATCATACACTAATTTTTCACTTTTCAGTCTGTCTCATCCAGTATATAAACTGTTGATTTCCATTGGCTTCTTTTGTAATCATTTGCATTGTTGTCAACTGTTCTCTATGCACAACCCTATTCTTCCACTTACACCCCGCACTATTTGCATCAGTCTATCTCATAGATTTATTAAATATCAATGATGAGTTCTGTTGCTATTCATATGCAGGATGAAACTTCTGTGCCTCTACTCAAATGGATAAAAAATGATCCTGATGAGGCTGCTGTGAAGACGATGGTGCTGCCACCATCTTCTGAAAACCTCCTCAAGCACAAGGCCACGGGCCAGCTGGGTGGTACCCTTTTCAGTAAGCAGGTATATTTTCTTAATCCTCATACATGATTTGATTTTTGTCTGTTTATTGCCGGCTTTGTCTAATGCTTACCAATAGTTCAGAAACACACACACCTATTCTTCCACTTACATCCAGCACTATATGCATCAGTGTCTCATAGATTCATTTTATATATCACTGCTGATGTCTGTTGCTCTTCAATTTTTATATGCAGACTGAAACTGCTAAGCCTTCATTGGTCAAAAGGATTGCAACTGCTGCTGATGAGGCATCTGCAGAGGCTGCCACCAAGTTACTGTCAGCCCCACCTTCTGGATGCTTATATAAGCTCAAGTCCAAGGATCAGCCGGGCCGTAACCATCCAAGGGTTCGGGTATATTTTCTTAAGCCACATATACATGCCATGATTTATGTCTGATATTATCACCGGCTCTGTCTAATGCTTTTTGGAATTCGGAAACACCAAATTAGCATGCTTATATTCATCATACACTAATTTTTCACTGTTCAGTTTGTAACATAGTGTTATGCACTTGCTTGTCAACATTTGCATTGCTCTGAACTATGCACTTTACACAACCTAATTCTTCCACTTACGTTCAGCGCTACGCACCAGTAGTACCTCCCATGTTTCCTTCACCATCCCGATGCCGAGCTTGCGGGAATATGGCGGGCCCATGTACATACCCCGCATATAACACCTCCTATGGCTCTATCTACCTTTCTAGTAGCTCCTTCACAGAGTTACAGGTATGTATTCTCAGTGGTTTAGCATGAATTGGCATATAGTAAAGTCTTGTTTTTAGTCTTCCTGCTTCTTACATTTGTATCAATTTTCACATGCAGACTGTACCTTGTGAACTTCGTCCAATGATTAACCAGATGTGTCCGCATGAAGGATCTTTCACTATGCATGGCAATGGCAAATTGATGAACACCTACACGGTCTATGAGGTGTATGTCTACAAGACGCAGGCCATCACATATTTGTATGGACATGATTGGAGAAAGTTTGCTTTTGACTACGGTCTGAAGAAGGGCGACGAGCTGAGGATCAGAAACTCAAACGGGCAGATATACGTAACTGCTTACAGAGTTGGAGACACTTCCAAATATATAATATGTAACTTTTTTCTACTCATATCTTTTGATAACTGCATTCTGAGCAGTTGTTCTAAACCATTCCCTCTGTTCTAGCTTGCTGGGTTTAACATGATCAAAGCTGCAGATCCCCTGATGGAACGGGAGCGGATGTCACAAAGGGCAACCACACCAGCACCGGCACCGGCTTCCCACTCTCCTGCATCAGCACCGGTTCCTGTACCAGCTCCGTTTACTGCATCTACCCGGCAGTCCCCTACATCAGCATTGGTTCCTGTAGAGGCCCCATATACTACACATGCCCACGGGCTCCTGCATCACTTGGTTCCTCTAGTTGCACCGTTTCTGCACCTGCCCAACAGTCTCTGCATCAGCACCGGTTCCTCTAGAGGCATCGTTTACTGCACCTGCCCAGCAGTCTCCTGCATCAGCACCAGCTCGTGTACCAGCCCAGGCTCATGCACCTGCCCCAGCCAGATCACCGAGGTCTCAGCTCATTGCTGTGGCCACCCGTGTGGTGACCAGGACGCATCTGAAGGCTATGTTCGTGAGTATATGACAGCATAACTGCTCTTATCTTGATGTCTTCTCTGCTCAAAGTCTCACATGGTTCAGTGCATTGGTGCCATTGACTAATTTTTGGTGGTATCTCTTGCTTTGAATCAGAAATTGCCTAAAAGTATCTCCAAGGATCTCAATGCTGGCCGAAGGGGCAAGATATCCCTCGTCATGGAGAGTGAAGGTCTCACCGTGGAGGGACGGTACTCTGTCAGTCCCACAGATGGCCGCTTGGCTGTTACTTCCAGGTGGAAAAAGTTCATTGACGGTGCCAAACTTCGCATTGGATCAAAGTTGAAGGTCAAGATCTTTCGATGCCGCTGTGACATGCTGGTCATAAAGTTCGCGGTTGTCTAGTTCTGTTGTCCCATGAGCCCTTAGCAAATGCATTTGTAGTTATACTTATATAAGGTTATCTTATCTGAACTGCTAATTAATTGTATGGGTGGTAAAACTCTGGCAAGCTTTTGCTCTTAGCAAGTATGTATGTATGATCAGCTATTATGATAACTAATGTTTGTGTTCATCTTAATTTGCATTTCCGTTTTAGAAAAAAACTTAATTTCTATTTTGGCTGACCTGTTAGAGAACTATCAGATTGAACCCACAACATGATTCATATAGATTCATTACACCGAGCCACATGTCTTGACCTTGCGATACACTACTTCCATTAATTAGTGCAAGAAGGCTTACCTGAGCTGAACCATGGCAGATTCGAATCCACCTTATCTATCTAGAAATACAACCTTTGCAGAAAGAGGATTTGCAGTATGGGGAGGCTGACATTGGGGACCCATGAGCCAGCGAGCGTCGTCAACGTTTTAAAGGTGGCGGGAGATCGAAAGAAAAAATAAGCCAAAAATCAGTTGGTAAACAAATTCAAGAAAAGAAACATTTACCTTTCTGAGAGGATGACATGCGGGACCCATGAGGCAGCAGCATCCTCAACTATTTCAAGGCGGCGGGGATCAAAATAAAAAAGGAAATAGCCAGAAATTAATTAGGGTCAAAAATAAATCCATCAAAGGAAACTTTTATTGTTCATAGAGGATGACATGTGGGACCGACTTGCCAGCTGCGTCGTCATCGTTTCAAAGGGGGCAGGGGATCAAAAGAAAAAGACAAATAGGCAGAAATTAGGGGAAAAAATAAATCCAACAAAGAAAACTTTTATTGTTCATAGAGGATGACATGCGGGACCCATGAGCCAGCAGCTTCCTCAACGTTTCAAAGTCGGCATGAGATTGAAAGAAAAAGTCAAGTGACATAATATCGGGAGCCAAAAATAATCCAAGAAAAGAAACTTTATTGTACATAGAGGATGACATGTGGGTCCCATTTTGTAGCAGCGGTCTCAACGCTTCCAAGGCGGCACGGGACCGAAAGAAAAATGAAGTAGCCGAAATCAGGGTGTGAAAAAAATCCAAGAAAAGAAAGATTTCAATTGGGCTGTATCTGGACATCTGGGCCTTCGAACTATCCTGCTGGGCCTTTTGACTCGTACAATTTCAGCCCACTCCAAAACAGGAAAGGTCGGATTTTTCTCAAAAAAAACAGGAAAGTCCTATGCTTCGCAAAAACAAAAAACAAGGAGATTCAACATATAAGTTTGTTTATGTAGATATAAAGATTTAATTTATCCGTTTGCAATAGCTCAGAGCGAAATACAACGTTTATTGTCTGCAAAATAAAATATCACATGTTTCTTGTACGGGGAGGCTGACATCGGGGACCCATGAGCCAGCAGCGGAGTCAACGTTTCAAAGGCGGCAGGGGATCGAAAATAAAAAGCCAAAAATCAGTTGGTAAAAATACAAGAAAAGAAAACATTTATCGTTCTGAGAGGATGACATGCGGGACCCATGAGGCAGCAGCATCCTCAACGTTTCAAAGTCGGCATGAGATCGAAAGAAAAGGCAAGTGACATAATATCGGGAGCCAAAAATAATCCAAGAAAAGAAACTTTATTGTACATAGAGGATGACATGCGGGTCCCATTTTTAGCAGCGGTCTCAACGTTTCCAAGGCGGCACAGGACCAAAAGAAAAATGAGGCGCAGCATTCTCAACAATTCCAAGGCGGCAGGGGATCAAAGAAAAATAAAGAAATAGCCAGAAATTAATTAGGGGTCAAAAATAAATCCACCAAGGAAACTTTTATTGTTCATAGAGGATGACATGTGGGACCGACCTGCCAAGCGTCCTCATCGTTCCAACGGGGCGGGGATCAAAGAAAAAGGCAAATAGCCAGAAATTAGGGGTAAAAATAACTCCAAGAAAGGAAACTTTTATTGTTGTGGAGGATGACATGCGGGACCCATGAGCCAACAGCTTACTCAACGTTTCAAGGCGGCATGAGATCGAAAGAAAAAAGCAAGTGACCAAATATCAGGAGCCAAAAATAATCCAAGATTTATTGTACATAGAGGATGACATGTGGTTCCATTTTGCAGCAGCGGTCTCAATGTTTGTAATGCGGCTTGAGATCAAAGAAAAAGAAAGTAGCTAGTAATTAGGGGGTGAAAAAAATCCAAGAAAAGAAAGTTGATGGACATAGAGGATGACATGCGAGTCCCTTGAACCAACAGCTTACTCAACGTTTCAAAGGGGGCAGGGGATCAAAAGAAAAAGGCAAGCCAAAAATCAGGGGGTGAAAAAAAATCCAACAAAGGAAACTTTTATAGCACAGAGGATGACATGCGGGTCCCATGAGCCACGGTACCTCAACGTTTCAAACGTGGCATGAGATCGAAAGAAAAAGGCAAGTGACCAAATATGAGGTGCCAAAAAAACTCCAAGAAAAGAAAGTTGATTGCTCATAGAGGATGACATGCGGGTCCCATTTAGCTGCAAGCGGTCTCACCGTTTGAGAGGGGGAGGGGATCGAAAGAAAAAGTCAAGTGACCAAATATGAGGTGCCAAAAATAATCCAAAAAATGAAAGTTTTATAGTACATAGAGGATGACATGCGGGTCCCATTTAGCAGCAGCGGTATCACTGTTTGAGAGGCAGCAGGGGATCGAAAGAAAAGTCAAGTTACCAAATATGAGGTGCCAAAAAAATCCAAGAAAAGAAAGTTTTATAGTACATAGTGGATGACATGCGGGTCCCATTTAGCAGCAGCGGTATCAGTTTGAGAGGCAGCAGGGGATCGAAAGAAAAAGTCAAGTGACCAAATATGAGGTGCCAAAAAAATCCAAGAAAGAAAGTTTTATAGTACATAGAGGATGACATGCGGGTCCCATTTAGCAGCAGCGGTATCACCGTTTGAGAGGCGGCAGGGGATCGAAAGAAAAAGTCAAGTGACCAAATATGAGGTGCCAAAAAAATCCAAGAAAAGAAAGTTTTATAGTACATAGAGGATGACATGCGGGTCCCATTTAGCAGCGGTATCACCGTTTGAGGCGGCAGGGGATCGAAAGAAAAAGGTAAGTGACCAAATATGAGGTGCCAAAAATAATTCAAGAAAAGAAAGTTTTATAGTACATAGAGGATGACATGCGGGTCCCATTAGCAGCAGCGGTATCACCGTTTGAGAGGCGGCGGGGATCGAAAGAAAAAGGCAAGTGACCAAATTTGAGGTGCCAAAAAAAACTCCAAGAAAGAAAGTTGATTGCACATAGAGGATGACATGCGGGTCCCATTTAGCAGCAGCGGTCTCAACGTTTCCAAGGCGGCAAGGGATCAAAAGAAAAAGGAAGTAGCCAGAAATCAGGGGGTCAAAAAAAATCGAAGAATAGAAAGAATTTTGGTTCATAGAGGATGACATGCGGGACCCATGATCCTGCATCGTAAACGGCTCGATCGGAGAACGTTGAACGAGATGGCGCGATCTAGAAAAAAACAATGCTAGAGAGGCTGCCATCTGGGCCCTACATCCCTCGGCGGTGCGGATTTGCGTTGACTCGGCCGGCGAACCGAGATTTCGAGATGCACCACGTCCCGGGCCACCATACGCGACGTTTTGGCCGCTTTCGTCGGGCTAGGTGGCCTCAAAAAACGAGAAAAAAAAAGTTTTGACATGAACCACGGAGGGACCAAAAATCGTCGGCCATGGTACACTAGCAACCACGGCGCGACTTCAACTTCGTCGGCCATGGCAACTTTTCTTGTAGTGTCTTGGGGCCTCGCTTTGGACGTCCACTGGTCAGAGGGGTTTGTGGAGTGTTTCGGCGGTTCGGTGGAGGCGAGTTCGTCTTCGGCCAGGTGGGACGCGGCCTCGGGGTCGGTGTGGTAGTTGGAGCAGTGGTTTCGGTCTGTTCGCCTCCGCCTGTTGCGTTGAGGTGTGGTGTCGACCTGGTTGGTCGTCGACCCGTGTGGAGCGCAGCCTCGGGGCTGGCGTGTGGTGTCGTGTTGTAACGGTTTTTCGGCCAGTTTTCCTCATAAACGGGTCAGCTCTTTTCTCCTATATCAATGAAAGGCAAAGCTTTTGCCTCGTTTCAAAAAAAAAAATATCTTGACCTTACCATCACATAACGGCACACAAGACGATTATAATCACAACACAGAATTATATACATATAAATCATAGTACTTAGTATCTAATCGTAGCGTCAGAGTGGTAAGATGTCTACTTAAACCAGGGGCAGACAACTAGTGCATGTAAAATGCATACATGAACTTTATCTTTTATCATATTGAATTCTCACATATTTACAACATATATGATGATAATACGATGTTTTACATTGATTTATGGGGATTTACCAATGATCTTCTTTATTTGTGTTATAAGGACATCTCCAACGGGACGACGCAAATGGACGCTGCGTGACCGTTTGCGTTCATGCGGACCGGAAATATGCCTGCACCCTACTCTAGTGGAGCGACGCATAGTGTCCGGGCCATCCGTGGAGACGCAAACGCGGCGCAAAAATGAGGCACGATTGCGTCTCCGCGGACGCTGCGCGATCGAGCCGAGCGTCCGCTCGTTTCTGCCACGGGTCCGCCTAGCCTGAGCCAGCGCAAATTAGAGCACAACAACTGCCGGGGACGATGACGAGACGAGACGGGGCTTTCAAACAAGAAGTAGCTAGTTTAAAAATTCATATGTTCTCGCAGTTTGTATGTTTAACTTATTTGAACTTGTTGCGCTAATTTCAAAATATCGATTCTACTTACAAATGTGAGGACAACGATTTATACTTCGCATAGCATGATCAAACACTCGTTCGAGATACTTCGCATAGGCAGTCGTGGAAGCAATTTGGGAAGGGGTTCATGCAATAACCAAATAAGTATCTTCAAAATATCAATTCTACTTAGAAATGCGTCGGGCCGTGATACGTTCCAAACGTATCTATAATTTTTGATGCTCCATGCTTGTTTTACACTAATTTATATATGTTTTACTTATACTTTGTTGCACTTTTACATATTTTTCGGCACTAACTTGTCGACAAGATGCCACACTGCCAGTCCATGTTTTCTGTTGTTTTGTATTTCTGAAAAGTTGTACATGGAATATTCTTGGAATTGGACGAAACAAAAGCCAAAGTTCTTATTTTACCGTAAAGAAGAAGGAGTTCAGAGGAGAGACGAAGGGGTGCCACAGGGCGACACACCAGCCCTTGGTGCGGCCCAAGCCCTGGCCGCGCCATTTGGTGGTGTGGGCCCCCCAGGCGTCCACCGACCTCGCCCTTCCGCCTATTTATTCACGATCACAGGAAAAATCAAAATTCCCGAGCATCCATCCACAAAATTTTCCGTCGCGGCTGTCATCGCCGACCCTAGCTCGGGAGGGTTATGAAGCTCTTCCCGGCACCCTGCCGGAGAGGGAGATCATCACCGGAGGCCTCTACATCGCCATGCTCGCTTTCGAAGTGATGCATGAGTAGTACATCACTGGACTACGGGTCCATAGCAGTAGCTAGATGGTTGTCTTCTCCAATTTATGCTTCATGTTTAGATCTTGTGAGCTGCCTATCATAATCAAGATCATCTTTATGTAATGCTACACGTTGTGTTTGATGGGATCCGATGAATATTGAATACTATGTTGAGATCGATTATATACTTGTCATATGTTATTTGTGATCTTGCATGCTCTCCGTTGCTAGTAGATGCTTTGGCCAAGTAAATGCTTGTAACTCCAAGAGGGAGTATTTATGTTCGATATTGAGTTCATGCCTCTAGTAATCTGGAAGAGTGACAATAACTTCTAAGATTATTGATGTGATGTTGGTACTAGGAACAAAACAAAAATGATTTATCTAAGGGTAATTCTATTGTTAATTTACACACATTGCTTAATTCGATAATCTGTTGCTTGCAACTTAATACTATAAGGGCTTCGGATGATAACCTAAAGGTGGTTTATTTGTCATAGATGCAGTTGGATTACGGTCTATGTATTATGTTGTAATGCCCAAATGAATCTCATAGTAATCATCTTATCATGTATGGTCTTTATTCTGTCAATTGCCCAGCTGTAATTTGTTCACCCAACATGTTATTTATCCTTATGGAGAGACACCTCTAGTGAATTGTGGACCCCGGTCCTTTCTTTTACACTGATCAAACAATCTTGTTCTATTTACTTACTGCAAGCACTGTTCTCTTTAATTCCACTGCAAACAAATATATCTTTCCACACTATACAGTTAATCATTTGTTTTCAGCAAAACCGGTGAGATTGACAACATCACTGTAAATTGGGGCAAAGTAATTTGGTTGTGTTGTGTGCAGGTTTCACGTTGTTGCTGACGCTTGTGTGCGCCTGCCACAAGTCAGTTAGAAACACCTTCAGAAGTCACGCATTTCTCCTACTGGTCGATTAAACCTTGGTTTTTTACTGAGGAAAAACTTGCTACTGTGCTCATCATACCTTCCTCTTGGTGTTCCCCACCGGTGTGCAATCTGCGCTCATGAAGCTCTTTTTCTGGCGCAATTTCCGGAGAGAAAGATGATTTCTGCAAGGAGAGTCTCTCATCTCCAATCTCTTTACTTTGTTTTAGTTTTGCTTAGTTTATTTTACTTTGTATTGTTTGCTTCATTATATCAAAAACACAAAAAGTTAGTTTTTAGTATAGATTTTATTTCTGTTGTTCTATTTTAGTCTTGCTAGAATGAGTATTCCTGAAGTTGAGCTTCGTTCTTTTAAGCAGCAAGGGGGAAAAAGTTTGAAAGATGCTTGGTATAGAATAAGTGATGCTCATCATAGATGTACTAAAAAATATTCTACCATGATACTTCTTAGAAATTTTTATGTTGATATATCTAGCTGGAATAGGTATGTTTTGGATACTCTCACAGGGGGTATTTTTCTGGGTACTCCTGCTTTGGAAGCCTGCAATTTAATTAAAAGCTTAGTAGAAATACCACCTACTAATGTTGTTAAAACTGAGATCACTTTAGAAGATATTATAAAAAGATCGAGTTCTCTAGAGAAAAGTTTTCCAAATTTCCTTGATAATGCTAGCCAAATTAATGAATCAATAGAAAGTATCAATAAAAGAATCACTGTCTTAGAGGCTAGCACTACCCATGATAGTATAAACCTTATGATTGGTAAACTAGAGGAGGCTATGAAAACTTTAAGTTCAACTTTTTCCTCTCTCGGGTTTAAGATGGAGAAAGCTTTTGTGGGAAAAGAGCAAAAATTCATGTATGTTCCCAAGCTACCTAAACCAAAACCCCATAATATGTTTAAAATTGATAAAACTTTTAGTACAACTAAGAGTGATTTACATGTTGAATCATCTCCAGGGGTATCTAAAGTGCCTATTTTGACAAGTTGTGTTTTAGAGGAAGTGATTGATCTTGATGCTTCTTCACTTGAAAATACCTGATGCTAGATCTTTTTCTGCGCCTAGCTGAAAGGCGTTAAAGAAAAGCACTCTTGGGAGATAACCCATGTTTATTTCTGTAATTTTCTTTTGTTGAGTCTTGGAATTTATTACCTCTATAATAAACTCTCCTTATAATTTTTATTTTGTTTTTGTGCCAAGAATAGCCTCTAATAGGAAGAAAGTAGGGTTTGGGAAAATTGCTGTCCTAAAACAGATTCTGTACTGTCACCATAAAATTTTGTATTCCCAGCTAGAACGTAATTTTGAGCTGCCAATTTTTGAGCATATGACCCAGGTTATTATCCAACTTTTGTTAGTTTAGCACTTCTCTATATCAGCAACAGAGGATTTTCGAAAAAATCAATCTTTACCAGATGTTCTGTTTTGACAGATTTCTGCCACTATTTGCATTTGCCTCTTAATCTCTTTCTTTTTTAGTTCTTTTGAGGAAAGAACTTTTTTAAGAAGTTGCTAAATTAGCTAATGTTTCAATGGATGTTTGATATATCTTAGAACTGAACCCAGGTGGATTTTTTTTATTTTGATTGCACTAATGCTGATAATAAGAATTGTGTGAAGTTTTGCATGAAGAAAATTTTCAAGTGTAGGGAGAGAAGAATGATGTAATGAGATGAAGTATGAACAAAATATCAAGCTTGTGGATGCCCATGTAACCCCAAGAAATATCTAAGAGGTACAAGCGTCAAACCTTGGGGATGCCCAAGGCATCCCCTCTTCATCAACAAAGCATCCGGTCATCTTTCTAGACGTTATATTTTTATTGCTTCATATGCTTCTCGTGTAGGAGGCAGCTCTTTGTGACAGTAGCACACGTCCGTTGGGAACAAGAGGAAGGTATGATGAGCAACGAGTTTTCCCAGTAAAAAACCAAGGTTTATCGAACCAGAGGAGATGAAGGCCACGTGAAGGTTGTTAGTGAAGGAGTGTAGTGCGGCGCAACACCGTAATTCCGCCAACGTGGAACTGCACAACACAATCAAACTACTTTGCCCCAACTTAACAGTGAGTTGTCAATCTCACCGGCTTGCTGAAAACAAAGGATTAAACGTATGGTGTGGAGAATTATGTTTGCTTGCAGAAAACAAAAGAGAACAATGATTGCAGTAGGTTGTATTTCAGATGTAAAAGAATGGACCGGGTCCACAGTTCACTAGTGGTGTCTCTCCAATAAAATAAATAACATGGTGGGTGAACAAATTACAATTGGGCAATTGACAAATAGAGATGCATATACATATCATGATGACTACTATGAGATTTCCTTAGGGCATTACGACAAAGAACATAAACCGCCATCCAGCATGCATCTATTCCTAAAAAGTCCACCTTCGGGTTAGCATCCGCACCCCTTCCAGTATTAAGTTGCAAACAACAGACAATTGCATTAAGTACTGTGCGTAATGTAAACAATACAAATATCCTTAGACAAAGCATTGATGTTTTATCCCTAGTGGCAACAGCACATCCACAACCTTAGGGGTTGCTGTCACTCCCCCAGATTCAATGGAGACATGAACCCACTATCTAGCATAAATACTCCCTCTTGGAGTCACAAGTATCAACTTGGCAGAGCCTCTACTAGCAACGGAGAGCATGCAAAAACATAAATAACACATATATGATAGATCAATAATCAACTTGACATATTATTCCATATTCATCGGATCCCAACAAACACAACATGTAGCATTACAAATAGATGATCTGATCATGATAGGCAGCTCACAAGATCTAAACATGATAGCACAAGAGGAGAAGACAACCATATAGCTACTGCTATGGACCCGTAGTCCAAGGATGAACTACTCACGCATCGGTCCGGAGGCGGGCATGGTGATGTAGAGCCCTCCGGTGATGATTCCCCTCTCCGGGGGTGCCGGCGATCTTCGAACCCCGAGATGGGGTTGGCGCCGGCGGCATCTCTGGAACTTTTCTCGTATCGTGGCTCTCGGTACTAGGGTTTCGCGACGTAAGGAATAAATAGGCGAAGGGGCAGCGTCGGGGGCGCCCGAGGGGCCCGCCGGCGCGGCCGAGAGGTGGGGCTGTGCCGCCCTATGGTGTGGCCGCCTCGTGTCCCCTCTCCGTCTCCTCTTCGGTGTTCTGGAAGGCTCCGTGGAAAATAGGACCGTGGGCTTTGTTTCGTCCAATTCCGAGAATATTCGTAAACTAACTTTTCTGAAATCAAAAACAGTAGAAAACAAGAACGCACTGCGGCATCTTGTTAATAGGTTAGTCTCGGAAAATGCATAAAAACATTATAAAGTATGACTAAAACATGTTGGTATTGTAATAAAACTAGCATGGAACATAAGAAATTATAGATACGTTGGAGACGTATCAAGCATCCCCAAGCTTAGTTCCTGCTCGCCCTCGAGTAGGTAAACGATAAAAACAATAATTTCTGAAGTGACATGCTACCAACATAATCTTGATCAACATTATTGTAAAGCATATGAGATGAATGAAGTGACTCAAAGCAATGGTATATAGTTTGCTAACAAAAAGATAATGACTAAACAACTGAATCATATAGCAAAAACTTTTCATGAATAGTACTTTCAAGACAAGCATCAAAAAGTCTTGCATAAGAGTTAACTCATAAAGCAATAGATTCTTAATAAGAGGTTTTGAAGCAACACAAAGGAAGATTTAAGTTTCAGCAATTGCTTTCAACTTTCAACATGTATATCTCATGGATAATTGTCAACACAAAGTAATATAATAAGTGCAATAAGTAAGCATGTAAGAATCAATGCACACAGTTGACACAAGTGTTTGCTTCTAAGATAGAAAGAAGTAGGTAAACTGACTCAACATAAAGTAAAAGAAAGGCCCTTCGCAGAGGGAAGCGGGGATTACTCATGTGCTAGAGCTTTTTATTTTGAAAACATGGAAACAATTGTGTCAACGGTAGTAATAATTCATATGGGTTATGCATAAAACTTCCTATAAGTTGCAAGCCTCATGCATCGAATACTAATAGTGCCCGCACCTTGTCCTAATTAGCTCGGATTTCCATGGATTATCATCGCATTACATATGTTTCAACCAAGTGTCACAAAGGGGTACCTCTATGCCACCTGTACAAAGGTCCAAGGAGATAAATCGCATTTGATTTCTCGATTTTGATAGATCTCAACTTAAGGACATCCATACCGGGACAATATAGAAAACAGATAATGGACTCCTCTTTTATGATTTAAGCATTCAACAACAATAATACTCTCATAAGAGATTCTGAGGATTAATGTCCAAGCTGAAACTTCCACCATGATACATGGCTTTGGTTGGCGGCCCAATGTTCTTCTCTAACAACATGCATACTCAAACCATTTCAACTCATGGAAAATATCCCTTACTTCAGACAAGACGAACATGCATAGCAACTCACATAATATTCAACAAAAGTGTGACAGGTTGATGGCGTCCCCAGAAACATGGTTACCACTCAACAAGCAACTTATAATAACTAAGATACATAAGCGACATATTCATTACCACAATAGTTTTTTAGGCTACTTTCCCATGAGCTATGTATTGCAAAGACAAGGAATGAATTTTTTAAAGGTAGCACGCAAGCAATTTACTTTGGAATGGCAGAAAAATACCACATATAGGTAGTTATGGTGGACACAAATGGCATGGGTTTTGGCTCAAGATTTTGGATGCACGAGAAGCATTCCCTCTCAGTACAAGCTTTGGCTAGCAAGGTTGTTTGAAGCAAACACAAGTATGAACCGGTACAGCAAAACTTACACAAGAACATATTGCAAGCATTATAAGACTCTACACTGTCTTCCTTGTTGTTCAAACACTTTTACCAGAAAATATCTAGACCTTAGAGAGACCAATCATGCAAACCAAATTTCAACAAGCTCTACGGTAGTTCTCCACTAATAGATTTAAACTACATGATGCAAGAGCTTAAACATGATCTACTTGAGAGCTCAAAACAATTGCCAAGTATCAAATTATTCAAGACAATATGAGGCATTTTCTGTTTCCAACCAAATAACAATAAGTATAAGTGCTGCGGCTTTCAGCTTTCACCATGAATATTGAAGATAAAATGAAGAACACAAGTGTTGAAATGAAAAAGCGGAGCGTGTCTCTCTCCAACACAAGGATTGCTAGGATCCGAATTTATTCAAACATAAACAAAAATAAAAGCAAACAGACGCTCCAAGTAAAGCACATAAGATGTGACGGAATTAAAATATAGTTTCACTAGAGGTGACCTGATAAGTTTTGATGAAGAAGGGGATGCCTTGGGCATCCCCAAGCTTAGACGCTTGAGTCTTCTTGAAATATGCAGGGATGAACCACGGGGCATCCCCAAGCTTAGACTTTTCACTCTTCTTGATCATATCATATCATCCTTCTCTCTTGATCCTTGAAAACTTCCTCCACACCAAATCAAAACAATCTCATTAGAGGGTTAGTGCATAATCAAAAATTCACATGTTCAGCAAGGACACAATCATTACCAACACTTCTGGACATTACCCAAGCTACTGAAATTTAATGGAGCAAAGAAATCCACTCAAACACAATAAAAGAGGCAATGCGAAATAAAAGGCAGAATCTGTCAAAACAGAACAGTCCATAAAGACGAATTTTTCGAGGCACCTTGCTCAGATCAGAAAACTCAAAACTAATGAAAGTTGCGTACATATCTGAGGATCACGCATGAATGTTTTCAGATTTTTAAGATTCTTCTACAGAGATAAAAATGCAAATTCGTGACAGCTAAAAATCTGTTTCTGCGCATAAATCCAAATCTAGTATCAACTTTCTATTAGAGACTTTACTTGGCACAACAATACATGAAAATCAAGATACAAAGGTATTGCTACAGTAGTAACAAGCGCCTTGACTCAAATATAAAACAAAAATTGCAGAAATAAAACAATGGGTTGTCTCACATAAGCGCTTTTCTTTAACGCCTTTCAGCTAGGCGCAGAAAGTGCAAATCAAGTATCATCAAGAGAAGAAGCATCAACATCATAATTTTTCTTAAGAACACAACTTGTCACAAAAGGTATCTTAGATGCTCCATTATCTAAATTTCCCGTAGTGGTACTAAGGGTTTTATCAATTTTAAGCTCATAATGATTCTTTGGCTTTGGCATCTTAGGGACATACATGAATTTTTGCTCCTTACCCACATAAGCTTTCTCCTTAAACTTAAGAGAAGAAAAAGTTGAACCCAAGGTTCCCATAGCTTCTTCAAGTTCACCAATCCTATGGGTTTGATTATCATGGATAGCACAAGTTTCTAAGACAGCAATTCTTTCATTAATTCCTCCTAGGGATTTATCAAGTTTATCAGTATTATCAAGTAATATTCCCAATTTAGTCTCAACACTTGGAAGATTTTTCTCTATGGCTTCCAACTTTTTCATGACATCCTCAAGAGAGATTTCAATTTTGACTTCATTAATAGGTGGTATTCCAACTAGACTCTCAATGATGCAACTAGCTTCTAAAGCGGAGTACCTAGGAAATTACCCCCGAAGAGTATCAAGAACATACCTATTCCAGCTAGAGATACCAACATAAAAGTTCCTAAGAAGGATAATAGTGGAGTGTTTCTTAGTGCACCTATGATGAGCATCACTAATTCTGTACCAAGCATCTTTAAAACTTTCTCCCTCTTGTTGCTTAAACGAACGAACTTCAACTTCAGGATTACTCATTTTAGCAATAATAAAAATAAACTAAGCAAAACCGAATTAAATAAAGTAAAACAAGTAACTAGTTTTTTTGCGTTTTTGATATAAAGAAAGCAAACAAGATAGAAAATAAAATAAATCAAGACAATAAACAAAGTAAAGAGATTGGATGTGGGAGACTCCCTTGCCGTGTCTTGATCTCCCGCAGGCGCGAGAAGTTCTTGCTAAGCGTGTAGGGAGCTCCTCCGTGTAAAGCACACGTCCGTTGGGAACCCCAAGAGGAAGGTATGATGAGTACAGCAGAGTTTTCCTCAGTAAGAAACCAAGGTTTATCAAACCAGGAGATGAAGGCCACGTGAAGGTTGTTGGTGAAGGAGTGTAGTGCGGCGCAACACCGATTCCGCCAACGTGGAACCTGCACAACACAATCAAACTACTTTGCCCCAACTTAACAGTGAGGTTGTCAATCTAACCGGCTTGCTAAAAACAAAGGATTAAACGTATGGTGTGGAGAATTATGTTTGCTTGCAGAAAACAAAAGAGAACAATGATTGCAGTAGGTTGTATTTCAGATGTAAAAGAGTGGACCGGGGTCCACAGTTCACTAGTGGTGTCTCTCCAATAAAATAAATAGCATGTTGGGTGAACAAATTACAATTTGGCAATTGACAAATAGAGATGCATATACATATCATGATGACTACTATGAGATTTACTTAGGGCATTACGACAAAGAACATAGACCGCCATCCATCATGCATCTATGCCTAAAAAGTCCACCTTCAGGTTAGCATCCGCACCCCTTCCAGTATTAAGTTGCAAACAACAGACAATTGCATTAAGTACTGTGCGTAATGTAAATAATACAAATATCCTTAGAAAAAGTATTGATGTTTTATCCCTAGTGGCAACAACACATCCACAACCTTAGGGGTTGCTGTCACTTCCCCAGATTCAATGGAGACATGAACCCACTATCTAGCTTAAATACTCCCTCTTGGAGTCACAAGTATGAACTTGGCCAGAGCCTCTACTAGCAACGGAGAGCATGCAAGAACATAAATAACACATATATGATAGATCAATAATCAACTTGACATAGTATTCCATATTCATCGGATCCCAACAAACACAACATGTAGCATTACAAATAGATGATCCTGTTCATGATAGGAAGCTCACAAGATCTAAACATTATAGCACAAGAGGAGAAGACAACCATCTAGCTACTGCTATGGACCCGTAGTCCAAGGATGAACTACTCACGCATCAGTCCGGAGGCGGGCATGGTGATGTAGAGCCCTCCGGTGATGATTTCCTCTCCGGGGTGCCGAGGCGATCTTCTGAACCCCCCGAGATGGGGTTGACGGCGGCGTCTCCGAACTTTTCTCGTATCGTGGCTCTCGATACTAGGGTTTTCGCGACGGAAGGAATAAATAGGCGAAGGGGCAGCGTCGGGCGCCCGGGCCCACCCATAGGCGCGCGGCCAGAGGTGGGCGCGCGCCCTATGGTGTGGCCGCCTCGTGTTCCCTCTTCGTCTCCTCTTAGGTGTTCTAGAAGGCTCCGTGGAAAATAGGACCGTGGGCTTTTGTTTCGTCCAATTCCGAGAATATTCGTAAAATAACTTTTCTGAAATCAAAAACAGCAGAAAACAGGAACTGGCACTGCGGCATCTTGTTAATATGTTAGTCTCGGAAAATGCATAAAAACATTATAAAGTATGACTAAAACATGTTGGTATTGTCATAAAACTAGCATGGAACATAAGAAATTATACATACGTTGGAGACATATCAGCTATATGTTGTTCTTGGAGCATATTTATTTTTGTTTTTAGATTTGTTTTGTTTTGTTTGATGTAGAATATGTTTGGATACCAACATATTTGTTTTGGAGAATGACACACTCCATTTTAATTGCATAGAACACTCGCTCTTATTGTTCTGCGAGTGTTCTATTTTGCTAGTATTGCGTTTAGCTCTTGTTCTTCCACTCGTATTTTGTTCAGAGCTTGTTAGTTTTATTTATTTATGTATGATTAGCTCTCTGTTATTTATTTATTTTTATGTACGAGAGTTGTTTCAAATCAGTTGATTAGTGTTGGAGACGAGTAGAAAGTTTCATGCTTATAGTGATGCAAAAGAAAGCTTGTCTAGACTGTGGCATAGACTTTGACATGTCATGTTGGATGTTATTCGTATCATATGCTTAGTAGTTATTGTTGTGGCATGACTTGTCTCAAATAGATGAGATTGCATAATGTGCCATTGAAAGAATCATGTTTTGTTTCCATCATACAAATCATAATATTGTGGTATTCTCCTTTGATGCTTTATTGGGTTGACTTGCCACATGTTTACATCATGTATGACTACAAACTATTCACCTAAAGCCTCTACGATCATTTATTTTTTGACTTGCAATATCACTTTATGCTTTGATTAATAATGTTTTGTCGCTATGCATGATTATGGCCATTATTGCTCTCTTAGTTGGTCGCTCCTAGTCTTTTGCTAGCCTTTGTCTTTACTGAGTATGAGCTCTACTCGTGCATCCAACCACCAAAAACCAAAGTGCCAATTGTGTCCACCATATATACCTATATGTGGTATTTCACCGCCACTCCAAAGTGATTTGCTTGTGTGCTACCTTTAAACATTCAAACATTCCAACCCGTTTTGTGTTTTGTTTTAGCTCATGAGGATGTATTGAATGGTTTATTGTCTTTTCATGACTTCATTTCATGACTAGCATGAATAATGTTCAAAGTCCTTAATATTACAAAAAGAGCAAGGCACATGGGTGCCCATCCCAAATAAAATATAAAATAAACAAATAAACAAATAATGCTCCACACATTATGTACTGGAGATTCCTAAATAATGGTGTGCAATGAAGAACTACATGGGAGCCGCTCTTGAGGTCGCTATATGAAAGGATGATAGATTATTTGATGTCATTCGTTGACATAGACATACATACCTCTCAAAATATATTTTCAACACTCCTATTGCATTCAATATAAAAAGCTCTAGCACATGAGTAATCTCGCTTCCCTCAGCGTAGGGCCTTTCTTTTACTTTTATGTTGAGTCTTCATCTTCTTGCTTTATGCACCAGTTAAGATAGCATAGTTGTCATTCAGAGTGTAATGTGCATAGTCTCAAAATTTATTATGGATTGATTCATTATTATGATATTGCTTGTTCTAAAATTACTTGTATTGTCAACACCCGGATTTTTAAGTCCAGATGCCTATTATGCCATACATCACAATCCCAGGAAGATTGTTGTTGCGAGACATAACAGTTGATATCATAAGTCATCATTCATTACAAACCATAGTCGTCTTACAAATAGAGATCACATGATCCAATATTACACAAATAGTTGATCTAATGATCAACAAACATAACAAGTAGCGGAAGCGTAGTAGTAGTGGACTAGTTAATCCACAAGCAACGCTTGACGTCAGAAGAAGCTCCTAGTTGTCGTAGACATCCTGCTGGCCGTTATCTTGGTACTGCTGCTCCTCTTCACAGTCTGGCCATTTGAATAGCCAGGGACACAACCGTGAGTACTTTTAAAGTACTCACAAACTAATACTAGTGTAAGTACCATCAGTTTTATTAAGGGGTGCTAAGCTCTAGGTTTATTTGCATAAAGCCAATTTTAGTTCATAAGAATTTAGTAAAAGACTCTTCATTTGCTAACTAACTCAAGTGGGAACATTAGTGTCATTCGCACAACTCAATTGTGATTCAAGTCAAGTTCACCATTCAATTCATCATTCCTTTTTAAGAAAACATCTGACAACGGAACAGTATGGCCTTTCCAATCGTCCGTAACCGTGGACACGACTATTCGAATAGGTTTACACTCTGTAGAGGTTGTACACTTGTGCCACAACTTTTGATTACATCCGTCAGGGATAACCCTGAATAATCGTAACTCAGTACGCGGATCATCAACCATAAACTTTTTACATACCCTAGTATAGGCACCTCTCCCCATGAGCTTGGCCTCCCAGTGAAGACAAACCGTCAGCCTGGGAACTGCACAGGGCTTGGGCCGGACATTCACCTCATTTCACGTTTTCACATCATTTCACTTTCAACGGAGGCAGCCTCGGCATAACCCCTATGACGCTTGTTTAGAGGGAACCCATACTAAGATGCATAAACTTCCAGTTAAGCCCTACCCATAATAAGGTATTGTGGGGGTACTAAATAATTGGAATGGTATCGCATCCGAACCCAACCATCAGTTTTTATCAAATTCATCATGTCATTCATGTCACATTCACCTTCAAAATCTTTCAGAGTCATTTCATTTCACATGTTCCCATCTAGAGTAGTCAATTTTATTTGTTTAGCACTAGCAACTAGTCATGAGGGGTGCTAACTAGCATTGATTGCTCTAGGCTAACTTTGATGCTCTTATACTACTCCATATCTAGACCAAGTGAATCATGAATCAAAAAGTAAACTTTGATAAACAAAATCAAAAGCTTGTAGGGTAAAAACTTGGGATGGGATCATTAAGCATAAAGTAGTAGATAAGGGTGCCTTGCTCTATTAGAGCTTTGCACTTGCAAGAATATTAGCTTGCCTTGGTTGGTGTACTGATCAAAGTGGTCTTCTTCTTCCTGGAAGTAGACCTCCTCCTCCTGGTACTCCTCGGTACTAGCGTCTAAAAACGGATACGAGGTAACAATCACCAAACAATGCTTAAGAGCTAGACTAAGCACACAATTGGTTCACACAAGTTATTCTAGCATCACCACATTATTAACATGTTGGTTTACTTTGTTTTTTCTTTTAAGGAAAAATAATTTCCTCTCATTACAAATATTGATTAGGGTTTCTATTTATTTCTTTGGAGAAATAATTTCCTCTCATTGAATCTTGTTAATATTTAATCTCCTCAAATAATATATGAACACATGTTGACCAAGGTCAACACTTCATCATTATCATTTGGGAAAATGATTTAAATGGGGGAATACACCTCATGCAATTTAACACTACCTTATTAATAATTTAATGTCACCAAATAATACAATATGAGATTTATTAGACCATGGTCACTACCTCATGTTGAGTTACTTGAGACAAGATTTAAATGAGAGAATACCTCTCATATGATTTAATAAATATTTTTGGATAATTTAAATGGACTAGAAATAGACATAGAGCCATTATTTAATCTAGACCATGATCATATGAAACAATCATGTCATATTTTTACATATTCAGATAGACACTGTGAAATGTGAAATTTGAGAGTTGGAATCAACTCAAAATCATTTATGGTTGATTTTTAATAAATGTTTGAAGTTTGAAAAGTCCCTGCCTTGTTATTTTTATCACATTAATTCTATAATGAAACTAGGGTTGAGACCAGCCTAGTTGTTTAGATAATTTACTAAGCTTTCCAAATATATAAAATTTATTAAATTTGGCCTAGTAGACTTATTTCTATTTAAATTTGAACATGGCATCAGTAAGCAATTTGATTAAATTCGAAATATTTGAATTCAAACGGTTGGGCTGCGCGGGAAACGAACTTGGGCCAAACAGAGAAAAGAAAATGGGCCGGCCCAGCAGTGTGTCTCGCACACGTGGGCCGTCTGACGCTGGGTCCCACGCGTCAGTGACACTTAAAACGTGAAACGGTAAGGGCTGTTCTGGGACACACGATTAGAACCAGATCCAACGGATCAGGTGCATCGTCGTCTACAGCGAGAGGAGGGCTCACTGGCGGCACGGGCAGGGGGTTGGGGAGCTCACCGGCGCTCCAACGGTCGTCGGCGAGGTGCGCAGGGACGTTGTCGTCGACGGCGAGGCTCCAGGTACAAGCGGCAGCTCCGGGGATGGCGTCAATCTCCGGCGGCTTCTGCGGCGGTGCTACGGGCTCCGATGAAGAAATTGGGTGGCTACGGTGGTGAATGACGAGCAGAGAGGGGTCGAGGAGAGCGAGAGAGAGGAGTGGAAGCTGTTGGTGTGGAGAAATGAGAGAGGGGAGTGCCCCTTTTATAGCGGCGAGGCGAGGCCGAGGCGCTGCGGAGAGGTCAGCCATGGCGACGCGTCTACACGGGCGCAGAGGGGCTAGCGATGATGTAGGCGAGTTGGCGGGGTCAGTGCGGACACACAGCGCTTGATGGCGGTGAAAACCAAGCAGTGACGAGGGCAGGAGAGCTTCGTATCTGTCGCGGGTACCGGCGGAGGTCGTCGACGATGTCGTCGTCTACAGGGTTCCCACGGGCCAGTGGGCATGTCTGGTGTGTAGCTGGTGGTGTGGCGGAGCTGGTGACGAGCGGAGAGAGCGAGGGGAGGACGGGGCTGACGTGCGGCGAGCGTGCTCTGGCGCGTCCAGGGCTTGTCGCGGCGCACTCTGGCGCGTCGTGGACGTCACTGGGCGCGCGTGTGCTGGCCAATGCAGAGCGTCTACTGGATGAGGGATGGCACGAGCGTGACGAGGAGAGTGTGAGGAAGAGCCAGGACATGCTGATGCATGCTGGAAGTGAAGGAAAAGGAGGGTTGGCATGGTGATGACATATGGCTCGGCATGATCATTATTTGGTCAATTCTGTACGTGGCACAGTGGTGTAAAGTGTTGGGTTTGGTCCAGGGGATTGAGGAGAGTGTGTGTGATGACCTGAGCAAGATGGTTTAGGCAAATATCCAGCAGTTCATAGCATGTGTTGAGTTGGCCAGAAATTGCACACAAGGTGCTCGACCAAATGGCCGCAAGAAGAGAATTTTCAAATTTTGAAATGATTTTTGGTGGAGTTGATTCATATAATAATTGGCACACAATGGTGGTGGTGGTATTTAAAATTGAGTTGATTTGCAAAAGTTCAAAATGGGCATAATCTTGAACTTGTTTGAATGTTGCTACTTTGCTTGATGATCATTTGAATTTGAGAAGGAATTTGCAGGGGTGTGCTTTACCAAAGTTGTTCACCTTGATGTGTTCTTGGATGAGGTGCAAAGAGTTGAGATGGTTTAGTTTAAAAATATCTTAATACAGAGGCTCAAAGTAGGTGTCATGATAAAAATTGCAGATTTGACCATTATCTCATGTGAGCTCATTTTAAATTCAAATTTGATTTGATTTGAGTTTCTTTGATTCAAGAAGTGTTCTTAAGTGTTTAGTAACATTCTACAGACAATGGCACAAGCCAAATTGGCCTAGATCAAAGTTTTGCAAAATGGCCATAAGCACATGTATGTGTTGAATTGGATTTTTTTCTTATTTCTTTTTCCTTCTCTATTATTGATCATTGGATCATATGTTAGGGTTTTAGCATCATTGCTAAGCACACACACAATCATCATGGAAATCATACAAAAAATTAAACATGAGCACTAAGCATAGCACATGTGTTAATAAAAGTTTTTGTTGGTTCTCATTTTTGTAATATTGGAAACTCCTTCTTTCATTACTTTGAAATTTGGGATGTTACAAACCCTTCCCCCTTACAAAAGATCTCGTCCCGAGATCTTAAAGAAAAACTAGGTACTAAAGAGATCTGGGAATTCAGTCCTCATGTAATCTTCTCGCTCCCAAGTGGCTTCTTCTTCAGTGTGGTTGCTCAATTGGATCTTCAGGAACTTGATACTCCTGGTGCGGGTGGTTCTAAAAGCTTCTTCCAGGATGCGAATAGGTACTTCGCGATAGGTCAAGTCCTTGTTGATATCCACCGATCTGTGATCGATGTTCTTGAAAACCTCGGTCTTCTCGGGCACTTCCAAACACTTCCGGAGTAATGAGATGTGAAACACGTCGTGCACAGCCGACATTTCTTCCGGCAGTTCCAGTTGATAGGATACTTCTCCTCGGCGGCTCAGAACTTTGAAGGGTCCAACATATCGGGGTGCAAGCTTTCCTCTGAGCTGGAATCTCTGCATTCCTTTAAGGGGTGATACTTTGAGATATACAAAATCTCCGATCTCAAAAGTCATCTCTCAGCGTCTCTTGTCGGCGTAACTCTTCTGTCTTGATTGAGCAGTCTTGAGGTATTCACGGATCTTGTGAACCTTTTCTTCAGTTTCTCAGAGAACATCTGGTCCGAAGACTTGGCTCTCTCCGACTTCCGACCAATTCAGAGGGGTACGGCACTTCCTTCCGTACAGGGCTTCAAAGGGGGCCATTTGTAAGCTGGCTTGATAACTGTTGTTGTACGAGAATTCTGCGTAAGGCAGGCAGTCTTCCCACTTAGATCCATATTCTAGCACACAAGCTCTCAACATGTCTTCAAGTATTTGGTTGACTCTTTCCGTCTGTCCATCAGTCTGCGGGTGATATGCTGTGCTGAAATTCAGCCGGGTTCCTAGTCCTTCATGTACTTTCTGCCAGAATCTTGAGGTGAATTGGGATCCTCTATCCGACACGATTGACTTTGGGGTTCCGTGCAGGGCGACTATTCTGGAGATGTATAACTCAGCTAGCTTTGGGCCTTGATAGGTGGTCTTGACGGGGATAAAATGGGCTACCTTGGTTAATCTATCGACCACTATCCAAATAGAATCATTTCCTTTACTTGATTTGGGCAAACCAGTGATGAAGTCCATTCCTAGTGAATCCCACTTCCATTCCGGAATCTGTAACGGTTGCAATAATCCTGCGGGTCCTTGATGTTCTGCCTTGACTCTCTGACAGATATCACACTTTGCGATGTAGCTTCCAATCTCTCTCTTCATTCCATGCCACCAAAATTGTTCCTTCAAATCCTGATGCATCTTGGTTCCTCCGGGATGGATGGAGTATAGGGTGTCATGGGCTTCCTTCAGGATGACTTGCTTCAACTCTGAGTCTGCTGGCACACATAGGCGTCCGTTGTACCAAAGAACTCCTTCTTCATCTTCGGTGAATCCCGGTGCCTTTCCTGCAGCTATTTGGCTCTTGATTCCGTCAATACTAGCATTTCCTTTCTGTGCTTCTTTGATCTGGCTAATCAAAGTAGGCTGAAGCTCTATGCTTGCTAGGTATCCTTCACTAACTAGCTCCAGTCTAAACTGCTCAAACTCTTGATATAGGCTAGGTTGCTCTTCTGCGATCATTGAGTTCAACTGACACGGCTGTCTACTCAAAGCATCCGCTACCACATTGGCCTTGCCGGGGTGGTAGTGAATTTCTAGGTCATAATCCTTAATCAATTCTATCCATCTTCTCTGCCTCATGTTCAGTTCCTTCTGAGTGAAAATATACTTCAGGCTCTTGTGATCCGAGTAGATCTCGCATCGATTACCCATGAGGTAATGACGCCAAACTTTCAGTGCTAATACAACGACTGCAAGCTCTAAGTCATGGGTTGGATAATTCTTCTCATGTTGCTTCAGTTACCTAGACAGATAAGATATCACCTTGCCTTCTTGCATCAACACACATCCAAGACCAATCTTGGATGCATCACAATAGACGTCGAATGGCTTGGTGATGTCCGGCATGATCAGGATTGTGGTTGTGGTTAATCTTGCCTTAAGCTTCTGGAAGCTCTCTTCACATTTGTCCGTCCATTCAAACTTCTTATCCTTCTTCAACAGTTGTGTCATCGGTCTTGCGATGCTTGAAAATCCTTCGACAAATCTGCGGTAATATCCCGCTAATCCAAGAAATGCGCGGACCTTGGTCTGAGTGGTTGGGGCTTTCCATTCCGCAACGGTCTTGATCTTGGCGGGGTCTACGGCAATTCCTCCTGCAGACAAGATATGTCCCAGGAATCCTACTTCCTTCAGCCAAAACTCACATTTGCTGAACTTGGCATACAACTTGTGTTGTCTAAGGGTTTCCAGGATAATCTCCAAATGTTGCTCATGTCTTCTTCGGATTTGGAGTAGATTAGAATGTCGTCGATGAAGACAACAACAAACTTATCCAAAAAAGTTCATGAAGATCTTATTCATGAGGTTCATGAAATAAGCGGGGGCATTGGTTAATCCAAATGACATGACGTTGTACTCGTACAACCCATATCTGGTGGTGAAGGCAGTTTTTGGGATATCCGTTGCACGGATCTTCAGCTGATGATAACCAGTCCTAAGATCAATCTTAGAAAACACTCTGGCACCGGTCAGTTGGTCAAACATGTCTTCTATTTTGGGTAAGGGATACTTGTTCTTGATGGTGACATCGTTAAGCTTACGGTAATCCGTACATAAACGAGTGGCACCGTCCTTCTTATCCACAAACAAAACTGGTGATCTCCAGGGTGATGCACTTGGTTGAATCAAACCTTTGGCTAGCATATCATCCAGTTGCTTCTTCAGTTCCACTAACTCTGTCGGGTTCATACTATAGGCTCTCTGGGCTATAGGTCCCGTTCCAGGGATTAACTCAATGATAAACTTGATATCCCGATCTGGGGGCATACCAAGTAGATCATCCGGAAACACATAGCGGTATCTACAGACAACCCTGATTTGATCCAAAGTTGGCTTGGCTAAACTCTGGTTGTAGGTAAACTTTCTGGGCAGCCTTTCAGATATGTGTTCTACTAACACACCGGTGTTACTAGTCATGGTGATGGCCTTCTTGGCACAGTCAATCAATCCATGATGTTTGGACATCCAATCCATACCTAGTACTAATTCCAAACCTTTTGTTCCCAGAACAATCAAATTTGCATAAAAATCTACTTCATGTATTCTGATAGGCACATCTTTGCAAATTTTTCTAGCTTTTGTTGTTGAACCATGTATTTGAACTATCATGACATGCTTCAAACTGATTGGTTGAATCTTACTAGTGCATGCAAAATCTTCAGTGACAAACGAATGCGATGCTCCAGAATCAAACAACACTCTTGCAGGTACTGAGTTAACAGAAAACATACCCAGTACAACATCTGGTACTTCCTGGGCTTCTTCAGCATTCATGTGGAAGAGGCGGCCGTTGCGGTTGTTGGGGTTGTTGGGGGTGAACTTTCTGCCGGTGGAGACACGGCGTTGCTGCTGAGCAGGTGCAGCGGTGTTGGGGGTGGTCTTGGCTAGCTTCTTGGGGCACTCATTGGAGTAGTGTCCCACGGTTCCGCATTCATAACAAGTCACTGTTGACTTGTCCTTGGGGGCGATGGGGATGGCGTTGCTCCCAGTCCTTGGAGCAGTATTGGGGTTGTTGTTGCTGGGGGCTCTCATCGGGGCGCGGTTGAAGTTGGTGTTGTGGTTGGCATGGGGGTTGTTGTTGTTGTGGCCTCCTGGCCTTGGGTGTCCTCCACTCCGGTTCTGAAAACCTGGACGTGACATCTGCATCTGGGGCTTGTTGTTTCTTGGGGAAAAACCTCCGCTTGAGCTGGGGCGATACCTTGGGGTATTGCTGGGCCCACTTTGATGTATCATGCGGCGTTTGCGGTTCTCGTTGGCTTGGTGGAGTTTTCCCTCCATCTGGATGGCGGAGTCCACCAGGGCTTCAAGGTTGGCAAAGGGGATGTTGACTAGCACAGTCTGCATCACGTCGTGCAGTCCGTTCAGGAATCTCTCCTTCCTCTTCTCAGTAGCGTCGGTCTCATCCGGGGTGTACCTTGACAAGGTGAGAAACCTGTCGCGGTATTCCACCACGGACATTCTGCCCGGCCTGTTTGAGTTCCCTGAACTCATCCCTCATCTTCTTTATCAGACCCCGGGGCACGTGGTACTTGCTGAACTTGAGCTTGAAATCTGCCCAAGTCATGATCTGTCCCGCATTCATTGCGCGGGTGCTGGTCCACCAGGGACGGGCAGGTCCTGCTAAGTAATGAGTGGCGGATAGGACTTTCTCTGTGGCTTCGACTCCCGCAACTTCCAAGTTGTTTTCCATTGTATGGAGCCAGTCATCAGCATCAAGGGGCTCTTCTGTTTTGCTAAACATAGGAGGGTTGGTGTTCTGAAAGTTCTTGAGTTTGGATCCAGGATGATCATGGTTTCCATGGCCTTGGTTGTTGTTAGCGATCTGTTGCAGTGCAGCTATGTTGGCTTGTCTTTCAGCTCTTTCATTCTCTCGATCTGCCATCAAGGTCTGCAGCAGTTGCATCATGGCATCTTGGCTGCTGTTGCGAGTTGGAGGGGCCATCTGAACATGGAGATAGATCATGAGATAAGAGGGAATTTTCTATGGCTTATTTTGGGTAAGTTCAAAAGTTTAAAACTTAAATTCTTTTGATGTTGAACACAAACACACATTCATTCATTCAAACATCACATATTACAAGCTAACACATCCATGGTTTTAAGAACCATTTACTCGTGCTACGATACAAAGGACGGGATACAAACTCACACCTACACATGTGATCAAGTGCAACTACTCATCATCATCATCCACATCGATCGGGATGAAGTCATCCTCTCCAGCCTCCAGAAACTCATAGTCCTCGACATCAGTGTACTCATCTTCCTCGAAGTCATCATCATCACTCATGAAGGCTTCTCCTCCCTGAATGTCTTCACCTTCCTCTTCCAGCTCCCTCAGCTGGTCCTCTTGGGCCTTGACAATTGCCTCCAAGGATACTATCTTTGCGCGGAGGCGTGCAATGGTAGCGTCCTTCTTGGCACGCTGCTGGCGGAGTGACTTGCGGTCCTTTGCAAGAATCTTGATAGCATCGGCATGCTGAGCCAGGTGAAGGTGAGTCTGGTTGGCGTAGATATGAGCGTTGTCCAGCTCCTTCTGGGTCTCGTGCAGCATAAAGTCCTAATGCTCCACGTGGTACTTCCGCACCGGGTGTGATGACAGTGCCATGGGTCCTCCAAGGGTATCGTGCCTTGCAAAGTGAGCAAAGCGAGTCCCCTGGAGCTCAGTTACGTGCTGCCCACACAGACGGGCAAGTGCTTGCTGCAGAGCACGAGCGAGTCCGTCCAGCCAGTTGCTTTCCCTGATGGAAAAGAGGATCCTCTCAGAAGTAGGAGGCTCCATCTTGCCCCTCAGATCAGCGGTGATAACCCACTGAAGTTCCCCTCCGGGCTGGTCGTTGACCTCGACTCCGTGAAACTCGGGGTGCGGGCGTCCAAGAAAGTCCGACAGGGCATCCAAGTCCCTCTCGAAAACCAAGCTCCCACCATTGCCCAGCTGGTAAAACTTGGTGTTGAGCTTGCTCCATCTGTAAGTGAATTGGATGAGTAAGTTAGAGAAGTGAACAAGTGTGTCAAAATTTTATGTAGATTCATAAGGAAGAGCATGACTTATCATTTTGAAAAGATCTCAAGGAAAAGAGAGTGAATAATTTTGTTAGACATATTCACTTCATTTGTTTTTGAAACTAAGTTTTTCAGAACGTCCATTCTAACTAGGGTCTCCTAAGGTCAAACAATGGCTCTGATACCAACTTGTCAACACCCGGATTTTTAAGTCCAGATGCCTATTATGCCATACATCGCAATCCTAGGAAGATTGTTGTTGCGAGACATAACAATTGATATCATAAGTCATCATTCATTACAAACCATAGTCGTCTTACAAATAGAGATCACATGATCCAATATTACACAAATAGTTAATCTAATGATCAACAAACATAACAAGTAGCGGAAGCGTAGTAGTAGTGGACTATTTAATCCACAGGCAACGCTTGACGTTAGAAGAAGCTCCTAGTTGTCGTAGACGTTCTGCTGGCAGTCATCTTGGTACTGCTGCTCCTCTTCATAGTCTGGCCATTTGAATAGCCAGGGACACAGCCGTGAGTACTTTTAAAGTACTCGCAAACTAATACTAGTGTAAGTACCATCAATTTTATTAAGGGGTGCTAAGCTCTAGGTTTATTTGCATAAAGCCAATTTTAGTTCATAAGCATTTAGTAAAAGACTCTTCATTTGCTAACTAACTCAAGTGGGAACATTAGTGTCATTCCCACAACTCAGTTGTGATTCAAGTCAAGTTCACCATTCAATTCATCATTCCTTTTTAAGAAAACTGACAACGGAACAATATGGTCTTTCCAATCGTCGTAACCGTGGACACGGCTATTCGAATAGGTTTACACTCTGCAGAGGTTGTACACTTGTGGCACAACTTTTGATTACATCCGTCAGGGATAACCCTGAATAATCGTAACTCAGTACGCGGATCATCAACCATAACCTTTCACTTACATACCCTAGCATAGGCACCTCTCCCCATGAGCTTGGCCTCCCAGTGAAGACAAACCGTCAGCCTAGGAACTGCACAGGGCTTGGGCCGGACATTCACCTCATTTCCCGTCATTTCACATCATTTCACTTTCAACGGAGGCAGCCTCGGCATAACCCCTATGACGCTTGTTTAGAGGGAACCCATACTAAGATACATAAACTTCCAGTTAAGCCCTACCCATAATCAGGTATTGTGGGGGTACTAAATAATTGGAATGGTATCGCATCCGAACCCAACCATCAGTTTTTATCAAATTCATCATGTCATTCATGTCACATTTACCTTCAAAATCTTTCAAAGTCATTTCATTTCACATGTTCCCATCTAGAGTAGTCAATTTTATTTGTTTAGCACTAGCAACTAGTCATGAGGGGTGCTAACTAGCTTAGATTGCTCTAGGCTAACTTTGATGCTCTTGTACTACTCCATATCTAGACCAAGTGAATCATGAATCAAAAAGTAAACTTTGATAAATAAAATCAAAAGCTTGTAGGGTAAAAACTTGGGATGGGATCATTAAGCATAAAGTAGTAGATAAGGATGCCTTGCTCTATTAGAGCTTTGCACTTCCTAGAATATTAGCTTGCCTTGGTTGGTGTACTGATCAAAGTGGTCTTCTTCTTCCTGAAAGTAGACCTCATCCTCCTGGTACTCCTTGGTACTAGCGTCTAAAAACAGATACGAGGTAACAATCACCAAACAATGCTTAAGAGCTAGACTAAGCACACAATTGGTTCACACAAGTTATTCTAGCATCACCACATTATTAACATGTTGGTTGACTTTGTTTTAGTTTAAGGAAAAATAATTTCCTCTCATTACAATTATTGATTAGGGTTTCTATTTATTTCTTTGGAGAAATAATTTCCTCTCATTGAATCTTGTTAAGATTTAATCTCCTCAAATAATATATGAACACATGTTGACCAAGGTCAAAACTTCATCATTATCATTTGGCAAAATGATTTAAATGAGGGAATACACCTCATGCAATTTAACACTACCTTATTAATAATTTAATGTCATCAAATAATACAATATGAGATTTATTAGACCATGGTCACTACCTCATGTTGAGTTACTTGAGACAAGATTTAAATGAGAGAATACCTCTCATATGATTTAATAAGTATTTTTGGATAATTTAAATGGACTAGAAATAGCCATAGAGCCATTATTTAATCTAGACCATGATCATAATAAACAATCATGTCATATTTTTACATATTCAGATAGACACTATGAAATGTGAAATTTGAGAGTTGGAATCAACTCAAAATCATTTATGGTTGATTTTTAATAAATGTTTGAAGTTTGAAAAGTCCCTGCCTTGTTTTTTTATCACATTAATTCTATAATTAAACTAGGGTTGAGACCAGTGTAGTTGTTTAGATAATTTTCTAAGGTTTCCAAATATATAAAATTTATTAAATTTGGCCCAGTAGATTTACTTCTATTTAAATTTGAACATGGCATCAGTAATTTATTTGATTAAATTCGAAATATTTGAATTCAAACGGTTGGGCTGCGCGGGAAACGAACTTGGCCAAACATAGAAAAGAAAATGGGCCGGCCCAGCAGTGTGTCTCGCACACGCGGGCCGTCTGATGCTGGGTCCCACGCGTCAGTGACACTAAAAACGTGAAACTGTATGGGCTGTTCTGGGACGCACGATTAGAACCAGATCCAACGGATCAGGTGCATCGTCGTCGACAGCGAGAGGAGGGCTCACTGGCGGCACAGGCAGGGGGTTGGGGAGCTCACCGGCGCTCCGGAGGTCGTCGGCGAGGTGCGCAGGGACGTTGTCGTCGACGGCGAGGCTCCAGGTACAAGCGGCAGCTCCGGGGATGGCGTCAATCTCTGGCGGCTTCTGCGGCGGTGCTACGGGCTCCGATGAAGAAATTGGGTGGCTATGGTGGCGAATGTCGAGCAGAGAGGGGTCGAGGAGAGCGAGAGAGACGAGTGGAAGCTGTTGGTGTGGAGAAATGAGAGAGGGGAGTGCCCCTTTTATAGCGGCGAGGCGAGGCCGAGGCGCTGCGGAGAGGTCTGATACGTCTCCAATGTATCGATAATTTCTTATGTTCCATGCTACATTATTGATGATATCTCGCATGTTTTATGCACATTATATGTCGTATTTACGCATTTTCGGAACTAACCTATTAACAAGATGCCGAAGAGTTGTTTGTTTTTGCTGTTTTTGGTTTCAGAAATCCTAGTAAGGAAATATTCTCGGAATTGGACGAAATCAACGCCCAGGTTCCTATTTTGCCCGGAAGCATCCAGAACACCGGAGAGCCGTCGGAGAGGGCTACGTGGGGCCCACACATGGTGGCGGAGCGGCCCAGGCCCTGGCCGCCGCCCTAGTGTCTGGCCCCACCGGACCCCCTCCGAGGCTGCCCTTTCGCCTACAAATAGCCTCCGTCGCGAAACCCCCAGGACCGAGAGCCACGATACGGAAAACCTTCGAGAGACGCCGCGAATCCCATCTCGGGGGATTCGGGAGATCGCCTCCGGCACCCTGCCGGAGAGGGGATTCATCTCCCGGAGGACTCTACACCGCCATGGTCGCCTCGGAGTGATGAGTGAGTAGTTCACCCCTGGACTATGGGTCCATAGCAATAGCTAGATGGTCGTCTTCTCCTAATTGTGCTTCATTGTTGGATCTTGTGAGCTGCCTAACATGATCAAGATCATCTATACGTAATACTATATGTTGTGTTTGTCGGGATCCGATGGATAGAGAATACTATGTTATGGTGATTATCAATCTATTGTTTATGTGTTGTTTATTATCTTGCATGCTCTCCGTTATTAGTAGAGGCTCTGGCCAAGTTTTTACTCTTAACTCCAAGAGGGAGTATTTATGCTCGATAGTGGGTTCATGCCTTCATTGACACCTGGGACAGTGAGAAAGTTCTAAGGTTGTGATGTGTTGTTGCCACTAGGGATAAAACATTGATTCTATGTCTAAGGATGTAGTTGTCGATTACATTACGCACCATACTTAATGCAATTGTCTGTTGCTTTGCAACTTAATACTGAATGGGGTTCGGATGATAACCTGAAGGTGGACTTTTTAGGCATAGATGCAGTTGGATGGCGGTCTATGTACTTTGTCGTAATGCCCAATTAAATCTCACTATATTTATCATATCATGTATATGCATTGTTATGCCCTTCTCTATTTTGTCAATTGCCGTGTAATTTGTTCACCCAACATGCTTTATTTTATGGGAGAGACACCTCTAGTGAACTGTGGACCCGGTCCTATTCTTTACATCGCATACAATCTCTTGCAATACTTGTTTTCTGTTTTCTTCGCAAACAATAATATTCCACACAATACGGTTAATCCTTTGTTACAAAGCCGGTGAGATTGACAACCTCACCTTTTCGTTGGGGCAAAGTACTTTGGTTGTGTTGTGCAGGTTCCACGTTGGCGCCGGAATCCCTGTTGTTGCGCGCATCACATTTCGCCACCATCAACCTTCAACGTGCTTCTTGGCTCCTCCTGGTTCGATAAACCTTGGTTTCTTTCTGAGGGAAAACTTGCCTGTGCGCATCATACCTTCCTCTTGGGGTTCCCAACGGACGTGTACATTTACGCGCATCAAGCCTGTTTTCGGGGCCGTTGCCGGGGAAGCGAAGAAAAGCTACACCACAAAGATTTCTAACTCCCACGTCAACTACGGCAGCCTTTTTTGGCGCGTTGCAGGGAGATCAAGACACGCTGCAAGGGAGTCTCCACTTCTCAATCTCTTTACTTTGTTTTTGTCTTGCTTTATTTTATTTACTACTTTGTTTGCTGCACCTAAACAAAACACACACAAAATTAGTTGCTAGTTTTACTTTATTTACTGTCTCTTGCTCTCTATATCAAAAACACACAAAAAAATTAGTTACTTGCATTTACTTTATCTAGTTTGCTTTATTTACTGTTGCTAAAATGAATACCCCTGAAAATACTAAGTTGTGTGACTTCACAAACTCAAATAATAATGATTTCCTATGCACACCTATTGCTCCACCTGCTACTACAGCAGAATTCTTTGAAATTAAACCTGCTTTACTGAACCTGGTTATGAGAGATCAATTTTCTGGTGTTAGTTCTGATGATGCTGCTGCCCATCTTAATAATTTTGTTGAACTTTGTGAAATGCAAAAGTATAAGGATGTAGATGGTGATATTATTAAATTGAAAGTGTTTCCTTTCTCATTAAGAGGAAGAGCTAAAGATTGGTTGCTATCTTTGCCTAAGAATAGTATTGATTCATGGACTAAATGTAAAGATGCTTTTATTGGTAGATATTATCCTCCCGCTAAAATTATATCTTTGAGAAGTAGCATAATGAATTTTAAGCAATTAGATACTGAACATGTTGCTCAAGCATGGGAGAGAATGAAAACTTTGGTAAAGAATTGCCCAACCCATGGACCGACTACTTGGATGATCATCCAAACCTTCTATGCAGGACTAAATTTTTCTTCGCGGAATTTATTGGATTCAGCTGCTGGAGGTACCTTTATGTCCATCACCTTGGGGGCGGCTACAAAACTTCTTGATGATATGATGATAAATTACTCTGAATGGCACACGGAAAGAGCTCCACAAGGTAAGAAGGTAAATTCTGTTGAAGAAACCTCTTCCTTGAGTGATAAGATTGATGTGATTATGTCTATGCTTGTGAATGGTAGATCTAATGTTGATCCAAATAATGTTCCTTTAGCTTTATTGGTTGCTCAAGAAGAAAATGTTGATGTGAATTTCATTAAAAATAATAATTTCAACAACAATGCTTATAGGAACAACTCGGTAATAACTATAGGCCATATCCTTCTGCTAATGGTAATGTTATGGTAATTCTTATGGGAATTCTTACAACAATAATAGGAGTGTACCCCCTGGTCTTGAAGCTATGCTTAAATAATTTATTAGTACACAAACCGCTTTTAACAAATCTGTTGAGGAAAAGCTTGATAAAATTGATATTATTGCTTCTAGAGTTGATAGACTTGCCTCTGACGTTAATCTTTTAAAATTGAAAGTTATGCCTAATAATGATATTGATAATAAGATTACTACTACAGCAAATGCCATCCAAGTTAGAATTAATGAGAATATAAGATTAATGGCTGAATTGCGTGCTAGGTGGGATAGAGAAGAAAATGAAAAACTAGCTAAAAAGAATAATATAGCTAAAGTTTGGACTATTACCACCATTAATAATGATAATGATTCACATGTTGCTGCACCTCCTACTATCAATTGTAAAATAATTGGTGTTGGCAATGTTTCTACTCCTAGTGCAAAGCGAACAAAACTGCCTGAAATTGCTAAAACTGCTGAAACTGCTTGTGATAAAACTGCTGAAATTTTTTCCAACCTTGGGGACAATGATCCCATTGCTGTAGCTCATAATGATTTAGATTTTGATGATTGCCACATCTCTGAAGTTATAGAGTTCTTACAAAAACTTGCTAAAAGTCCTAATGCTAGTGCTATAAATTTAGCCTTTACAAAACATATTACAAATGCTCTCATAAAAGCTAGAGAAGAGAAACTAAAACTTGAAACTTCTATTCCTAGAAAGTTAGAAGATGGTTGGGAGCCCATCATTAAAATGAAATTCAATGACTTTGAATGTAATGCTTTATGTGATCTTGGTGCAAGTATTTCTTATGCCTAAAAAGATTTATGATATGCTTGACTTGCCACCATTGAAGAATTGTTATTTGGATGTTAATCTTGCCGATAATGTTAAAAAGAAACCTTTGGGGAGGATTGATAATGTGCGCATTACGGTTAACAATAACCTTGTCCCCGTTGATTTTGTTGTCTTGGATATCGAATGCAATGCATCTTGTCCTATTGTGTTGGGAAGACCTTTTCTTCGAACCGTTGGTGCTGTTATTGATATGAGGGAGGTAATATTAAATATCAATTTCCTCTAAATAAAGGTATGGAACACTTCCCTAGAAAGAGAATGAAGTTGCCTTTTGATTCTATTATTAGAACAAGTTATGATATTGATGCTTCTACTCTTGATGTTACTTGATTTGCACTTTAGCTAGCGAAAGGCGTTAAAAAAGGATTTCTATTTTCGTGCCCTCGGGTCCTTAGTTGTACTCAGTTTTCCCCAGCTCCTTAGTTTTTCCTCAGTTTTCCCCAACCCCTTGTCTATAACCCGCAGAAAGAGCTCGGACGGAAGGAATCCCGTTTAGTTGACGTTGGTTGGTGCTGGCAAGTGGGGCCGCTGTTGGTGCCCCGCAGTGGACACGTCTCCACTTATCCAGATCATCGTGGGACCCACAACTTGTCCACGTTAGCGCGCCGGACCCACAGCTTACCCAGGTGACCGTTGCAAAATGGGAGCCCGAGCTAGCCCCGCGCCCATGCCCGTGCCATTGCTTCCCCTTTCTTTCTCCGCGCCCCATTGTTCTTCTTCTCCGCCAGCGGCAGCCCTTCTCCGGCACGCGGGTGATGTCTAGTTTCTCTTCGACCTCCCGTTCTTCATGGCCACAGTATGGACCCGTGCCTTTGACAAGATGCCCTGACTGCCCACGCCAGGAGCCTCTGAAGCGGTCGATCTGTAAGACGGACGAGAACGGCAACCGTGGACGTGAGTTCGTTGCATGCGAGAGCTTGCCATATAGAGAGGGGGATAAGGTTAGATCTCGCTCCAATTTCTCTGTTTTCTCTCGATTTTCTTGTTATTCCCTCGAATTTGGGATTTAGGGTTCACGTTGTTGTTTTCAGATCTTGAAGAAATGCAGGCATTTCGAGTGGATCGATGTGTACGTTCAGAGGCTTCAGTTGCAGGAATCAATTGGCGCTATTGGGGGGCGCAATTTGGGAGGGGGGACTTGCTGTAGAGAATGCGGCGGAGAGAGGAGCCGTTCCGATTAGGGACCTTCCGATTATGCCTAATGCTCCCAATGCAGAACTGGTGGAAGTGAAGGGAGAACTGAAGAAAATGAACAAGCAGTTAAGGCAGCTGATCGAGTTGAAGAAGCAAGCTAATATGATGGCTGGTTGTTTTTTTTGTTGTATAATTACGATCGGATTCTTATCATTGCTCACCAGGCGCTAGAAGTTGTTACAAGGGATACCTTGTTACAAATCCATTATTCAGTTACATGTACTTGTAGTTGTTTTCAAAGTTAGTGTGTGCATTCACCGAAATTACCAACTATATTCCCTAAAAGAAAAGGAAAGCTAAAGATAGTTGATAATTGTTAGAGGGGTGACAAATAATGCAATCCCCGAAATCCGCAAATATGTATGCCTCATGTTTATACCAAAATTATACCACTTTTAGGCCGTTTCAAAATACCAATACTATATCCCAAACTATATTCCCTAAAAGAAAAGGAAAGCTAAAGATAGTTGATAATTGTTAGAGGGGTGACAAATAATGCAATCCCCGAAATCCGCAAATATGTATGCCTCATGTTTATACCAAAATTATACCACTTTTAGGCCTTTCCAAAATACCAATACCATATCCCAAACTATATTCCCTAAAAGAAAAGGACAGCTAAAGATAGTTGATAATTGTTAGAGGGGTGACAAATAATGCAATCGCCGAAATCAGCAAAAATGTATGCCTCATGTTTATAACAAAATTATACCACTTTTAGGCCGTTTCAAAATACCAATACTATATCCCAAACTATATTCCCTAAAAGAAAAGGAAAGCTAAAGATAGTTGATAATTGTTAGAGGGGTGACAAATAATGCAATCCCCGAAATCCGCAAATATGTATGCCTCATGTTTATACCAAAATTATACAACTTTTAGGCCTTTCCAAAATACCAATACCATATCCCAAACTATATTCCCTAAAAGAAAAGGACAGCTAAAGATAGTTGATAATTGTTAGAGGGGTGACAAATAATGCAATCGCCGAAATCAGCAAAAATGTATGCCTCATGTTTATAACAAAATTATACCACTTTTAGGCCGTTTCAAAATACCAATACTATATCCCAAACTATATTCCCTAAAAGAAAAGGAAAGCTAAAGATAGTTGATAATTGTTAGAGGGGTGACAAATAATGCAATCGCCGAAATCAGCAAAAATGTATGCCTCATGTTTATAACAAAATTATACCACTTTTAGGCCGTTTCAAAATACCAATACTATATCCCAAACTATATTCCTCATGTTTATTCTCCACCGACAGAGAGAGAGAGAGATGGGTGGCCACGAAGAGAGAGAGAGAGAGAGAGAGAGAGAGAGGTTGCCACGAAGAGACGGATAGGGGTATACTGCCCGTTAGATCAGTGGATCAACGGTTCGTGGAGTCGATCCGTGTGACAACGGCTCAACCAATCAGGATAAGTTTGGGCTTCTCAGAGCATTTGTGACAGTACTTGAGGGCAAAACTGAGTAGTACTAAGAATCCAAGGGCACATAAATAGTAAATAGACTAAGGGATTCAAACAAAAGAATTACAAAATGAAAAATGTGTGTTTTGTACAATATAATTCATATTGGGCTACATCAAATTATTTGCAATTCAAATATACATGAGTGTGACAATTATGGCATCATTTAGACAAACTATGTTTTGGGAAAGATGTTTTGCAAAGGGGTTTGGGTGGAAAACCATGCATCTTCATAGCTACACTAGTGATTCTGAGAAGTGGCAATTTGTGGTAAAACTTGATTTATATATGTTTGTTAAGGTTTTCTAGGTGGCAGGTTGCGTAGGAAGACTCCATGAGTAGTTGCCACTATGTTTTTATTTTTTTGGATTTTTTTGCGCATGAAATGACTCAATTAGCTATGTTAATCTCATTTGTTGACTCTCTGTTGACCAGCTACTTGAGGGTAAAACTGAGTATATTGCACTTGCCGGTCTAAGTCCTCGAGGGGAAAACTGAGTACAGATAAAATTTCTGTATAAGGCCCGAGGTTATAACTGAGTACACCAAACGTCCCAGGGTTAGACTCGTGTAGCGGTGCACGCTGCAGCCGTGCATAGCGGACGCGTGTTGCGGTACACGCCACCTTCGTCTTTATAGAGCCCCTCTTTCTCTCCCTCGACGCACGTTCTCACTGGCTCACTGCAACCGCCTCTCCTGTCCCATCATCTTCTCCACAACCGAAGAAAAAACCCCGAAGAAAACCGCCGGCGATGGAGAAGAATGAGATGCCCATTGTCGGCGCATCGGCCGCCGCCCCCGTCCAGGCCCCTGTCGCTGCTTCCAACGTAGCAGCCGGCGCATCGGCCGCCGCCCCCGTCCAGGCCCCTGTCGCTGCTTCCAACGTAGCAGCCGGCGCATCGGCCGCCGCCCCCGTCCAGGCCCCTGTCGCTGCTTCCAACGTAGCAGCCGGCGCATCGGCCGCCGCCCCCGTCCAGGCCCCTGTCGCTGCTTCCAACGTAGCAGCCGGCGCATCGGCCGCCGCCCCCGTCCAGTCCCCCTTCGATTGGGACCCGTACGAACCAGTGCAGTACGACGCGCCGGAGAACCCCTACGACACCACCATCGTCGACTACGAGCCGGAGGTAACCCTTTGTTCCCTTGTTCTTATCTCATTTCAATCATTTTGTGTTAGATCTAGCGTTATTACGGTTCGTCTGTTCCTAGTTCAATCCTTTTGTGTTAGATCTTGCGTTATTACTGTTCGTCTCTTCCTAGTTCAATCCTTTTTTGTTAGATCTTGCGTTATTACTGTTCGTCTGTTCCTAGTTCAATCCTTTTGTGTTAGATCTTGCGTTATTACTGTTCGTCTGTTCCTAGTTCGATCCTTTTGTGTTAGATCTTGCGTTATTAGTGTTTGTGATTTGCTTTTGTTTCAGATTTGTGCCGATGATGATGAATATTTGGGCATCCCTAAATTGATTCAGGGTTTGGTCAGTAAACAATTGGTGTGTACAAATTTGTTGTGCATGATCTTTGGTTTGCTGACTCAAATCCTGGATATAAGTGTGTCCAATGTAACTGAGGCTACCTCTTTTTTTCGAGCCCATATTATCATGCATGATTTTTTGTTCACTCTCTGTTCAATCATCGTTGCAATTGACTCCGTGTTTTTTGCACGATCTTTGGTGCTACGTGACAGGTGGAGAGCAGCGACGTCGACAGCGACGACGAGTCCTTCCACACCAAGACTCGTCACGTCCTCAGGAGGCTGCAGTCCGGCCAATACGGTCGCCCCTTTGCTCAAGGCATTTACAAGTGCCCCTTCTGCAACAGGAGGCTCTTCGACACCAACTTCAACACCCTGCTGAACCATGCTGAATCCATTGGCAGATATGGCGCTAGAGTTGGAAGTACCGTGAACGTGCATGCGTACATGGCCAAACACAAAGCACTTGGGATTCACCTGCGCAACCTCCAAGCGAGTCACACGCGCCACCTGGAGGCGTTGAACGTGCCTACTGCACTCTCTGTATGTGACTGCTCTATCTGTAGAGCAGCTTAAATTCATGTAAAATGTAGCTTATGTTGGATCTATCGGTACTACATTTGGATCTGTCCTGAATATATCTATGCTATGTTGGTTGCTGTATGCAGCTTATCCTATATTTTCTCTCTGGATTTGTGCCCTAGATTTCCTACCTGATTGGGTAAAAACGAAGGCATAAAGAAATGAATGGCGTTAAGAAACAGAAGGAGAAGCTTCTCTAGATTTGCTACCAATTTGGGCTATCAAATATGAATGAGATCGAGCGATAGAGAGGAAAAAGGTACATTGAAAACTGCTAATCTGGGCGAAAGAGACAGAAACCACTCGTGCCCCCGTCCCGGACCCACACGGCTCCACACGCTACGGCCCTACACGCTACGGCCCCACAAACACGGCCTCGTCCTGTCCCACGCGGTCCCTTCCTACCAGCCCCACACGACGCGGTCCCACACGACGCGACCCCACAAACGACACGACCCCACTCGTCAGCACGGAACGGTCAACTTAACGGATTCCTTCCGTCCGAGCTCCTTCTGCGGTTCAGACAAACGTTTGGGTAAAACTGAGGAAAAACTAAGGAGCTGGGGAAAACTGAGTACAACTAAGGACCCGGGGGCACGAAAATAGAAAGGCGTTAAAGAAAAGCGCTTATGGGAGACAACCCATGTTTTTACTACAGTACTTTGTTTTATATTTGAGTCTTGGAAGTTGTTTACTACTGTAGCAACCTCTCCTTATCATGTTTTTGTGCCAAGTAAAGTTTCTATGTTATAGTTGATGTTATATTTGGGATCGCTGCGCAGAAACAGCATTGCTGTCTGTCACGAATCTGGGCACAAGTCTCTGTAGAAAATTCGAAAAAATATGCCAATTTACGAGCGTGATCCTCAGATATGTACGCAACTTTCATTAGTTTTGAGTTTTTCCATTTGAGCAAGTCTGGTGCCATTTTAAAATTCGTCTTTACGGACTGTTCTGTTTTTGACAGATTCTGCCTTTTATTTCGCATTGCCGTATTTGCTATGTTGGATGAATTTCTTTGATCCATTAATGTCCAGTAGCTTTGTGCAATGTCCAGAAGTGTTAAGAATGATTGTGTTACCTCTGAACATGTGAATTATTAATTGTGCACTAACCCTCTAATGAGTTTGCTTGAAGTTTGGTGTGAAGGAAGTTTTCAAGGGTCAAGAGAGGAGTATGATATACTATGATCAAGAGGAGTGAAAGCTCTAAGCTTGGGGATGCCCCGTGGTTCACCCCTGCATATTTTAAGAAGACTCAAGCGTCTAAGCTTGGGGATGCCCAAGCATCCCCTTCTTCATCGACAACATCATCAGGTTCCTCCCCTGAAACTATATTTTTATTCAGTCACATCTTGTGTTCTTTGCTTGGAGCGTCGGTTTGTTTTTGTTTTTGTTTTTGTTTGAATAAAATGGATCCTAGCATTCACCTTGTGGGAGAGAGACATGCTCCGCTGTTGCATATGGACAAATATGTCCTTAGGTTTTACTCATAATGTTCAAGGCGAAGTTTCTTCTTCGTTAAATTGTTATATGGTTGGAATTGGAAAATGCTACATGTAGTAATTCTAAAATGTCTTGGATAATGTGATACTTTGCAATTGTTGTGCTCATGATTAAGCTCTTGCATCATATACTTTGCACCCATTAATGAAGAAATACATAGAGCTTGCTAAAATCGATTTGCATATTTGGTCTCTCTAAGGTCTAGATAATTCTAGTATTGAGTTTTGAACAACAAGGAAGGCGGTGTAGAGTCTTATAATGTTTACAATATGTCTTTTATGTGAGTTTTGCTGCACCGTTTCATCCTTGAGTTTGCTTCAAATAACCTTGCTAGCCTAAACCTTGTATCGAGAGGGAATACTTCTCATGCATCCAAAATCCTTGAGCCAACCACTATGCCATTTGTGTCCACCATACCTACCTACTACATGGTATTTCTCCGCCATTCCAAAGTAAATTGCTTGAGTGCTACCTTTAAAACTCCATCATTCACCTTTGCAATATATAGCTCATGGGACAAAATAGCCTTAAAAACTATCGTAGTATTGAATATGTACTTATGCACTTTATCTCTTATTAAGTTGCTTGTTGTGCGATAACCATGCTTCTGGGGACGCCATCAACTACTCTTTGTTGAATATCATGTGAGTTGCTATGCATGTCCGTCTTGTCTGAAGTAAGGGAGATCTACCACCTTAATGGTTGGAGCATGCATATTGTTAGAGAAGAACATTGGGCCGCTAACTAAAGCCATGAATCATGGTGGAAGTTTCAGTTTGGACAAATATCCTCAATCTCATATGAGAATAATAATTGTTGCTACATGCTTATGCATTAAAGAGGAGTCCATTATCTGTTGTCCATGTTGTCCCGGTATGGATGTCTAAGTTGAGAATAATCAAAAGCGAAATCCAAAATGCGAGCTTTCTCCTTAGACCTTTGTACAGGCGGCATGGAGGTACCCCTTTGTGACACTTGGTTGAAACATGTGCATTGCGAAGATCCGGTAGTCCAAGCTAAGTAGGACAAGGTGCGGGCACTATTAGTATACTATGCATGAGGCTTGCAACTTGTAAGATATAATTTACATAACTCATATGCTTTATTACTACCGATGACAAAATTGTTTCATGTTTTCAAAATAAAAGCTCTAGCACAAATACAGCAATCTATGCTTTCCTCTTTGAAGGACCTTTCTTTTACTTTTATTGTTGAGTCAGTTCACCTATCTCTCTCGACCTCAAGAAGCAAACACTTGTGTGAACTGTGCATTGATTCCTACATACTTGCATATTGCACTTGTTATATTACTTTATGTTGACACTATCCATGAGATATACATGTTATAAGTTGAAAGCAACCGCTGAAACTTAATCTTCCTTTGTATTGCTTCAATACCTTTACTTTGATTTATTGCTTTATGAGTTAACTCTTATGCAAGACTTATTGATGCTTGTCTTGAAGTACTATTCATGAAAAGTCTTTGCTTTATGATTCAGCTTGTTTACTCATGTCATTACCATTGTTTTGATCGCTGCATTCATTACATATGTTTACAAATAGTATGATCAAGATTATGATGGCATGTCACTTCAGAAATTATCTTTGTTATCGTTTTACCTGCTCGGGACGAGCAGAACTAAGCTTGGGGATGTTGATACGTCTCCAACGTATCGATAATTTCTTATGTTCCATGCTACATTATTGATGATATCTACATGTTTTATGCACATTATATGTCGTATTTACGCATTTTGGAACTAACCTATTAACAAGATGCAGAAGAGCCAATTGTTGTTTTCTGCTGTTTTTGGTTTCAGAAATCCTAGTAAGGAAATATTCTCGGAATTGGACGAAATCAACGCCCAGGTTCCTATTTTGCCCGGAAGCATCCAGAACACCGAGAGCCGTCAGAGAGGGGCTACGTGGGGCCCACACATGGTGGCGGCGCGGCCTGGCCTGGCCGCCGCCCTAGTGTCTGGCCCCACAGGACCCCCTCCGAGCTGCCCTTTCGCCTACAAATAGCCTCGTCGCGAAACCCAGGGCGAGAGCCACGATACGGAAAACCTTCCGGAGACGCCGCCGCGCGGTCCCATCTCGGGGGATTCGGAGATCGCCTCGGCACCTGTGGGAGAGGTTCATCTCGGAGGACTCTACACCGCCATGGTCGCCTCCGGAGTGATGAGTGAGTAGTTCTCCCCTGGACTATGGGTCCATAGCAGTAGCTAGATGGTCGTCTTCTCTAATTGTGCTTCATTGTTGGATCTTGTGAGCTGCCTAACATGATCAAGATCATCTATCTGTAATACTATATGTTGTGTTTGTCGGGATCCGATGGATAGAGAATACTATGTTATGGTGATTATCAATCTATTGTTTATGTGTTGTTTATGATCTTGCATGCTCTCCGTTATTAGTAGAGGCTCTGGCCAAGTTTTTGCTCTTAACTCCAAGAGGGAGTATTTATGCTCGATAGTGGGTTCATGCCTTCATTGACACCTGGGACAGTGACAGAAAGTTCTAAGGTTGTGATGTGCTTGTTGCCACTAGGGATAAAACATTGATTCTATGTCTAAGGATGTAGTTGTCGATTACATTACGCACCATACTTAATGCAATTGTCTGTTGCTTTGCAACTTAATGAATGGGGTTCGGATGATAACCTGAAGGTGGACTTTTTAGGCATAGATGCAGTTGGATGGCGGTCTATGTACTTTGTCGTAATGCCCAATTAAATCTCACTATTTATCATATCATGTATATGCATTGTTATGCCCTTCTCTATTTTGTCAATTGCCGACTGTAATTTGTTCACCCAACATGCTTTTATTTTATGGGAGAGACACCTCTAGTGTACTTGTGGACCCCGGTCCTATTCTTTACATCGCATACAATCTCTGCAATACTTGTTCTGCTTTTCTTTGCACAATAATCTTCCACACAATACGGTTAATCCTTTGTTACAGCAAGCCGGTGAGATTGACAACCTCAGCTTTCGTTGGGGCAAAGTACTTTGGTTGTGTTGTGCAGGTTCCACTTGGCGATCTTGTTGTTGCGCCGCATCACATTTCGCCACCATCAACCTTCAACGTGCTTCTTGGCTCCTCCCGGTTCGAGGAACCTTGGTTTCTTTAGGGAAAACTTGCCCCGTGCGCATCATACCTTCCTCGTGGGGTTCCGCGGACGTGTACATTTACGCGCATCACGGGGTGTCGCTACAGGGGCGCGGAGGGGCTAGCGATGACGCATGCGAGTTGGCGGGGTCAGTGCGGTCACGCAGCGCTTGACGGCGGTGAAAACCAAGCAGTGACGAGGGCAGGAGAGCTTCATCTCTGTCGCGGGTACCGGCGGAGGTCGTCGACGATGTAGTCGTCTACAGGGTTCCCGCGGGCTAGTGGGTATGTCTGGTGCGTACCTGGTGGTGTGGCGGAGCTGGTGACGAGCGGAGAGAGCGAGGGAGGACGGGGCTGACGTGTGGCGAGCATGCTCTGGCGCGTCCAGGGCTTGTCGCGGCGCACTCTGGTGCGTCGTGGACGTCACTGGGCGTGCGTGTGCTGGTCAATGCAGAGCGTCTACTGGACGAGGGATGGCACGAGCGTGACGAGGAGAGTGTGAGGAAGAGCCAGGACATGCGATGGCTGGAAGTAAAGGAAAAGGAGGGTTGGCATGGTGATGACATATGGCTCGGCATGATCATTATTTGGTCAATTCTGTACGTGGCACAGTGGTGTAAAGTGTTGGGTTTGGTCCAGGGGATTGAGGAGAGTGTGTGTGATGACCTGAGCAAGATGGTTTAGGCAAATGTCCAGCAGTTCATAGCATGTGTTGAGTTGGCCAGAAATTGCACACAAGGTGCTCGACCAAATGGCCGCAAGAAGACAATTTTCAAATTTTGAAATGATTTTTGGTGGAGTTGATTCATATAATAATTGGCACATAATGGTGGTGGTGGTGTTTAAAATTGAGTTGATTTGCAAAAGTTCAAAATGGGCATAATCTTGAATTTTTTTGAATGTTGCTACTTTGCTTGATGATCATTTGAATTTGAGAAGGAATTTGCAGGGGTGTGCATTACCAAAGTTGTTCACCTTGATGTGGTCTTGGATGAGGTGCAAAGATTTGAGATGGTTTAGTTTAAAAATCTCTTAATACAGAGGCTCAAAGTAGGTGTCATGATAAAAATTGCAGATTTGACCATTATCTCATGTGAGCTCATTTTGAATTCAAATTTAATTTGATTTGAGTTTCTTTTATTCAAGAAGTGTTCTCATTCTACAAACAATGTCACAAGCCAAATTGGCCTAGATTAAAGTTTTGCAAAATGGCCATAAGCACATGTATGTGTTGAATTGGATTTTTTTCTTATTTCTTTTTCCTTCTCTATTATTGATCATTGGATCATATGTTAGGGTTTTAGAATCATTGCTAAGAACACACACAATCATCATGGCAATCATACAAAAATTTAAACATGAGCACTAAGCATAGCACATGTGTTAATAAAAGTTTTTGTTGGTTCTCATTTTTGGAATGTTGGAAACTCCTTCTTTCATTACTTTGAAATTTGGGATGTTACATGTATCTAGTCACACTTTGAACTTTAAAAATGTCCTGGCATTTATGTTTTTCTACGTCATAAAGGACAAGCTGAGTACCACTTTACTATGTTTTCTCTATGCTAAAAAACAAATAGTTGCTTTCAGTGCACAATTATTCTAAATCCTTTGTTTGAGTTACTTCTCATGTTATAACATAGTTGCTAAGTTCTATTGTTAGAATTATATCTATCATGCCTATGTTTAGAGTACTTTGATCCCATCTCACAATGATTTTACAATAACTTGATCAAAATTGTGTTGGTTTCATGTCACCTCAAAAATTATTTTAGTTATCACTTACCTACTCGAGGAGGAGCAGGAATTAAGCTTGGGGATGACGGATCTCGCCCGAATAACAAAATTCAGCCGACGCTATTCCCACAGACGGCGCCAATTGACGGGGCGGTTCCTCGGCAATGCCCACCATGAGGGGCTTGGGTTTAGAGAAAGGCGACGATGGAAGTTCCGGGAGCGAGAGAAGGCACGACGTACCCAGGTTCATGTCCCCGCGGTGGAGGATCGCTACGTCCTGCTAGCAATCCACTATATGAATATATATGTGTACAGGGGGCCGCCATAGGCGGAGTTGTTGTATCTAGTCTAGTTCTAATCTGCGGGTTGCGATGTCTAGGCGTGTCGCCTCTATGATTTATGTTTCTGAATATGCGTGTCCTAAGGGGTGCCCCTGCCTGGCTTTATATATCAGCCAAGTTAGGGTTTACAAGAGTCCTAGTAGGATTCGTATTGGAGTCTTCTTTCCTTGTAGTCCAAGTTGAGGCGCGTGCAGGTCCAGCTTGTCGAGTCCTTGTGCTGGTCCACCTTGATAATCTGCACTGGGTATGGCAATGTCGAGTACCCGAAGGGTTATGCCCACGTCAGGCCCCCGAGTGTCTGGCCGAAGTGAAGCTTCGGGCAGGGACTAAAGTTGTCTTCGTCAGAATGTCTTGATCATCTGTTGAATGTTGAATCTTGTGCTTGATGTCGAGTCGAAGTTGCTTTTTGTCGGGTGCGCGAAGCGCTCCCGATGGGAGTAGCCCTCGAGTCTATGGACGGGTGCTTGCAGCCGCACATAGACTCAAGTTGTACTACTCGAAGATCTTGATATTGATGCCGACGTCTTCTAGTTTATTCTTCTTTATCGACGAAGCTGCCATCTTTTATCGGGTGCGCGACCAGCGCTCCCGATGGGAGTAGCCCCCGAGCCTGTAGATGAATATGAAATAGTCATGTATAGGGTGTAAAAATGCTGAGTCGAATACCGTAGATTTCTTCGAGTTCCGAGAACATTTGGATGCTTTTGATGATGTCGATGATTTTGATGATGTCCCGGAGGAGTCGATGATTTGGATGATGTCACAGAGGAGTCGATGATTTTGATGATATTCCGGAGGAGTCGATAATTCAGATGATATTCCGGAGGAGTCGATAATTGAGATGATATTCCGGAGGAGTCGATAATTTGGAAGATGTACCGATAGGAGATGATGATTTGGATGATGTCCTGGAGGAGTTAAGGGACCGTGAGCCCAGTCCAATCTTCAAGGGACCGTGAGCCCAGTCAAATCTTCAAGGGACCGTGAGCCCAGTCGAATCTACAAGGGACCGTGGGCCCACCAAATCTTTTGTTTGTCGAAGGCAATCGAGGGATCAAGTCGTCGCTGCTCTGACGACCCGTAGTAATCGCACTTTGGCAGCAGTCGCTATGTATATTTTTGCGACATCCCCTGAACGAATCAAAGGAACTACGCCTGCCGTCGACTCTGCCACTCTTTAGTACTTATGTAGTTTAAAGTAACCAGATATCTTGTTTAGCATAATTGTTTTATCCTTGCTATCCGCAACACTCGTGAACTGAGGCTTCAAGAAGGACAATTGTATATTATAATTCCACATTACCATCTATTGCAGTGCTCGTATTTTCAGAGGCTTTTAGATGGCAATTGTTGTGAATCCCGTTGATTACCATCCATTGCAGCACTCGTATTTTCAGAGGCTTTTAGATGATAACTTCAGGTATAAAGAGTCTTCAAATCTTGCTTGAATTCCAGCGAACCAGCGCTCCCGTCGGGAGTAGTAAAAATAATCGGAGATCTTCATGTCTTCTTGAATTTCAAAGCGCTCCCGATGGGAGTAAACGCAATAGTTTGAAGATATTTCAAGAGCCCCTGAGTAATTCCAACGCTCTCGATGGGAGTGCATCGAGTCAATATTATATAAGATGATATCCATTGAATATTCCAGACGATGGATCCACTGACCCGAGAGTGCATCGGGAGAAGATATATCCAGAGTCGAAGAAGATAAATCCATTGAGAACCATAGATGATGAAGCCACCGATCCGAGAGTACATCGGATCATTTATATAAGATGATATCCATTGATAACCATAGATGATGAAGCCATCGACCCAGACTCTGCAATTCGTATCATTTATATATAAGATCATTTATTAATGAGTAGTCATAGATGATGAAGAAAATAAATCCACCGAGTAATCAAAGGTAGTGATGTAACGGCGTTTCCCCAATCATCGGGTGTGGAGAAAGGAAGAGGAACACTTAGTTCTGCAGGCGCAGTCGAAATAGTTGCACGGCCAAACAACCAAGTAATCAATCGTAAATAGTTGGAAGTAGCGCAACCGAAATAGTTACGCCACCAAAGATAGTCCATGCGGCGGGCGCAACCGAAATAATTGCGCCATCCAAGATAGTCCATGTGGTGGGCGCAGCCGAAATAGTTGCGCCACAAAAAATAGTCCATGTGGCAGGCGCAGCCGAAATAGTTGTGCGGCCAGAAATAGTTGATGAAGAGGAAGGGTGAGCACCCGAATATATCGAGTCCGTAATGTCGGGTCCGCGGCAGGCGAGCTCCCGAGTGAGACGAACTGCCGATATCGGGTCCAAGACAAGTAGCTCGAGGCGTGGGAGCGAGCCGGCGCTGCCGACTACGCAAGTAGTAGTCGAAGCTATGTTTCAATCTGCAGTTATATTGTGGTGCAAAAACCTGCGCACAAATAATAGCACGAGCCGAAAAAATATTTGGCCAAATAATTTTTATAAATTGTAAGAAATTGGAAATATAGCACCTGATAATATTTGTATCTGATGAAACCGAAGCGACGACTGGCGGCACAAATACGCTGTCGGGTCTCCGAAAAACTTCAACTGTACGTGATGAAGATGATCCTATGGCGAGTTCGTAATAGATATATCCTGCTGCTAGGCCGAGGGCGGAACCCCTGTAGTGAAGGACAGCGCGGCCGGCGACAACTATGCTAGGGACAGACGGTACTTATTCAAGGAACCTCCAGGGTGCAAGCAAGGGCGGTAAGACGGCCGGTCGGAGCATCGCGATCGCATGGCGCGCGTGGTGCTGCAACGAGTCAACCTGGGATAGAGCTTTGTGTCTGCTCTCTCATTTGTTTCCATGAGAAAAGATGGGCAACTGAGTATTGGGTTGTGATTCCTGACATCACGTGAGTTCTGTCTCCTCTGCCTCTGACATCACGTTGTATCTAGTCTAGTTCTAATCTGCGGGTTGCGATGTCTAACCGTGTCGCCTCTATAATTTGTGTTTCTAAAATATCTGTCCTAAGGGTTGTCCCTGCCTGGCTTTATATATCAGCCAAGCTAGGGTTTACAAGAATCCTAGTAGGATTCGTATTGGAGTCTTCTTTCTTGCAGTCCAAGTTGAGAACGCGTGCAGGTCCATCTTGTCGAGTCCTTGTGGTGGTCCAGCTTCATAGTTTGCACCTGGTATGGCAATGTCGAGTACCCGAAGGGTTATGCCCACATCACACTTCGTTGCACGTTTATACATTTTTCGGCACTAGCCTATTGACAAGATGCCACAGCGTCGCTTCCCCGTTTTCTCGTTTTGTATTTCATGTAGTGCCAGACAGAAATATTCTCGAATTGAACGAAACAAAAGCCGAAGTTCTTATTTTACCGTAACGAAGAAGGAGTCCAGAGGATAGACGAAGGGGCGCCACAGGGTGGCCACACCACCCCTTGGCGTGGCCCAAGCCCTAGCCGCGCCATGGGGTTGTGTGTGCCCCCCAGGTGTCCACCGACCTCGCTCTTCCGCCTATTTATTCAAGATTTTGGGAAAACCTAAATAATCGAGCATCCATCCACGAAAGGTTCCATCGCGGCCACCATCACCGACCCTAGCGCGGGAAGGTTCTAAACTCCTTCCTAAGACCGAGAGGGAGATCATCACCGGAGGCCTCTACGTCGCCATGCCCGCCTTCAAAGTGATGCGTGAGTAGTTCATCTCTGGACTACTGGTCCATAGTAGTAGCTAGATGGTTGTCTTCTCCAATTTATGCTTCATGTTTAGATCTTGTGAGCTGCCTATCATGATCAAGATCATCCTTATGTAATGCTACATGTTGTGTTTGCTGGGATCCGATGAATATTGAATACTATGTTGTGATCGATTATATACTTGTCATATGTTATTTGTGATCTTGCATGCTCTCCGTTGCTAGTAGATGCTCTGGCCAAGTAGATACTTGTAACTCCAAGAGGGAGTATTTATGCTCGATAGTGGGTTCATGCCTATAGTAATCTGGAAGAGTGACAATAACTTCTAAGATTGTAGATGTGATGTTGCTACTAGGGAGAAAGCAGCAACGATTTATCTAAGGGTAATTCTATTGTTTACTTTACACATATTGCTTAATGCGATAATTTGTTGCTTGCAACTTAATACTAGGAGGGGTTCGGATGATAACCGGAAGGTGGATTATTAGTCATAGACACAGTTGGATTACGATCTATGTATTATGTTGTAATGCCCGAATGAATCTCATAGTAATCATCTTGTCATGTATGGTATTTATTCTCTCAATTGCCCGCTTGTAATTTGTTCACCCAACATGTTATTTATCTTTACGGAGAGACACCTCTAGTGAACTGTGGACCCCGGTCCTTTCTTTTACACTGATCAAATCATCATGTTATGTTTACTTACTGCAAGCACTATTCTCTTTAATCCTTTTTTTTCCAGCAAAACCGGTGAGATTGCCAACCTCATTGTAAGTTGGGGTAAAGTATTTTGGTTGTGTTGTGTGCAGGTTCCACGTTGTTGCTGATACCAGTAGTGCGCCCTGCCACTAGTCAACCAGCAACACCTTCAGAAGTCACGCCTTTCTCCTACTGGTCGATTAAACCTTGGTTTTTTACTGAGGGAAAACTTGCTACTGTGCTCATCATACCTTCCTCTTGGGATTCCCCAACAGTGTGAAGTTAGCGTTACGATAAGCACCATCAGAAAGTATGACCAAAATGAAATGGGAGAGAGGAACAACACAAGCTGTTTGGAGGAGACTAGAACGAAAGGGTGGTGGGGTGGAAGAGAAGTGGGGAAGGCTGCCTAAAGCCCTAGATCTACTGTGGACATTTTGTGACGCATATGCTAATATGCGCCACAAATTGACTCCGAAACTTTTTTGGAGCGTCACTCTTTCATCGGGAGAAGCATCATGGGCCTGGAAGCTCACTTGAGAGGCCTAAGAGCCAAAGAGGCCAGTGGCGCGCCAGAAGAGAGGCCACGCCACCCCCTCTTTCAGCTGTCGCATCGTCTATTTGCCCCTGATTCTTTCGCGAACCAACGTATTTTCCCTAAAACGACTATATATATGACCCCGAAGAGTTCTCGGGAGGAGAGCGCCACACAAACACAGAAACACGAAAACGGAGGCTGCAACAGAGAAGATTGGAGGGGGAAACTCCGCTGGGATCACCGCCGGAGGGATCTCCACCTTCTCCAACGTCTTCATCATCATCACCATGACCAAGAGGGAGTAGTCCACCTCTGGACTACAGGTTTGTCGCAGTAGCTTGATCTATTTTTCTCATGTTCTTAATAGTTCTTAGTGCCATATGAGCTGCCTAACATGATTATGGTCATATTTGTAATACCTATGTGGTGGATCCTTCTTCTATGATATTGTTTTATGAGATCTGATCTTATTATATGGTGAGATGTATTGATAGATGCATATTATGTACCCCGTTCTTAAGTTTATGTTCTGATCCAACATCTATGCAAGAGCGTGTGTGGGGTGATGTGTGTGTTATATGGAGTAACATGGTTTTAGTGATTTGATAGTGACAATATGTCCAAGATCTATTATGGCTTTGCCTTTCTTTTGCTACCTCACTAGGGATAAAGTGAATGCATGTGCTATGTTCATCATATGATAGCAATGATGATCTTGTTTGTTCAAGGTAGCATATTTGATATTCAAACTTCATGTCAAAGTACTTATTGCTATGCTCGTTAATTCTTAATACAAGATTGATGAAGTTTCTTTTTTGTGGAGTATAAGAGAGGTGTGTTGCATCATCTCTATGCTAGGACGTGATGCCCATATGAATGCTTATCAAACACACCCCATGAACCCCGGTCCACTTTTTATCATAAGAAACACCTTTATATTGCTTTTACATTGTTTTCTATTTGCTGCACTATTTTAATCCGAAAATACAAAAATATTTACTTTTCTTATTTGCATAAAAAACACCAAAAACAATCAATCTCTTCACAATTTTTACTTAGTTATTTTATCTATTTTAGTTTTTACTTGTTTTATTTATACTTGTGTTTATTTACTTACGCGAAACCTTGTGCTTGACAACCACACGGTGGAGTTGGGGACACAAGGCATTTATTTTACTTGCAGGATTGCTTGAAGAAGAGAGAAGAGTACACTCTTTCTTCCTGTTCCCCGAGAGTTTGATACAAACCCTCGAGTCACCCTCGTGGGGAAGATACTCCCTTGATACAACATCGCAACTAACAATAAGGGAAGTAAATCTAGTTGGAATGTTTTGAGAAAGGCAACAAGTATCACAAATACGCATAAATCTTCTTTACCAACATTATAGTCACATATGCACAAAAGCAAGTGTTTAACAGCCTCCTAGAGGCTAGCACAACTATTGATGGCGACGATCAGACATAAGCAGAAACAACGATCAAGCAGCAACACCTTAACGACGAGGATCAGCATAAGGACCCTCGCGATGCCTCTTGCAGCCGAAGATGCTGGAGCAGGAAGTCTCCTTCCTGAAGACGTCGACCTTGAAGCCGTCGTCCTTAGGGGTGAAGAAGATCGTGTCTTCGATGTGGAGGTCAGCCCTTGCGGCGAACTCGCTCCACGACTTGATGACGTCGACGCGCTCGGCCCTCCACTAGAGCTGCATCTTCCACTCGCACCGCAGTCATGTTCATGTTGCTACAAGCTTTTTTCTGCTTCCATGCATGTTTGTTATGCTATGTGAGAGATTCATATTTAACAGCCGATTCGTATTCCAGACACCGTAGGTCCCCTGTGTAAGGGTATATTGCCCCTATGTGTGGTTTTGGTAATTAATGACAACCCCTATGGACTAATGTTTTCATTGCTGAGTTTATATGAAGGAATATTCCATAGGTACTACTTGTATTCCATGTGTTGGATTCAAGTATGGATGCCATGAAGATAAAGATATACCTTGTGTATTGGCATCAAGATCATCGATTTGAAGATAGATATATATCTATATGTGATATGATCAAGAAGAAGAAATGAAGATGGAGTTCTTATGTGGAACTCAATATTAGCCATGCTCTATCTTATGTGATAAGCAATGGATGGTCAAGATCTTGAGAGCTTGATTCCAAGTGAAGAATTCTTTATACACCTCAAGATAGTATGATAGAGTATGAGAAGATACAAGGTTGAGTTGGGCAAGTTCAAGATGAGCATCTCAAGTGGATCACATGCTTGAAGTTTGCCGTCCATTTGGTAATAATGGACATGTGAAGATGTGCATCAATAGAGCTTTCCCATCATGGTGTATGGGGAGCATTTGTGAGTCTTCACGAAGCAACGATGATCAAGTGAGGCATTCCGGCTTGAGTGGAGCTTGAAGAGCTATCATCAAGATCAAGCGGGATGCGCAAGACAAAGGTATGGCCTTGCTAGGTTTTCCGTTTACCGGTCTCAAGGTGGTTGTTGGGAGACCGGATTATAGGATAGATAGCCGCACTATCAAGAGGGGCTTTCGGTTGGGTAACTTGATCACATTGTCTTAGGGAGCTCAACCCTTTGCATTCTTTGCATTCCATAAATCTTATTGCTTCTTGGTGTTTCTCTATGTGAGGTTCTTGAGCTTGTTGTTAGCTTTACAACAAGCCCAAGTTCATCGAAAATGGAATCCGCATGCATCTTCTATTGCGTTTTCAAGCTTGGAGGTTTTACCGGTGTCTCTTTTATAGATAGGTCAAACATTCATCTTATGGTTTTTACTCCGTGGGTGGACAATGATGTTTCTATGCATAAATTTGTAGGGCTTGTTGTTCTCATTCCAACAAGCCCAAGATCATCGAAATCGAAGTCCGGACGCAAAAGTTATCATGGTTTTTGTAAACCATGTTTTCATGTTTGGCCCGGTGGCGCCGGCTGTCTCACCGGCTCGTCCGGCACAGACCGGCTCCCACACCGGTGCCAACCGGACGGTTTCCAGGGGGCTTTCAGGGGCGCCCGGTCCCTGGCCTTCCTGAAAGAACTATGTGCCGCTGCTTGTTGCGCGTAGATGTACACGTCCGTTGGGAACCCCAAGAGGAAGGTATGATGCGCACAGCAGCAAGTTTCCCTCAGTATGAAACCAAGGTTATCGAACCAGTAGGAGCCAAGAAGCACGTGAAGGTTGTTGGTGGAGGAATGTAGTGCGGCGCAACACCAGTGAACCGGCGCCAACGGGGAACCTGCACAACACAATCAAAGTACTTGGCCCCAAGTAACACTGAGGTTGTCAATCTCACCGGCTTGCTGAAAACAAAGGATTAAGCCTAATCTAGTGGAAGATGGTGTTTGTTTGCAAAGAAAAGTAAAAACAGAATGTATTCAGATGTAAAAGAATGGACCGTGGTCCACAGTTCACTGAGGTGTTTCTCCAATAAGATAACTAACATGTTGGGTGAACAAATTACGGTCGGGCAACTGACAAATAAAGATTCAATACATATCAACGATGATTACTATGTGATTTAATCAGAGGGCATTACGACAAAGTACATAGACCGCCATCCAACATGCATCTATGCCTAAATAATCCACCTTCAGTTATCATCCGAACCCCTTCTAGTATTAAGTTGTAAACAACATATAATTGCATTAAGTATGACGCGTAATGTAATCAACACAAATATCCTTAGACAAAGCATCAATGTTTTATCCCTAGTAGCAACGCACATCCACAACCTTAGAACCTACTGTCACGATCCCAGATTCAATGGAGGCATGAACCCACTATCGAGCATAATTACCCCCTCTTGGAGTTACAAGTATCAACTTGGCCGAGCCTCTACTAGCAACGGAGATCATGCAAGAACATAAACAACACATATATGATAGATTGATAATCAACTTAACATAATATTCTATATTCATCGGATCCCGCCAAACACAACATGTAGCATTACAAATAGATGATCTTGATCATGTTAGGCAGCTCACAAGATCTTAACAATGAGCACAAGCGGAGAAGACAACCATCTAGCTACCGCTATGGACCCATAGTCCAAGGATGAACTACTCACGCATCAATCCTGAGGCGGGCATGATGATGTAGAGCCCTCCAGTGATGACCCCTCTCCGGCAGGTGCCGGAGGCGATCTCCTCCTGAATCCCCGAGATGGGATTCGCGACGGCAGCCTCTAGAAGGTTTTTCGTATCGTGGCTCTTGGATAGGGGGTTTCGCGACGAAGGCTATATGTAGGCGGAAGGGTAGGTCGAGGGGCGACGCGAGGGCCCCACACAACAGGCCGGCGCGGCGCCCGGTGCCGCGCCGCCCTAGTGTGGCGTCGCCTCTCGCGGCCCCACTTCCTTCCCTCTTCGGTCTTCTAAAAATAGGACCCTGGGCGTTGATATCGTCCAATTCCGAGAATATTTCCTTACTAGGATTTCGGAAACCAAAAACAGCAGAAAACAACAACTGGCGCTTCGGCATCTTGTTAATAGGTTAGTGCCGGGAAATGTATAATAATGTTGTAAAGTATGTATAAAACATTCAAGTATTGTCATAAAAGTAGCATGGAACATAAGAAATTATAGATACGTTTGAGACGTATCAAGCATCCCCAAGCTTTGTTCCTACTCGCCCTCGAGTAGGTAAACGAATAACACAAATAATTTCTCAAGTGACATGCTACCAACATAATCTTGATCAACATTATTGTAAAGCATATGAGATGAATGGAGTGGTCTGAATAAAAGATTGCTAACAAAGATAATGACTAAACAAATGAATCATATAGCAAAACTTTTCATGAATAGTACTGTCAAGACAAGTATCAATAACAGTTGCATAAGAGCTAACTCATAAGCAATAAATTCAAAGTAGAATGTATTGAAGCAACACATTGCTTTCAACTTGTAACATGTATATATCATGAATATTTGTCAACATAGAGTAATATAACAGGTGCAATAAGTAAACATGTAAGAATCAATGCACACAGTTAACACAAGTGTTTGCTTCTAAGATAGAGAGAAGTGGGTAAACCACTCAACAATAGTAAAAGAATGGCCCTTCATAGAGGGAAGCATGGATTACTATTTTTGTGCTAGAGCTTTTGTTTTGAAAACATAGAAACAATTTTGTCAACGGTAGTAATAATTCATATGTGCTATGCATAATACTTCCTACAAGTTGCATGTCTCATGCATAGAATACTAATAGTGCTCGTACCTTGTCCTACTTAGCTTGGAAACACTGACATTACCGCATAACATATGTTTCAACCAAGTGTCACAAAGGGGTACCTCTATGCCACTTGTACAAGGTCTAATGAGAAAGCACGCATTGGATTTCTCGCTTTGATTATTTCTTAACTTAGACATCCATACCGGGACAACATAGACAATAATATAATGGACTCCTCTTTTAATGCTAAAGCATTCACAACAAATAGTATTCTCATAAGAGATTGAGGTTGTATGTCCAAACTAAACTTCCACCATGATACATGGCTTTAGTTAGCTGCCCAATGTTCTTCTTTAACATATGCATACTCAAACCATTTGATCATGAATGACTACTTCAGACAAGACGAACATGCATAGAATCTCACATGATATCCAACAAAGGTAAAAGTTGATGGCGTCCCCAGAAACATGGTTACCGCTCAACAAGCAACTTATAAGAACTAAGACACATAACTACATATCCATCACCAGTAGTTTTTAAGCTATTTGTCCTATGAGCTATATATTGTAAAGGTAAAGGAATGAAATTTTAAAGGTAGCACTCAAGTAATTTACTTTGAAATGGCAGAAAATAGTAGGTGGATATGGTGGACACAAATGGCATGGGTTTTGGCTCAAGGTGTTTGGATGCACGAGAAGCATTTCCTTTCAGTACAAGGTTTGGGCTAGCAGGGTTGTTTGAAGCAAACACAAGTATGAACAGGTACAACAAAATTTACACAGGAACATATTGCAAGCATTATAAGACTCTACACTGTCTTCCTTGTTGTTCAAACACTTTACCCGAAAATATCTAGACTTAGAGAGACCAATCATGCAACCAAATTAAACAAGCTCTACGGTAGTTCTTCATTAATAGATTAAAGTACATGATGCAAGAGCTTAAACATGATCTATGAGAGCTCAAACAATTGTCAAGTTATTCCAAACCATATGCAGCATTTTCTGATTCCAACCAAATAGCAATTTAATGAAGCAATTTCAGCCTTCGCCATGAACATTAAAGCACAATTAAGAACACAAGTGTTCCATATGAAAAGCGGAGCGTAATATCTCCAATATAAGAATGGTGGGATCCAACTTTATTCAAAACAAAACAAATAAAAACAACCCGACGCTCCAAGAAGAACATAAGATGTGATGGAATAAAATATAGTTTCACTAGAAGTGACCCGATAATGTTGTCGATGAAGAAGGGGATGCCTTGGGCATCCCCGCTTAGATGCTTGAGGCTTCTTAAAATATGCAGGGATGAACCACCGGGGCATCCCCAAGCTTAGACTCTTCACTCTTCTTAATCATAGTATATCATCCTCCTCTCTTGACCCTTGAAAACTTCCTCCACACCAAACTCAAAACTCATCAGAGGGTTAGTGCATAATCAAATTCACATATTCAGAGGTGACACGATCATTCTTAAAACTTCTGGACATTGCACAAAGCTTCTGAAAGTTAATGGAACAAAGAAACTCATTCAACATAGCAAAAGCTGCAATGCGAAATAAAAGGCAGAATCTGTCAAAAACAGAACAGTCCGTAAAGATGAATCTTAGCAGGGGCACTTAACTTGCTCAAAGGGAAAAACTCAAACTGAACAGAAAGTTGCGTACATATATGAGGATCACGCTCGTAAATTTGCAGGTTTTTTCGATTTTTTTACAGAGAGCTCTGCGAGAATTCGTGACAGACAGTGCTGTTTCTGCGCAGCGATCCAAATTTATCATCAACTTTAGCATAGAAACTTTACTTGGCACAAAAACATGATAAGGAGAGGTTGCTACAGTAGTAAACAACTTCCAAGACTCAAAAATACAGTAAATAAAATAAAACATGGGTTATCTCCCAAGAAGTGCTTTTCTTTTTCAGCTAGGCGCAGAAAATGCAAATCAAGTAACATCAAGAGAAGAAACATCAACATCATAACTTGTTCTAATAATAGAATCAAAAAGGTGTTATCACCAGATTTTAACCGGATCAAGAGATGGGCTTGAAGGATTCACGTGTGGAATGTCTCTCTGGATCTACTTTGTGACTTAGTTCAAGCTGGAATTGCCCGTGTATCTCGACATTATAGTAGATTGCATCTTAGTTTAGAATTAAGAGATAGAGTTTAGCTCATAGACAGGTGTACTTCCAAAGATAGAAAGTCCACGGAGTATAAATATGTACCTAGGGTTATCAGAAAGGAGGACGATCACGTTCACAACAAACACAAACCAGGCGCATCGCCACCCCTTGTTTCGAGGGTTTCTTCCGGTTAAGCATCATGCTGCCTAGATCGCATCTTGCGATCTAGGCAGTATACGTTTATTCGTTATCTGGTATTGCTCGTGCTGAAGCGTTGTTGATGGCGAGCAATACTGTTTATCTTAGGTGTTTTGGGGTTTGCATCGATGCTCTTATGATCTGCTTAATTAGCTATGCTGCCCCACGATATCTAGCTGCCCTTACACCTATCTTAGGTGTAAGGGCAGCACCTTGTCTTTATTTAGTAGATTCGATCTGTTACGGTTGCTCCTTGTTCTTCAAGGATTAGTTTAATATCCGCATAGTTAGGCCTTGCAAACGGGTTGAACGATCCAGTAGCGTGAGGTACGGTTTGCTGATCCTAGAAGGGACGTTCCGGGAATCGACACCATGTTGATTTTTAGGCCTCATCTAGGGTTAGTTTTCTGTTATCTTACGTGTCTGCCAGGCTCAATCACGTGTAGGATGTTCCGGTTATGCGGTGA